>JAOWBP010002052.1:43139057-43179970 GCA_028571105.1 Tragopan temminckii | reverse complement strand
ACCACCCCGCTCCCCATCACCACCACCACCACCACCACCACCTCCTCCACCACCCCGCTGGCGGGACCTGCTACGCCTCCGCCGCCCTCAACGGTGGGCCGAGGCCCCGGCCACCCGCCGCCAACCCGTACGTGCTGCCCAAAGACAGCGATGCCGCGCCGGTGAAGGCGGAAGCGGCCGCGGTGGCCCCGGCCAAGCGAGCCCTCTACGAGGCGGTGTTCCCAGCGGGGGCCGCGGCTGGCGGCGAGGCCTGCGGGTCCTCAGCCTCCCCCAAAAGACTGTGCCGCCGCCCCGCCGAGCCCCCAGACGCCGCCGCCGTGCCTGCCGTGGTGGTGGTCTCAGTGAAACACGACCCCCTGCCTCACCTCCTGCCCGAAGCCAACGGGCACAGAAGCACCACCTCACCCACTGTAGTATCACCTGCTCTTGTTTCCCCCACACAGGTAACCGGAAAAAGGAGGAAAAAAAAAAAAGAAAAAAAAAAAAAGAAAAAGGCAAGCTGGCGACCCCGTCCCACGCAGCCTGCTGCTTGCCCCCCTTCCCCTCTGTTTTTCTTTCTTTCCCTCCTTATTTTTTCTCCTCCCTCCTTTTTGCGGAAGATGCGAGTTCTGAGTTCTGAAAGTCGGGCCAAAGTAGTAGATAAGGGCGTCTGATATCATTAGTGTGTGTGGTGTTCTTGATGTGCTAATGAACTATTTGAATAACCTCAGATGCAGGAAACAGCCAGGAGAATACTCAATTACACACTAGTAATGAGGGTGTAATTTTAAACTTCAGAAGTTAACAAGAGGGTTAATACGGCAATTGCATTCATCTTGTATTTGTTTATTTAAAATAGCTCTGTTTCCTGGCAGTGATCCTCTTTTTTTTTTTTTTTTTTTTTTTTTTTTTTTTTTGTGAGGCAAATTGACTTGAGTTGCATTAGTTGCCATAGTGGCGAAATATACAGCAGCGCACAATTAGGTGGAGCTGAGCTGCAGAACCAGGCCCGGTTCTGCCTGCATGCCTACCACCTGCTTCCTGGCCCCTGCACTGCCCTGTCTTTGCGTTTTTGGTCACAGAAGTTAACTTAGCATGCCGGGCTTCAATTGGAGCCTTGCTACACTTTTACCCTTTGCTTTAAATTTGGAAGTCACTCCAGCTCTGTCTATAAGATCTCGGCACCAACGTCATGCCCCATACAATCTCATGTTTCAGGCCATAACCTCATTGCTCGCTGCCCTATGTGACTGCCACCCCTGCAACGCCCAATAACAGCGGTTGGGTCGCAGCCCGCTGTGGGTGAACACTGCTCTCCGACATGCCTGAGCTGCTCCCAAGTGGAAATACCAGTTCTGGACAGAGTGACCCCATTGAGGGCCTGCAGCTCCTCAGCCACCTCGGGGCTGGCTAGGGGAGAGGCCGGGGATGCTTGCATAAGCATCCGTGGTCTTTAGAATACCGATGCCCCCTCCTTTCTAGTATGTTCTTTGACCTAGTCAGTGGGGTTTGATCTCCTGGTGTCTGTGAATGGCTCCCAGGCTTGGCTGTGTGCAGACAAGAGCTTTTGTTCTAGCTCATTATTTCAGGTATCAGCTAAAGCTTGTGGCTGAGTTTTAACCCCGCGCTCCTCGTTTGCTTGCTTTTAACAACCTTGAGAGTAATTTTGAAACTCTCAGCACGGTCCAGTGTTCAGGAAGTTCTCGCATGCAGGGACAGGGACCCAATGGAGAGAGCATCATGCACCTTCAAACTGGATAGCAAGGTGGTGGGAGCCAAAGGCATTGGGCCTACAGCCTGGCCCGCACCTCTCTGAACAACTCACCCAACTCATGTGAGGAGGGATCCATTTGTTGTGTAGCTGTGTTTTTGGGCTGTGATTCTCACTAGTGGCTGGTGACTCAAGTTATTCTATGGTTCTGTGACTGGGAGGAAGAGAGAAGTATCTCAAACAGGTGGCGGTGTGCACAGCTATGTGCTGTTTTCTTATAACTGCAGCAGGGAGGAAAATGAGCAGTCAGTGAGGCTACGAGACAGTGTGGGCTTCAGAAGTAATTATATGGAAGTGTTCATCTCCATTCACAATTTAATGAGCTAAACAAGGTGCCCAGCCACTTCTGTAGCTGAATCTCACCTTTGCTACAAAACTCATTAGTTTAAGTCTTGAGGAGAGGGAAGCTTTTTTTTTTTTTTCTTTATCACCAATTCTTCTTGTGTCGTTTTTAGCTTGTTTTAACTTACGTGCTTCTTCTGGGATGTGACGAAATCTTGTCTGCGGAGTAGTTTCCTTGGGTAAATGTTAATGCTGGACTTTTTCTCTCCAGCTACCTTTTATATTTGTTACACTGGTCGGGGCCCGAGGCATTTCCTGGGGAAATTAATGGCTGGCTGGGGTTAATGGCCCACGGCACGGCCCCCAGTCATCGGCTCTCCCAGCTGGTCATTAATCCCCAGGAAATGCCTTGGCTCTCTAATCGTGGTTGCTTCATTATAAACAAAGACTTTCCGGGCCCTTTTACTGAATGCATCTTATCAAGCCATGTGGTGCTAAATTCCGCTGTTGACAAATATCACTGATTCCCCGAAGTTGGTTGTGTTGGCAGCTATCCTTCCAGGGGGTGCACACTGCTGTCCCACAGCCTGGTGTAATGCCCTGCCCAATGAATGGCAGCACGATGAGCAGGCATTGGAGTGGGTTTAGCTGTGTGAAAGCGTATGCATTCTTACAGCATTAGTACCTTGAGCAAGGTATGGAAAAGGTTAAGTGAAGACACTAAACTGGAGGTACTGAATTTGCTCTGAGTATGAGCTTCAAACAATCTGAGCAGGGATGCTGCTTTTGCTCTTTTTTATCGTGGCTGCTGTGTTCTTTAAGTTTTAGCCCCGAGATGAGTTGTTAACACTTGGTTTGCAGGAGCCTCTTTCAGAGTTGGAAAAGATGCTTTGAATGATCACCTTGATCCTTAGGTTGCAGCTGTGAGAGCTGCATTATGCAGCGTGCTTTAAGCACACTGTGCCATCTTGGCACAACTTGCTTTTCAGTCCTCGTTTGCTCTGAAGTGTAGCAATTTTCTTGCCACTGACAGCAGTGTTTCAGCTCAAGTTGATGACAGAGGGATGTAATTTGGCTGTTGTTCATCTCTCATGGTACTGAAAGATGAACAATAGCTGAAGTTTAAGCTTTTGATGCTGCAATGTGGTGGTTGCTGTTGAGATTTATAGGCCTGGTGCATGCTGAGCTTCCTACAGTAGTAATTCCCAAAAATAGGTCTAAGGAAATAGATTGGCTTCCGCTGTGGGTGAAGGGAGTCACGGGTCACTTCAGAGTTCTCTTGTCATATTGGTCTGTAACTCAGTGTCTGGCTGCTTGTGGAGAGTTTATCAGCTCTTAAATGACCAAGTGTTCAAAGGATGTCACAAGCATGGCCCATGTGCTTTTGTCTTGGGTGTTCTGGGGAGTCCTTCAGTGTTTTCTTGCTGGTTTAAACCCAGGGCTGGCTTTTTTGTTTGTTTTCTTTTGATTTTTTTTCACTGCCTTACACTTTCTTTGAAGGGCTTGCTTTGACCAGACCCAGAAATCTTGTTGTGACTGCAGGTTTCTCAAAAGAAGGCAGAAAGTATTACATGATAAAATAATTAGACAGAAATCACAAATGGTAGCAAATCAAAGTAATTAATAAGTTAGTCTAGCTCTCTTCATTACTTTTTTTCTCTTAGAAGTGCGTGAGAATCTTTATTTTTGATGTGAGGATGTCCCACATTTCCAAAAACTGCCACAAAAAAGGCTCCTGTTCTGCATAAGCTGTTACAGTGCTCTGACAAGAATCATCACCAGGAGCTTTCCATGTGTGCAGAATAGGAGAACTCATCAGAAAGCATCAGGAATGATTAGGGAAGGCAGTGTTAGGAAGCTAGGCTTTATTTCTGTGTGGATAATAGGCGGACTAATATCCCTATCTCAGCGGCTTAAAGTACAGCAGCTATTGAGACTGGTGACTGCAAAATATCTTGTTAATTCTTCTGAGCGTGTATCTGTTTATTTAGCTTCCCAGGTTAGTTTTGGTTACACCACTATAGTGGTGTTAGTGCCATCCCCTTTCGTTGGTGGATTAGCAGAGCTTGCAAGATGTACTTCATGTCTGTTCTAAAAGAAACACTGATGTTAAAATCTTTAAGTGAGGATAAACAGAACTTAAAATTGCACCTGCCTTTGAGGTTGTTTGTTTCTTGGTTGATTTTTATTTTTTTCTTGAAAGGAAA
The DNA here is from genome assembly GCA_028571105.1 of Tragopan temminckii. Lineage (NCBI taxonomy): Eukaryota > Metazoa > Chordata > Aves > Galliformes > Phasianidae > Tragopan > Tragopan temminckii. Next base: position 43,175,731 of record JAOWBP010002052.1, on the reverse strand, counting down.
AAGTTTCTTCTAGTAGAGTTACGTATGTGGGGAGACACTAATTGTAGAAGGGATGTGTAATAGCTGCTGGTCATCAAAGCTGCTCTTAAATCCTGGGGAGGGGAGGCAGATGAAGCACATATTGTCTCTAAAACTGATGTCCTTAATAGTCTCAATAACAAAACCTTGGCTATTGTCTTCTTCAGTGTTCAATCCATGCTGTTCGTTACTGTGAATTCTTCTAAGGACCAGTCATTGAACAGAGCTGTTTTGTTGTTTTGTTTTGAAGGTGGAAGGATATCCCAAACTATGTTCCTTGTAACCAACCTGAGGTTGGGTAGAAGATGAGTGCAGGAGATGAGAAGCAGAACAGAGATGAAGCTCAGTGGCCTCCGCAGGCTCTGGGGCTATGTGTGCATTGGAGTGCAGGATGGGAGCTGCTCCTTCTTCTCTTTCACTTGAGGCAGCTGGTGGGGAGGACAGGGTGTGCTCCAAGGTGACCTAGGGTGAATTTCTCAGATGTGAGAATGGCATTTTGTTGCACACGTGTAGAATTTGGATTTTGGAGTTTAAGGTCAAATGTAGTTGCTATATCAACTTAGTTGCGTTGGTGTGATGTATGTAGCTGTTTCAGGTGGTGTTTTCTTCCAGCAGCATGTAAATTTTTATAATGTTTTTACTTTTTAGAAGTTAGACTCCTTTTAGTTATTTACATCATGTGAAGTAGTCAGAAACTTGCCTAGTCCAGCTTTGGTTGAGAAGAGTGCAAGAGATGATCCATTTCATGTAAGTCAAACGAAGATGACCTTTTACATACAATTAGAGGAAAGACACTGTCATTGAAGCACTGCTGTATTTTGACACTTCTGCAACTGTATAGAACCCCAAATGAGTAAGTCGGTACTCTTCCTCTGTGAGCATCAAAGGGGAACTGCGCAAACTTAAAGGCAGCAGTTGTTTTTTTCTAACAAGAAAGTCTTCTGTGATTATCCTGTAAAAGATTTCCCATTGCCCACTGCTCTCCTGCTAGAGAGCAAGAGATCAGAAACTGTTTGGTCTAATTGGTGAGTCTGTGTGACAGCGAGCTGCCTTATTTCATGTGTGGTGTAGAAATAAATGAGTGCTTAAACCCTTTGAAACACACCACTACTGCACAAGCCATAGGCTGTAATTAAATTGAATGTGGGGTTGTATTGTCTTGTGCCCTTGGCTATAAACTTGATAACAGACCATGGTACACCCACTATTGTGTTAGAAGCTGGAACCTAATTAGCTATGTTGTAGATTTTCAGTCACTTTCGAAGACCTTCTGTTCATCCCTTTCCCAGTGTCCTTTTTTTTTTCCTTATTATTTTGCTTTTCTGTTTCTGAAGCAATAAAAGCACCCTGTTTTTTCGAAGGAAATCATTGAGGGCATGTAGCCAAATATGTATGTGGAAGATAATTTTTTTATCATATTTTGGATTCAAGGGACAAGTGTTAGTGACTGCCTTCTATCTGATGTAGAAGAGATTTATTAATGTTGTGATAGTCAAAATATATAATCACGTTTTCAGGGAATGCTTTGTAAGCCCCTCTCAGGCGTTTAAGGGGGGAGGAGGGAAGGGATTGCAACTTCTCACAATACCTTGATCTGAAAGTAACGTTGAAAGACATGAGATTGAAGTCTGTTCTCGTTGTTATTTTGGGATTATCCACATAGAAAAATGGCTCTTCCAGGCTTTTAGAAATTCGCATGCTTTTGCACTCAGCCAATTTTAGTGAGTTGATCTGAAAACCTTCAAACTTGCTAGGGACTTAATCCCTAATGAGGACAAGTGCTTTGATCTGTTCTTAGTGCCATTTTTAATTTAGGAAATAAAGTTACAGCAGGCAGATGCTGCATGTATATTTCCAGTAAATTCTTCATTAATTGATATGCTTACCGATTGCATGCGTCTGTACTACTCTGTAGCTGGGACAGATCATTGCAGTTCTTGCACAATACTCCATCTCTATCCCTCCTCCTTAAGCATACTCACCAGTGTTTGGTGATGCTTTCATTTGTTTGAGTTCTGCTGTTTTTTATACGGGGAGTGGGAGGCTGTGAAGTTGCAAGTGTTGCATTTGGGAGCTCTAATGAAGGGGCTGCAGCTCCTGGGCTGCCCTGTAAATTGGCACCAGTGTATGCTGTTGCTACTTTTGCATCTCTCTGCCAGAAGCATAGTGCATAAATGAATGACTTCTCTAAAACGCCACTGTATTTTAAGCTCCTCTTTTGTGTGTATGTGTCCATTTGTGTGTTTAAAATTAAGGATTTATGGAGAAATTTCAAGAGTGATTTCTCAGTACCGTTCAGCTGACCCCAGGGTTGTTTCTAAGTGCACATATATAGAGATATGTATTTGTGTGTGTATTGGATGTGTATGCATATGCTGCTTTTGCTGCTGTTGATTTCTCTCTGTGTGTTTCTAGTATGCTTCAAAAGTGGCAGGGAGTAGTCAGCGGGAGCAGGGAGGTGATCATCCCCCTGTACTCAGCACTGGTGAGGCTGCACCTCGAGTTCTGTGTTTGGTTTTTGGGTCCCTCGCTACAAGAAAGACATTGAGGCCCCGGAGGGTGTTCAGAGAAGGGCAATGATGCTATGAAGGTTCTGGAGCACAAGTCTCATGGGGAGCAGCTGAGGGAACTGGGATTGTTCAGCCTGGAGGGGGCTCAGGGAAGACCTTATCGCTCTCTACAACTCCCTGAAAGGAGGTTATGGCGACGTATGATTCAGCTTCTTCACCCAGGTAACAGCAATAGGAGAGCAGTAATGGTCTCAGGGTGCACCAGGGGATGCTCAGGTTGGGTATTAGGAGAAATTTCCCTCAGAAAGAGCGGTGAGGCAGTGGCACAGGCTGCCTAGGGAGGTGGAGGAGCCACTGTCCCTGGAGGTGTTAAAGAAATGTGTGGATGTGACACTGAGGGACATAGTGGGCATAGTGATGATGGGCTGATGGTTGGACTGGAGGATCTTAGTGGTCTTTTCCAATCTTAATGATTCCATGATTCTGTTAAGGTCCAATACCATAGTCCCAACCCCTTGCTCTGGTTTTGAGTTACTAGCTGTGAAGCCCGTGCCTACCTCATCAGTGTGAGCTCCTGTTTTACACTCACAAAACAAACTTGTGCACTGTTCCTTTAGTCTTTGTCTTGGATATCACAGTAGATAGCTAGGAAATTAATGCAGACTATGTTTGCTGTGTTTGGGAGATGATACTTTTTGTAGGCTTTTATCAAGTTGGTGTGGAAACGTGTTGCCTTTTTTCTGTAATTGTATCACCAGTTAATGGAACTGTCCCTGCATCCGCTCTGGACCTGATTCGCATTTCTACTCAATTCTTGAAAGTGCATTTTGGTGGGAAGAAGTAAAGAGATGCTGTAGGCGCGTGGGTTTTGGGAAGTGACTGCTCAGTAAAGAAGCCTGTTAGTATCTGTATACTTTCTATTGCCTTTTAACTTGGCAATGCTGAAGCATGCATTTTGCTGACTGTATCTCTGAAAATGCAGCTTCTCAGAAGAATCACCTTGTCTTTCTAAAAATACGCATTAATGGGTGACACAAAAATACACAGTAATTGGCAAATTCCAGGACTGTGAGGGCTGGAAAAGCACCTGTCCTTGCAGGCAGAGGGAATGGTGCAAAGCTGTGTGGTCTCTGTAGAACAGATTGATGGTGGTGGACATAAGAGTTGGAAAACATGAAGTCTTGAAATGTGTATTCTTCTGCTGTGGTTTAGGTGTCTTAAAAAAAACAAAACAAAACAAGTCTGGAAAATCAGCTTGGGAAACTGTTCCCTCTCCAAAGCCCTATGTGAAGTTTTGACTTTTACAACATGGACACAACTTTAACTCAGAGCAGGTTTCTGCCTGCCTTTTTTAGGGCATTTAACGCACTTCCAAAACAACCTGATTTCTGTGTCTATCTCTAGAAGTCCTTGCAGGTTACCATTTATTTATTTAAAGCATTGTTGTTGAAATGAACCTGCATCTGTCAGCTGCTTTAAGAGAAAACATTGCAGGTCTTCTTGAGGCTGCTTAAGCAGAACCTGGATACCAATGTTTCCTCTGAAAGTACTTCTGGACACACGCTGCTCCCTTCCTTTTAGGGTATTGGGAAGTGCCAGAAGTGAGGCATGCCCCAAAGCATCAAGGAACAGCTATGCTCATTTTAACCGGTACAGAGTTGTTAAAATATGAATCAAGTTAAAATGTGGTGACTCAGATAGTATTAAATGTAGTGTGAGTTGCATTCTAATGCACTGCATTGGTAAACACAAGTAGCACTACACTGCGGTGTGAATGGCCAAGAGTGTCTGCATGGCATAGAGGAGAACTGAAGCTATTCAGGATCATGAATAATAATAGCAGGCTCGATCATGGTGTGGGGTAGTGATACGGCAGCGACTGCTGCAGTCATGTAGCATGAATGGAGGCCGCATGTTAGTTGTGTTATAGAGAGGTAGTGAAGCATCGGATCAAGTCCATAATTTGTCCAAGATAGAAGTGACTAATGTATACGATATTAAATATTTATGAATTTACATATATGAAATATACAAGAGTTTCTCCTGAAGTAATGCCTCCTGTTCTTTGATGCTGGACCACAAAGACAGAAGTGAATGTTGGTGGTATGACGGTAGAGATTGAACCTTCCCACCAGTATTCAGTTTCATGTTGTTGCCATGTGACAGATGGCAGCAGAGGGGCAGTCTGACAGAATGGCATCTGATGTGGAAGTGCATATGAAGCAAAGGTGTGTCGCTGAACTCCTTCATGTGGAAGAAGTTGCACCTATTTGTTGATGCTTGTTGAGTGCTTATGGAGACCAACCAGTGGCTGTGAGCACAGCGAGGCGGTGGGTGCTGCATTTCAGCTGTGGCAACAGTGACAGTGGGTCACCTCCACTGGAGCAAATTTTTATGAGCATGGCATGTAGACTCTTGTTCATCGCTGGAGACAATGCATAACAAATGGTGGTGACTGTGTTGAGAAAGGGTGTTTTGTAGCTGAGAATTTTTTCTATCAAATAGTGTTATTGTGGTCGATGTATCTGTTGTAGTTTTCGTGAAAATAAATAGGAAGCATTACTTTCAGAGCGACCTATGTGTATGTGAAATATACTTTTTATTATATAAATATTTCTATTTATATATAAACATGTATTTACATTCTTATATATACGAAACATATTTATACATAGCATAAATAATACGAATATATTTAAGTTATGTGCTGTAATACTATAAAACATGTGCTCTCTCTTTCTCTCTATACATGGATATATATAGTAGTAGATTAGATTTCACAGGGCCCATGTCCACATTCTTTCTAAAGGAGAAAGCAGAGCAAACAAAAATTCCTTCCGTGCTGCTGTTTGAGCAGTGACCGTGGAGCCCTGCCCTGGGGACATGGGGCACCAACAGCAAGGCAGCCTGTGGCTCCCTGAGCCCCTGAGGGTTTTCCTCCAGAAACGTAAACAAGTATTGTAGAGAAAACCTAAAGCATTCTCATTTTTTCCCGTACTGTTTATAGAAAACAAAAAGTTCCACATCAAACACACGATCTGAAAACTTTTTATTCACTTTAATGGCAATGGTGTGATATAATTGTTACCTGAGAGGGGGAGGAGAGCAGAGGTGAGTGCTCCAGCATACCCAGAAGTAAGCAAGTAGAGTTAAATAATGGGTCCAGCTGGGCTGTGGGGCAGAATTTGGGGGCAAGGAAAAGAGCTGGAACTGAGGAATAAGGATGAGAAGGGAAGCAAGGTGATAAGCTGTTACCAACTACCTTACTGTAACCAATCAGGTATGGACTAGATTTCATTTCTGTAGGCTGGTGCACATCTGCTGGGTCCGTTAGATGGGTTCAGAAGGTGGGAAATGTCTCTAAACTGGGGCTAGAACTAGAGGAGGAAATTAGGATTAAAAAATATGTTCTTCCTAATACTAAATAACATGTGTAGAGGGCATAGAGGGCACTGAAGCAAGATTTGATCAAGGAAAAGATAGAGCCAGGGGAGTGGCAAAGAAGAATGGTTTGCTTTATTTAAAGTAGAAATGCTAGAGGAAAATTTAGAAGTAGAGTAGAGGGGGAAAAATCTTGGTGTTCTTCAAGTTCCAAGTCAGTTACAAGAAATTGAGTGTGACTTAAATTGAATACACTATTATTGCCTCTTATGGAAATCAAAACCTAAAGATTTTTTTTCCTTAACCTTAAAAAATGTCATGTTGAAACTAGTGGTTGCCTTTAGAGTTCTGTTTCAGAGTAAGTGCTGATTCTTGGGTATGTATCCCAAAAGAGATCTGCTGTCAGCACTGTGGTAGCACAGCATACAAGCATTACACTTGCTTTTATTCCTAATGGCCAATAAACTAGTTTCCTCAACCTCGTTGAAATACTCCTTGTAAACTCAAGTGTCCAGATCAATTTCTCATTCACATCTTATTAAAGCTCAGTGAGGAAGTTGGGCAAACAGGGTTTTGATCAAAGCATTGTATAAGCTGGTGATCTATCCCATTAGTCTTTAAGCTTCCTCATGTAATTCCTCAAGAGAATCCTAATGGGTTTTCTCTTCTAAAGAAAGCTTTTCCCACCCAAACTGGTTCCAGCAATGAGGTGGGAGCATGTGGGTCCTCACAGGGATGCAGGGATAGGATGCAGTGTATAGGCTGTGGCCTTGCTTCTCCTGTGCTTATCTGGCTTGTGGTTTTCTAGTGAAACGCTAGCATTGTTCAGTCCCTGCGATGAACGGCTATCTGCATCCAAAATTACTTGTGTATACTTCTCTATTCTGTATGTTAATGCCTGTGTTCTCATTGTGCAGTCAGTTCATGTTATATATCACAGCTTTAAATGCTTCAGTGATGTGCTTAATCAAAACGTGTTGGTTTTGCCCCTAAAGAAACAATTGCAGGGTCCTAGCTCCAAGAAGGCAGGAATTTCTTGTTGGTTCTGTTGGTGGGTGGCTGGATGCTGGCTTTCAGCAGGTAATTCCTTAGAAGTAGTTAAGCTGCTATCGTACAGCAGTCCATTTTTCTTAAGCCTATTTTAAACTTTTATACAGTCTCTTTTCAGATCTCTCTTCTGTCAAGTTTCTGTTTGTGTATCTCAATGAGTAGAAGACCTCAGAACAGTATTTACAGCATCTGCTTCCATGCTTTATATGTGTAACTGTAACAAGATGCATAATCATGCGCTCTATTATAATTTTATTCAAGGAGAGGTGTTTATCTGCTCTGCTTATGGTTAGCCATGGCAGGCAGATGCCTTGAGCGTTGCTGCAAATCAGCAGCATTGTTTTGGAGGCACTGCTGAATATGTTGTTTTTGTTGTGCAATTTGAATAAAAGCTGTGTGTTTTGCTGTGGGGAAAATGAAGCCCACAAGAAATAGCCATCACAACACAGAACCTCCCTACAGCCAGTGTGACCATCACCTAGGTGTGAGGTTGTGCTTCAGGAGCTAGGGATGGAAGTGCTGAAGGTGACTGAGAAAGCTGATAAGAGATGTTAATCAGTACCACCAGCAATTTTAGCCCAAAGCAGGGTGGGGAAGAAAGTCCTCAGCAATGATAATGGGAAGTTGTTAGCTGTTCTCTGCCCTCCTGAGGCCCCAGCTGGAGCAGTGCATCCAGGCCTGGGGCCCCCAGCGCAAGAAGGATGTGGAGCCGTTGAAGTGTGTCCAAAGGAGCACCAGGGCCATGAAGATCATCAAAGCGATGAAGTGCCTCTTCTATGAAGAAAGGCTGAGGGAGCTGCACTTGTACAGCTTGCACAGGAGAAGGCTTCAAGGAGTCCTCACTGCAGCTTTCCAGTACATGAAGGGAACTTTTAAACAAGAGAGTCCAGCTTCTTATATGGCCTGAGAATGATAGGACATGGCTTTCAGTTAGAAGAGGGGAGACTTAGGTTAGATATTAGGTACAAATTCTTTACTCAGAGGGTGGTAAGGTATGGGCTGGTGGGTGGCAGCCCTGCCCATGGAGGGGGGAAGAGACTGGATGGGTCCCAAACCATTCTATGACTCTTAAAGCAGTTTTCTTGTGACTTACATGAAAGGTAGCAGTCTCAGGTGGGATCCTAGTGGATGAGTGTCCTCTCCTGGCAGAGGAGTCCAGCACAAATGACACTAGTTGTCACCTTGGCTGGCAGCGAGGCTGGGAGGAGGAGCTGCCTCTGTCACCAGCGGTGAGCTCCCCTGTGGTGAGCTGGCTGTGGCTCTGCCCCCACCGCACTGCCATCAGGGTGGCCTGCTGGGCTGGGAGCAGGATGTGAGCTAAGAGCAGTGGGCTCCTGCACCAATTTAAGTGGAAAAGTAAGACTAATGACCAAATTTGTTGTCTTCATGGTTTTTACTTGCCCTGAAAAATAGCGGTTTGCTTCTCTATCCTCCTAGCTTTACCATCTCCTCAATATAACTTCTCTGACTTTTACTGATAGCTTCTTGTACCTGATCATTTCTTAATGAAGCAGGGGGCTATACTTTATTCTGTCCTGCACAGGCTTCTTTTTGTCACTCATTCTTGTTTTCCTTCCACTCTGTTTCCACTCCAGGCAAAAATTATTTCCAGCTGAGAAGGGCTGGATGCGTGTCATTCCGCAGCAGTTGTAAATGGTCCCACAGTTTTGCTTGCAAACATCAGAACTCATTTTGCCTCTGTGCACATCCTGTTTTCTCACCTTGAATGTACATGAGGGAGGTCATTCAGGGCTGGACCCTGGGGCTGTCTGTCCTGGTATTCCCATCCCTAGGCCAGCGACCAGAAGCAGGTGTCTGTGGAGACTGGGAAATGGGCAAGGAGGGCATGCTTGTGATAGTCTCAGGTGCTTCTCATGTGGGTGCTATAAAAACACCAATTTCCCTCTGAGGTATAAATGACATTCGTAACGAAAAGATCAGATATTAACACAATAGCGTTCAGTCTGTGGGATGAACGGACCCCTTTGCATTTTCTTCTCAATCTGTTTTGATGGGAATGTTGATTACAGACAAGGTAAACTTGTTTGTGCTTTGTTCATTAATAACAAACCATAAACTGGCCTGCCTCCCCTCCCCACAGGCAAGGTACTTGAAGAGATGCCAGACAATTAAACTACTTAAGGCAGTAATTACAGTCAAATATACAACAAAAATAAAATCACTGCACAGGGTTTTTTTTTTATGCTTGGTTTTGTTCTCTCCATTTATTAAACCACAACTCTTGCCTCGCGACTGAACAGGAATGTCTCAGTCGGTGATTCCAAAGGACTGAAGTCCAGAGAAGCTGTGGTGCCCCATCCCTGGAGGCACTCAAGGCCAGGTTGGATGGAGCCCTGGGCAGCTGAGCTGCTGGTGGCAGCCCTGCCCACAGCACGGGGTGGAACTGGGTGGGCTTTGAGGTCCCTCCCAACCCAAACCATTCTATGAAGGTTCCTAAAGTGCACAACAAGCTTACCTGGGTTCAGCTGGGCATTTAGCAACCTCATTGATGATCTTGTGGCACATTCTCCACAGCACTGAAATTCTGCTTGTTTGAGGCATTGTGTTCAGTTTATAGGGCTGGCACCTCCCTGACTCTTAGCAGAAGTGTGATACCAATGGTCTCCTGCAGCTTTTCCTTTCTGACTTTCCTGATTCCTGTTGTACATGGCAGAGTGTTCCCAGGTCTGCTGTGATGCTGAGGAAGGGAAGGCTGAATTAGGCTGAATCACTTAATCCTGACTTAGCTTCAAATATTTACCTGTACCTGGTGCATTTTAAAATTTCAAAATAAGCATCCACAAGCCTGACTTGCTGTGAGCCTGTTTAATGAGTGTCCTGCAGCACTGTGTACCAGTTCAACATATTTAAGTGAAATTCCTAGTGACTTCAGTATTCCAGATAAAAAGTGCACTTTAAAAAGAAAGAAACGGAGCTGTAATGAGATCCAGCTGGTGTACATAAACCTTTCACATTGCATTACATAATTAAGTTGGGAAGTAATGTATGGGGGAAAGTTCTTGTTGCTTATTCTTTTGTACTGGAGTTTTACAAGGCTGTATAAATACTGTAAGTATTTAATGGGGGAAAAGCAGGATTAAAAGCAAACGGCAGAAGATGGATGGTACGACAACGTCATAAAACAAGCGAACAGTATTACCCTTGTGGTATTTGGTATTAAATAACTGAAACTTGGCAGTGTGCTGTGCATTGACATTGCTCTCATAAGATCGCTTTCTAATTGATCGCTTTGGTTAACATGATTGCTTTAAAGGTAAATTGGTTTATGCTGAACAATACCAGAGCACAGATTCCCTCTGGTTTTGGCCAGCCTTTTTTATTCAGCGAAATCTACACCGCTGCGGCATTCAAAGCAGGGTATGAGCTCCTGGGCTCCTTACCATAACTTAACAACCTGTTCTGCTTTTAACAAACTGTAATTACAGAAACATAAACTACATCTTCATTTATTTCGACTGTAGAGCATGGGAGAGGAATGTGGGAAGGAATTCTTTGTACCGCTGTGAATTTAGTTGCCTACCTTGCAGTTGTTTCATAAACATCCTCGAAAGCTTCTGAAAATACTGAATGTGGAATGTGCCAAAAATGGTTAAAACTCCAGACTCTGTCCTCTGGCAGGCAAGCCCTGGCAAATCTTAGCTTGATGCTGCTGCCCTCGGCTGCCCTCCTTTGCAGAAGGCTTTTGCTCCCTTGCAGAGTCAGCAGAAGGTACCTGGGCTTCAGCAGCTGCACCGAGCTCTGGTCAGTGGATTTTATGGGGCTGCCCTTGTCACTGGGGATGGGCACTGGGCTGCCTGGCTGGTGACGGGGCATGCACAAGGCACGGGCACGTGGTCAGCTCTGCCGGCACTGCCCCAGGGCAGTGACCCCAGGGAGACGAGCGGTGAGAAGGAGCCGTCCCAAATTGCACAGCTGTTTGCTGAGTGATGGTGAGTCGGAGCCCTCAGCTATCCTCATTTAAATAGGGTGGTCAGGCATGTATCGTAGCAAATTTAAAGCTTAGGCTGTTGTTCTGGTGAGAAGTCTAATTTACTGTAATTGCCTTTTTTTTTAATAATGAGCTGATCCATTTGAGATGTCTCAATAACCATTACCCAGTTAAGATGATGGCTTAATTTGGAGTTGCTGTTACGAGTGTGGACACGCTGGCCTCAAGCTGCTTGGTCTGGGCACTGCGGTGTGATGCTTTAAGGCTGCAGAGAGTGACTTTTGAACTATACAGAAACTTTCACTGACTTGCATGGGAGCTGTTCAATGAGAGGTGAAAGGAGCACTCAGGATATGAGTGAATACAAATATCTTCTGGTTTTGTGGCTTTGTAAGTTCCCATAAATCAATCAGCAAGTTCCCAGTCGTGACAACCGCATGTCCCGTGCTCAGCCACTGCAGCTGCCACAAACCCCAGCAAAGGCTGCAGTCAGCCCATAAGGAGCAGCAAGGCAGAAGAGTGACATTTAAAACACAGGGCACAGTCTGGCAGATTTCTGCCCTGTTTTTTTTTCAGACTGTCAGTGTACCAGCAGACTCTTAGAACCACCCTCTCTTTCTTCCATGTCCCCCACCTCACTACTTAAATCAAGCAACAGAAATCCATAGAGGGATTTTCTGGGAGAAATGAGATGAAAGCTTTTATGGGCTTGTTTGTAAGGATTTCATAGAATCGCAGAATGGCTTCGGTTGGAAGTGACCTTAAAGATCATCCAATTCCAACCTCCTGCTGTGGGCAGGCAGTAGATTAGACTGAGTATTTTGTACTGCTTGTTCTAAGGAAATGCTTGTGTTAATGAGTATTCATGGTGAAACATGGGAAAGAAAATGGTTAGAAGAGGAAGTGGGATGATCCGTGAGTCCCCACTTTCCTCTGGCTGCTGCATGAGCTGGAGTCCCTATGGGGCAGCAGTCAGTCCTGCTGCTTCCTGACCTGCCTAAGTGGGATCCCTGTCCAGGGACCCGGATCTACTCTCCTTGGCTTGAGACTGGGGAGTCTGCAGCGCAAACGAGGTGCTTTGTTCCACTTTGTGGATGCACTGATTAAACGTCGTAGTTAGGAGACTGGACATACTGATATTCTCTCCCTCTTTTGCATTGCACAACAGTACAGACACCCAGACATCTGTGAGCTAGCAGATTTGATCTGTGTTCCTAAGGATTATGAAATTCTGGTTGTATATAAATTTGCTGTCTGAATTTGAAGCATGATTTATGAAGGGTGCCTTGCCTCTTGTAGCTAGCATAACTTCCCTTTCTGCAGGATTGCTAGGCAGGTGTTCTGACTTCTCCAGTATGCTGTCCTTAACATGATTTTTCCTCATCTTCTGTGCTGCCTACTTACTTGCTGAAGCTGTTCAGCTGATATGCAATGAACTGTATCTTCCTTAGCATTCGGGCCTAGTGCTGGCTGGATTACCAAAAATGCAAAGCAAGGCGTGCATTTGTTTTGCACTGTTCAGGAGCTATCTAAAATACTCGGAAGCGTGTGGTCGTTCTTATTTTTGTTCCATTTCCTCAATCCTCTGTTATAAGTGCACTTTCTCTTGCTAATCTGCTGTCTGAAATACTCTTTGTTCAGGAAAGCAAGTCTATTTCTGTTGTAATCAGGGCTAAGAATTCAGCTGCAGGGTCACTCTTGCACTGCAGAGTTCACTGACCATGTTTTGCTGCTGGCAGTCCCAGCTTTGGCCCCTTTACACAGATCAATGCCAGGCTAACCCCATTTATTGCTACTACTGAATCAAAGCTCTGCTGCTCCTACTTAATTTAGCTCAAAATAGACATAATGCAAACAAGCGTCAGCATGGCAAAAGAGCAAGAAGAAGGGGAGAAAGAAAAAAGGCGTGCAGTTGTTCGGGTTTTGATTTGTTGTTTTTTTGAATTGAAGATACCAAATGGTGCCAGGATTCAAAGGGGAGGAATTTGTTTGCACTGTATTATTAGACTCTTTATAAAAAATAATAGTCATCATTGATTCTGATCTGTGCAGTAGAGTTTATCTGTCTGTCTGTCTTCCATTTCCTTTTTGTGCTTGAGAATTTCTTCTAATATAACAGCTTAAGCACACGTTCTGATTTCTTCTGGGTTTTGTAGTCCCACTGATGTCACTCACAGTTTGCGTTGTCTTGGTCACGTGAGGTGGGCCTCCATCCTTACTACTGGGTACCCATCACCAGTTTCCTCTGCTTCAGCTTCATGGAAGAGTCCAGACTGGCTTGTGGTCAGCTGAAGTTACTGTTGGCAGGAGTGCTGTTTTTGGTGAAGCTACATGGTGTTGAGTCCTTTGTAAGGTTCGTCGTGGTGAGGTGGGTTACGAGGTTTTGTTTAAGAGAATGGGGCAGGTATTGCACTTTGTGACTGCACTATAACTCTTTTCTACAGCTGTGGCACACCTCAGTCTGAGAAAACATCGGGATCCTGAGGACGTTACTTGGAGCTGAGATGACAGGACCTTTATGGTGTGATTGGCAACCCGCCACTGTTTCCAGCTAGGACTGGATTTATGAATTCCACTGCCACACCTCATTCCACACATCTTTCAAATATGTGGAGTAAGGCACACGCATACCCTCACTGCTTGTCTCCTGGGCTGCAGCCCTGTTCCCTCTGCAAGACAGCATGGTTGGAAATCCTGAGATTTTGTGTTTCTGATAAACACAAAGAGATCCCATCCTTCCACTCCACTCCTTCCCCTAACTCATCCCCCTCAGTTCTGCAGCTCCAGGGCACCGCTCAGCAGAAATCAAGTGTTCAGCGTGGGTATGTCTATAATGGGATTTAAGATGACAGCCATGAGACAAATCCATCATTTAGGAATTGCTGAAGTTAATTTCTGCCCCCTTTGCTACATGCTTATCACAGGTCTTCTGAAACTTTTCCTGTTTGCTCCAAGTGCTCTTACTTTTGTCATTACAATTCAGCTGCTCCTGAAGGCAACTTTTTGTTCCGTGGAAGAGACCAAAGCAAAGCTTAAATGTTTTTTGTGTTTCACCACCCTTCTCCACACTCTTGCAAATTAAATGCCTCCTCCTCCAGCCTACCCTTTTCTCTTCTGGCAGGGCTCTATTGCCCCAACAAGGGAAGCTTTGTCTTGCCTCTCCCACTTCCAGCACACGCTTGGCTTCCCCACTGCCTTCTGTTTTTGCCTCTTGGAGACCCTGCAGTCTCCCTGCTTTCCTGCCCAGTATTCTGAGACAGAGCTGCAGGTGTCCTGTACCACCTCCCTGGACAATGGTTGGGCAGCACATCAAGTCCTAAGCTTTCTGGCCTTTTCCCCAAGCCTGCCCACTTCCAGAGAAAGTCCTTTGCAGGATTATCCACCAGATTTAATCTGGATCTGCTCCTTCAACACCTTGAGATGTGTTACTGTGTGACTGTCCCTTCATGAGCTATTAAGTGTTCCTCCTGTGATGCTTCCTTCCACTTCTCAGGTGTCTGTTGGAAGCTAGTGGTTTTGTTTTGATATTTATTCATAGTAAGGCAGTACTTTTGTGAAGAACAGCCTAAGTGTTGGGAGCCCGCTGCATGGTGCATTTGATGAGCATTCTCCATAGCATGCAATGTCTTGTTCCCTGTGTGCCTGGGAAAAGCCTCCAGTGGTGTCTCCTTGATAAATAAGGGACAGCGTCTCAAAATCATTGTTTGGTGTGTGGTTTGCTCTTTTTTTTCTTTTTTCTTTTTGTGGTTTTGTTTGCTTTGGTTTTGGTTGTTTTGTTTTAGGTAGAGGTAGGATTCCGTTCCTGCCTACTTTGTGTAGAAAATGTTTTTTAACCCATTTTTTTTCCTTTGGAAGTTAAATTGATTTTGCTATATTAAGTCAGTTAGATTTGTTTGGAAATCAAACAAATTTTGATGTATGAGGGCTGCTCTGAAAGTAATGCCTTCTATTTTAAGATATTGGCCTGTGACATCTGAGGTGGATGTTGGTGCTATGGCAGTAGATGTTGAACCTTCCCACCAATATCCCAGTATCTACGTAATGTGTGTTGTTGCCGTGTGACAGATGGCAGCAGAGGGGGAATCTGACAAATTGGCGTCTGATATGGAATTGCCTATGAAGCAGTGGTCTGTCACTGAATTCCTCTGTGTTGAAAAAATGGTACCAGATCTTAAATTGTCATGTCTTCTAAGCACATTATTATTATATACTCAAACTGTTCTCCTAAATATATCCTGCCGAGTCCTTGTGGCTTGATCCTTCTCTGAAGTATTTTTTTTGTCTGTTGCAGAAGCCAGGTGTAGTTCAGAATGGTTAATTTTGGACCTGAGTTGTTTATAGAGGATGTGTCCCCTTGTTAGCATGGTCTTACTAGTTTGTATCACTGGTTATTACCACTCAAGATGCTCATTGGAGTTGATTTCTGTGGCTCTTGTTAGGTGATGTCTTCCTCCCAGACAGATAAAAGATTTTTTCAGGTGTTGTTTTGAATGAGAACAATTTCACTTAAGCTTACTGCCTCAGCAGTGGTTAAATTAGGCTAACTAACCTCTTGGCAATGGCCAAACTTCTCCAAGAACTCAGTTACAGAATAACTAACTAAAAAGAGAAATTTCATACCTGAACTCTTTCCACATGGGGTTGATCCAGTTCTTGCCAGTGGCAGTGCATGCCCTTAGGTTGTCTGATGTAGCTTCTGTATGTTTTAAAAATGAAGCAACTTTATGTAATACAAGCTTGGCTTTTACTTTCTTCGTAAAGCTGCTGTTGCCCTTTTTCTTTCTAGCTGTCCCAGAATTGTCTCATTTGGTCATTTGGAAGAATACAGAAATATTGCTGGCTTCTATGTCATAGTATATGTATCTTTAGCATGAGTTTGCTAATGTGTCGTTATTTCTTGCTTGTCAGTTTGAAATGCATGTTGTGTGTTAGAAATGTTAAAAGCCAATAGCTAGAGAAAGTTAAGGTAGATATTTTTTGCTGAGTGACAGACATGGTCTTTAATGCTTGTTTAGACATATTCAATTCTTTTTGTTGTCCAAGCACTGGCACTTCATGTGTTTAGTAATAACCAAAGCGCAAAACCGCTCAGAAACAGCCCATGCAAAGTTAATGAATATTATATGACACTTTTCCTGATATTCTGAGGATGTGTGGGTGGTCTATTGCATGTCAGACCAAGCAGAAGTCTTTTAATATAAAACTGCGAGTTTGCTGAGCTAGTTAACAGAAACCATTCTGTCTAAAACTAGTTAGTCAGCTGCTGCTTCATGAAGTTGGCGATAGCAGTGATGGCTTCAGCATGCATACAGCACATGGTTATATAGATTTGTGGTTAATCCACCCTTGTGGGCAAAATGCGCTAAAATTAGCTGGCAAATGGGTGTTTTTATTGTATGAGCTACTATGACTACTTGGAGGAATCCCTACAGGTCTGAAAACAATAATAATCAAAATTGTATTTCTTAGCCTTGGATCCAAAAGTATCTTTTACACATAATGGAATCAAATGAACCAAATGTAAAGTATGCTTTGTTCCTATGCCATATATGTGCCGTCTTGCCAAGCACGCTTCTCTCCTCCTAGTGCAGGATCCTGTGTTCTCCTCTCCTCAAATCCTGCCCTTCATACCATGCAAAAAAAGTCACTGCTTGACCTCGCAGTTGTGTGGGTACCATTCCTTTTCTTTTTCTATCCCTAAATGTTTTTTCAGTATTTAAGAAAACTTTTTTTTTAAAAAAAAAAAGCAAAAAAAAACCCAAAACAAAACAGAAAAGGGGTAAAAGCAAACTAAAAAGTACTGCATTAATGAAGCCTTTTAAGTTTAATTGAGGACTTCAGCCCCTTTCCACTAGCTGCCTCAAAGCAATACCTCCTCTTATGACGGCTTTAACATCCAAAGAACATCAGAGTTTCGGTATGGAGCAGGGGTAGGAAAGTATCTGGGTGGCTGAGGGCTGTTTACTCAGCTCCTGTATGCAGTGGTGCGTCCATAGCCTGCTAGGATTGCTCTTGGGATACCTCAACCATCTTGTGTCACTTCGTGTATGTGCCTTCAACATAAGCCTGATTCCTCTCCCAGCACCTGTATGTTATTATGCCGCCTGTCCCAAGGTATTAAGTAACCTACATGCGTTTTGAAATAGCTAATGATAAATAAGGCGATTTCTCTCATGATAGTGCTTGGACTTTTTCATTCTCCTGCTTATTATGAAATATGTAGGCTGATAATTTTAATGAGAGTTACAAGAGGAGAGAGAAACTTTTAGCCAGCCCTGGAAATGCATGGGATCATTTTAGAGCTGAGTAAACTCTCCTTATTGCACTCTGCATTAACCAGGACTTCTGAAAAGTTGTTTCAGTAAGTTTGGTCTTTATCATTTCCTTCACCCTCTTGATGGTCTCTGTCACTCTGACAAGTTTTCAGTAGAGCATCTTTTTTTTCTGAGGTGGCACCAGTGCTTTGGTTAGGTCAGCATTAGGAGGGGAAATGGGCAATAGAAAGAAGGAAAAGCCTGTGACAACAGAGGACTCCTAAAGGCTGATCCTTTTTGGCTATAGTGTTGCATTTTATCCTTCCTGGAGTGAAGGATGTATAATTTAGCATTGCATTTTCCATGGTATTTCAATTTCTGTACCAGCTTGAACTCTAACTGTCAAACTTGCAATTTTGTTGACATCTTAATTGTAAATTAGATAATTACAAAGGTATTGTCTTAAAGCTATTTTGTGTCTTTTTTTCCTGCTGTGAGGTTATAGATGAAGCTATCTGTCTATTATATTGTCTAGTCTCATAATTACTAAGTGGACACAGTGTCTTCAAAATTACAGTTCAGACTGAGAATATTTTATTATTTGTTGCTGTGAGAAACATCTGGAGAGTGCTTAGAGCTCAAGTGCATTACAGCGTTTCATAGATACAGTTTTATTGGATTCTTAGGATTTGTCCCTTTCATATGGCAGGAAGAGCTAGCAGAGACGCTTTTTTTTTTTCTTAAGGTGATTCCAGATATAAAATTCTTCAGGCTATGTGAAGGTGGTTCTTTCTGTTGGCTGCTTGTTCAGTCTGAAGTAGATAATATTCTGTTGATATGTCCAAAAGTGCATCTTCTCCATATGGGTCAGTATTATCTCTTTCTGCTCCCAGGCAAATTAATAAAACAAATTTTAAAAGTGCAAAGGAAAGCAGGCAGCTGGCTGATTCAAAGGGTGAGGCTATGTTTTTCATCACCACCCTTTCAAAGCCTCTCTGAATCAAAAGAACCATTGGATTGCGAAGGCAAGACCTATGCCACACCAGAAGCTCCCAGTTCAGCAATTTTCCCAGGGTAAAATTATAACTCATGTTTCCTCAGCACAGGCTGTAACTGGCAGCGTTCCTCCTACTTCTAAGGGTGAAATTGCTGGGGGGAGAACAGACATCTAATGTGCCTCTGGAAGTTTTACAATGGGTGTTAGCCTGGCTTTGTGAAAAGGGAGACGTTCCTCTGGAACATACCCAAGGGCAGGTGCTATTCAAACTGTAGTGTAAATTAACTTTAAATAAAGTAGTGTGGGCCTATTTCTGTTGGGGTTGCGAGTCAAATTTGCAGAAAAGGCCCATTTTTCAAATTCTGACAGTTAATGACAATCTTCCAGTTATCCCACTGTAGTCTGCATTCTTATGAGTCTTTAAAATCTTCAGATATGACTGCAATTCAAGATGCTAATCTTTGTTCATGTACTGCTGATAGGATCTTAACTCACAAACAAAACAGCCGGATTTTAGCAATGCTTGTATTTTGGTGTTTCTTCTCGCCAGGAGATTATTGGACAAATTGCAGACTCATGAAGAATGTAGCCAGTTGTTTTTTCTCCTTGTTCAAATTTTGACACCATCTTTAAAGAGTTGTTTAACTTTGCTTTCAAATGTACCTGCATGGTCCTGGCCAAGAGAAGCTCTTCCCTTTTTAAGCTCAGGAAGGAGTGTTGTGTTGCTTGTTTGTTTTTTTTCCCTCTTGTGTTTTTCATATGTAAAGAGTCCTACAGAATGTGCTCAGAGTGCCTGCTGGAAGTGGATGAAGGACCTGAGTGAGAAGTATGAGTGAAATGATTTATTCAGCTTAACCTATGGGGTGGATGGCAGATTCCTGTGTTCAGGGCTGCTCCTTCCCACCTCCATTCCTGACCTGAACTCTGTGTACTACTCAGGGCCAAGGTGGCTGTGGTATGGCATCGCTGCAGCAGAAGCTGTTGGCTGCTCTGTGCTGGGCTCTTCCCAGTCTGATGACAGCTGCCCAGGTGGCTGTCTTTTCTAGGGAGGAGGTGAGAGCACCAGTGGAGTCCCAGGGCAGGTATCTTGTCTGCAAAGGCACTGGCAGACCACACCTCATGCAGCCAGGATGAGGTGGTCCATGGCGTTTGGAACAAGGCTGCTGCTGGAACAGCTAAGGCCTTGTATGAAGGAGAACTGGTCTGTCATCTGCACTCTGCCAGAAGGCAAAACTTCTTTGTGTGCTTGCTTTCATACAGTTATGGGTAAATTCACCCTCTTTCTGCTACCTGAGGTTTGATAGAGGTAAGAGAAATGAGTGACCTATTTTCCAGCTTTAAAGGAAAATAAATGAAGTTGTCCTCAGGGCAGTGGAAGCAAAGGCTTTTGTATCAGCTGGAGTGTTGTGGGTAGGGCTGCCAGGCTGTGCAAGGCTCCTCAGAACTGGCAGCCTCTTTCCCAGGGACTCCTCATCTCTGTGTTTCCTTTTATTAATATAAATAAATACAAATAATTGCATGGATGTGTCCAAGATAACTGTAGTCTGTCTCCATTGAGGCTGAGGAATCTGTTGGCAGTTGGTGGCTTGTAGCAGTTCCTGCAGTACCTGGCAGGATCCACTTTCTGTCTGTGAGAACAAAAGCATGAGGGGAGGTGCCTGGCTATGCATGTCTTCGAGTATTTGGAGCTGGGCAGTATAGTTAGAGGAGGCTCAGGCTGGGGAGCTGCTCTTCCTTTTGGTCACTCCTAAATCAATGTTATTGTCAGTTTGAGTAGAAGCTGGTGCAGAGCAAATCAGCTCCTAGTGGAACAAACGGTCTAAAATTGCAGGCATCTGTCCCATTCCTATTGTAGGACGCCATTAGAGGTGGTGCAGCAGGTCTGTTGGCCTTCGGTCTGGTGCCCTCCTTCATCCTCCCGAAGGGTTAGGGGATGGTTTTGCTGGCTGCGGTCTGGGTTGTATACCCTGTGATTATACAGTGTTGGGTGGGCAGTTGTGTGCTGTGTAGTAATTGAGAGCAGCTCTCAAATCCGGTTTTGCTTGTAAATTAAATTGCCACTTTTCCCAAGTGAGAATCCAATCAGCAGCAGGTCTGAAGACTGTAGAAGTCTGCTTCCATTACAGAAAGCAAAGTGGCTAGTGGCTGTATGCTGGAGGAGGTGATGCACCTAGGCTTGACCCCCAAGTTGAACATGGATTTTATTTTAATAGTGTGTTGGGTTGCATATATGCAGAAGATCCAGCTTGAGTTATGGGCTTAAGTCAAGTCCTGCATCAGCCACATTTACCACTGGCTTGACCAGTGTTTAGAGGGTGTACATGGCAAGAAGAGGGTAGGACATGCAGAAGTATAGAACTTTACTTACAGTGCTTGAATTTAATAAATGAAAGCATTTGGTCTGGCCTCAGTTATGCTTACCCAAACAAGCAAGGAACTGAGTTAATCTTCCATAAAGACTGCACACTATAGAATATCTTGAGGGGCAGTGGTAAACTTTTGCATGCAGTTTCAAGGCCTGGGGGAATCTTCAGAAAAATTTCTGGGCACTTGAAGAGAGAAATCCTGTCTCTGTAAACTTTACTTTTACTAGATTTTGGATTTGCCTTTGTTGCAGTGATCATATAAGCATAGCTCCTGCCCTTATTCCTAAAGCCTCCTTCTCAAATTAATTAGAGATTTTCTTAAGTTCTCAGTGGTCAGTCTATGATGAAATTGTGGTTAGAGCTGTTCTGCTGAAGTTAGGTGTGTGCTGCAGGCTCGACTCCTGTCTACCTGCATGTTGGGATTTTCACATGTAAAGATTTGAAGATTTCAAGATTTCTTCAAGTCTTCAAGATCTTGTCCAAGGGCACTTTTCACTGTCCTGAACCTCCAGGTAGGCAGTGCTCTCCATCCAGCAGAAATACCCTTTATCCTGTAGATCTTGCCTTGCCGTTGGTTCTCTGCACCTGTGGTGTTTATTCTAGGTCTGATCAACTCTGATGAAGTTCCAGCAAGACTTATTGTGCCAAGGAAATTCAACCATGTTCTCTCCAGCTCTTGCAGCACTTCACAGGCTGGTGTGCCTAGCCATGCCTGCATCCAGAGGAGGAGGCTGTGAGAGTAGCGTGTAGGATATGGAGCAAGGGAGACTCATCTTGAGGGCCCACTGGGGTCAGCACCTCTGGGACAAGGAGGACATACCAGCAAACTGTCCTGTCAGGTAAGCCCCAGTCACCTTTGCTGTTTGGACTATTGCATGATACAGATGATCTCACCTCCAGGAGCTGGTTTCAGCCATATCTTTATCGTTTCATAGAATGGCTTGGATTGGAAGGGACCTCAAGGATCATGAAGCTCCAATCCCCCACCACAGGCAGGGCCACCAATCTCCACATCTAATACTAGACCAGGCTGCCCAGAGCCCCATCCAACCTGGCCTTGAACACCTCCAGGGATGGGGCATCCACAGCCTCTCTGAGCGAAGATGATGGCCTTTGTTGGCCTGGACCATATTCCCTGGCTGTGGTACCCTTTGAGTATCTCTGACTTCTCTCAGGCAGTCACGTGTCACACACCTTGTTATGAAATGCATTGCTGTCTGTATTTCTGCAAATTGTACTGAGTGTTGCAGACATGGCAGTGGTTGTGGGCAGCGTGAGCTGCTGCTTGGTAAAGTAGTTGGTCTTGTGCTGCAGTCAGTGCTTCAGCATCTCAGAGAAACCATCCTGACTTCTCAAGCTCTCTATTGTACTTGACTGTCTTATATAGAATAATTTGGTCTTCCATCACATGTTGACAGGCATTCAGGATGTAAAATGAGGTTTTTCCTCCAGAGATCTAAAATAATTCTTCTACTACTACCACTGAGTCTCAGGGGGCTTAGTATCTCAACTTACTGTGGCACTAAATTGCATCTGATGGTGTTTTGGGCCTGTCTCTCACACAGCGCTCAAACAATTGTTTTGGAGTTTTGCTTTATAAACGTAATTCTTAATGTTCAGAGTCAGCAGTTTAAAGCTTGCAGCTGGAAGGGAAAGAGCATTCAGATTATATTGATGAAAGGCAAAACATTACAGCACTATCGGCAGATTTTTGCCGGGGAAGGTGATGCGTTACTTCTTTGTTTTGCAGACCTGATGGCACCACTACAGCCCAGACATCTCCTCAGAGAGCTACCATCAGTGTAAAGGTGAATAAGAAGAAGAAAAAAGAGCATTGATATGTGTGAAGTGCAAAAAGTGTAAAGTCTTTTTGCAGAGGGTCTGAACCACTTCTTTGTGTCTGTTCTTCAGAATGAAGGTGAAGAGAAGGCACCGCCATAGCACTTAAGACACTGAAAAGCATCTGGCATACTCTGTGCTGTGCACGGTCATCTCTGAACACCTTGCAGGGCTGTCTGAGGGGCCAGCACAATCTGGTGTTCTCTGTGGACATGGCATACCATGGCCAAAGCCAGGGAGCTCATTGTGAGGATGCCACTAGCCATGGAGGATACTAGGGATGGGTTTTCCCCTTCCAGCAGAACAAGCTTCCTGGACACATAGCTTTGTATCTCTTTGTGCTTGTTACACCTTTCAGAGGAGTTGTTTGTACTGTACTGATACTGTTTATATTGAATAAATGCTTTCTCCAGCCTCTTTGTTGTGGTGACTGTTTCTGCTGAACTGGAAAAAAGTGGAGGGTACTTGCTTAAGCATTGTGGTGAGACATGATAGCGATTTTTTTTTAATCTTTAATGAAATGTTTCTTTTGAAAAAAGTGTCTCCTCAGAATGAGGACATTTCTGCAGGAGCCAAATCAGAGTCATCTTAATGTTCTTGGTTTGCATGAGGGACTTGAAGCAGGGTTTTGTGCATCCCCACAAACTCCCCTAAGGATCAGCCCACTGTTATTTCAGAGTGCAGCACAGCTCACAGGAGCACAGCTGGCTGTGAGATTTGAATGGTTCCTGCTATGTACTGAAGGAAAGTCCTTGTGCCTCTATCTTTGGAAGATTTTTAGCTGTTTGGATTCATTTTTCCAGTGTGATATGTACAGGCAAAGATGTTTCTGCTGTAAATTGTTGGTGTGACTATGCTGACTACTTTTGCCACTTCAGGTGGTTCCTCGACACAAAGCTGTGAAGAGAAACATCTCCTATGGCTTTCTATTGTAAGAAAATGTAATGATTGGATGTGTTACAATGAACTGTTTCATGATTATCATTTCTTCTGGTCTGCCTAGATGAGACAAGTTGTCCTCATCTCCCCCTGAAAAGTCCAAGAATGTTTGAAGTATGTAACTGTGACTTTCTCAACAGGGATAGTTGTTTGAATTGTGACAGGGAAGATCCAGTAGTTCTACAGTTTGGTACAAAGACTAGAACTGAAGCATACTGAGTAGCATTTATGTTTCTTCTTGAACTGGGCTGGCTCACGGGCAGTGTGTTTGCTTTATTAACCCTGGCCAGATATGCCTTGACCCACAGCCTGAAATGATTCTCTTGGTTATGGGAGTTAAGTAGATGCTTTGCTCTTGAATATTGATCCTCCAGTGAGTGAGCTTGGGTTGTCTTGTAGTGGTGTGGTTTTTGTCAAGGTTCTTGGCTTGAGAAGGGAACTGAAATGACTTTGCCTAAGACCACAGAGTGTAAATAACACTTCTGAAACCACTTCTAATCAGAGTAGCCTAACATGAGTGAATATTTTCAGAGCCTCTTGTCTCTTTGATTTTGTACTCTTAGCAGTACATTGTAATACCTCGTATTGTTCAGATATCTCTTTTTTTCTTCCAATTGCCACTAGGGTGACATGGTTATTGTGTTGTTCTTTGGTAGACCAGATGTTCTGGTCCACATCTCAGCCCTACAGTTTTGTTTTTTTTTTTCCAGCCTGGATGTAAATGCTTATTCTTCAGCAATACTATTTGACTGAGTTGGTGAGAAAGAAAAAAAAAGGCAGGGAAGTGAGGAGATCTGAAAGGTTTCCACCATGATCCTCAGTACTGTTTGGTAGAGAGCCTTCTTGGTCCTAAGGATTTTTGTAGACTCAGGGAAGAGTTCAGATGAGGCTGCTTTTGGTTCTGTTGACTCTACATGAAGGCTCACATCAGGCAGAAAGTGAGAAAGTACTCGAAAGACCTGGACCTACTAACTGCTTGTTATTTGAAGACTCCCTCTAGTAACAGCAGGGAAACAGAGGAGACCCAAATTGTTTTTCTAATAGGGAAGTAGTTTTGCGTGCTGCACCAAAACTGCAGCATCTTGTAAGACTTAAATATTTTTAACCTGCCCAGTATAGCTTTTAGTAGCTCTTTTGAGTATGTAGTTTGAGCAATAAGTTTGTTTGAAATCGGAACTCATCAATTTGAAAAGTTGTTGGGATCAAAATATTGGAGTAGAAATAATGATAAATATTTTACAGAGTACTCAAGTATTTCAGTTCACGGGAAGTGTTGTGAAACCTGGGATTTCCTGTTCTTATTTAATTTTTTTCGTAGGATAAATATTGAAATATTTGTAAAGGAAAGATACCAAGTGGAAAAGTGAACTGCTAGCAGAGCAGGAAGGTTACTGATCCTATAGCCAGCACAGACGCTGGCTGTGCTTCGTGTCCCACTCATGAATAAAGTCAGTGCAATTCCCGAGGCAGAAAACCACCTCCATAATCTCCCTCCTATGTGGGAGCAGCCATGGTTGAAGTACAAACCCTTCCTGGGCACAGGGACCTACGTGAGACAGAGCACACCAAGGCAGGCTGCCGAGGAGCCTTTTGGTTGATTTTGTCACCAGCTGTTTTAAATAGCTTGTAATCGGTTGGATCCCACTGAGTTTGGTTTCTACGACTCCCTTCACTCCTCTAATTGTTTCTAAGGAATGGTATTTGTAATTACTTCAGGTTAGTGGAAGTTTAATTTACCAAGAGTGCCTTAACTGTAACCACTTTTTTCTACCTAAGCTTGCTCAATTCATATTTGTGATAATTTTGGATGTTTTTTCAGGGAGACTATCTTCCTAACTCACTGTCTCCATAGCTGAACTAATACAACAATTTAACTCCAATCTGTGAAGCAGAGTGGTCTAACACCATGCCTGTTGAACAGTGATCTTCTCTGCTATGCTGATGGGATGTGCCACACAGAAGAAGCTGTTTTTTAATCACTCAGTTCTCTGAATCCCAATTCTGCATCAGTTTCTCAAGGGCAACTGGATAGAAGTAGTGAAATAGCAGAGCTACCATTGCGTAATTTCAGAGTGGTCGCCAAAGGAGTAGTGAATGAGTTTCATCTTTGTAAGCTAGGGCTGAAGCAGCATTAGGTTATTGTATTTAGTATCTAAATGTTGAACACTCGAGCATTGTTTCTTGAGGCAGAACGATGCAGTTGGCTTGAAGGAGGAATGTTGAAAAGGAGGAGGGTGAAGTAAAATATCAGTGGTTTTAATATAGTTCTAGATATTTGTTTATTGGGAGTTTTAATGGGTAAACTGTGTACCGGGCTGCTTGGTTATGTCTCACTTTCGGAAACCAGTTCTGTTTTCTTACCTTTTTTTTTGTCTTGTGAAATGCCCACGGTCTTTTGAGCTATTTCCCATGCTTGCGGTGATGTTTATCCTATGCCTTTTCCTCCTGTTTCATATGCCCAGCATTATCACAGCTCTGCTGAATGAGGTCCCAGCCTAACTACAATATTAACCCTGAAAATCTGTTCATTTTCTCCTGAGCAGCCCTGGGCAGGATATACAGGAGAATGTGTCCAATTGAAAAACTATTACAGGCTCCACAGTGCTGCGGTCTGCTAAATTGTTACAGGGCTGTGTTTTTCTGACAGAGAGAGGATCCTAGTAAGGGGGGTGATGCTGCCTATTCCATACAAGTTACAGAATTTATTTTTCTTTTTAGTCTCAGCTTTCTTTGTTAGCTTTTCAAATTGTTTGCCCGCTTTTGAGCACTGGAATGTGCTCCCTACCCTACTTTATTCTCAGTCGGTATCATTTCTTGCCTTCTTATTTCCACTTTTCCAGTCATCATTTTTAATTTTTTCTTCATTATTTTGCTAAGTACCTTGCTGCAGATCAGTAACATCTTGGGTGGTGGTTGTACCACATAGCATTTATAGCAGACATTAGTTTTGCATAGCGTGTGTGCCGTATTTTGTCTGGACTTGTCTTCATTGTGCTGCAGGCACCTCCTCAAGCAATTGTAGTAATTAAGAGTGGTATTTCTGCAAATTTATATTAACTTCTGCTAATGTAGAAACGGGGGGGGGGAAGCAAAGCAAGCAGCACTCCCCCAGACCCCAACATCTAAACTAGGCGTTTTTCTTCATCCTCTTCATTTTTATCAGTATTTGACCAAAGCTTGCTTTTGTATATGAAAGAAAATTAGTTAAGTACCTTGTGGTTTATAGATGCCTTTTGTTACGTATTACTTGGATTTATTGTGCAACGCTGGCCTGTAAATCATCTGGGTTAGACGTTTACCTGGCTCACGTTGCCTTTATGGTTTGAATCTTTAACAGCCATGAAAAACATACATGTTTTCAACAGCGAAGGGCTTTGCCAGTCCAAATTCCCTGTAACTCTGCTTTGGCGAGGCTTAGTACCCAGCTCTGTGAGATGTTTACAAAGAAGCCATTAGGTTTTGCAGCTAAAAGACGTGTTGAAAGAACAAAGAGAGTTTTGTGATGAAGTGTATCTGACTTCTCACTGCTTTGCTTACCTTTTAAATGTAAAACTGCGTAATTTGCAAGGGCTTTTATTTCTCAGGGCATCTCTGTAAGATTCCACCAGTGTGGAGCTTTCCTTCAGCAGAAAGCGCGGTCGTCCCAAAACCGCTCTCGAACGCATTTCTATTTTAATCCCCAGCTTTGAATACAGCCTGCCTTACTGGCTCGGGCAAATGGCTCTGCCCTGCCCCACCCCGCCGGGCGCGCAGACGAGGAGCACGCTGCTTGCTGGCGTTACATCCCTGCCTTTGTGACTAAAAGTTGGTTTCATCAGCATCAGCTCCCGCTCCACTTTGGGAGCCCGCCTGCCCGGGGAAGCCGCTCAGACCCGCCGCCTATGTGGGGCACGCAGGGGCAGCTCTCGCCATCCGTGTAACTTTTAAATGGAAGATGTCTTTCTCAAAGGCAGCCGATGTCCAGCGGTGTGCAGTGCGTGAACAGTTGACTAGTCCAGGTGTTTCTGCTTCTGTTTCTGTGCTATGTGAGTTGGAAATTCCAGAGAAGAGTGTGCAGAATGGAGGAGTTGAGGGTTTGTATTTCTCTTCTGACTGCATAGCAATGACGGAGGGCTTGGGAAGGAGCATAAATTCTACCTGTGGGTTTTAATTAAAGAAAATAGTAATTGTTCTTAGTCTTTCTGTCTGCGGCTCGTGGTGCTTTTGTCAGAGACTTTATCAGCTCTGAAATACGAGAATGAGCTTCTTTCTCTTTTCTCTATGGGTCGTCTGTCGTGAGCGGTGTTCAGGAGGAACTTGTTGTATCAAACGTGATTTCTACTTTGTGGGCTCGATCGCTGCATTTTGCCACGCTTTACCTATTTGAAACGCAGCCAGTTAAGACTTTTACAGATGGATTGATTTTAAAAACTGCCAAAGATTTATCTGTGCTTTAATAAGATGAAAATGGTAAGCTGAGGCTACAAGACAGTGCTGTTGACTGGAGACTGTGGGTTTCTGCGAGGTTTTCAAGAAGATCATTAACCCGGGTCTATCTCTTCACAGGACAGTCGGCCCAATATGTCAAGACCTCTGATCACTAGATCCCCTGCATCTCCATTGAACAATCAAGGCATCCCCACTCCAGCACAACTCACAAAATCCAACGCACCAGTTCACATTGATGTGGGTGGGCACATGTATACCAGCAGCTTGGCCACGCTTACAAAATATCCTGATTCCAGGTAACTTTAAAAAGATTGTTCTGCATGTCTTTGGCAACTCCTTTTCTTCAATTTCATGCTTGGACGTCCTGGGGCTGTCTTAGGGTGATAAATTTAGTTCCTTTTGTTTCGAAATGAAATTAGGTTTCTTTGTTCGTAGGATGTTAGAGACTGACTTTTCTTTCTCTGATCCACTGTGTTTCAGACAAATGGCATCTCTGCAGATCCCTGTGTTTACACACTAAAACAAAGTAAAGAACACTGACTTTCTACCATAGTTTTATGCCTGGGCATCCATTCTGTGGTTTATTACAATCAAAAGCTGTACAAATACTGCATTTAAGTCCGAAGTTGGAGGTGTTGGGATATTTGTTTTGTTTCGCTTTTTTTTTTTTTTTTTTTTTTTTTTAATATATATTTTGGAGACCTTTTTTCCTATACTGTCAAAGTATACTGTTAGATGTGTCATATGAGGTTATATGTAACAAAATATAGGACAGCATTAACTTCATATTTTTTTATAGCATCTTAGGACTTTTTGGATAATTAGACTCTTAATTCCCACATTCTCACTTTATATATCTTCTAAATGGAAAATATGTGGCTTTGGTAACTTAATGGAATTAAGCAATTAGAAAGCTTTTGAATGCATGAGTAAAGGGTTGTATGTATATAGAGTAGATGTAATAGAAGTGCAGTTTTAAGAGAACAAGGGTTCATTGAACATATAGTGTGGGAATGTTTCATAGTCGTGGTGGCAGATAAACATGGCAGGATATTGTAATTCTAAAAGTGATTATCAGAGGTTGATTGTGTCTGCAACATTAGTCTATACCTACTCTAGAAGGAGAACTTATACCCTCATGGTCTTTCCTCACCAGCATATGAGTAGGGGTGCAAGAATTTTAGGGCAGAGCTCCCCTTTCTCCCCACCCACTTGTACTCCTCTTTCTCAGCTCTGCACTGCTAAGGCAGAAAAGAAGCTCTGCATATTATAGTCAGTGTAAGTCTATGGGTTCATAGGAGCAGAAGACCTAAAGGGGTCCCAATGCCCCCTTGATGTGTGACCTTCTGCAGAGAGGCAGCTCAGTCTAACGGGACAGATGGATTAGAGCATGGGGGATTAGTGGGAGAAGAGCAGTGCAATCTATCAGATCCTTGGCCATAGGCATTTGGCAGCATTGTCACCTTATTAGCACTGAGATCACTTTTTTTTGGATGATGATCACGTAAATGATTTAAAGGATATTCTCCATCACAATGAAACTTTTAATTCTCATTTTGGGACCTAAAGAAATTAAAGAGAATCTTACAGTAAATGGAAGTACTCATGCTAGTCCATGATAGGATGTCTTGGTGGCATCCTATCACTCTAGTTGAATCTCAGTTAAGTGGTTCATTTAGCAAGGACCCAGAAAGACAGAAAGATCCTTACTGCAATTCAAGCAAGCCAATTCTCCTTTTCTGCTTCACGAGCAATTCCCTCTATTAATTATTGTCCTATCACATGACTGATCTCCAGTGTCACCTTTGCCCATTATTTTGAGCTATTTTAGTAACAGCAATTCACAGCTGAAGCATTTATTTAGATAATTTCTTTTGTCTTGCTAAGCTTTTGTTTCCATCAGCTCTTTTTTACTGGTTTGTGGGGAATGATTTCATGAGTTTCCTGATCCCAAAACACTAACTTGCCTTTTCAAAGGGCATAAGGTGCACTTCTCAGAGTATGGATTTGTTCTAAGAGTAGTTTTCACTGATACTACTGCCTCTGCAGCATTGTCAGCATAGTTTTACGTAGGACTGGAGGAGCGCTTCTAACACTAAGACCTGACAGTGACAGGAAGAGAATGGTAAATAAAGGCGTGTGAAAGAGAAACAGCTGGACACGTGGCCTTTCTTTTGACACTTCTTCAAGGAAGGCCAGGCAGAGAGAACTAATAGAGGCATTGCCAGACCACAGGCCTGCCTTGAGAGATCGAAGCAATGTCTGGAAAAACTCGAACTGTTCTTCGAAAATGGAACCTACTCACGTCAAGAATTTTTCTTAGGACCTGGTTGTGTTCAGCTTCTAGGATTGGTTATTATTTAGCATTTCCTCTGTAGCTGGGGTAGTGACAGTGTCTGAAATAGTAGGGAAATGCCTTCCTGCTGTGTATGCCTTCTTACAGTGCAGCAGGAGAGGCTGTTGCTATTAATGCACGCAGCTTCTGTTTCCGTGTCGAATTCACCAGGACAGCGTATTTCTTTTTAAGTGAAGAAACGGAAGTATCTTTCCTAAGTGTTTAGTGGCAGTGGAATTTAAACTTAATGCATTCTACATTCAGTTGTGTTACTGTAACACTTTAAAGTGGAAGCTATGCCTCTAGTATCAAAGTCACTTTAATAAATTAAACATTTTAAAGCTCTTCAAACGTAATGTATAGAAAATCCAAACTCTAAGTTATAGTCATTCTGTTTCAAGTCGTTCTGACATGCATTTATGTCTCAGTTCTGACAGAAAGTGTCTTTTGAACCCCTTGATGAGTGAATAATTCCAGCACAGCTATTACATTCTGGAATTCCCAGCCACTTCCAGAACTTGAGATATTTCTTCTTTAACATCAGTAGCTTCAAAAGAACAATTACTAAACTCGTTTGGATGTCAAGACAGTGGCATGAAGCAATAAGCTGGCAATCACGATACTGTAGTTTGTTTTTTGTCTACGAGATCTTAACAATTTATTTCCAGCGTTGTGCATGTGTGTGTATGGTGAGTTCTAGGTACTAATTACTACTTCAAGGAAGACCAGTAATTGTTTGGACCTTAGTACAGATTGTTCCTCAGAGCCTGACCTGGTCAGTCTGTACTCAGCAGACTTTTTTAGCACTGGGTTACTCTAGTCCAAAGTTTTGGTCAACTTTGTTTAATGTCTTCTTTTTCTACCAATATCACATTTGTGAATGAGATCAAAACTATGGCAGGGTCTCACAGATCTTTTTGGGTGAGTTGTAGCCTCCTGAGGCTCACTGTCACATGAAGGATTGCTTGTGAAAAATAAGGTCTTGATTATCTTGCCTGAAAGAGCACTGCTCCAGGGATGAGTCAAAGCATAGGTTGCAGGCTCCAGCATCTAACAGGTTGAGACACGAAAGTCATTAGGCTCCTGACTCGTATTACATGTAGTCTAAGGGCCAGAAGCCTAAAATGAACCTTTCATCTGTGGGCCAGGTACCAGAGTCATCTTTCTTTGTGAGATTGAAAGGGTGATATCCAAAGCAGCAGTTTTGGAGTCACTATGACTTGCCAGTGTGGAGGAGACCCATCCTGATAGAGCACTTTGCTTGGGAGCGTGTATTGTTCCTTCATCTTTTGGATTTAATAACAACTGATCTTGTTCTTCTCTATTCTCTTATTCTTGAACAATACAGTGGGAATTGGAAAGGGTTCCTTAACTAGTACCAGGTAAAGATTTGCAGTGTGCAGGGTACATTTTCCATAATTCTTTTGTTAGATCCCTGAAAGCAATTTATAATTTGATATGTAAAATTCCTACTGACAGGCATCTATCCTTTCCTCCAAAGAAAACCTAGGAAAGATTAGAAAAGCATCTTGCTGCTGAATTTGTGTCCCTGCCCCTTCCTATGGAAAGACCATTGTGGGCTTCCCTCAAATGTTCATGCAAAGAACATAAGGAATTGAGGCCTAACAGAATTCTGGTCGAAGGCTGGTACCACGAAGCAATTCAGCAGACAAGCAACTTATCTTCTGCTGGCTTGAACTGAATAAGCCTGGAATGAAAATTTCTGAAGCTGAAATAATGCCTACATTTCATTTAAAAAAAAGAATCAGCAGTATAGAATTTAGGGGATCCCAGCTTATATTCCTGCTGTCCTCACAAGGAAGATCCCATATGATCATTGCATTGCATCAGCAGGCTTCAGGATCTCCCAAGATATCAGTGAGACCATGCCTCAGACATGATCTCATGCAGCTGAATAAAACAATTTGCCAGAGCTAGGCTTCATGAAGAGGCAATTGGAATCAGTGTATTTGCCAAGAGGACCTAATGTAAGGTCAGTTTGCTGGGGAAAAAAAAAGTAGTTTTCTTTAAATGCTTGAGCAGGGACAGATGAGCTTTTGTGCACCTCCCCCCAAGAAGACTGTAAGTTGTGATGCATTCACCCATGTGCAGACTGTTCCTCCTGCTTCTCAGTTGTTATGCATATATCTATGTGAGCAAACCAAACAGTGCTGTTTGTACTCTGTGAGGAGTCCTGTGGTTTCGGAATTTGTTTTGAACTAGATTGTGCAGGATATTTCGTAGCACAGTGTTATCTATTGAGAATTTGGGTGCACCGTTTTATTTATGTTTTTAATTGCTTTTCTTTTGCAAAGAAAGTTTTTCAGAAATTGGTCTGTTTTCGACAGCCCAGAGTAAGCCTCATGGTTTTTATTCAGGAGAAGATGGGGACGCTTTCTCATGGTCACCAAGGAGTCTGAGAAAACCAGGTTGAGGTTTTAGCAGAGATCTGATTATGAACAGAGGAAGCACAGGCCTGTTAGTTCTGATTGTTGAACTTAAGCAGCTTGCTCACCTTCTCTCAGTGCATTATCGTCTTGCATAAGATCAAACCCTTTGCTTGGAGATGGCATTTCTACACGTCTAAGCTTTAATGCTGTCTGTATGTTTGGTAGGTACCAAAAGGTGTTGTGCACCAGGCTAAGACAAACGACTGTCACAACTAAATGGAAAAATGTTTGACTTGATCATATGGGGATCAGCTCTCTGATATCTGCTATCGACAAATCAGCAGTGTGGTCTATCACGAGTTCGAAGCATATGAACTTCTAATTAGTACAGTCCAAGTCACACAGTACAAACCTTTGCATAATTCCAAAACATCAAATTGCCACATCCTGTATTCTCACTGTAGAGTTGAAAGATTTCATTAAAAGCCTTATATATTTTTTCCTTCTACAATCTGTTGGGGCATCTGTTTGCATTGCTACATCTCCATCTTCAGTTACTCCCTGCATATGAAGGTGGGTTCTTCTTTAATAGCATTTCACAATACTTCCAAATTTCTGCCCAGGGCTATTTCAGGTTTTCATATTAACCAATCCATTCATGTCCCAGTTTTCTTACCCAATCTTCCCTCTCAGCCCTCAGGGAAATTAAATTTCACACACCTGGATCTAGTTAGGACACTGGCTTTTTTTGGTTTGTGAGAGTTTCTTTTGCATCAATAGCACAAAATTACTTAGGAGAATGACCAGACTGTCCTTGGCCTTTACTGGCAGGTTGGGAGCAGGGCTTATCTATCCTTCATAGGTTACATACGGACCTCCAGTGATATACTCTTGAGTTAGGTAGGACGACACTGTTCACTTGTTTCAGAGCTTTGGCAGGTTCTGTTGTCTGAATACCATTCACAGTTCCAGAAGAAGACACTGTCTTTGCCCTTAGTACATACTTCTGCAGTTTGCAGCACCATGCTGGAGGCTTCTTTTTAGATAGGAGGTTAGTTGTGGTGGGGCTGTTTCACACTTTGCATAGCACTGCCTCTGCAACACTGTCACAAGAGTAGTTGTGCTACTCATTTCCTACTCACCTTGGATGGTACCTTTCAAACTATTGTCATATGATGCTAGTAGTTCAAAAACAATAAATACAAAATCTTCTAATTAATGAGCTTTTTTTGTTTGTTTGTTTGTTTGCTTTTTGCTGTTTTTCTGTTTTTATGGAAATGCTAATGGAATGGGAATTATTACATCCTTCTTCCAGTCCCCTTATTTGTGTTCATCTTCTTTGAAGGAGTATCTGTATCAGTGGAACTATTTGGTGATCTTTCTAGAGTAGCATCATCAAAGCTGGTGAGCTAATACTTCTTAAATCACCATGCTGAAGATCTTAGACAGTTTTCTTGCTTCTGCAGGCTGTAAAGAGCCAACTCTCTGAAGAGCTTTGAACATAGTTATGCACTAGCTCAGGCAGTTTCCTTGATGTGAGTGGTGCAGGCAGCATTTTTTTTTTTTTTTTTAATATTTTGTAACATTCCTAGCAAGGGGGAATGGATAGAAAAGGTAGATATTGGCTCAGTTTAATTTTTGTTACCTAGCCTGGCTTGCTCGTCTAGTTATTCACCTTTTATATTTTGTCATTTGATAGCTGCATGGTATTGTGGTAAGTGAAAGAGTTTGGGATATGGAAATATATTGAGTCCATCACTGACTTCTTCTGTGGCCCAAGATAATTGACTTAACTTTGAGGTTTTGTTGCTTCCTGTCAAGGTTAACAAAAAAAGCAATTTGTAAAATGCTTTGGGATGATGATTGAAAGTGTGAAAGATTGCTAACTCTATGTGTAAATGTTTAAAGATACCAGTAGCTGTGCTAGAAACAGCTGACGATGTTGGAATCATCAGGAGCATGTATCAGTAAAAAATGAAATGCTGATTCAGAAAGACCATATGGAGTACATTTAGTCCAACACTGTTTAAAACTTTTGTGCTGTCATCTGCTGTTTCTTACTCCTAGGCTGCTGGTCTGTGCTTTGTTCTGGTCGCTGTAACCAACTATACAAATCTGGGGGAAAATAGAACAGTGAATGATAGTGAACTCCATGCCTATTTCAAAAAATTTATAGAATTTTTGCAACTGATATTGTGAAGAGAAATCTTTTGTAACACACATCTGTCAATAAAGAGCTCAGAGGGGTATTTTCTGGTCGAAGATTAATTGTATCTCTAGGTACATATATTGAACTCAAGATACATATTGACCTCACTTTGCCTCAATTAATGATCACCACGGGTCAGACATCACTGTCACCTTGGTAGGAGTGAATATTTTCTGAATCTTAGTCTTGTACTATGTTTGCTTTGCAAGGTCAGCAAGTCATTGCTGTTGCTTGTGGCTAGTGACTGGGTGAAAGAAATAGTATCATCAGTTTTGCAGGTTTTCACATTGTGTGGTCAGTAACTGGTAGTGAGTAATCACTGAACCATCGAGTTCATGTCTTTGTGTTTTAAGTGTTACTAAAATTGTTTAGGTATATTAGTTGTTTGGTCGATTAAAAATGGTGTTTTCTACTTGTCATATGCTTGTGTACTCAAATATCTAATATAATAGTGAAATCAAGATAGTGGATAGTAGACATATGGAGACTGATAAAAGGTAAATGTACGAACTTCATATTACAGGGTTCGTGCCATGCTTTTATTCATGGCTGCATGAGTATGATAGTGCAGATGGAAATATTCAGGAGAATAAATTTGTATATTCAGGAGTGTTACAAAGCAAAAGGTTTTGTCCCCTTATTTCTGAAGCTAGTAGTCCTCTGAGTCAGAAAATCTTTGTCTTGAGGGAAAAGAAGGTCGGAATCCATATTGTCAGCAGGGTTCAGAGGTCTGTTTACCAGTAGGCCTGTGTGAGGTGGTATGGTTTGGATTGAGATGGCAATCAAAAAAAGGAGGGATGTCAGTAACTACTTTTGTAGGTCTGTACATTGAGAAATCTTCTCTTTGCCAAGACCTGATACCAGCTCCATGATTGGAAATGTTTTAGTGAGGAGCAGTTTGTTGTAGCATTTGGACTTCTCAGTGCTCAGTAGCATGGCTTCATAAACCAGCCTAAAGGCATCCAGGCAATATTTCTCATTGAAATAGCCAAGAAAATACTCAGGAAAAATAAAAGAGTGCTGAATCTGTGGGTTGTGCTTTTCTGATAAGGACAAGCCCATTAGAAACTGAGGTGGCTGCTTCCTGCTTGGCACTGAAGGATTTGGCTTATTGGTCATTCTGGTTGGGTCTAGATCTCAGTAACAGCCTTGAGGCTCACTGTTTTGCTCTGCCTTTTGCTGTACCCAGTTCTTGCACTCAGGAACCTCTCTGTTAGTATTAGATTCAGATTCTGCTCCTACATAAATGATGTGTGCTTCATTGGTCTTTCATAAATTGCAGTGCAGTTGCTAAGCAAATTGGTGTCTCATATAGGTAGGTAGGTAATTGCTGAAGTAAACATTTGGCTTCCAGTTTCACCATAAACATCCAGACACCTATTGGGTATATTTGGAACTTTAGGACATAGATTCTGATTTCCATCTTATTTCTTTCTAGTAACAATCAACTTTCCTGATGGATTTCATGTATACAAGCCTGTTTGCCATTTGGGGATATGTTTGTATAGAAATTTGGGAAAACTGTTTAGGTTATCTGCACTCTTTCTAACACAAACAAGGGTTATGCATTATACTGTGTTGGCCTGGGGGTTGTCACCTGTTCCTGTTATGAGAGCATGCCCTCTAACTTAGCTGGTTTAGAGTGTATTCAAATGCAGGTGTGTCATAACCAGACACCTGTCATCTGACGAGCTTTAGTTCTCCTTTGTCATTCATTCTCAGTCTTTATTTCCTCTCAGTCTTTAGCTTTCAGGATGTTGCAGTCTCTTCAGCTGCATTTTCAATCCCCTTTCCGCTCCGAGCACTGAGCCTAACTTTGTCACCTGAATTCTCTCCTTGCTTTTGTGTCGTTTCTTCTTTACCTACATTTTTCTGTCTCTGTCAGAAGGAATGGAAGCTCACAAAAGTCAAAACTGATTACCTGATCAGATCAAGGCACATTGCTTGCTTCTTGTCCATTACTCTCCATGCACCATTGGGTCTCTGGCTTCTGTTAATGGTGAGCTTCC
>JAOWBP010002052.1:43127053-43138957 GCA_028571105.1 Tragopan temminckii | reverse complement strand
CTCTTCAGCTGCATTTTCAATCCCCTTTCCGCTCAGAGCACTGAGCCTAACTTTGTCACCTGACTTCTCTCCTTGCTTTTGTGTTGTTTCTTCTTTACCTACATTTTTCTGTCTCTGTCAGAAGGAATGGAAGCTCACAAAGGTCAAAACTGATTACCTGATCAGATCAAGGCACATTGCTTGCTTCTTGTCCATTACTCTCCATGCACCACTGGGTCTCTGGCTTCTGTTAATGGTGAGCTTCCTGAGAGGACTTAAACAGCCAGCATATTTTATGGCTACCTCATATAATGCTTTCGCTTGTAGTAACAGCAGTTCAGAGGATGCTGTGAGACTCATTGATATTGATCTCTTCCACTGAATCTTTGAATTGGTAATCAGAATAATGTATTACCAATTGTGGTGTGTGTGTTAGCTTAGATCCAGCACTGTTGTCTCTGGACTTTGTTTGGACAACTCTCCGGGCTTTTTTGAGGCACTTTCTGCTTGCCTCAAAGATGTGAGGGGCTCCTATAACAGTCTGAAGGCGTTTAAGCTGGGCTTGGAGCTGATTCTTGTGGTCTGCTTTGAAGGGAATTTAGGAACGCAGTGGTCACCTTCGCACCCAGTCCTGCTGTGCAGCATGGTCTGCGGAGAATCAAAGCAATATGGTACAACATTCTTCCTGGACTCGTTTATCCTGCTTCCAGCTAACTCAGCTGAGCTGCCTCGGGTACCCAAGCTAATTACTGCAGACCAATCTTCTGTATTTCTACGCACCACTGCGTTTTGCAGTACAGGCACTCAGTAAAAGGAGAGCAACACTGGCAACTCAGTTTTTATGAATCAACTTTGTGAGGATGTAAAAGAAGTGGAAGGGAAGGGTAATAGAAAGATACGGATGCATTTTTTTTTCATGAGATGGCAGACCAAAGTAATATTAAATGCAGTGGGAGCGTACTTCAGTAGTTCATCAATTTATAAAGACGAAGATTAATTCTACTTCCTCGACCCCAGTGGGTTTTCATGTGAAAATGTGACTTGTCTGTCAGTCAAATGGTAGGCATAATTGTTCTTTAAGTGACCTATTAAAATACCATTCCTTTTAATTAAAATTTGTATTTGTGCTCTTGCGCAGCCTGTATCCAAACTGTTAAAGCCCTTCTTGTGCAAGGTGCGTTGCAGGTAGGGAGCTGTGGGACACGCATAAAACGAGAGGAGTGACGAATGTCCCAGTGCAGCAAAATGAGGCTTGCCTTCGGCTCCAGCTGGCGGGGAGGGAGATGGAGGGATAAGAAGCATCTCCCAGCACCGCACCCACGCTCTCTGCATTCCTTGCCTAAGACATTGCTCGTAGTTACTACTTGTGGCATAGAAAGTTATAGTACAGAGCATTTCCCATAAGTGTGTCACTTCAGAGCAAATGATAGATTATGTTCTTCCACACCCCAAAAGTATTCTTTGTGCTGTAATTAAAAAATAAACGTTGCAACATTGAATTGGAAATATTTTCTGCCATACAGTGAATTTGTTTTGTTAGGTTGCCTGGGTGTAATTGCAACAATGTCAGGGTATTAAAACCTTGTCACGAGGTAATGGTTTCCTGCCGCTATGCAGTGCCAAGGACTGCTTTGCTTAGCAGCAATATTGCTGTTTATCTCCATCAGTGGTGATTATTTTGCTTCTGTGCAACTTTTTTTGCTTATTTTGTTGCCCGTATGCATGCTATAAATTACAGCTGTGAGTGAATGCTAACCACAGACCTTCAAGAGTGGGGAGCAGCGCCTTGCCAGAGCACAACAGGGCTGGGAGATGCTCCCGGTTTGCCCAAACTTGTAAGCGATCTGAGGGGAGGCCTCCCGAAACGGAGCTTCACCGGCCCCTTTTGCCCACCTCAAAATTGATTCTTCTTAAACAGTTCAGAGGGCCCTGGGGGCCCCATGGCTTGCATAAAAAATGAAAGCCCTTCCTGTCTTAGAGCAGTGCATGCAGTCAATAACAAAGGAGAAAAATGATCTTTTAAGTGTATCCCATTGAATCCATTATCTTGAGGGCCCGTGTGCAATGCTTCATCAAAACATCATCATCTGGGTGATACATGGGGAGGGAGTGAGGCAGCGTTCAGGGAATTCAGAGAAGCATCTGTGGTACAGTCAGTGCCACAGGACAGGCTAAATATGATGCGAGCCAGAAAATGAGAGCTGCAACAAAACTGATATGTT
Organism: Tragopan temminckii; assembly: GCA_028571105.1. NCBI lineage: Eukaryota > Metazoa > Chordata > Aves > Galliformes > Phasianidae > Tragopan > Tragopan temminckii. The sequence continues at coordinate 43,136,756 of JAOWBP010002052.1, read as the reverse complement.
CCTCTTTATAACAAATGGATTTCATATTATACATGTTTGAGACACAAACAAATTGTTCAGGAAAAGTTTGGAATGCTTCCTGTGTAGGTAGGAAAGCCCTGTTGGGCATCTCTTACAATAATTGCTCTGCTTTAGATCAGAATACAAACTTTCCTATTTTGGGGGGATTTTTTTGCATCGCAATGATAATGTAAAGGAGGAAAGAAAAAAAAAAGAGTGTTTGGTGCGCTGTCAGTGCATTCTATCCTTGTTTTGTCAGGTTGTCAATGGGTGAGACTCACTATCATGAGCTAAATTGGTGCTGAACTTCAGGTTCTTGAGAGTGTGTCACAACTGTTACTTTTTAAATATTGGCATTTTTAAAATGTTTTGCATGCCTCTAGTAATTATTTGTATGTTTTTTCTTTGAAAAATAAGCATGACAGGAAGATCTTTGCTTTTAGCTGTTCTGAGTTTGCAGTGTTTACTGCAGACTGGTGTGTTTTACCAGATTCCATGTTTAGCAGCTGAATTTTTGCAGTCAGTGTTTCCTTACTGCTAATAATAAGCACTTCGTTAGATCATATGAAATAAAAGACAGATGCCGTCAGATTCATTTCCAATAATCAGTAGTGCCAGTAATCAAAAAAAGATATTTTTGGAGGTCAGATGCAATGGGGAGGGGAAAGAAAAAGTTTTCCAGAATGCAGCTGACCTATCAATTTTACATCCTTCAGGGTGTCTTCCATTTCCTTCAGTGAAAGGTTTGCTTAAATAAACTGAGCAGTAGGCAACGGGTGTGTGCTTTTGCACAACATCCACCCAGGTACATTGCTGGCCACGGTGATCCTAAAGGCAGAGTGCTGTCAACATTCCTAATTGGTTATTACCCAATAACACACACCCTCGAGTGTCTTGGGACTGCAAAACACTTTTTACCTAGCCTTCCTACATGAATAATGAAAACTTCAAATATTCATCCAATTATATTCAGCTTCTCTCTTGACTAAGGGTTGCCAAATGCAATTGGACATACTTCTGATATAGAATTTTAGGCTGTATCTGTGTTGGAAGGGCTTAGTCATAATTCTTGACTTCTGGGGAGAGATTAGATAACACCGTGATGGTAATTTCTCCAGCCTGAAAACCTATTGTTTATTGACTTTTGCTACTTATTCTGGTTTAGTAGCAGTATAATTGCAGAATTTAAAAAATCTATTTTTTAATTTTATACTTGGAGCTTGTCACATGGAGCAGCACAAGTTCCATTTGAAGCAAGAAAACAATTTGCTTGTTCTCCAAGTGTTGCTGATACAGCTGCATGACTGAAGTCACCGGCAAGCACCTGAGAGGCAGATGGTTATTTTTCATAGAGCTATTCTGTATTGGTTTTCATCTCTTAGGTTTTCAAGTCATTTTGCTGTCAATCGTGATTGGCTCCCAGTGTCTTATTTTAAAATGGATTTTTCTTAAGTCTTGCTAACATGTTGTTATAGGTTGAGTAGCCTGAGCAATGGTAGCAGGAAAGATGCTTCCCTGCTTGCTTTTGCTGTGGAAGACTGAACTCATGGAAAAGGATGAAGAGAAAAGCTACTGCTTTTCAGTAGCTAATGCCTATTTGGAGGCTCTGCTTTTTGTCAGGCTTTCTCATTTTTCCAGCTTCCGATATTGTTGTCTCATAAAGCCGAGCCCTGGGCCATGCCTTTCATACTGGCCTTTCCCTGCTTAGTAGCTAACCCAGATAAACTCATCAGCAGAGCTACAATTGTGCTTTCCCCTTTCCCCTTTGGGTTAATAGCGCAGCTCCCCATGACTGAGTGGATGCTGCTCTCTGAGCTGCAGAGGTCTGGTTCCAGGTGAGCCTCTAATTCTTCACTTCAGACACAGAAATAACAGCCCTAATCAGGTGTGTTTCATGCATCTCTTTGGTGGGCTTAACAAAAGGAGAGGTGGAAAGGATGTGTGTCAAGCATTGGTTTGAAAATAGAAACAGCTAGTAGGGCTGCAATGTTCCATTGCAGTTAGCCTCCATCTAGATCACAGTATTACCTATGAAAATGTGAAATAGCTAGCTATGTAAGAGGCGTGAGTCCTTCCTTCTTTTTTACTGGTAGAGTCCTGAAAACATGAAAGGCCATAGGAAATGATGGAGAACACATTCCAGGCATCTGTGCCGTGCCAAAATCACAAAGCCGGTGGGATGGTTTTCATTTGTAGAATCAAATTGGCCATGTTGTTTCCAGTCCCATCCCAAGCTGCGGGAGGACAGCAGCATTGTGTGATCCGGGCTGCTCCCTGCAGGAAGGCCTGCGCCAGGAGCCCATGGTCCTTCGTTCTGCCCTGCTGTGTGGCACTGCGGGAAGGGCTCTGCCCCTCGAGTTGCATGCCTGAGTCTCTTTGCAGGCTGCTACCACTGGGGAGTCTGTGCACAGAACAAAATAAACGGGGTGGGGTCTGGAAAAACAGGGCCAGTGAAACCCAGTGCCAGTAAAGGTCACGTCTCTTGCAGTACGTTGCTGACTAAATGTACATACAAAATGAGGGCACATCCATCACAGCACAGAGGGTTTATTTTCCTCATCTCTGTGCTAATGTTGTTGTGCCTTAGTAACAAAACATTTATGGGGCGGCATGGGCAGAGTCAGTCCCTGCGGTCATTATGGGCTCCGCACCTCATAAGATTCCTATTCCACAGGTCAAAGCGAAATCCCTTGTTTGTCTTCTCTGTGTGTCCAGTGATAATAAATTATAAGCCAGCAGTGTGCTCCCAAAGTTAGATGGAGGATTTAACTTTGCCTGTGTTCCCAGACTGTACAGAGCTGGCATGTCTTGGCTGACTTTGATGCTACGGAGAAGCCGGAGCTGCCATCTGCAGTCACACAGTAGCAGTTCCTGCACCACTCGGAGTTGTTTAGCAGAGGATTTCCCACAGGGATCAACCAGACCTTGAAGCACAGTGGAGAAATACTCCTTCCTCCTGACAAGCCATCGGGCAGCACTTCTCCCAGATCCCTACAAGCCATCCCTGCTGCAGATTTGGCAGAGTTCTTTCCTCCTCACAGCAGGGATGTGTCCCTGCTGGGGGTCTCTGAACATGGATTCGGTATGGGTTGATGTCACTCAGAGGCAACAGGCTCTGTCACAAATCACCTTTGTGAGTGTTGGCACTGCTGCTGCAAAAGTGGGTGGTAAAGAACAGCACCGTAGGTTTCCCTCATTGAGGTCTGCACGGCTAATGCAAATATAGACTTTCTTGGACTTGGTGGTTAGCAAGAGACTACATAGTTGGCACTGCTTGTTTTGAAAGACATTATCATCAACAGATTGTGCTAATTGGCTTCTGCCTGCCTCTGAATTCTAAGAAAATAGGCTTCCAGAAAGGTGTGGAAAATGATCTTTACCTTCACATGGCCTCAAACCATTTATTACAGCCCCAGCAGTTTCTGGAGCAGTGGCGGTGGAGAGCTTTGATGAAAAAGCACAGCTCTTGATTATCCCAAACTATTTTTGGGCTTCTGCACCTTTTGATAACGTGGTTCTGTAGATCTCCTCTAAAGATAGTAGAAAACAATTATATCTATACCCCGTGGTGATGCAAGAAAAAGAAAATCAGAAGTCTAACAAAACACCTGGATTTCTGCTAAATTAAAATTTTATTACTTTCAAGAATAGAGCAAAAGGTATCAGTGTTAAGTAGCTACACAAGTGGAGGGACTAATGCAAGGTTGTTGCAACATGTTTTATTTCCAGGGTGCACAGAGAGGAAGAGAACATTATGGAATAGTTTGTCCTTGAAAATGCTTGTACTGGAACTGGTTATTCTTCAAAACGATACTTTGAGGTTCAGGATTTTTCTAACTGCATTGTTAGGTCTTTTCTATGTTGTTAGTTAGGGACTTGCAGCCTTGTGGACACATAACCCATGTTGGTTGTTCAGTTTTTTTGAGTTGTAGTCATTAGTGCAAGCTGCAAGGAGAGTGATGCAGCTGTGCCAGTGTCCAGAGACAAGGGCAGATACAGTATGGAAATGTCTCTTAGGTGATTCCGTCTCCCCACACTCCTTTTTTTAATCCAAGTGTAGTTAATACCATTCTGTCTTTTTAAAGAAAGGTTTCAATTTAGCTTACAAAACAATGAAAATTTATAGATGCATGCAGTAGACTACTCCACAGACAACATCTAGCTGCTTGTTTAAAAGCAGTGCTCAGCTTTCCAGGAGAGCAATGTCTGGCTTATTATCAACCTGGTATTGCCACAAGGAAATTTTGGCTGTTGGGTTCTGCTGGTTTCTACCAGTAAGGTCTGATCATCCTCTGGGCAGAAAACTTTTGCCTTCACGTGGGCAGCTAGCACCCATGTATGGTTCCTGTCAGACTTTCCTGTGCTTTTCCCAGTCCTCCAGAGATGCCCTTGAGCATCCCAAATGGCTCCAGGAACCTGCAATTTGGCAGCTGAATCGCATCCTGGCTCTTCTGCTTTGAAAGCATTGTGATATGACATTTAGTTTTGATGTGTGATATTTCTGAGGGTTTTGTCAGCTGAAATTATGCTGTTTTCACATGTTGATTAATTATTTCTCATATCCCTATTTATAGGGTTGTATTGCTTCTGTACTGTATCTCCATTCTTTTCTTTTCTTCCCTCTTTACCTCCTCCACAAAAATACATACTGTTGGGTTTGGTATGGCTGCAGGGATTATTGCACCATGACAGCATCTAATTTAATAAACAATAAAGCCACTGTTTTGTACATGTGAAGTTTGTCAATGGAGGTAATGTTATCTGTGTGCTTTTTAACACCCCCACCACCAGTAGAGTATTCAGGTGTGGCTTTGGCATTTCTAACCTATGCATTAAGCATTTTTTATTGCTCAGAGCCACTGTCTAAGCTGTTTGAGGTGGACTTTCCTGTCCTCTTAACTGATTAGCATGCAGGTTTTGTATCAACTGATTTGGTTAATAGTGTGATTTTCCTAGTTACTGAAATGCTTACATCATTTCAACCTCTAGCGTGGAAGCATGTAAATGTATGAGAACAAATTAGGCAGGTATAAACATGTCTCAGTGTGTAGGCACATGGGTGTCCACACTAGGAATCAGTGCAATGCAATTGTAATGCATATAAGCTAGAGTTAATCAGAACAATAGCAGCGCATGGCCCTGTGTTTTCATAGTAAATTCTGCATGTCCACACCTTCCTTGCCTCTATTGTGCATGCTTGCATGCTATCTGGATTGCCTTTCTCAAGGAATTTGTAATCTGAGCTGTTAACCTGGAAGTACCATGCTCAGTCCAGGTAGAGGAATGTAGTACCACTTTACATGATAAAGCAGAACGGGAATGCTCAAGAGACATTAAGGTGTTACTGTGTAGTTGGCCTTGCTGCTTTTCTCAGTGCAATTAAAGCCAGCTTTTTAGGAAAATAAATCCATTAGGGCTACCAGGGCAACCTTAGTTTGTCATCTTCGTGGTGTATGTGCTCAATATGGTTCTCAGTTAATGAGCAGCTCATCAACATCTCCTGCTCATCCTCACAGTTAAGCACTGTCCTTGGGCCATATTTCCTGCACGTTATTCAAGTCCTTTTCTGAGGAGTCATTCCTACATGCTTTCTTGCAGCTTTCCTTAGCCTGTTGCCTTCTTGCTTCTCTCCTGGCAGTTTGTTTGAAGGCAGAGACTTGATGTGAAAAGGGTTGAGGTGGTGTGACATGAAAGTTGTAACCAGGTTTGTGCTGTGACTTTGTGGCCACCGCTACCCAAGCTCTCACAGCACTTGTGACCGCCTTGCTGTGGTCAGCATAACTGATGCTATAAGCTCTCAGAGCTTCTGCAAACCAGCACCCGTGTCTGACAGCAGAGGAGTTCACAAAATATGACCTCCTTCTGTTCCTCCAACAGCTCAAGCAGGAGTCCTGCGGGCTGCAGTCCCCTGCATTGTGCAGCCCTGGCTCATCTGCTGCTCAGGGGTTACAGAGGGTCCTGGAGGAAGGCTGTATGTCTTGATAGACCAATCCTGAAGAGGTTTCATATGAGAGCAGTTTGCAAATTAAAGTTGCAGAAGCATTTCCAGTGTCTGACATCTTAACTTGTGATGCTTGTTTTGACTACTATCATAATGTTCTTTATATGTGTTCTTTCACATGTGTGTGTTCTTGTAGCATTTTAAAAAGTCCTGTCCACCTTCCCTGGCAAATTTGCCTTGTGAAAGCATGAGCCTGAGTTCAGTAGAAGGGCTGAAACTTGTTAGTCTGTCCTACAGGCTTTTGCTGCACAAACTGTCATTTGGGTGAACTGTACCCAAGGAGGGTGATAAAACTATGCAAGTGGCTCCCACAGGTGTTTGTTGAGAGAAGAGGAATGAATGTGTGTGGGAATACTTTATTCCGACCCAGGCTTGTAATTAACAGCTAAAGATTTCAGAAGCACTTTGACTTTTATTTATTAATGAGATTCTGTTACTTAGGCTTCAGTGCAGAAGTGGCCTCTCTCTCAAGCAGTCCTCACCATCTCCCAGTGTGACGTGCAGTCTGAACGTACACTCTTGTCTTCGTGGGCACCAGTGCAGAAGGAGACTGTGCAACTCCTGCAAATAGCAGGGCATGTACTTTCTTGTCTTGCCTATGGAAGTGTGTTGTCCATCCTATTGGAGGAAGCAACAGTTAGCAAAACATCAGAGCTAGGGTTTGTGACAAAGTAGGCAGAGTTGTGAAGCTTAATTTGTTGCAGTTTCATGGCAGTGATTGTCTTTTGCAGGGGCTGGGATGCCCAGCTTGCAAAGTATGATGCCTGCTTCCCAAAGTAACCTGCTGAAAAGGGGCACAGCTGGCTTGTGGTGCTTCCTACATAGTGTACGCATGCCTAACTAAGGTCTCCAGTGTATCATTTTGCTGATACTTTTCAAAGAGAAAATGTTTTTTGTGGAAAATCTGTGTTTCTTAATTTCCAGTGATGTGTATGTGAAAATTTGATGCTGAGCATTCTTCGGTGTACAGAGGCAGTACTGAGAGCTAGGAGAGGTTTCACTGAAATTCATGAAAGCTGAGGGGCAGGTTTGATGTACAGAGGAATCCATCAAAGAATTTCTCTCATTCCAAGAAAGCTGGATATTGGTGTTTTTCCCCCCCTTAGCACCCACATTTTTGAAAGGGAAATGTCTCTCATAGTTTTCCTCATTTTTTTTTTAAGTGTAATCTCTTTGAATAATCTAGGTTTATGGGGTTTATTGATAGGGCTGTGAAGACTGCCAAAACACTTTTAAGAAAAATTGACAGGCTCAGAGGAGAGTGGGTTGGAGCTAATGAATTTGTTGCTTTTTCCCTAAACATGCTCCCAAGATACAAGTTCTGCTTCAGTACTTTGCTGACTGGGAAGGGGTTCAGCCTTCTGAGTACACAGATCATCATGGCCTTTGGGATGTTGTGCCTTCACCAGTTTAGCCGCTTTCTGGCTTTTGGTATTGAATGATAAACACTCCAGTTCTGCTCCTATCCTCATTATCTCTACTCACAGCAAACCTGGCCATCTTAAACATGATTAAAATATAATTCAAAAGTTATTAGCTAATTATGACGCAAAGTACTTAATTTGCCATTGCACCCTAATAACTTAAGGTACTCCTGATAACTTGGTAATAACCGTATCATAAGCAAAAGGACACGGTTGCTAGTAACTTAATAGGCAGCTTCCCTCAAGATAAAACATAAATAACGTACCTCAATGAAATCGGATTCGAGCTTAGTAAAATTATCTTGGCAAGCAAAGAGAATATTTGTTAATTTTTCTGTGAAATGTTATCATTGCCAAGAAAACCTGGTTACAAAAAAGATAGATGGAGAAAGTGTTTGCGTGAATAATTGATTTAACATTTCATTGGCTTAAGTGATTTTAGGAAAAGTGGTTTTGATACGCAATGGAAAACTGAAAAGTTTTCCAGGACTTATTTGCAAGGTATCGAGCACTGTAGGAGATGTGGGCTTCAAGACTTGCAGTCTGCTCTGCAGTAGATCTAGGGAGCTGCAGTGCTGTGCTGTAGATAGGGACAACCTATGTGAGACTTGCACAGCTGAGGTTTGTTGGGAAGGGAGTCTGTTATTGTAGCAAAAAGGGCTTGGGGAAGTGCTCAGTGGCTGGAAGCAAGCAGAACTGAGAGGGTTGGTGACAGATGCGACGTTTTGGGGAACATCGGCCACTTTGGTGTCTGTCAGAAGGAGGAACCTCCCCTTGCCAAGAGTGCTGGGGATCGTGGGGCAAGGGTCTCAGCTGGGGGACCTCATTCAGCCACATCTAAAGCTTGTCAGTTTGGCTGCCATGGTATTGAAAGCGCTTTTAAAGCACTTACTTGCCTCACCTTGTGTGAAAAGGCGCATATTTGGGTTGCAGCCTGTTCCTCTTATCTGTCTGCATCTCCTTGATATACCATAAGCTGAGATGTGCAAAGCAGAGAGAGAAAGTATCTGGTAAACAGAAACTCCTGGCCCATCACCCACACTCCAGGGATGGTGCTCTGCTGGCCTCACCCTGGCCACAGCCGTGTGGTGTGGGGTATGGCTTCCATCTGCTCACATGTATCGTCTACTGGCCGCGAGTCATCAGCCCCTGACATCCCAGCCCAAGTTTTTATTCCCTTCCTTTCTAAAACATCAACATTTCTACAAGAGATGCTTGGGTCTGGGTGGGTGATAGTCCTGAGCGTCCCAGGAGGAGGCTGTGTCAGAGCCAAATTATTTAGCCTACTTCTGTTGAACGTTTGAGCACCCTGAATGTACTGCCTTGTACTTAAAATACAGAGGGACTTGCTGTACAAGCTGTATTTTGGAGGATAATTTTTACTTCTGGCTGGACCTCCTCAGTTTCTAGATAGCCAGCTTATTGAGGAAAATACAGGCTTTCATTTTTCTTGGGGAAACTTCCTTTCCAGACAAATAGATAAGGCTGGTGCTTTTGTCTTCTGGGGCCTTTGCCATCCATTGTTTAGTTCACCCTCGTGTCTCCTCTAACCCACATGTCCCTTTTGCAAGGTGTTGCTCAGGTGCACATCCCAGCATCTCCACACTCATCTGTGGAATAGAAAGCTGCAGCTAACTCTTGTGGAAGTCACATTCCTGCAGCATGACTGCACGGTGTTGAGCAATTTATTCTCTTCCAGTTAGTGTCAGTTTGTCCATGTGGGTTAGACCCAGTGACTGCTGGTTCTTTTGATGATATATATCTGTTTGCTGTCATCTCTGCTCCTGTTGCTGCTGCTGATCACGTGGGTCATAGCAAATCCCACACTTCACTGTTTGTCTGTGATGCGTTCCTTCATGATACCACCTCATTCATCATCTCAATCCTTCTGTTCCTCATGTGCTTTACTCTTCATTTAAGGCTATTCACCACCTCCCTATCTCAATTTCTTCCAAGTGTTGTACGAGCCCCTTGCACTTGTCCTTACCCTCTCTTTTGCCTCCTTGCTCAGATAACAATAAGACATTTGAAGCAGTCTCCATGTAGATGATTCTGTTCTTTAATCTTCAGCAAATATTTCCACAAGGGTTTCCAACCTCACTTCCACTCAGTATCTAGGATTTATCTGTTCTTTAAAATGCCAAGTAACATTTTCTCCTAAATCTCCTAAGTCCTGGTGTTTTAATGTCTCCTCCTGTACATCCTTCTAACCTGGCTCCTGTATTAATACCTTTTCTATAGAAGGTTTAATAAGATTTTTGGTTTCAATACACTTTTA
>JAOWBP010002052.1:43116813-43126953 GCA_028571105.1 Tragopan temminckii | reverse complement strand
ACTTTTACCCAGTTACTTTTGCGTTGCAGTCACTGTATTCATGACACTTCTAATAACATAGGAATTGTCTGTGCCAAGGAATTCCTGAGACTCCTGGACATGAAACCTCAAATTAAATAGAAGGAAGAAGAGATAAGAACAAACTATAACAGCACTGAGCACAAGAGATTACAACAAGACGTTTGGTTAAATTATGGTTTTCATAATGTTTGTGTTAGTGAAAATTGCAAAGTTACTTTCTTCTGTCATGCTTATGAGGCATTTTTTGTTATGCAGAGCTAGGAAGGTTGCTGGGTATTCAGTCACCAGGGATCCAAGTGACATGAGGTGTTCAGAAAAAGATGGGCAGATAGTGACTGCTAGCATGGTCCTCTGAATAGAAATGTAGTCAGTCTGCGCTCGGCTAGCACAGCATTTCTCCCTGGTGTGGCCATCTCCTCAAATGTATTAGCTTCTAGGGGAGAGTGCAATATTATGTAATTTAGACATACAAGGAAGTAAAATTAAATAGCCATGAGATGAGCATACCATTAAACAGATCTAATTTATAATGGACTCTTATGCAAATTGCCTTTGAGCACTCAGCGAAAGAAAATGAAAAGAAATTAATAAGGACAATGTGGACTAAGAAGAAAAAAAAAAAGTAAAAGCCTCTTCAAACTTACTGTCTGCACACCCTGGAGTCTTAAATAAGCACTTGCATTAGCCACGTAAATGTAATGAGGAGATAGGAAAACCTGCATTCGTTTTGTCTCTGTGGTCCCAACCAGGTAAAGCATCCACTGAAATACTTTCTTTTTTTCTCTCTCTTTTTTTTTTTTTTTCTTTCTTTTTTAAATTCTCTGCCATGCAATCCTTTATTTGAAGAAGAGAAATGTGTTTCCATGAGTACTTTGCCCCTTGGTATCAGAGCTCAGTGGGTCCCTGGACTGGGTGCTCTGATACCACTGATGGTGTGCCAGTGCATCTCTGCCAGGCCACTGAAAGGGCTTTGCACAAGGAGTTATTGCTTCTTTCCCAAGTTCTCAACCAAGGCAGAATATACTAAGGAAAAGACTCTTTTTGTGTATAACAATATACATAAGTATTTGTGTGTTCAGAGAGCAAGGCTATAAACACTTAAGCTGTGTAAAACAGCCTCACTGCAGACTGAGTGTATTTTTATATTTGACAAAAGGGACTCATTTTTGAAGAATTTGAGAAATCCTGTAAGTGGTGTCACCTTCCCCTGCTTTTTATTGTAGAATTGCTGTTTTGCGAGCACTGGGCTGTGGGAGCAAGGGTCTATGCAGTATTTTATAGAAGTAAAGCACTGGTCTCCTCAGCATACCTTTGTTTTCTCCCCCACAGCACCAGGTTTGTGGCTGCACCTGTTTTGTGTCCTTAGAGTAAAACCCAATTCTCTGATGAGAGCTGAGTTTTACACCGGTTATATTTTCAACCCTTGAAGCATTCAATTTCTGTCAGTGGATTATGATACTTAAAGCCATCAGAGTTAATTATTACCCATTGGAGGTTGCACTTTCAACCCATGGGACATTAATTTTCCTTATATACAGAAAATTCCAGCCTGTTAGCTTTAATTAAACATTTTAGAAGTATGTTACCTTGTAAATGGACTACAATTTTTTTTTCCTTTACCCTTGGTGTTTGGTTAGCTCTCCATATGATTATTGGTTTATTTTGCAAGCATCCTTCAAAGTACTTTGCTGTTTGGAAATCCATTCAGCTCTTATGTGTTTGGCAGTGAAAAAAACAAACTTATCTTTGTCAATCATCAGCTGAAGTTGGCTAGAAAGATATGAGGAAAAACATCTTCCAGTTTTTCTTGGTAAGTGAAACATGCCTTCACAGTCCCATCTCATGTCTGCAGCCTGGTGTCACTTAAGCATTTGTAATTTCAGCATGAGACCAAGCAGAATGAAGAGTGACAGAGAGGAGAGGGTCTCAAGTATTACTCAGCGTGCAGAATGAGGCAGGACACAGTTTGCTGCTGCGCCTCTTTCAATTCCATTTCCTCTCCTGGCAGGTGCAGCAAATTCACCTTAGGCCATGCCACCAGATTTGGGCACTCAGTTATCACAGGCCTTGCCCTGGAGGCCACAAAGCTGGAATTTGCTGTTCTCCATCTGGAAAAAAAAAAAAAAAAGCTACCATTTTATTTACAGAAGTCTCCCAGAGCATCATTGTGTGTTGCAGACTCAATCTGGGGAGAGGATGAAGTTGGCACTTTGCAGTTCCTTGGGTTTTTCTGCCGCTGGAAAGCAGCTGCACTCAAAGGTGGCACTTTATTGGTTCTCCCTCCCAGGCCAGCTGGACTGGCTCTCAGGTGTTGGTGCTCTCTGTGATTTTGTCAGAAGACTCCATCCTCTGATACTATCTTACTTTTCTCCTAAACAATTAATAAAATGAAGGCAAAAAGCCTAGAGGTTTTAAAGTGCATAATTATAACAGTAATTTAGAACCAGGGTTATGCTGCAGAAACCAATTACAATTATACTTTTCAGTAATGACTGACTTGGCCACATGTATCTGTTTTGTGTGTGAATTCTGTGATAGATTCCAAGACAGCATGCTTGAGTATGGGGGAAAATTAAACCTAAATGCCTTATGTTTCCATATTAGACATAAACGTTGCTCATCCACCTTGTGAACAGGAGCCTGCATTATATGGCCTGTCACAGCTTACATTTTGACTGTTGGGGCAGGCAGTAACAAGCAGCAGTGGAAGAAAGTTTGAATTGTTCTAATCTAAGGGATAGCTTTGAGAAAAAATGTTTTGTTCTGCTTGGATCTTTCTGCAAAATGTGTTCAGTTTCTTATATCTTACAGATTTCATGCAACTTGAATTGATTCTGAATTTTTAATGGTCCGCTGAGGTTAATGGGTTTTTATTTCTTTCTTGGTCCTCACCTCTCCCAGCCAGCGAGAAGGAAGAGATGAGAATTGTATTCTGTGCAGCATTTATTACTGAGTGTACTACAGTGATGCCTGTTGTGGTCATGGATGCCATTTCAGACTCCATTTGAGTTGGTTGTGACATTTCAAATGGATGCAAAGCATCCTTGGGTCACATCCTACCCCGGGGTCAGGGCAGTCCCAAACTTGGATACAGGCTGGGCAATTAGTGGATCGAGAGCAGCCCTCTGGAAAAGGACTTGGGGTACTGGTGGGTGAAAAACTGGAGCCAGCAGTTTATGCCAGCAGACTGGAAGTCTGCAGTCCAGATGGTCTGCACTGAAAGAGGGGTGGCCAGCAGGGCCAGGGAGGCAATTGTCCCTTCTACTCTGTCCTTGTAAATCCCCAGCTGGAGTATTCTGTTCAGGTCTGGAGCCCACAGCAGGGGGATGTAGAGCTGTTGGAGTGGGTCGAGGGGAGGGCCTTGAGAATGATCAGAGAGTTGGAGCACCTCTCCTACAAACATAGGCTGAGGGAGCTGGCTGTGTTCTGTCTGGAGAAGAGAAGGCTCTGGGGACACCTGGTTGTGGCCTTCCAGTACTCAAAGGGTCTGCCTGCAGGAGAGATGAGAAGGGACTCTTTATCAGGAAGTACAGTGATAGGAGAAGGAGTAATGCCTTTAAACTAGAAGAGGGAAGTTTAGATTAGACTTGAGGAAGAAAGTCTTCCCTGAGCAGGCGGTGAGGCGCTGGCACAGAGAAGCTGTGGTGCCCCATCCCTGGAGGCGCTCAAGGCCAGCTTGGATGGGGCCCTGGGCAGCTGAGCTGCTGGCTGGCAGCCCTGCCCATGGCATGGAAGGGACTGGGTGGGCTTTAAGGTCCATTCCAACATAAGTCATTCTATGAGAAAATGAACCGGAACATTGACTGCCTGAGTTTGGGTTTTGGTTTTGAGGGCTCAAAGCAGCCTCAGGGTGGTGATGAGGAATGATTGTTTACTCACATCTTCTTTTAAAAGGAAAACAGTGTGCTATGGTTGTTCATTGTGCTTGCTGGATCTGTCTGTGAAAAGACAGCCATGTACATCGCCTGTGTCACAAGCTGAGTGTGATCGGGGAAAGAGTGCCTGTGCCTCACCTAGCTCCATGCTGGTGTACATTGATGTTATTGGCTGTTCGTTAGCAAAGTGCATAGGATTTTTCATGTTGGTTCACAGATCAGATTGGGTATATTAGAACAAGAGCTACATACAAATGAGCCTTTTCATTAAAACAATGAAAGTACAGAGTCTGCAGAATATTGCAGAATGTAACAGCTTGTGACAAGGCTCTAAAATCATGCCCAAGAGTGTCAGTAGTATTTCATGCAGTGTCCACGTGACGTATCACAAGTTAGCTATTTTGAGACCATTTTGTTTACAGTTCTTTGGAGGGGTGGGTGGTGTCATGAAGAATCAAAAAATACCTCCACATGCACGTATAGGCACGTAAACATGCACTCCCAGTCAGACATACCTGTCATTGCTGTTGATTTCACTGGGAAACAGTGAGTGACTCAGGAGCTGTTTGCAAACACCTCAGCACAAAAACACAGCATGCATTTCATGCTACTGAGCCTGACGTTTTGTTCCCAGTTTTCAGCTCTTCCCATTGCTCCGACTAAATCGGGTTTTGTGAGGAACATGTGTAGAAAGTGTGTGTTCAACCAGCAGCTGATGTTACAAGCATTTTTAGCAAGCGGAGACTCTCTAGATGACTTAATGGTCTCTAAAAGCTGAGGTGTTTCTTCGGATTATTTTAGAGCTTGGTGATTGATACTTGCCACAAACAGTTGGGTTTTACTGTGAAATCATTACCTCCCATTGAAACATAATAACTTTTACATCCTTAGCTGCTTATTCCTACAACGTGCTGTCCTTCCAGTTGTGCTGGTCTAAGTGTTGGCTGCAGTAAATGGCATCCAAAAAGTGATCTGGGTTTAAAAGTAAATTAATAATACAGTAGAAATAAATAAAAAGCTTTTTCTGAGTGCAGTTTTCAAGCCATCTCGAGTTCACCGTGTTGTCCCCCAGAAAGCAGAATGAAACTGATGGAGGAGATTGGTGCAGCAGAGTGGGATGGGGTCTGCAGATGAAACCATTGGGACATATGTCCTAAATGGGATCTGCTGTTGAGAGAGATGCCCAAAATACTCAAGGGTTGTCCTCTTATGAGACAGGGCTTTGGGCAGCAGGTTTTCCCAATCACTGCCAAGCCGCACATGATCTGACCCTGACATTTGCCTCTTGTTTCCTCTGCAGAATCGGCAGGCTCTTTGATGGCACGGAGCCCATCGTCCTCGACAGCCTCAAGCAGCATTATTTCATCGACAGAGATGGGCAAATGTTCAGATATATCTTGAATTTTTTAAGAACATCGAAACTCCTCATTCCTGACGATTTCAAGGTGAGATTTCAAAGGACTTGGATATTTTGCATGTACTTTGGTAAAACAAGAGTCTGACGTGTGATCAAACCGGAGTCCTAGACAGGGGACACAGCTAGAATATGGTGCTTGATTTCAGGTACTTTGCAAAATTAAGTGTGGGGTTGCTGCCATAGTATCTGTCAGGCTTTCCTAGAAAGACAGCAGGTTAAATTATCCCCTCCTGTCTGTAGTGTAATGGAGTAGCCTTGCCGTGTTTGACCTAGGGAAATTAAAAGTCGTAGTATACTGAAGGAGACAGAAAGGATGTTAGCATCTGCAACCAGCTACTCATGAGCCTTGCCAGTTACTTGCCTTCTAGTCTTCTCTTATGGTTCTCTTCTGATTGAAACAACTCCCGCTTCCACACCCATGCTAAAATTCAGAAAATTGTTTGGGAATCATAATATTGACAAAATAAACAGCACATGTGGTAATGTTTGAGCATTAAGTCATAGGCTGTTTTCTCCCCCAGATTCTTGGATGCATACTAGCAATTTAATTTTAGAGCTTTAGAGAAGTCAGGGATGAATAGTTGTACGTTTATTATTTAATCTTTATTAAAGAGTCTGCTTTTCTCTTTTTTAATGGCAAAGTAAACTTGTGATAGTTCACCTAGACATCAGCCTGCAGATGCACAGCTTCAGACTCTGTGTTCTTGCAGGTGTATCAGGTATACTGGTGTAGCTGTGGTCAGTGTAGTAAGTGCTGGAGACAACAGTTGCAATTAGAAGATATTTTAATTGTTATTTATGAATGCACATCAGTGTAGCTGGCTGGGCCATTGGATCACTGTAGGACATACAGCAATTCAAACTGAACAGAAGTGCTGTGGAAGGGTTAGAGCAGTTCACACAGCAGTGCAGTCTTTTATCTTTTGTACCTGAGACATTTTGAGGTGTTTGGGGCATAACAGGTGTGAGGTTGAGTTCAAGAGCAATCTTTGAATTTCTGCTGCAGATGTGTACTGCTCCCATGCGTGACAAGGGCAGACCTACCTGAATGATGTGGGAGTTTAGAAATAGCTGATAAGCGTCATACCCCTCTTTTGAAGCCTTAGAATGGCATTGTGCTGCTCTCTGCTCTTGTCCTGAAGGTAATCAGAAATACTGAAAAAGGAAAAGCCACTTTCCATGCAGCATTAAGAAATTATATATGCAGAGACCTTTAACAACATAAATACACTGTAGCTCTGCTGAAATTAAAAATGCTAACTTCTGATCCTTTCCACTTGTGCTGCAAGTCGCCTGAAACATAAGTGCTAAAAATGAACTGCAACACTCATTTTTCAGAAATGTATAGGTTAGATTACTTTTTCATTAGACAATAAGAAGTATTCTGAATATGATTTAGGTTTATCGTGCTCATCAAGTATTCAGTCTGTAGCTGAAATTTAGGGCTGTATTGACTGTTACCAGCCTTCTTATTTGGTCTTCCTATTCCTCTGCCTTGCCAAATTCTCTTGTATTTCTTTCTCTCTATATAAATATTTTTCGAATTGTCTTATGGTCTTAAGCCTAGAAGATCAAGAATGTTTGTTTTTTTATTTAAAATGCGATAACAGACAAAGTTCAGACCAACAGGTATAGCTATGCTTAGAAATGCATTCTCTCTGCCCTGGTGTTTGAGATGATGTAGTAAACAATACTGTTGACAAAATGGAGAGGTATTAAAAAATCCTTATTTTTTTTTAAATGCAGTAATATGTGCAATTTATTATGCAAATTTCTTAACCATTTTGCACTGAACCAATGCAGACTCCCTCATTTACATTCTTATACCTGTTACAGTGCCTGCTAGTATTGCTGTAAGACACAATGGATCCTAATGATGAATTTTCTGAATCCTGATTGAATTCTGTTCCATCTGTTTAATGAGGTCATTATCTTATGACATCACTGTGGGAATAAAAATAGAGGGAAAAGTGGGATGTGACTGCCTGGGCTATTCCACAGCATGAGCACATGCAACTTCCCCCTTCCCTCACAAATGCTGGTCTGTTTCAAGTGGCTGATGGTTTTCTTATTTTTTTTTCCTTGCACTGTTAGTTTATTCCACCTTCCTACACAGTATTTACGAGCAGTGTCTGAAGGGTCCCAGATTTAGAGCAATGTTAGCCTGAATAACCATATCCATTAAGCAGTACATTAGCACTGCCTCTTTCCTAACTGTGCACAGTAACATATGTGTCTTTCAGGACTACAGTTTGTTATACGAAGAAGCAAAGTATTTCCAGCTTCAGCCCATGCTAGGAGAGATGGAAAGGTGGAAACAAGACCGGGAGAGTGGCCGCTTCTCAAAGTCTTGTGAATGCCTGGTGGTGCGTGTTGCCCCAGATCTCGGTGAGAGGATTACACTGAGTGGCGATAAGTCATTGATAGAAGAAGTGTTTCCAGAGATTGGTGATGTGATGTGTAATTCTGTCAATGCCGGCTGGAATCATGACTCAACACATGTCATCAGATTTCCACTGAACGGATACTGCCACCTCAACTCAGTTCAGGTAGGAAAGAGCTTACCGACCAGTTACTTGTGGGCTGATGTGTTTCTCTCTCATTGCTGGGAAGTTTTCATGAACAAAACCAGCTGGAGGCTCTGAGCTAGTTACTTCTGTGGGTTATGGCTGCTTTCTCATCTTAATTCTCATGCATCATCACCAAATCTCTTTGCAAAACAAGCTACAGTAGTTGAAAACTTGCTTTAACACCCTGAAGTGGGGCATCTTGGTGGGACTTTGGCCTTTCAATGGGACTGTCAGGTGACATGCAATGTGAAGAATTCTTATAGAGCGCTAAGGGGGAAGTTAACTAAAGTCTGGTAAAACTAGTATATAGTTTTCCCAGTGTTACCCAGGTCTTTTGCATTTGATAATGACCTCCCTAAATGTGTCTTAAATGGATGTTCCGTGTTACCATATGCTTGCTACCTTGGGAGAAATCAACTGGTTCATTCTTCCTCCTTGCTGAAGTGACAAAAATGATGGCACATCTGCTTATTGCAAATAGGGACCAATCTGCTTCTATGGTCTTAGGGAGAGCCCTCTATCATATTCAGCAATAGCAGAGGATGTAGCAATAACTGAAATCAGTAGCATTTGTTTCTAAAAAGTTACAAAATGGATTAAAAAAAATCTGGGAGACAAATGCAGGTGTGGAAAAAAGTCCACACCCATCTGCAGCTAGTTAGCACATCATGCACAACCAGCACTTTGGAGTGAAATGCTTTTTCATGGCTGGGTTGTCATTTTCCAAGCCATTCTGTGATTCTATGATGGTCTTTGGTTTAACTGCGCCTCCTAAACGCTCCACACTCATGAGCAAGTTCTTACCTGAGGGAGCATTGCCAACTGAGCTTGACATTTTCCTGCCACCGAGTCCTGCCTCCAGGTAGCAAAATTCTGTTCCCCTTTTTTGATGGAGAGGAGTGCTAAGCATGGCAGCACATGCCAAAGGCTTGTGGGGTGCTGCATATGTGCTACTGCAACATAGGAATACAGACAGATCTATCTGAACTATCAAGATGTGGTTAATGCATGCTATGCTCGGACAGTTGTGTCTCTTACTGGCCCCACGGTCATATTGAAACATCAAAGCTGTTTTGTCATAGTGACTAATGCAAATTTAGAACACCTCTACATGCAGGATTATAACTGAAAAGGGATATGAATTTCAAGGAGAGGTATCTAGCCACATGTTATATGAGAGTTGTCAAAGCAATTTATCCTGTAGCAGTTTAGCATTTGTCCCGATATTTATGTTTTTATCACACAAATAAGAATTTCCAAGCCTATTTCACGATAAAAAGTAAAAATGGCAACAGATACATAGACTTCAAGACAGATGATGATCCCATGCTGGTGATGCCACATCTTCCATTTTTGGTGGCCATAATCATCTCCCCATCCCCAAAACAGTGTGATGTAGGACACGGACTATTTGTAGACCTTGAGAAGGAGACGTAGACTCAGTGATTTGCCCAAGGCTGAACTAGATTCCTGACCCATCGCATTTTTTCCCAGGACCTAATTTCTCCTGCTGTATTTTCCAGTGGCTTGCATTGAGACATACTTGGGGAATGTAGACTTAATGTTGTTAAAAGCTAAGGATCACGTTAAACAAAAATTGCTCTGAAGTTTTGATGTTTGTTCTTCTTTCAGGGCTTCTTCCCACCTCCTACTTCTTGAGATTTGTCTGCTTTTTAATTAACTATATTTTGGAAAGACATTTGCTGACCTGAAGCAGTACATGTAAAAGCATGGCATGTCTTGTAGTTTTGAGCATTTTAAAACCCAACTTGCTCCTCCATCTTCCCCAACCCTCCCCTTGCAAACCATTGTGCTAATTAGTGACACAGTGGGACAAACACTGTATTCCCCTGCCTTCAAGTGTGTGAAGAGAGCAGTGAGAGCAGTTGGTAGCAGAAGGGAACCCTGCAAGTGTCCCCACTTCAGCTAAACATCAGCGGGGTATTGTCCTTCTGGACAGAAGTCCCATGTCTCTTACTGGTGAGAGACAACGAAGACCTGGCAGCAGAAGAGACAGGCATGGGAAGAGAAAAGTAGCAGAGTCTAAGTAAAGTTAAGAGCACAGGAGTTGCAGGAAAACTTAATAATAAGAGTGGAATCTTGGTGTGGAAGGAAACTTGGCTCTTGCATGCTTTTGGCAGTCTGATGCTAGGAGCTGAGCTCTTTGCACCGTCTGCTTGCTGGATGAACTGCATGGGTGCATGCCCTTCTGTTTCATAAGCCCACCCTCTTCCTTTCCTTTCCTTTCCTCTCCTCT
>JAOWBP010002052.1:43101157-43116124 GCA_028571105.1 Tragopan temminckii | reverse complement strand
AAGCAACACTCAGGCTGTGAAGATGGTGGAAAGTAGGTGACTGGAGAGAATTATTTAGTTCCATCATTAAAGCTTAAAGTTTCTAGTTTTTACCACTGGTCTGAATACAGGCACAGATCTTTGCAGTTGTGGTTGGTTTTTAGTCCTTAGAAGATACAGACAGTCCGCTCATTACTTAAACCTTGGTGTTTGTTTCCTTTTTTAGGTCCTTGAGAGGTTACAGCAAAGAGGATTTGAGATTGTTGGCTCGTGTGGAGGTGGGGTGGACTCTTCCCAATTCAGTGAATACGTACTGAGACGAGAACTCAGAAGGACATCTCGTGCACCCTCCGTCATTCGAATAAAGCAAGAGCCTCTGGACTAAAATGGACATGTTTCTTTATGCAAAAAGAAAAAAAAAAAAAAAAAAAGGAAAAAAAAAAGAGGAAAAAAAGGGGAACGTTTCATGTGCAGTTTGGACTCCAAACAAGTCCTGGAAGTAAAAGTGAATAAAAGACACATTTATATCAAATATAGAGACCACACCTGAATTCATATGGGAACACTTGGAATAGTAGTAATAATAAAAACCTCAAGGTGTAGAAGAAAACACAGACACACATATATATATGTACATACATACATATATATATGTATGTATACATCAAAGGGTAGGAAATGCAATGACAAACAAGTGGTAGATGAGGTTGGTGCTGTGATGGCCATTAAGTGTCCTAAGACTTCCTTGGGCCCACTTAATGGTGTACAAGCCATTACTATGGGGGGATTCGTAGACAGCTCATAACACATTTTCCATTTCCAAACACTCATCCAATTTTTAATGTCTACACACCTTGATTCAGCTCTACTTGCATATGGAGGTTTATGTCTGTCTTTTAGAGGTGGATGAGCAGGCGTACAGGAGATGACCATCATTGCATTGAAAAGCTACTCAAATGAAATTTTAAATGTAGTTTGTACAGAAGTCGCACACGTTTTGTCTGCCCTCACAGATGTGAAAGCTTAACTTTTCTTTTGAATGAATTTTTCTCTTTTTTTTTTTTTTTTTTTTTTGTTTTGTTTTGTGTTTTTTCAAAGGGGGCCAGAATAATTAATATTTGGTAGAGATGCTCTGGTTTGAATCTGCTGCTTTCCTACAATTTTTCAAATTTTATAATGTATTAAATACAATAAACTCTGTTTAAAGTAATAAGGGTCTGATTTCAGCCAGCAGGAGCAGAGAGGTGGGGTTCAGCTCCCTGCGCTCTGGCACAGTGCACAGAGAAGGCAGCAGGTGTTGTGCGGACATCGTGTTTTGGGGTCTTCCTTCAGTGCTGTCCTTAAGATTTGTCCTGGTTTGAAGAGCCAAGCTCAAAAAACAACACCAATCCAGCCCAGGGAAACCCATCTGAAATGGATGCCTGAATTTGTAAGTGTTGATGTAACAACACTTGCATCGTTCCCTCTAACTAAAGAGCAGGCAGCTTCCATTTTCAATGACCTTGCCCTGCTGCATGTTAACCAACCAGTTTGTTTTCGTGCCCTTCATTTCCCTTGTTCAGAACTAGTGTTCTCCCTAGCGAGTGAGCCTACCAGCTCCTCACACTGCACCGTGGCTGACAGCAGGCAATGGGTGAGTCCTGCAAGGCCATCCTAGAGCCACACCAAGGCCAGCCCAACTCCATGAGGCCACCACATGACCCTCTCCCAGGGAGATGCTTCTGTCACACGAGATGAACCAGCAACCACTTTCTTTCCTCTGAAGTACCTTTTTATGCAATATTCCAGAATATGACTGTGTACTCATCCCGGTATGGAAGTTTCTATCGAAGCAATGGTGCCGGCATTACATTCATTTTAGTGACACTTTGCTATTTATTTAAGAAAAGAAAAAAGAAATTGTTAAAGTAAATACATGTAATAAGGTTTTTAATATAGTCTGATAACTCAAAGCTACCATTTTTTTCTGTTTTCCATTAAAATTTGTTGGAGGGCGTACTTAAATAGCTCTTTGGCAGCACCTATTAATGGGGTTTTGAAACTACTGAGATATGGAAATGGGTGGAAGGGGGGGCTTCATAAATGAAGATTCATGAGCAGGTTATTGGGTCTTCAATGTGATGCTCATCTGTCTACTCACAGCATTGGAACAGCTGCCTCACTGAAAGTGTTTGTTTTCAATCAGCAGCAAGTAGTCCTCTTACCAAATAAATGCTTGCTCTTCCTACCCAAAATTTGGTTGTTAGTATGCATAGAAAAGTTAAAAAAAAAAAAAAAAAAAAAAAAAAAAACCCTCTGGGAAATAAATACTTTTAACATCTCTTCAGACTTCTCGAATTTAACAATGTTGACCTGAAGCCAGTCCTGCGGGCTGACAACACAACGCCCAGTACTGGCATGAGGTGATGTGCTGTTCTGGGGACAGTTTGTTACAGAAATCCTTCCTGCTCCCCAGCAGGGATGCATGCACCTGAGGACACGTTTCCATCTGTTGAGCCTAGAGGTGCTCCCAGATTCAGCCCTGCCAGCCCCCACACATAAGTATGGGCCTGGGCTCTGGTGCAAGCTGGAGGGGCAGTCGGGCAACATCAGCCCCAAAATTGGCTTCATGGTGCCTTGCATGTGAGATGCAGACAAAAGGGGCACTCACTTGATGTTCACCCCGCTTTTTACCATCTGTGATACTTGTTGCCTTGCTCCCAAAGCAGAAGGCTGTGCTTGGCTGGCAGTTGTGCTTGCTGTATCCATACCTGTTCAAGCTGACAAGCACCAAGGCCACCTCAGTGCTCCGTGTGGCCCCTGGATGGCCGGGTGGCCTCCCACCAAGGCCACGTGCATTGCTAATGGAGCCATAAATCACCCTGTGACCCTGGACGTGAATGTCACTGTGATAACAGTGTGGCCACAAAGTCAGAAGTCGTAAGTAAACACAGCCAGACTCGCAGCAAGCACTACACAGCAGCGAGCTGGACTCGGAGAGGCAGTGAGGTTTGTTCTGGGTACAGCCCAGGCTTATCACCGCGTGTTTGAATTGTTCTTCTGAAAAAGGGATCAGCAGACAGGAAGGAAAGTGGAAAAAAAAAAAAGACCCAGACTACAGTCAGCTCTTTCCCGGAGGTCAGTAGTTTTGAAGTGTACAGTAGTTTAAATTTATCTGATTTTTTATTAAAAATGTGACTCTGCCAGCAGTGCTGCATTCAACAAGAGGAAGCGGTGCGGTGAGCATCTGCTGCTGGCGTTGTAGCTGAGCAGCCTGGCCAAGCAGCGATTGCAGAACCACCGTGGGCACGCGGGGAATGCAGATGCCACTTCCACCCCTTCTCATGGAGGAGCTGTGCTGCTGTCATCTCTTTCTGTAGTGTGAACACTGATTCCAGCGACTCGGGGTTTTGCTCTCTCTGAAAGCTGAGCCACCCATTCAGCAATTTTACCTTCCGCTCAACAGGCCCTGATTTCAACTCGAGGAGAAACATTTTGTTCGTGAGCATAATTTTTTACAGCACCCTTTAAAATTGATTGATACGCTAATTTACAGGGACTTTGCCATCACCTAAATGAATTGTCACGTGCGTTTTTCTGTAATGTTCATCTTTTTGGGGACTCTAGGGAGGAAAACTTGATTTTAGGGGGGGTGAAGAAAGCATTTTTCTTGACCACTGGGCTGTTTTTTCAGAGAAATAAAAACATTTATTTCCATCTGTCATTTCTTGACTGCAGAGTTCTATATTATGAATTATTTCTAGAGACAACTGGTATTTGTATGTAGGCATTCTTGCTGCCTGAAGTTTATTTACAGTGGAAATGAAACCAAGACAGCCTCAGGGCCTGTAGACCAGTTGCTTTTTCTCAGACTTGAGTTTGAGTGGTTTATTATTTCTTGAGGGTCCAGAGGCATCACCACCACCAAAAATCAATATGTTGCATCAGGTCCCAGTGTTGGCTTTCGCTGCCACCTCACTGACCTGGTTACTGAAGACCCCAAAACTGACTTGGCACTCAGGATCCATGTTTGAGATTAAAATTGTTAAAGTCTCATTGATTAAAGTCACATCTCTTCCCCTCCAAAAGAAAGAAAGAAAAAGAAGAAGAAGAAAAAAGAAGAAAAAAGGAAAAGGAAAAGGAAAAGGAAAAGGAAAAGGAAAAGGAAAAGGAAAAGGAAAAGGAAAAGAAAAAGGAAAAGGAAAAGGAAAAAAAACAATGCAGGCACATAGCACAAACATACATACCCTTTAAGCTAGAGTTAGTGCTGCTACCTGGTAACCAGGATGCTAATGTCCATGCTGGGGGAGAACACTGATACCAAACCCAAAAAGCTTCCTCCATGTGCACAGGAGTGAGCTCCCAAACAGGGGTGTCCTTCTGACAGATGGGGAAAGACCTTTTTCCCTGAATCTATGTTTTTCTTTTCATTTACTGGATGGTGTTGCTAGCTGGGCTGGGTTTGCATGGAGGTTAGCAACAGATGGGGGCTGAATAGATTATTGAGTCCTGTGCCCCTAAAATAGAAAACATTATTATGCAGCTGATAACAGATCCTGTGGGCTAGATCTCATCTTCTACCTTCATTATTAATGGTGAGCTTGCTCCACAAAAGAGACACAGCACAGCAATCAGCCATAGTGTTGCACTGGACCATGCCCTCTGTGTATTATCTTTAAAAGCTGTAGTATTTCCCATGGGCAGTCACTGGAAGACTGGTTGAATCTGACTCCTCCCTACAGGGCAGGGCAGTGATGTGCTAAGCATGCAGCTCCTTTCAGGCGTTGGCATAAAGAAAAAACTACATTTGCTGAAGTTCCCTGAAGTCCCATGCTGCGTGCGCTCTGGCTCAGCTCAAATTGAAGGCTTAGCAAGGATACAGGTAGGTGTTCAGTGCTTCCCTTGTTTAGCCCCAGAGAAATCAGAATCAGTGGAAGCGCAAAAGACAAACCAACCCAAACGTGGTTCTTGAGATCAGCAGCAGTGATTTCACTAATCCTTACTGCTTCTGAACATATCACACAGAATTGCAGGAGCAGGAAGGGACCTCAAGAGATCATGAGTTCCCTACATCAGGTTGCCCAGGTAGGCATCAAGACAAGTCTTGAATATCTCCATAGAAGGAAACTCCACAACATCTCTGGGCAGCCTGCTCCAGTGCCCCATGGCCCTTGCCATAAAGAAGTTCTTCTGCATGTTTGTATGGAACTTCCTGTGTTCAAGTTTTATGCCACTGCTCCTTGTCCTCTCGCTACACACCACTGAGAAGAGCCTGGCCTCTCAAGATCTGGAAGGCTCACATAAAAAAACTTGTATTGCCAGATAATATCTGAAAGTAGCTATGTCTTTCTTTCCTTCATTTCTTTCTTCAGCTCAGGAAGCTTAATTTTCTTCTGCCTGGGAGTAGGCAGCTCAAGAGTAATAGTTTTGACCCTACTACCATAATTGATTTCTTCAAAGCATCATGTGAGCCTTCAGTTGAGCACCTCCCTGTCTTTAAGGTCAAAAGGCAGTAACACACTCCTCTTATGGCTGGGGGACTCAAGAAGGTTGGTTTCCAAATAGCTGGATAGAAACTGTGCTCCAGGATTCCCATCCAGCTACCACTTCGCCTTTCACAGCACCTCCGTGGAACAGAGAGATGCTGGAGTCAGTGAGGTGCTATGGCACACTGTTTTAAAGCTGAGAAAATATAAAGCATTGTTGAAATGTTCAAATAGGTTTAACAAGTAACACTGTGACCATGTTAGACTGGATGCAACTTTGGGATTGTTTTCTAATTCCTTCCCAGGGGAAAGAAAAATAAATGAAACAAACAGCGGGCTCTTCTTATGTCTCCATCCCCTCTCCCTGGCTCAGCTCTTCAGGAATGACTGCAATTTTCTATTTATTTGTGATGTTTCAGTTCACAGAATCACAGAATTGTAGAATGGCTTGGGTTGGAAGGGACCTCAAGGATCATCAAGTTCCAAACCCCTGCTGCAGGCAGTATTGCCAACCACTAGATCAAGTACTAAATCAGATTGCACAAGGCCCCATCCAGCCCGGCCTTGAACTCCTCCAGGGATAGGGTATCCACAGCTTCTCTGGGCAGCCTGTTCCAGCACCTCACCACTCTCTCGGTAAAAAAATTCCCCCAACATCTAATCTAGATCTCTCCTCCTTTAGTTAAAAACCATTCCCACTTGTCCTGTAATTATCTACCTGCATAAAAAGTTAATTTCTCTCATGTTCATAAGCTCCATTTAAATACAGGAAGGCTACAATGAGGTTTCCCCACAGCCTTCTCTTCTCTAGGCTGAACAAACCTAGTTCCTTCATCCTGCTTTCATAGGAGAAATGCTCCAGCCCTAGGATCATCTTCATGGCCCTTCTTTGGACCCTCTCCAATGGCTCCACATCTTTCCTGTGTTGGGTCCTGCACACTTGAATGCAGTATTCCAACTGGGGCCTCATGAGGGTAGAACAGAGGGGGACAATCCCCTCCCTGTCCAAGCTGACCACCCCTCTTTTGATGGAATCCAGGATACCATGAGTTTTCTGGGCTGCAAGCACACACTGCTTGCTCTTGTTAAGTTTTTCATCAGCCAGGACCCCTAAGTCCTTCTCAGGACTTAGCAGGCTGAAGTTCCTTACCACAGAAGTTGGGTATTAGAAGGAGGAAAAAAAAAACAGCAACAAAATACCCTGGTGTATTTTGTGAAAGGGCTTTGGTTGTCGATAGAACGATCACAGCCAAACCCCAAGACACACCACGATGGCAGGACGGCCGTCAGCTGCAGTTGCTGCCATGCATCAGGGCACAGCGAACCCTTGGCTTCAGGAGCTTCAAAATCTCAATGGCAGCACCAGGAAAGCAGAGCTAAACCCTCCCAGATGATCTCTCTCCTGGCACATCTGCTCATCTCGCAGTTGTAGCCTTTAGATGAGAGGTTTGTAAACTGCAGCAGCGTATCAGCTGTAACCAGTGCTGCTATTCCAGGAGAAAGTCACTTGACTCAGGGATAGCTGCGTGCAGAAAAATTCTCTTCTGATGCATTATTGATAGATGTAAGTTAAAGCCATAGAGCTTGCAGCTTTATCAGGCAATATCTACTAAATCCTGGAAGCATGTAAGATAACCTAAATGTAATCTACTGCATACCAGCTCCTTCAGTGATGGATAGCACAACAAAAGCAGGACTAATGAAAAATTAATGAAAACAGTTACTTCCATAAGAAAAATGATCTGTTTTCTCCCACCTTTGTATTGATTTTAACTGGCCCTGTAATTGGAAGTGTATAATTTTTTCCTAAGGTGAAGAGGATTGAGGGCAAGGGAGAGTGAGCGTATCATTCTATTCATGTTTGCGACATACTTTCAGGCTACGAAAACAAAGCGTTTTCCTTAGGTTGCTGAAGCCGCCTGTGAATGCAGACTTCAAGCATATTTTCTCAGCTCAGGCACACTGCCACGCTGCTTGCCTGAAACCAGATATTGCAGAGCAGAGCGCTCTGAGTGCTTTGAAATCCAGCGAGGGAGCACAGCGGAGCAGTGGTGAAGAAAAATCAAACACAGTGCACGGAACTCGGTGGTTTAACATGTTGCATGCATTCAAGTTCATTTCTGATCAATCTTCCCCTTTCTGGGAAGGAAAAATCCTCGGGTTGCTCTTTGGAGAGTGAACGAATGCTGTGCTGATGAGAATGACCTGGAAGCAGGTTGGTCTTTCTAACCTTAATGATTGTACAGTTCTGTTCCCTGGAGGTCTTCAACAAAAGGGTGGATGTGGCACTGAGTGACGTGGCCTAGAGCAGACACAAGCATGGGCTGATGGTTGGACTAGCTGATCTTACCGGTCTTTCCAACCTTAATAGCAGTGGAGTTGAAACTAGGTAATCGTGATGGTCCTTTTCAACCCAGGCCATTCTATGATTCTATGATTCTATGAGATTCTCTGTGACCTCAAACCCATGGCAACTCCTCGCTCACTGGCCCAGCAGTGAGATTTATCCACTGGATGGGACAGCTGTTCCCAGTGACCAGTGCTGGTGGTCGCCCGTTCTTCTCACCGATGCCTCTGAGCACAACTCTCTTTTTTGCCGAAATTTAACAGCAGCACAAATCCATCTGATTTACAACTCTAGGTCTCTTTTAGATTGAAGTCTTTACCTGCTCAATTTTAATAAATCCATTAAGCTCAGAGGCAAAGGTAATAAATCAGAGTAGGATATACTTTTTTTCAGCGATGTTTAACAAGCACACCATAAAGGAAACATTTAGAGTCACTGGTAGCTCTGGTGTTAGGTTTGTATTTTGTATGGTTAGTGATGCTAAAACATGGGTATGGCAAAGGATAAGGGCAAGTAAAATGTTTGTCAGACGAATTGATTAGCATGAACTTTTCACACAGCAAGCCACAGAGGGAGAAGGGCAGTAATTTGAGTGACGATGCATAGAGGAGGAAATGCTCCTGATTGCTTCATTCAAAGATGAAACAGCTACATCTGTTACTGAGAAAGCACACAAAGGCAAAACCTGGACAGCCACTCACTGTAGAGCGAAGAAAGAAAAGACAATCTGAAAAAGCCTGTTTTGTAAGTGTTCTCATTATCTCCTTCTTCCAACTTCAGTGCATTAACCATAGAATCATAGAATCATTTGAGTTGGAAGGGACCCTTAAAGGCCATCTGGTCCAACTTCCCTGCAATGAACAGGGACACCTACAGTTAGATTAGATTGCTCAGAGCCCCATCCAGCCTGACCTTGAGTGTCTCCAGGGATGGGGTATCCCCGCCTCTCTGGGCAACCTGTTCCAGTGCTTCATCACCCTTATTGTAGAAATGTTCTTCCTTACAGCCAGCCTAAATCTCCCTGTTTTAGTTTGAAACCATCTCCCCTTGTTCTATCACAGCAGACCGTGCTAAAGAGTCTGACTCCTTCTTTCTCAGAGCCTCCTCTGGATACTGAAAGGCTGCTCTTAGGTTCCCTTGGAGCCTTCTCTTCTCCAGGCTGAACAGCTCCAGTTCTCTCAGCCTGTCCTCATAGGCGAGTTGTTCCATCCCTTGCATCATTTTTGTGGACCTCCTCCGAAATGTGCTCCAGCAGGTCCATGTCTCTCCTGTACTGAGGAGTCCACATCTGGATGCAGTACTCCAGGTGAGGCCTCACCAGCCCAGAGCAGAGGGGCAGGATCACCTCCCTTGCCCTGCTGGCCACGCTTCTTTTGATGCAGCCCAGGATACAGTTGGCTTTCTGGGCTGTGAGGGCACATTGCTGGCTCATGTCCAGCTTGCCATCCACCAGTACCCCCAGGTCCTTTTTGGCAGTGCTGTGTTCCATGCTTACGTCCCCCAGCTTGTACTGATAGCTGGGGTTGCCATGACCCAGGTGCAAGACCTTGCACTTGGATTTGTTGAATCTCATGATGTTTACCTGGGCCTACTGCTCAAGCCACTCTAGGTCCCTCTGGATGACATCCTGTCCCTTGGGTGCCAACTGCACCACATAGCATGGTGTCATCTGCAAACTTGCTGAGAGTGCCTTCAATTCCACAGTCAATGTAACTGATGAAGATGTTAAAGAGCACTTCTTTCAGTATCGACCTCTGAGAGACGCCACTTGTCACTGATCTCCATCTGGACATTCAGACATTGTCTACTGCTCTCTGAGTACAATCTTGTAACCAATTTCTTGTCTGTCAAACAGTCCATTCACGAAATCCATATCTTTCAATTTTTTTGACTACAACATCAGTTTCTTACCTAACCTTCCCTTCATTCTTTCTTGCTCAACACATCCTACGTACTGTAAGCAAGTACACACAAAAAAATTTGAAACAGTATAATGATTCTTTGTTTTTTTTTTTTATTTTCCCTCCAGAAAAATCATTTTTTATACCTAACTGTTTTTCTTAATACATGAATATACTCTGTGTGGTTATCCAGTCCCTCACCTTGAAATTTAATTGTGTTTTGAGAGAGTGAGCATGGCAGAGCCTGACTAAAAGTTTCCTTTGGGAAGTGCCTTGGATGTTATTCTTCTGCAGGAAGAGCTCTTCTCCTAAACAACAACAGGGAACTCTCATTAAACAGGGATAAATAAAGCCAGAGCCTTGTGAGTGGTATTGGAAAAATGGGTCCACTTTTCAGCTTCCTTTATGTAACAGTAACTGTCGTATTTCTTGTCTCTCTGAACACAATATTGTGTTATCTCAAAAATAAAAAATAGAAGGAAAACATCTTCCATGCTTCTTTCCATATGCAGTGATCCAAAGAGGACACAAATGCATTTCTCCTTCCACTGTCTCTCTTAAGTTACGCCATTTGTTTCTGGCTCATCAGAAGCTCTTGTATCTTTTACAAGTGAGACCACTTCATTCTTTTACATTTTATTCAGAAGAGAACTGAATAGGGATTCAGTCCTACCAGGGGTTGAAAGCCATCGGGTTCCAGTGCTGAGCTTGATGTAATAAACTATATTTAAAGCATTACTCACAGAACGTCTGTGAACAGCCAAGCTGTGGCTCATAATTACATGGCATTGTTCCTGAAGAATGGGCAAGTGATCAGCAGAGCACTAAGAAAGATCGACCCAGTGCTCCTCGTGGGTCTTTTGTGGGGACCCAACATGGGAAGGAAATGAGACTGTCTTTAGTGTTGATATGTTAGAAGTTCAGTCTTCATTTCAGTGGAACAGTTGCAGTACAACTGTGCATGTATTTCCATACTTCCCCAAGCAAAGACATGGGTGCCTAAAGGAAAGAGAGGAGAGAAGACACCAAGGGAAGCTTCTCCAAATGTTTGTTTTTGCTGAGCTTTTTGTTTGTTTTAATGATGGTAAACTGTCAGGCTAAATATTGATTTCTCAGCTTTGAAAACTGAAGACATAGCATCTTCTTCTGCCTTGTTCTCAATATGTTTAAAAAGAAAAATCGCTCCATGACCACATATTCCCCTATAAAAATGTGAGCAATTAACACAGCAGGTTCCCAGTTCAATATGTATAATTTATGGTAAAACGTATGTAATTGGTTTGGCAGGCAGCAAATGCACCAACACACACATAAACCTTTTTATGAATCCATATGTAATGCTGGATGCTGATGGATTATTACTACAGCAAGATGTCACGTTAAATAACTGATGCGGATGTACTGTAGCAAATTACTGCTTTTGCCATTTTCATTAAAAAAGAAAACAACGAAAAAATTATTCCCTTCTCCATTATTTATTGAAGAATTTTGTAATGCACTTTCTGCTGGAGCATCTGGGTGTATTAAACAGACGAATTCAGTATCACATTAGGCTAAATTGTCCACAATGGACAGCTGCCTTGTTTCATCTTTCTTAGAAGGCCAAAACATGCTTCCAGAACGTGAGGCACTTGCCTCCTCTAGTCCCCAAGGCGGCTGTGGCTGGCGGGCATTCCAGCCCACGGAGAGGGCACTGGGAGGGAAGAGAGCTTCTTGCCAAGTAGGCCATGGCCAAGCAGGAAGGCCAAATGCCCCAAGCAGAGGAGAAAGGGCAGCAAGAGTAAGAGAGGCCAAAACCACATTCCCAACTTCATACTCATGGGCCTGGTTCAGAACCTGGTGACAGAGTCCCATACTGTGCCTGGTCATGATGGTCTGGGTCCATGGCACCTCTTGGGTTGGCTCAGAAACCTCTCAAGCTGCTTGCTGCCAGATGAATACATGCCACGGCAGGGGCACAGGAGTGGCACACTGTATCACTTCCAAAGCCCCTAGAACAAGGGTACCTCTATTCGCAGGTATCAAAAGAGGAAGGAGGTGCGTTGGGGCAAGGGGGATGTGACGAAGGAGCCACTTGGGCCTGCCCTGACTGCCTTACTTTGTGAAGTCCAGTAGGAAGCCACAGAATTCCTCAGAAAAAGAAAAAAAAAAAAAAAAAAGAGGATCCTGAAGCATCTTCCTGGGCTCAGTACCTAGGGCATGTCCAGCAGGACGGGTAGGACAAAGGGACGCCCAACTACCTTCCCTTCCCCATTACAACTGTCTTCTTCTATCAAGAGGCCACAAACAGCTCAGAGAGTTGTTCAACTCCCCTGGGGGAGTCTCCTTGAATTGCTGATGAGGCTCAGACCCTGATGTCAAAGTCCGAGTCCATCCCCTCCATCCCCAACCCCGGCAGCTCCTGTGTTTCTGCCACATTTTCACACCAGTGTTCCTCCACTCTTCTCTTTTCACATCTTCTTCAGACTCTCCCTGATCCCAGACTGGATTTTCCCATTCACTTTCCCACCTTTTATATCTTCCTCCTCCCTTAACCCATTTTTCATCATCTCCTTCTAGTTGTCTGTTTTCTTTCTTCTCCTATAATCCTGTACATTTGGATAATTTTCATTTGGACTGTTTAACATAACCACTAGATTTGTGTTTTAGCCTTGCTTGGCAAGTTAAAGTCTCCCTTTTCTATCATCTTCAGCTTTTTCTTCTCCTTCTTAATCTAGGCCAGGGTTGACAGACTTGGGATCCAGCTCAGCTTCAGTGGGAAACCTCACCAGTGATTTTCATAGGAGCTAGGGAAAAGCATAAAAATGTTCCAATAGGAGAGGCTAAAACTAATTTTCTGGATTTGTACATGGCCAGACTTCCCAGGCTTCTCCATGCTTCCAATACCCTGCAGCTTCAGCTGGATGCGTAGGTAGAAAAGGACAGGCATTTTGAAAAGCAAGGCACTTTTCCTTAGGTTACAGATCCAGCATGTCAGAGCAGGGACTTCACCTCTGGCAAGTCTTTCTTTGCTAGGCATCACGTGCAGTCCTTGTGCTACATTTTTATCTATCAGTAGTACGCTTGGAAAGAAGGAAAAAATCTTTTTTTTCCCTTTCAACTCATTTCCAGGGGCAGCGCTTAGATGACCACGTGTTCCTGGCAAGCTAGAAGTATACATCCCATCGATCCACACGGCACACTCCCATGTTGTCTGGAGGTGGGGCTGCCCCACAGTGTGCATCCTATGGGTATGCTGTGGCCTTCCCAACTCAAAAGCAATGGCACTCACAGAGCCTGTTTAACAAAAATCCATAATATGTGTTCACTGCCATTCTCGTACAAGCAGACTTTGCTCTGTAAGTGCTCTCCTCAGCAAGGGTTGGTGTGGGGATGCCTGCAGGAAGCCCACTCAACACCTGCACAACTCGTGCTGGCTGCATGGCAAACACCGCTCCTGCAGCTCCAGAAATAGGCAGCCATGGCTGTTTCCAGCCTTGGGTTGTAGACAGAAAGACTCCCTCATGACACTGCCATCACATTCAGATGGGTTTTATCCTTCAGTTGTGAAACAATATAGGAAAATAATCCAAATAGATCTGTAGAGTGAAAGAAAAATGGAATGGCAGGTGTTTGTTTGCGCTACGTTCCTTTGTCAAATGGTGTCTGTCCAAACCTCTTCTTCTCTGTATGACATCCCATCAGAAAGAACCCTGTTTCCAGCTCTCCTCTTCCACGATTGCCACTGTGCTGCTCATCGCTCCTGGGGCTGCCAGCACCTGTGTCTGCCCTGATGCAATCTGGAGGCTCTCAATGTTTATTTCAATGTAAATATTTTTTTTGTTGAGAAACAAAAGGGCTGGAAAAAGGGAGGTTATGGGAATATTCAGGATGAGATAAGGAATCTGAGGCAGAAAAGAACACACCAATTACCTCAGCTCACACTCTCATCTGCCAGATGAAACCAGTTTTACCGGCTGTTGCCCAAAGGCAAAACACCACAGGGCTTCTGATGTCACGTTGGCCTTTGGTTATGAGCCCAGATAAATGGGTACCTGGCATGGGGAGAAAAAGTGCTGCGCTGCTTAACGCCAGCTTCAAGTATTTACGTTTGTCTAGCATCAATTAAAAATACCTCTGTCTCATTCTGCCTGCCTGCTATGTGGTATTCGTTTTCTTTCCAGAACTGCTCACATTGCCTTGCCCTACAGTTTACAGCAGCAAGAGTTGGCACTTGCCTCCGGCGTGGCAGGGGAAGAGAAACCATTTCACTTTTATGCTACTTTTCTCCTGCTCCGTCTGCGCACATAGCAGCAGAGGTGTTTGATGTGCTCGTTGTCTTGGAGAGGTGATGTACATTCTGCTGTTAATTTGCAGTGCTTCAATAGCATTAGCTTTTTCCTTAGGATTTAAATTGAATTGGTGGCATTGCTGGGGCCATATAGTGCTGTAGATCTGAACTGTGTTCAGTGTACTCATCTGTCTTTTTTTCTTTATTGTATTAACCTTCCTTTTCTTCCTTTTTTTTTTTTTTTTTTTTAATTTTTACCCTTTCATATCAACAAAACCCAGTGAAGCAGACTTTATGGTGTAATAATTCCGCATGTTTTGGTTACAAATATCCTGAAGCAAAGTTAAGGTTTTTCATGTTACTATCAAAGCAAGAAACCTGTGTCTGCTTCAGCACACAGAGGGAAAGGGACGTTTTACACATAAAAGCTCATCAGTGGGTGGTAAACAGCTTTGGTCCTAATACATATTGCAAGCACTCTGCTGCGGCGCAGACTGGAGGTTTTGGTAACATTGGCAGAACCTGGCTGAGACGCAACATCATGGTGCTGTCATGGAAGCCTGATGAGGGTCCAAGCACTACTGAAATCAGGAAAATCAGGTTGTCACTTGTTGCACTATAAATGACTCCTCTCACTTTTGAAGCTTTCAGTTTTCTTCTGGAGAGCTGATAATGCTGCAAAGTAATTTAAAAGCAGAAGTGGTGGAAATCAACAACTTCAGCAGCAGCAGTGCAGCCAGCTTGCCCCATCCCCAGCTCTGATCGTGGCTTTCCAGATGTTGGTGGCTGACTCGATGGGTGCCCAGCGCGAAGCACCTCAGACCAGTCAGAGCAGCCAGACTGTGAGAGCAGATGCTGAATGGCTCCTGAAAACCACAGCTCTTCATGAGTTCTCAAGCTGAACATCAAAAACTGCGAAATGCTTCACGTTTTTCTTCTTCCTCGGCATTGCATGCACTCAGAATGGCAAAAGCTTTACGATCTGAAGTCAATACAACAGCACTG
>JAOWBP010002052.1:43063404-43087781 GCA_028571105.1 Tragopan temminckii | reverse complement strand
AGTAATTTTTTGCTCTGTCACCCCAGTTCTGTTTAAAAACCTTAGAAAACAGATGCTTATCATTAACACTTCAAGTTGGGTAACCGTGCCGATCACTGTGATGGACAGATAGCTGGGGCTCATTCTCAGAACCATGCCATTAGTCATGGTGATGACAGCTTCAGACGCTGAATTTCTCATACTAGGAAATAAACCAAGTTAGCTATTTATTATTTTTAATAAAATAATTGCTTTAATGCAGTATTTAAAATAATTTTAAACATCTGATCAATAAGATACAGTACACAAATATGGAAAATGCTGCACTTTACATAAAAAGTAAAGCTAAGCATTTAATTATACAAAACAATTTTGCCTGATGCTATCAATATCTCGCAAACTATAGCTTAGTCAAAGTACTGCTTCTCTTATATATATATATATATGCCATATATACATATATAAATAATTTACAGCATTCATTTGCTAGATTTGTTTACTACTGTTTCAACAAACACACACACACAAAAAAAAAACCTGACTCAAAACTTACTGAATTTGGTAACTATATGCAGTGGTTCTGATGGTAGAGGGTGTTTAAGTTATCACTTTAAGTTTTAAAGTAGCATGCCAAATAACCATAGGAAGCTTGTTCCTTGAAAGAAAATAAGTGTTAGCAGGAAGCCATTCAATATATCAGTGCCTTTCCCACTTGTCTTGGGAAGCAGCCATGCTATGCAGCACTGTGTCATGGGAGGCAAAGTGTCTGGAGGCTGGGGAGAAGGGTGACCTGGAGCTTTTCCCTCCTACCACAAGGCAATCTTTACCAGCAGAGCAGAAAATCTTTGAATCTGTTCTAGCAGTCTTGGTAGTCTGGAGTCATCCTCCTCACTGAATGGAAACAAGGCAACTGACTAAACTAACTACTTTCTACTTGAAAAGTTTCCCTGTTATACCACATTAAGGTATGATAAACATTAAGCTGACAACTAAATCAGTATTTTCAGTAAAGCAGTGAATCCTGTGCTTTGCAAACACTATGCTTCTCCTTAAGAGTCTCTAGCTGTAAAGTTTCAGAATATTTAACATATCTCAAGTCTTCCCTTTCTTGCAGTAAGCCCAGATTTTGGTTCATTTCTTTCTAAATCTATGCTTAAATCCACTGCTTCTTTTTTTTTTGTTACCTACACAAAGAAAACCTAAGAGATCAGTTTCTTCTTTTTACCGTTCTTTTTCAGGCTTTTTTACTCCCCGTATTCAAGTTTAGTAACTCCAGATTTTCCCAAACATCAAAGTACGCCCTACCTACAACTGCTTGGTGTACTTTAACCACAAGAATGACCAATTTGTTCATCCTCCCTCAATCGCTTTTCTCAGCAGAAAGGGGAAGGGGACAGTTGAAGTGATGTGGGGAAGAGGAAGTGTCCCTCACCCCTTCTGTTTGCTACTCTGCTCCACAAAGTAACATTCAGTAGTAATTCTAAACCCAGAAAATTTAAGGACAACTGATTTAAGGAGATTTGTTGAGACAAACAGGCAATACATTAGCATGTTGACTGACTGCTGGTTCATGAATAAATACAATTGTCATGCTGTGCAGTGCCTTTAAAGAGTTACTTGTCCCCTAGTTAAGGTTGGATTAGAAGAAGGCACTACAAACAGATGTTGCAGATTCTGGAGTACTGAAGCAAGTAACATACATAAACTAGGTACACATATCAAGCCCTCAGAGCCTGCAAGACTCATAAATGCAAGGTAGTCAGGGACTTGTGTGTACAGCTCAGTGTTTTCACTGGTTTACAGACTGGTTTAAGCCAAACATTATTAAAAACCCTACCGGTGCTAAGTTAGGTATTTAATAAAAATGTTCATCTGTAAACAAGAGTTATCCTTACAACGGATCGTTTTCCAGAAATTGGAATTTCAAGACAGTGCAACAATGCTTCAGTGTTTTCTTTGGCAGTAGACAGCAAGTTGAAATGTGAAATTCAAATCACTTCAGAAGAGCACGGTACAAGGTTAGAGAATGCTTCATCTCCCTCTCTTGTTCCATGCAGAATATCAAGTCCCTGAGACAGACACGAGTTATTCTTGGACGAAGAAGCTGTTTTGTAAGGCTAAAATTTGATGACCCAGGAGCAATTCCATTGCTGTTCAAACCCTAAGAGTAGAAGGGGAAAGAAAAGAGAAAAACATTAACATTTCATGTCAATACAAGTTTTTAAATCAAAATGGTTGGGTTGTAGTGCCTATTTGCATAGAAGTAACTTGTTGATATTCAGCTTTACCAGAAATCCAGATGCCCTTGGTACATTAGATACTTCAAAAGACAAAGCAAACATATGCCAGTTAATAGTTTACTCCAGTCAAAGCAATGAAAAAATTCTTACTAAAAAATTCCTTTTTTTCCTTAATCTGTATTATTGTAAGATAGGTAACTGCTGTTTCACTGAAGTCATACTAAACAGCTGTGCTTTCTCACTACAAGCTCACAACAAAGGTGGTACTACCACTGTTACTGTGCAGAGCTCTGTGTTGTGCTCCTAGTTGCAAGAACTCCAGATGTTTACATCTCTTCTTAAAGAAAACCATCACTGTGATGGGCATGAGCCTTGAAACATGGCCAGGAGAAACTCTTATCCTAGCCATCACCTGTCAAATGTCCTTTACAAAAGCAAGACATATACGCAGTCCAAGCATCTGTGCATTTGGAGTGCTGTATCCAAGCCTATCCATTTTAGACAGCAGCCTCACTTGGTTATGAAAGCACAGTTGGTGTGGAGATGATTATGTTTAGTAGTTATACATTCATGCTATTGGAATGAGCAACCCCCATGCATTCCAAAATGTCCCAAGATTTATTATTAGGGGTGGGGAAGAGGAAGATTACCATGAGCTGTACAATAGACTGGCTACTTATCTTGGAGCCAATCTGTGCTACACAGCCAGTCTCTTATCACTACTGGAGGGTTCTTGGTAATGAATGCAATTTGTACAAATACGAGTGCTCAGTCTCTGTAACTTCAGCAAGGCAATGCCTGCCAGCATCAACACCACTTGGAGATGGTGTTGCTTGGATGCTGTGCTAACTATATCAATTCTTACCCTAACACTCTGTAAAACTTCAGCAAAATGACTTTGCCCACTTTGCTTAGGGAAATCTGGTTTAAAAACCCAT
The DNA here is from genome assembly GCA_028571105.1 of Tragopan temminckii. NCBI lineage: Eukaryota > Metazoa > Chordata > Aves > Galliformes > Phasianidae > Tragopan > Tragopan temminckii. The sequence goes on along the minus strand of JAOWBP010002052.1, from coordinate 43,084,624 downwards.
ATATTAGATACAAATATCAGTGGCGGACTATCTATATCCGTGAATGCTACTGTTGTTAGGAGGAAAGCATTGAAATTTATTTACAAAAAAAAAAAAAAAAAAGGAAAGAAAAGAAAAGAATTCACCAGAGAGCACATACTAGCCACAGAAAACCCAGGGCATATTGCAGAAATGGAAGCTGTATTTCTTACTAGCAGCATGCGGGGTATTCAGCACCATTTCATTTGCTTTACAGTCGATACTATTAAACACTATGAAATGCCATCATTTGAAACTTTCAGTTTGTTAAATGGCTTGGAACAAATGTGTGTGTGGGGAAGACTGCTGGCCACATAGCACAGAGAGGGCACTGCTGTCCTGGTAAGACACAAGGGGGTCACAGTTCAAGTTTGTCATATGACAGCCCCGAAGGATCCAGGGAAAAGATAGCTCTGCAATGCAGCTGCCAGCACGGGTTGAAAAGGAGGTCAGTCCAACAGGATGCGGCAGAAGGCCTGAGGCAACGTTATAAATGAAACAAACCCCAAGGGTTTGCAGGAACCCAACAGTAATGTCCTTTGTAATTCAAAGAACTTTATGGAGGGGAAAGTATTTTCTCTCTAAATAGTCATTAGACTATGAGACTTACCTTTAGAAAGATGCAAACCAAATCCACCTCAATGCAGTTTTCCTCCTTATAAAAAGAAGGCAGACATCACAAATCTCCGAGTCTGCTTTGGAAGCTATCAGAGCAGCAAGCTGTTAAAACAGAGAAGCTGCCCATGCTTGAGACAGAATTATGGATTTGTTTATGCTTAAATTCTTACCCATCATGCCCAATGCAGGGACACAGAGTGATGTTTTGCATAAAGTCACTTCCAAGGCCAAAACTTATACTGGACTTCTGTTTGCTAAGACAGTTCATATTTTTCAATTTCACACGGCATCAGACAGGCCTATCAGAGCTGAGTACAATATTTGAGGGGCTCTTCAGCTAGCTACTGAACATATCTAAACCAATGGCTGCCACATCCATGTTAAAAAAAAAAAAAAGGCCCCTCTGTCAAAGTGCAAGATGGTTTAAAATCAAAGTAGTCATACAGCACAGCAGAGGACATTCCAGCTCAGACTGGACTGCAAACAGGCTCTGTACAGTCAGGAAACTCGTCCTACATTACAAAACCTCCTGCACGTCTCTGATCAGTTTACATGGGGATGAGCACTAACTAGTTGCCTCTCACAGCTACATGGAAGCATGGGTCTTTTACGGGTTTTGAACACCGGAACAAACAGCGCAGGATGATATAGTGTCTGTTTGTAATAAAACATTTAAGGAACCAGAAGTAAAAACACTTGAAGTTATGCTGTCACCTGCATACCACAATGAACCATCACACACAAGCTTCAGTGTCAAAGACCTTAATGAGTGCCTCACTCTGAGCTCTCCAGCTGACACAAAAGATGCTTCACAGAAGGGTCCTCTGCTGCTCCATTTCCAGAAGCCTGCTCTTGAGCAAGTTCCTTCATCCTTCCTTAGACAAGTATCAGTAGCCCTTTACTTTGCATTTCATATACCCCTTCTTGAACAGAAGACCCCTGATGCTGCTTTTCAGACATTAATATTCATGTTAGAACAACACCAGTCTGTACCTTACTCCCAGATATCTCTATTATGTTCCCTCCAGTGGGGCAGCAAATTGCTGTGCAAAAAATAGAAAAAACTCTTGTTAGTTTGGGAGGCTCTTCATAGCAGAAGTCTTCTGTCTACCCTCAGACACCTTTGTCATCCTTTTCTGAAGAGAACTGAAAAATAATGCTCTTAATTATCAGTACCTCAATAAGCAAACAAGCAGAATTACCCAGCACAGATACTGCCTGCCCAACAGGGTATCAGCAGCAATGCTGCAGCTTTAGTATAGTTTACAGACCCCATCTGTAAGTTAAGGAAGGTACTGCAGCAATTGGGCTCTGCACTACTGGAAACCACCTCTCACAGCATGCAGGGCAGCTGGCTTAAAGCCAGCAACACAAGGCTACACAGGCTGCAGTTCTCTGCTTCACATACCCTCAAAGTGCGGTCAAATCAGCAGCACTGTCAGAGCAACACACCTTTGTGATCCTCATAGCCTTTTGTATATTCCTAACAGAGATCAGTTACTCTTACTGACTGTGGCAACAGAAAATACTGTGGAGATTCTGCAGCAGTTCCACACCTGTTCTGCAGCTCCTGTCGTCAGGAGCCTGCTCCCGAAACACAACTTTAAGATCTTTAGAGCTCTCTCCAGTGGCCAGACGAAGAATTAAATACTGATTCTCTTTTCAAAGGCAAGAGCGAATTTGACACAGAGCCACAGCTGTCGCGACAGTAAGGCTGAAAGACAAGGCTCTTTCTTTACCTGAGCTACCATCATTCTCCTAATTCCTAGTCTCCAAGGTACTTGGAGCACATGATACAGAAGTCTGCATCTTAAGCACTGACAGGAATACCAACGCTGTTCAGAGCTATTACACAGGACTTGAAGCAACACTCAAAGGTCAGCTGAACCCTGCCTCCCACCAACCTGCATCAGGCTCAGTGAGCTCACCTGGCAGAGATCACATTCCCTTCCCAAATTTAATGGCTTCACATCAACTACATTCAGAATTTTCAACTCTTGGAGTGGTTTCACAGAGGTGCACTTTAAGGCAGCAAACTTCAGTCAGATGTTAGAAGTAGAGTCACAAGATCTCATTTTAATTTTTGGTGGGGCATAAATGCTTTTAAGCCTCAAAGCTAAGATGCCAAGAGAGTAAGCTATCAGTGCAGCTTTGCTGCATAAATATCACCAAAGAAAGGAAACAGTAAGGAGACAGTTGCAGCTGTTTGTAACAGGTACACTGTTGGAAGGTGGTACAAACAGCAGCCAGAGCAACTACTCTAATTCAGGTTCAATCCCCAACTCACTTGTGGCCACACTGCGTTCTGTGATAGTCAGTGTGTCCTGTACATCAGTCTCCTGTCTCATAGAAGGGAAAAAAAGGTTAAAAAAAAAAGCCATAAACACGTGAAGTGCTCACTTTTCTGGCTCTCAACAAGAAAGGCAACCTGTCAGAATTGTGGAAATGTTGATTATGCAAATAAGTGCATAATTTAGGCTAGAGTGAGTTTAGGCAAAGTGAAAGAAGTTGATACTTCGGTAGCAAGCCAGCATACTGATTCTGCCTATTCTGTCAAGCCTCACACTCTGCTAGAAATACTCCCACACTCACAATGCTAAAATACTATGCTACTCAGTGTTTATAAAAATGATTTATTTTTTAAGAAGTTGTTTTTGTTGTTGTTTTTCATGTGTTGACATTTAAATCTCATAGACCATTAGGACAGATCAAGCTGATGTCTGAAAGGCTCAGATCTGTTTCCTGACTGTTTTCGCATACAGCTGAAAACAAACATGTATATTTATGATGTTATCTGTAGTCTACAAAGAAGTCTCACCAAGCTGTCAGATCTATACAACAGAGAATGCTATCCAACTACACATTTTCCTCAGATTTCACTGCAACATTCCTACAAGTCCTTTCATATGTAGGCAACAACATGCTTTACATATTGAAACAAATTACTGTGAATGCAACGTCAGTTTATTCACTATTATGCCCAAGATTCATGTATGCATGTCACTTCGTGTGGCTACATCAGATGCTTAATCTGTACCTGGAGGTAATGAATACTATACAAATATGTCATGTTAGTTAATAGACAATTATTAAGCTGAAATTTTCTGGCTCTTTGCCACATCTTTTTAAGCCATGTATTGTCAACTAAATTATAAATTGCTTGACCCTTCACATGTCATCAACATTTCTGCGTTACCAATATGTTCAGCCTAAAGCTACAATGCAATTAGTCATTTAAATTGCAGATATCTTTCACACATAAGAAGAATTAAGTTCCCATCTAGCAGAGAGCGCACAATGTGGGCCGATGAACTGTGGTTCTGAAATGAATGAATGGCAGGCAGGAATATTTTGTCCTATTTACAGGGGGAAAAATTCACATCGAGTGTATGTATGGCCTAGACTGACAGCAGTCAGGAAATTCAGAGCTCAAATTGAAACTCCATAGCTGATAGGGTTTGCACACATATCTGTTGCAAGACCTAACTAGTATAGCTTCAGCATCTTTTCTCGTACTTTCCCCAAAGGTATGACTACTCTGTAGACTCCTCACTTGTCCAACAGCTTGAATTAAGAACTAGAAATCAAAATCAAAAGTCTGCGTATGTTATGCATATGCAAAGTAGAAAAAAAAAACTCTTCTGTATCGCTTTAGACCTATGTCTCAAAGTGGGCTAGGACAGAGAAAGGGGAGAGAGACTGACACAGAGAGACACTCACTGAGAGGAAGAAAACCTCTCAAGTGTAGAAAGATTTTGTAGCCTGGCTCTGAAAACCTACTTACATGCGAGTAGTCTAGGTCTAATTTAAAGTGATTGATTTTAAATTCATTTTCTGTAGCTTTTAAGAAAATACCTTAGCAGATTATCATGCACCAATATGAAACAGCAGCCAGAAGCTTCTCTGTACCCCACAGATACAGACAGGGCAGCAAACCCATCCTCCTTCACTGCAGAACCAAGTTTAATTCACATTGAGGCAGTCACATCCTTCACACAAATACCGAAGATGATGAATTATGCTATTGTGTCCTCTCAAGAAGTCAAAAAGGTGGCAGTAACTTCTTAAGCTAACACTTCTAATAATGTAAAGCCACACGCCTCTTCCCTTGACTGCCACGCATTCCTTTCTCAAACATAAAAAAAACGTAAAAAAACAAACCAACATGGTAATTTGATTGTCACACTGTGGGAAAACAAACTCTCTCTTCCTCAATCATTTGGTTTTCCTTCATTTTGCAAGAAAGGACTTGTTGCTCAATGGCTTAGATCTTCCTAGGTCAGCCCAAAGAATATCTCCAAAGCTTAAACATGCACCATTTACAGAATATGTTTGATCCACATGCATACTGGCATCCTGATCTGTAAAACAAGCAGAGTAAATTTAAGTTCTGCTAACAATGATCGAATGTGGCACAGAGCTTGCCCTAAAAGAGACGACGACAAGTTTGCTTTCTCCACAAACATTCAATATTAAAAATGGAACAATGACCAGCACAGAATATGTATTTCTCCTGTTTCTTCTTGCCAAATTTCTTTCCAGAAAGAAAATGCCAACTTAGTTGTGCACTGCAATATTAGAAGATGTGTATCGCCTCCAGAAGTACATTATTTTATGCTTGTTGACAAGAGCTAGGTGTTTTACAGAGAGAACGTATCTGAATACCTATACATTGACCCCAAGATTTCAGCCTCACCATTTGCTTCCGCAGCAGTACCCCAGTGTGACCAGCCTGGGAGAAGGTGAGTGAAGGACACAACACAACAGCACTCTGGGGCAAGGCAAACCTCAGCGCTTCCAAACGGTTGTTATATTATCATTAAGCTAGAAAACAGATAAGGAAAAAAGCACTCTCCAAAAAAGTTACACTGACATGCAGGCATTCAAGAAACTTTTACTATGTAAAGTAAAAGAATGGTCCAACCAGTTTTGGTTTTTTTTTTTCCATAAAAGAGTAACATTGTCTCCCTACTTCCAAAAAATAATTTTTTCTTCCCTGCTGTGTAATAATGCACAAGAACACTGCTCTTAGTGCACGATGGAAGACAAGTTGGGAACTGTAACACTTTCAGTTGAAGGAAAAAAAAAATGTACAGATTCAAAATTGCTGCCTGATTCCTCAAGGAAAAAATAAAAAGGAAGTAATCTGGATGGGTTTTCAAAGTGAGAACTAGACAAAACTATTTTCAGAATGGCTTTGACATCAGAAACACAGCAAAATTAAATCAAAAATAATCTTGACTATTTCTTAATGTTGAGAACATCACAGTGTATGTTACTAACTAATAAAAAAGCCATGAAACAGCACCTGAGATCAGGAAAATAAATCTGTGGCTTTGTTTTTACAAGAAGTGGTCTCCCTTTCTTCAAGATAAGTTATGTCTCAAGTCTTCCTACTCTAATTCATTAGCATTCCCCACATGCCCCCAAGATAGGGAAGCATAAAGAGGTGAGTAACAAATATACAAACCCCAGAACACACATGAATCAAATCTAAAAGACTTTCTCACACTTTTGTATCCAGAATAAGGACCAGAAAGAGAGATGAAGATATTACCACTTCTGAAATACCAGTAGCACCAATTACCACAGTAGATGGATTTTCTTACCAGAATCTTCTGAAATTGTTATTTCTGAACAACATTCAAGTGTCAAGTTGCAATAAAGTCAACATGCAAAATAAAATTAACATGAAAAACTATCCCCAACTAATGTTTGAAACAAGAAAATTACAGAATCTCCAATAAATTGTTATTTTTCCTGGACCTGACTTTTTAATTTTGTGATCTTCATGGATTTGCCCCTACTATTGTTTCAAGTGCGGCAATGTGTAAAAAATAAACAAACAGGGCAGGATACTGTTTACCCCTTTTATAATGCTTTTAGGTCCAAATTAGTTGAGAAAAACTCCTCTGGGCAGGAGCACCTGAGCAGGATTTATGTTCATTTGTTACCTGCCACTCTGTGAAGTGGTGTGCCTGCTGTTAAGCAGATTTTTAATTGTAAAGCACACGCTTGTGCTCCATCACATTTTAGGTCCTGAATTAAAATAATCCATAATAGGTCTACTTAAGTAAAGAAATCATAATTTAAGAGAATAAAGTGTGGTGAACAAGTAATAATTAGAGATTCAAATACCCCAGGAGAAAGGACTTTCCAGAAGAGGTACAAAGCCCAGTGGTTGAGTGTGAAAGAAGCAGATACTCAGAGCAGAGAAACCATCTCAAATAAACACATTCATTTGTGGAGAAGCAGTCTGCTAACAGAATGTTGTTTCACACCCTTTACTTACTGTTACTACACCAGAAGATATCAAAACCAATTCCAACCAAGTTCTTTGAGCTGCACTCTTTCAGTATCCATTACATTTTGGTAAGAGATAAAGGTATATATGAAATTTGCTTGCAGTATTTCACTTTTTCAACAGTGTAACTGATTATTTCTTCCCTGTCTCTCCAAATACCTCAGGGCTTCAGTTTACATCAATAACAGCTCGAAAGAATTCATTTCCTTTAATTACTACAGTAGGCAATGATTAAAAAAGCTGAATGCACAACTTTGCTGTAACAGAGACTAAAGAGATACAGACTCTGTACAAAGAACATTAGGCAAGTTGAAGAAGTCTCTGTTAAAAAAACATCAGTGATTTCATTCAATACTATCAAAGGATCACTCATATGCAGGGATAATTCCTTCCATCATGCCTGTCTGCCAAGATATTAGGCTTAAAAAATGGTCACAGGAGTATTATGCACAGATTTACTTTTTGACATTGCACAGTTGGGAAGTTCTGACATTTAATATTATTTGTGAGTGAAGCTGTCTGTATTTGCAATTTGAAATGAGAAAGTACATCCTGCCTGTTTAAATTATTCTCAGACAGGTTGCCCGAAAAAATGATTTTAAAGATGCCCAAATGTGTATCAGCCTAAGGCCATGTTGTACTTGCTTTCAGTTTCAAAACCTCCTTTCATCTCTGAAGAATGGAATGTTGTTTACTGCTCAGAATGTTTTGCCATGTTATCATGAATGTATTACAAATGTTCTGCTTCTTGAAATATAGTGTTTGTCTAAACCATTTTTTATTCTATATGGGAAGTCTTAAGCCTTTTATAAATTTGTTTGGATATACTAGGACACTCAAATGCTTAAGCATAAAGAACCTTCAAAAGTTTGTCATCCTGCATAATTTCACAGAAAAGAAAAAATCTGCAGAGAATCTGAGAATTGCTTTCTGGTAGCGTGAAGCTTAAGTACTAGGCATTGGAATGCATGTGAGAACAAAAGTAGCTTCATTAGCAGAATTACTTTCCCCTTCTTCCCTTACAACTCAATAATTAGTAAGGCAATCTGTGAGAGAAACATCTTAAAAATAGCAGATACATTTGTGATAATGTTTACGGTGAGTTTCAGACACAGTCTGCATGTTCTTTTTAAAAATGACAGTGTAAATAACGGATTGCCACCTTATAATACCAACACTTGTCCATCTGATTTTGGCACAATTCTGTAAAGCTTTTAATAAAATCGATACACTGCAGCTGAAAAGCACCCAACAGGCAGACTTGTTAAATATTCAGAAAAAGAAAATATTGCATATTCTGGCAATAATTGTAGGAAACCACTATGAAGAAGAGGACAAGTTATTTGATAGAAGCTTGGGAAAAAAAAAAAAGGAAAGGGAAAAGTTCTCATGTTGAACTGTTTTTTTCAAATCTTTCCAAGGGTATTATATAAAAAAAAAAGTCTGTGCTTCCAGCTTCATGAGAACGTGCATTAAAAAACAGGAGAGAAGTGAAGAGTAGCTACTCAAAAGTTTAGCATGTTGCTTTCTATAGTTTGTTTGGATACCAATTCCTTCACTTTACTTGCAGTAAATATGCAATGGAAGTCTCCTTTAAAGACTTGTGTGTCTGACTCCATAACAGAACAAAAAAATAAAAATAAAAAAAGAAAGGAAGAAGTTTACCCAACCTCCTTAGAGAGGTCTTTTGTCAGGCTTAAAGGAAACCGACAGGCCAGATACCACTACTGTATCAAGTTAGGTTGCAAATATCAGTTGAGTTTTATACAAGGTCTTCCCAGATGCCAGCATACAAAAATGTGAGAGTATTTTCACTCAAGCATATATTTAAGCTTCTGAGGACACAAGTAGAAAAAAAGCCTTAAGGTTTATCAGACAGAAAAAGCACAACTTCCACCACAAGTTACTTCCTGGGGCTTCTGCTCATTGTGCTTAGGTGACAGGCCAAGCAGTCATTCACTCATGCAGCATTGAGGCTTCGTGAGAAAGAATGGCAAATCTGGCAATATTTGCAATGCAGCTGGCAATACCGTTCTCCCATTTTCAGCCAAGATAATGATTTCTAACAGAAGCAGGCTGTCAGTCTTCTTGGAAAGAACTTCGGCAGCCTTACTAACTGTTTCCAGGTTTTGGAAACAGTTAATCTCCAGCAGAACATTAAGAGATATGTTCAGACCAAGATCTGTTAAAAGCACCTTCAAGGCATTTTTAAAATGCTGGATGAGACAGAAAAAGAGATCTGACTCACTGCAGGAAGAGAATGGTCTAGCTTTATATATTTATTTACTTTTGGTGGATTTTTTTGGTGATTCAGCCAAGGCAAACTAAGAGCATAGTTAAAAAGAGTCCCTGTGCATTGCACATAGAAAGAAGTGCACAATCAAATGCCAGATTTATTTCAGAAAGTCATCCAAAACTACCATGAGTTCAACTGGTGAGTCACGACAACTAGCTGCCACGAAAGACTACTACAGCAGCATTATCCTCCAGAAGTTTCTCTGAGCCACCACTTGATTCAGTCAACACACAACATTCTTCATAGTTCTTGATATAACACACAAACATGCCATTAAATTTACCAGAAGTAACCCTTGCAAGTATCTAACACATGGACTGGTTTCCTTACTTTAGGTAACCAATCATTTTGTAAAAAGAGAATTCTTTTTCCCTATAGGAATTTCTTCCTACAGGGAAGAATGAAAATAGTTCAATATGAAGATACAACACCATCACGTGAGTCACTGCAAACCATCTCAGTACCTCCATCCCAGATCCAGCATTTGATGAATCCAGTGGTCTCTTCTTCCTTGGTCCAATGGCTGCCAAAGCTGTAAGGTTAGCTTCTCTTTGTTGCATTTGTGCTAATTCCAACTGTTGCATCTAATTCAAAAAGAAAGCACCTACATTAAATACAGTACACAGTATCCTAAAAGGCTAGTGTTTTCTTTTTTTAATCATTGTTTCAGACAGTTCTGTAATGCTTACTGCAACAACATATTTGACAGCATCATTTCCTGTCTTTCTGGACACTCTTGACAAATTCCAATAAGTTGCTCCTGAAATGTTAACAGTCCTACAGGCAGTACTACATAAATAATGTTTTCTATGGAGACTGTACTGTAATATCAATGGAGTCACAACAGGAGCTTCTCTGCTGGTTCCTTACATCAGAAACCACTGCTGATTCGCAGAGAACATTTCAACAGAAGTGATGTATGTGACTGCGTTAGTATTATACGTTGAAGTTACTGAGCACTATGGAATAAGAATACGCCTAGTTCCCAATACCAATTCACAACTGTAAGACACTAGAACTCTTCAAGCTGTTTTACCCCAACCATAAACTTGACGTAACCACTCTATATCTCATTATTCAGATAAATAGGATGCTTTCAGTTCACTAATGTTTTCCCCTGCCCTCCCCTGATAATATCTGAATCTCCAAACATATCACAAGTTAAAGATGTAGATTTGTTGGCATATATTTGGTTTTTACTCACCTCCAAAATCCCTCAATGCAAAGACATTCTTATAGACAACCTCTGCCTGAGTTAGGTAGACTTAGGATGAGATTATTTATTTAAAGCCAGATCAAGTAGCCAGCAAATCTCTTCAACAACGTTTTTATGAACCTCAAGTAACAAAGCAAGACTTCCCTTTCTTTTACATGTCTGAGGATAGGAAATAGCCTCTGGAATAGAGAAGGAAGGAGAGAAGGAAGAAGAAAGGCATATGTCCACACTTCAAGATACATACTATTTTGCTCTATTCAATAGATGCCAAATGTTCTGGAGCTCAACCCAGGCAAGCCTGTTGACAGATTTGCTAGTTTGGATTGCCCCTTTGCTATTACAGCTACACTGCTTTCAGATGCTTCAGCTGTCCAGCTGGGATCAAAGGCAGAAGGGAGAACTCTCCCTGAAGAAAACAACTTCTCTATTTCATCAGGCCTTCAACACAAACCTCTAAGTTTGATGCCAGTCTTTGGATTATCTGACATGCAACTGCAACAGTTCCTCAGCCAGCACTCTCCCTGCTCTCAGAACTTACAAAATCTGTTTGGACCAGAGTTCTCTGCATGTGTGTGCATGCACGTGTTTTTAGAAAAGAATGCACAGTCACAACATGGCAGCAAATTATTGAGTTCTCCTCCCTTCCTCCCCCCCAGTCATTAAAAAATTAACTGGAATTCCTCATTCAGTCAGTACAGTTATTTCACTTATTAAGCCTGAAATACACTGCTTGCTTTTATTTTTGCTTGCTTTTCAGCTGAGATTTCACTTGAAGAAAAAAATCAACTTGAAAGACCACCTGAGCTTGTCGCTCCTACAGTAATTGCCTCGTCCACTTGCTACTACTACTTAGATCAGAATCTGTAGTAAAGAAATACTATTGCTGTTGTTTGTTTGTTGCAGTGGCAAAGGGAGGGTTTTTTTCCCCTTTCGTAATTTTGCTTTGATGTCATTTTCTACCATTTTACTTAAGACAGACAGACTTGTTCTTATTTTACTGATGCTGGCAGCTTCACATCAAGCACTGAATTAACTAGGCTATTAAAAAGAAAGAAAAAAGAAAAAAGGTACTTCAGTGAATGATTCCTAAGTGGACATCTTTCCATTTAAAACTCAAAAAACACACATTCTCAAGATTTTTCAACAGAAATCAGGGAATGAAGACTTTGCTAATGAGTAGTTGCCTTTTTTCTTGTGTGAGAATGAGACAAATGATTCAGTTATGTAAACAGCAGAGTTTACAAATCAGCACTGATCACAGTGCTTAGACTTTTGCTTACGGAAAAGTAGCAGCACTTCTGCAACACTAGATACCATCATTCACTTACCACATGCTATTCTTGCTCTTCTGCTCAGTGTAAACATATACAACTTTATTCATCAGAATTAACATAGTTCTGTGTGCTTAATATCTTCCCCTCAAAGCATTTTTTTCTTCAAGTTATACCGCTTCGTTTACAAGAACGTTTTTAGAGACTGTAAGGTTTTATGTATCCCTTAAACTTGAGAAGTGTTAGTGCTCCACCTTGTCCAAGGCTACCTCCAGCTGGCCTTATTGTATAAAATGTTTCAGAGCTGATGGATCTTTCACCAAGCAGTCCCAAGATGATGCTGGAAACACCTATACTATAATCTATATGCTCCTGCAGTAACTTCTCCACTCCATAACCAGTCGGATCATTCAAATCAGTCAGAATCAGACAAAGGCTTCAGAGCAAAAGAAACAACAAGAAAGGAAGTTGCCATCTTGCTGCATTCTAGTCTCAAAAAGACTTCTTTTTGAGATCATAATTAAGACAAACAAATTTAAACATTCAGTTTCATAATGTACTCAACAGATTCCCATTCAGAAATACAGGCAATCATCCAAACTACAGCAAAGCCAGCAAAATCATCATTTCAACAAGTTCTGTTCCCTTTAAAAGTGTAGCATTAAGGCCCAAACATTGAGCAAGCAGTTAAAAGATGGGAATAAGAAAATGGTGAAGATAACATCAAGGGACAGCTGAGGATACTGACTGGCTAGCTATTGTTGCATTTTCCTAAACAAAATTAGGAAAGAGCAAGAGGCAACTAGCTAATATCTTTTTTAACTGGCATATCCGTAACACACAAATTAGGGCAGAAAGATCACTGCAGTATGCAAAAGGCATTAAGACTAGTATATACACCATACTGAAACACAAAGCAAATACATCTAGCATTGTTTCTCATCGTGAGGCTGCTTTCTTTTAATGTTGGTATCTCTGAATAAAATAGGATATAAATAGAAACTGTCACATTCAGACTTCTACCTTGAAAACAGATTTTTTTTTTTTTGTCTTCAAGACAGAAGTGTATAATGGCAATTCAAGAGAGGCAGGGTGAACATGTCATACACTGACCCACAACGCAGGTTCCTCCCTCAATCTGACCTCCTTCATTTACTGAAAGATGCTGCTGTTTCACCATGACATGGAGACAAGTGCACATTCCATCGCAAATTCATTCCTCAGGATCAGCGTGAAGAGGGGACAAGCTCCAGGCAAGAGGCAGATGAGTGCTCCTGCTCCCCCTTTTCTGATTTTTATATACACGAAGAATTACAGTACAAAGAGTTCTAAAAACCTGTGTATAAAGATCAAATTGCTATGAAAACGTCTCAGAACTTGTAAAATAGTCTTTGTTGCTGCTGGCCTTTTTAATAATAAAAATAGGGTTTAAAGTCTGGTCTTGCAGCAAGCAGGAATCTCTAGGGTGACACAATAACCATTTTAGCTAATCTGACCTGCAGCACAAATCAAGAAGTAAGGTATGTTTTAAAGGCCTCTCATACTGAAACGGCATTTGCAGCATGGCTGTAATCACACAAAATGAAAGGTTTTCAAATTGACCTCTCTGTTCTTCACTCAATCCTCTACTGAGGAAAATATTTCCTCTTCTGCTCACAGAAATTGTAGTCATGATGCCTCATATCCACATTTCAGAAAATATGCAAGATTCATTTCTACTGTTACATCAGCGACATTTTTGGTGGCATTTTAATATTAACAATTAAATTTCAAGCTGACAACAAGAAGCACTTGGGATGAAGCGTTGAGACTTTTTGAAGTTGATACTACATGTTGCTGTTAAGCCTTTTGAGCTAAAAAGTACATGAAACGTGATTGTTCACATTATCAAAGCTCCAATAATTCAAAACCCTGTAAATCTAGTAAAGTTTTCCCTAAGCCTGCAAGGAAGAATCCCTTAAGCACAACAGAAGGAAGGAGAAAGTATTCTCTACTAGAAATAAACTCAACTCATTAACACCAAGTAATCCATGAAGCAAATGGCAGCAGGTGACTAACATCAAGTAAGGAAAAAGGAGAGCCACCTTGCAGAATGCATCTCCACTTTCGAAAAGGAGTAACAAAAGCACTCGTGTTCACAAAGCAGAACACTGTTCCAGTATTTGGTATCAGCTTTCACAGAACAAAAAGTGCATGAAACCTTTACTCTCTCAACTGTCAGTAACAGGTCTGAGGTTAAAGAGGAGCCAAACAGATAGCAGTCATCCAGCACAATGCTGGCAAATGACAGGCACCTCAAGAAATTCATGCCACTGCCCACATCTGCAGGAGTTCCGACACACAAAAGTATTAGGAAAAACACTGAGAAAAATCTGAAAAGTGGAGAAAAAAATATCGAGGCACTAGAAAGTTATGTTTAGGGGGGAAAAAAAAGCAGTCTTGGCAATGCAGTAACAAGTAGAGACATATGGATGGAAGCGAGCTCAGAAGAAATGGTGCTAAGGCAAGAAAACTAAACACTGCAATTCTGGATTTGGTTTTAACTGATGTAAGGGAAGAGACTAAAAAGTGTATCTAGAAGATACTGATTTTAATATCAAGAAAAGAGCAAGGACTGGGATGTCTCCACATACAAAGTTGTAGATTGACAGAGTACGGGACAGATGAAATAAAATATTTAAAGTAACAGAAGAACTGGCAGGAAAAGAAAGCAGGGAAGGCTGAAGACAAGTTAATGTATGCCTAAGGGTTATGTGTGCTACCCAGCAATAAGTACATCAGGAGTAATAAAAGCACTACAGCAGATGAACAAGAATTTGTGTAAGACTTGCAGGAAGGAAAAAAGTGAGGGCTACAGGCATACAGAAGAGGTATAAGACCCAAATTTTTCCAGCTTCCACAATGAAGAAATTAAACAATAAGTTGTTTAATACCAAAATATTACAGATAAGTCAAAGCAACAGTCACCAAATGATAACAATTCCTTCTAACTAGCTTGCAGCCAAACGCACGTGCACATACTACTGCCCCTTACTAAATGTTTTAAGCACCTTAACATTGAGTTCTTTAAAGTGGGGCACAAAACACACTGAAATTAATTCTCACCTTTTTATCCATTCTTTTTTCCAACCACCCTTTTCAACTGAAGTTTCATTGTGTTTCACTGTGTCCCCCATCAAACGTTTTTAAATCTTCCTGTTGTTCTCAGTTGCTTCTCCCCTTTCATTGTCTTTGGAAGAAAGCTTTCCAATTTTTTGCACTCCCTTTAAGCATTTTAAGGAACTTGTGACAAAAATGAAAAATAAACCTTAAAAATCTGTTTTTGGTTCTGTGCCTCTCACATTGGTTGTCATAAAGCTCAATGAGCATTACTGCCTGCAGCCTCTACCTTTCCCATACAAAATGTTCTGCCCTACAGGTTGAATGCTGCTGAATAGCAGAGTTCTCATACAGGGGGCATTCTTTGCAGAAAACTGACATTTGAAGGCAGTATATTTAAACATTTGCCATCATCTCCTCTTGCCTATAATGCAATGTCTCTCCTTGCAATTGCTTTCTTTCAAACTGTTTTAATTAGCCGTACAATTAGTTTCTACTGACTTTTTCCTCTGTTGTAATTTAAAAGTAGAAAGGCAGAATAGCATGAACTGAGTTGACATACAGTCTAACTTAAAGAGTAGTACCAACTACTGTAGATTTCTTCCAAGTTAATACCGCACATAGATGCTTCAGCGGCAAAACAGGCCTGAAAGTAACTGCATCCTCCAAAACCAGATGCCTTAAATATTTATACTATAAAGGCTGCAAAGTATTTTTGAAAGTAACAGAAAATTTTAGCAACACAACCATGCAGCAATCAACCACAGGTTAGGAAAAAAAAAAAAGAAAAATTGAAAAGTTTTGTTTTGCTTCTCCTTCAGTAGATACTTGACATTTTCTAACATATAAATAACTAGGAATCTACAGATTTAAATAAAGATTTAAAGAAAAAATCCAAGAGTTAAGAAGTTACTGCACCCTAATTTTGCCCATTCTTGTTAAGAATTTCTCAGGTTTGAAGTGCATATTTCATTTTACTAGCTTTTTAACAAATATTGATGTATTTCTGTGCTCTCTAGAACAACTGGAGTATGCTCAACCTCTGCATCCCATCAGTTTGCCTTACTTAGAGGCCCAGAGAAGTTCATGTGTGTCTAGCAGCCAGCAGCAAGAGAGCATCAAGCTCTCTTTATGCATGTTGTTAGACACAGCTGAGGCTACTTTTATTGTGAGGCCAATAAAAGGCTACAGCACCCTGCCAAAGCTATCAGCTATCCCATAGTTTTCATTGTTTCTCATGCTATTTGTGAGAAGACTGCTCATAATTGCCAGCGGACTTGCATTACCACAACAGAAGAAATGGACTTGGAGGTGTTGATCAATACTAAGCTGAACATGAGCCAGCAGTATGTTCAGGTGGCCAAGCATGACAATGGCATCCTGACTTGTATCAGAAATAGTGTCGCCAGCAGAAGCAGGGAAACGATCATCCCCCTGTACTTAGCCCTGGTGAGGCTGCATCTCAGGTACCGGGCTCAGTTTTGGCCACCCCACTATAAGACAGACACTGAGGCTCTTGACCACGTCCACAGAAGGGCAACGAAACCATGAGAGGTCTGGAGCACAGGTCTGATGGGGAGCAGCTGAGGGAACTGGGATTGTTTAGCGTGGAGAATAGGAGGCTCACGGGAGACCTTACCACTCTCTACAACTGCCTCAAAAGAAGTTGTGGCAAGCTGAGGGTCAGCCTCTCCTCCAATATAATTAGTAACAGGATGAGAGGGAATGGCCTCAAGTTGCACCAGCGGACATTCAGGTTGGATGTTAGGTAAAATGTATTCTCCAAAAGAGTGGTCAACCACTGGAATGGGCTGCCCAGGGAGCCGAAGGACTCACCATCCCCCTGGAGGTGTTCAAGAAACCTTTTTCTTTTTGCAGGGCAAAAAAAAAACCTCCCCAAAACCAACAAACAATTATGCCTTCTCTATAATCACGTTTTTTCAAATACCACAGAAGCAGATAAGAAACACTACAGAAAAATAAAGACAATATAAATCAGGTTATTAAGTTGAAACTCTCAGAAGGTCAATGAAAGCTCATGAAAAGCCTATTTATGGCAATGACATCTTATTTGCTTTTTTGCACTGGAAAGGAAACTGAAGAATTTTCTTTTCCTCTGCCACAAGAGTAGTCTTACAGAATTCCAACCATAAGATTCAGAAAACCAAATACAGAAGAAGCAGAAGAGTTGTGGGTAGAAAGGAAACAATTCAATAGCTTCAAAATTGAGAGATGGAGATGGTAGGGAGAAGAATTGAATTAGAGTTATTTGAGAATGTGAGGGGAAAAAGAGAAAGAGTTAGGATGGACACATGAAATAGAAAAAAAAGTGAGATGATTTTTGAAAAAAGATAATACAGAACAACAGCATTTCAGCCATTAGATAACACCTAGGAATGCACTGGAATCATGCTGACTTCAGTGTTTTCTGTGGGGTTTATTTTGTCTTTACAGAAAAGTAGTGTTCAATCTTTTCCTCCAAAACAGTTAAGGAGAAAGGCATTGAATTTTCTCAGTATCTCATCTGCTGCCATCTTTTAACATCTGCATCAAATCATAATAAAACAACTTGCAGGAGCAAAGAACTAGAAAGACCTGCGTAGTCATCAGAATACAAAGTTGCCAGAACAGCCAGAGAGGAAGCAAGCAAGTTTGCTCTTTATCATCAGGTAGGCACTGCACATGCTCTTCCCCTTGTTCAAGATGCAGCTGCTCACCTTTTCCACTGCAGGGTGCATCAAGGTAAGAACAGAGGTGAAGGCCACTATTACAGATTAAACAAAGATGCTATCAGTATGATACTTGTTCACCTGCTTAATCTGAAGAAGCACTCTTGCACAAACAAAATCCGAACGGCTTGCCCAGTTTCCACCTTAAACTTTCTACAGCTGTACTACAAACAGACTCACTTTTCAAGATGACAGAGAAGAACAAAAAAAACAGAGTTTGTATTTAGATTTGCAGTACACTGATGCATACTACCATTTCTACAGGTCTTCTTTGATGTACTACGCATATAGCATGCTTGCTGACTTGATAGCATCCTACATTTAAGTGATCTCCTTTCAGAAAAAGAAAGGAAGCTAGAGATAAGCTATAAATACAGCTACAAGAACTGCATCAATTGAATACTGTTTATAACTAGAAGTATAGTTGTAAGTAGAATGTGAAGTATCAGAAAGCACCTGAAAAAAATTAAAGTTTAAAAGTACAAGCATCAGGGACAGCACAAGGACTGCATCCCTCTCAGTTTGAAGTTGCAGCTAAGGGTGAATGAAAAGCAGAGGCAATTCATCCAGGCTTTGGAAATGCTGTTACACAAAGAGCTGGCCTATGAGGTGAGCAAGGACAAAATCCTTGAGTGGATAAAGGAGCAGCTTCAGGCAAGCCTAGCAGCTGTCTCAGAAAGAATGTGCACTTTCCGTAGCTATTAAAATTTGCTGAAACAGGTGAAAGGGAGAAGTCAAAGACTTAATTCATAGCCAGCTATGTAGACTAAGAATATAGCAAAACAAATGACTTAGCATAAGGGAAGTTTTAGTAATAGGTCATGCAAAAAAGGACAAGAAGGTCACAGCAATTATACCAAGTCTCTGGATGCACTTCCAGCAATTTCAAGAAGCTGCCCCCAGCTACTGGATGACAGCACATCCTGGATTTAAAAGTATTCATTGTTACAATATACACCCCAGATTTTGGGAAACACTGCTTTAGAAAACACCCAGAATTTCCACTGCCATTACCCCACACCCTTTCCCCACTCCCAGCAGGTCACCATTAACATACAGAAGATATCTCTGAGGAAGGAAGACCTGTATTCATTCTTTAAGACCTACAAAGGGACAATTAGATTAGCCTTTCTAGTGGATACTCAACCAGAATTGCCTGGAAGGGATTCGATTCCAGCTGAGAGGAATTGTAATTCCTACCTTTGGTTTGCTAGGAACAGGCTACACTCACAGCTTAACCAGTAAGAATGACAATGGTGAGCCTTTTCAGGCTTTCATCCCAGCACATCCTATACTAGTTTCAGGTTTAGGATGTTTATTAATTTCAATTTTGCTCTTATTGCAGACCTACTTGCACTCGCATTTTCATACAAAAGTGAGCTAACCATGCATCGCCAAACCATCAATAAAGTGTCAAGACTGACCAGCTTCATATGGGCTCCTTACACCTTAGCCTTGAAACAGACAAAAGAAAGCACCTATGGCACAAGAAGGTGGGTCTCCTGCACTGCTCATGAAATCTGGTAAAGTTCTGGCTGCCCCGCACTCAGGAGAGCAGAGGGTAAGGCTATACTCACAAAAAGATCTTCATTGTCTACAGTGGCACATCTGCCTGCTTTTCTTATGATGAAACAGTTGGAGACCACTCCATGAGTGGCAGAGCACAGACAGTATGCAGGACGAGCACAATTCAGGCTGTGTTAATCCAGCACAAGATAAGATGTAGGGAAGAATGTGAACTAGAGAACTTTATACTCGAGCAGTCCTCTCCATTCTATTGGCTACTTTTCTGTATACCTGTAAGAACCAAAATACACTCTTAAATTTCCTTCTTCTAAATATCTGAGTCATGAAATATTTTTCAAGACCCTGTATGCTATTGTTCAGAGGCAAAGAGAAAAGTAGTTGCATAAACTAATTGCCAAAATGCAGGTTTGCAGTGGTTCAATAAAAAGCCTATAAACACAATCAGATGATGCAGAAGTAAGGCCACCTACAAGACAAGACAAATCAGCATTTACCCACTGATCACTGAACCTGGTGGCAATGAGGGAAACTGGAAAGGGCTTTAAGGCAACTTCTGTACTGGCAGATTATTCTGTAAGCATGAAGAAAGAGTTGTAAGGAGGAAAAAGGAATTAAAAGATAGATAGTAAAGCAAGTTTTCTCTCCTCTCATTTTACAAATTTCTTCTACTTTGGTGCAAATCCAGAACATTGATTCTAATACTATTTTACTGGATTTCCATTTGTTTTGCCTCAGCTCCTACATTAATCCAAACAATAAGGGCCTTTAAAGCATTCATAAATAACCTGCTGCTGCTCCTGGCACCTAGGAGCCAAGTGCAGCAATGTTAAGCAACAACAAATTTCATAGTTCAAGAGGCACAGTTAAGGAAAAAGGTTGCTCAGAAAATCACACTCATTTAGCACAAAGATCCTTAAAAATTGCATGAAATCAGTCAAGTAACTATAGAAACCAATTTCTTCAGCTCTGTATCACACGTCTCACACCTCAATTGTCTTTATTATCATCTGCTGTCAGATCCTTAATCAGAAATGTGAACAGGCTTGATGATTTATTCAGCAGGGAAAAGAATCTGTAGGTCAAGTGAAAAATTTCACACACACATACACACACATCTTCAACCTTAGGTACTTTCATTTCATTCTGTTCCCAGTAGCTCTGGGGGCAACTCCAGTGAGATCCAATATTAAGGCTCAATTAAAATAAGCTCCAATTAGTGGAGCTTTTTTCTCTCAGGCTAGAAAAGTCAGGAAATGGATATTGGGAAATGTAAAAAGTCAGCTACTGAGAGGAGGCTGCAGACATAAATGAACTTATTTGTTGATTTCTACAGTTGCTATGCAGAGGCCTCTGGGAGTAAAAGCTTAACCAGTCTAAGCTATAAACTAAAACCCCTGCAGCTAAACATGAACTGTGTGAAACAAGGGCTCCATTCCAGAACAGAAAACTGCTGGGCCCAGAAAATTAAAAGCCAGAGGCGTTTTCCATTTAAAACTAAATCCCAGTACCGCCTCCCAGCCAAAGAATTATAAGCAGTATCAGATTTACAAAACGAACAATTACCCTGGAAAAATGTAGCCTATTGTACAGTCCCAGATGCTAAATCTCAAAGTTTCTTTTTTTTTTCTAATCCCACATTATATTCCTACCAAGTGTACCACTGTAGTTTACAGAGAGCCATTTCTAAACAAGACTAGAACTACGAAAATAAAACGTTGAAAGAGAGCTCATAACTCATTGACCTCGTTTAAAGCACTGCCCTTGCCTGCAGCAGTTCCTGTCCTTCCCCAAGGCCTCTGCAAACGGTATGCAACAGCAAAATAAACCCTGACCTAATTGCCAGGACAGGGCTGCCAACCTTCTCTCAGCACACAAAGGCAAGCATGGTAACTTGAAAGACCTACCTCTTTCACTTTCTGCTTTAAACGCAGATGCTCTGGATCTTCTTTATTGGAACGGCTCTACCAAAGGAACAAGAAAAAGATTCAATAGGAATTACTAGCATCCAAACACCACAGCATACGTTAAATATTTAATAAATGACAATTTTCTCCTGTGATTGAAAGATTTTGCTCCAGGGGCAAATGCCTCAATCCAGACTGGCTCCCCTCCCCCTCCACATACATATACAACCCCCCTCCC
>JAOWBP010002052.1:43028205-43063370 GCA_028571105.1 Tragopan temminckii | reverse complement strand
AGCCTGAAGCAAGATTAAACTGAAAATGATGCTAACGCTGTCAGTCAGGTCCAGTCTAGGCATGATGCTGTTCATGTCAGCAGCAGACACTTACAAAGGACAGGAAGTGCAGGAAAGAAAAGGAGTCATAATTCTGTACTTCTGCAAGTACAACTCGATTCTTTCCAGTCTGGATTACATTTCCACCCAAGGGGATCCAGAAGTCAGCTCAAAAACAAAACAACAAAATAGGAGAGGATCAAGTCTCATCTGATTGTGCAAGATCTACTGATTTGTTGGTTTTTTTTTGTTGCTGTTTGCTTGTTTTCTTTTCTGCTCTTGAGGGGAGGGAAGCAGGAAGAATACTTATTCTGTTCTGATTCTCAGATGCAAGTGTACCAGCTCAAAGTTGAACTCTCTGATCTAACTACAGAAAAGAAATATACCTGTAAGGGCAGCAAATCTCACCAAATTCCAGGTATGGAGAAGGACATGGGCATTTTTTGAACCCGAAACTGAGCCATAAATGAAGTTTATGGCTATGCGAATACTACTTTTATTTCATTTTGTCCAGAAGGAATAATCAAAAGAAGAGCTCACCCCTACCACTTACCTGAAAGAATTCCTATGATTTTTAGAAGAATGTAAAAAGCCTAAAACTCTTTTCTGTACGGTTTGAGATATCCCAAACATTAAAGACTAGCTATAAGGACAGTGTTTCAGGCCTGAAAAGCAAGAAATGCTGTTCTTACCTTGGCTGCTCGTAGCAACATTTCACGTTCCTCTTCATCCTTTCTTTGCTTTTCTAGGTGATCAAGCTTTTCAAGAAACTTTAGCTGTGCTCTGGTGTCACTAGATACAATGTACGTATCACTCCCCTGAAAAGAGAATTTTGTTAGACAGGGCTTTTTATACACCACTAGAGCTAATAAATGGAATCAGCCTGAAAATAATGCTGCTTTCTCAAGCTGAGAAATGTGTTTTAGAAAGACTTCAGGTGGTAGGTAGCCATTTACGTATCTCCTGTCCACTGAAGCATGCTTCTTTGGATCTGTGACTAGCAAGAGGTTATGGAGCAATTGACAAAATCAACACCTCATTCTACTGTCTATTGACTATAATAATATTAGAATTGTAGTCTTTATGAAGGGCTATTATAAATGTCATAACCAGTAAACAAACAAGATTGTTTTCTGGATGGATTATTAAGAGGAAAAAGAACAAAATTGAGAAGAGATCATCATACCCTTTCCCATTTAAAGACAGCGGATGAATAAAAACATTAAGACTCAAACTTTTGAAGTTCTTGCCATTTAATTCAGAACTTGAAACAAGCCTTGCCTGGTGGGGAATAGAACTGGTTATATTAATTTTGTGGGTGGGGAATGTGATTTGATTATATATCATTTACTGTAGCTCCAGAAATAGATACTTCTGCATCAGGGATGCTTTCAAATCACAGAATAGTTTATGTTGAAATGTGATCTGTGGAAGTCACCTGGTCCAATGCCCAGCTCAGAGCTGGGCCAAATGAATACTACTGACTGGTTGTAACACCAACTGGACATGTATGCATTGAAACAAGACTACAGTCATTGTAGTATGTACATAGATATAAAAAGACAGCAATCAGTGGTTTGTTTTTCTTATCATTTTTTCCCTCTTTGGAAAGACTAAGTAACTCAGTTTTAGTTTGTCTTAAAAGGAAGAACAACAAAAGGAAAGATCTAAAACACTGTCAGCCATGAAAATCTAGTTTTTTACTGCTTCTGCGCTTCCGCACTGGCTACTGAAATATACACACTGGACAAAGGACATGAAGCAAAAACAAGATACTTATTTGAACCACTCTAATGTACATCCTAGAGTCTTCTGTTTCTGTTATTTTGTGATCTTTAAATTTTTCCTGATAAATTTATATTTAGGTTTTTAGCAGCCAAACATATGCATTTTCAGTAATCCTTCCTTATACACCACCCAATCTCACACTTAAATGAAGCAACCCTGACATGCAATTCTTATGGAACAAGCACAGGATATTTTAAAGGTATACTCTAAGGGAGGGTATATTTTACATATATAAATTATCAGTGACTTCAATTTCCAAACACTTAAGTTTTCAGACACAGTATACTCAGACCCTTCTTCCCACACTCATATGCTTCTAAAAGTTGGAAGAAAAGTAAAAGTCACATCATGAGTCACTGCTGTCTTCCAAACTTAATTCTCACAATTCAGACAAAGCATGAAATCAATCCCTCTTCTTGTATTCTGTTCGTTCTTTTCAGTGAGCCACCACATTGTCACGTATCACCAATTGTGGCTCAGACCACACCATGTGTTGCAACTAAGGAGACTTTGTCCTTCTCAAGAAGAGTCTGTGGTTCTGCAAAACAGTCTGACAAGCCTTTCTCTTCCCTCTTGTTACTGCTCTCAACTTTTTACTGCTCCCCACAAAACACACACTTCATGAGTCAGCCTCAGCACAAGTACAATTTGTTTTGGAGCAGCAGTTTATAATCCACCACCATGCTGCAATCCTTTTAATAGGACAAAGAAGAAAGCCATATTACCAGAAGATTATTTTTTGAAGTTTAGAAACGCTTCATTCTGGAATGTCAAAAGTCAGGGTTAGATGATTACATTTTTAAAGTCCAATCAAAGACTCAATGCCAGTTAGCGATGCAAGCCACCTAACAAGAAGTATCCCAATGCAGTATCATAAACCCATAGGGGACAAGAACTGGGAGAATCTATTTATTTAACACAATTTTGACTCAATAACAGATGCTTAAAATGTCTGAAGTTTAAGAAACTCCAGTTATATTTTGTCCTTTCTATGCAACAAGTTTGTTTGGTCTTCTGTTATCACTGTAATTGCTTAGACAGAAAACGCTACATGGTGTGCATAACTTGTAACCGCTACTGTCATGAGGAAGCAAGCTGGATTAGTTTTTGTTCATACAAATGGATGAATTTCTTCACATAAGGCCAGACAGACTGCAGCTACAGTAGTGTGACCCCCTGCAAAAACTGAAGTTAAAAAACAGGTTGTAATTAGGGAGAGAATTTGAGGATTCAAGTTACTGACAAGTAATGCAAGTAACCACAATACAGAGCATGTCTAAAGTATGTGAGAACATCCAACAAATTAAAGGGAAAGCTGTACATCTTGTTCACAATTTGCAAGCTCCTTTCATGTACTTTTAAATGAATTTGAAATCTAAGGTATTTCCAGTTTAGTACCAGGAAAGTATTTTATGTCAAGAGGTACAGAAAAAAAACACATATGTGGAAGCTACGTTCCTCTCAGTCCTCCAGGAGTGAAGCTGGAAGAATCCCATACAGAACAGCTCTTCTCCAAGAGCTGAACAACTTAAATCATGTTGAAAAGCCTTACTGAGGACAGGGTATGGACACAAGAAGTTACAGAGGATCAGCTACTCCGTGAGAACTCACTGAGCTTCAGCTTTACCTAAGCAAAGTTAAAAGCAGAAGAGTCTCTTAACCCCTCAGAAGTTACTTCTCTCTGCAGTTTGATGGGTTAGAGGTAGGCAGGGGGCAAGAGAAAGAAAAGAAGAAAGGGAACGCTGACATTTTTCACATCAAGGAGCATTTACAGCAGAGTTTACCCCTTTAACCAATGGAGCTGCAACATCATATTGATATACTGCTAGGACAGCCTAGGCTGCCATACTTCATTGATACCGCACACTAGGACAATGTTGTCATTAAACCATGTTTACAACAGCATACAACTCTCAAAGCCAGGAGTCCATGGCTCCAAATACAGGAAACATAGAACAGTTGTCTGATACTGTGCTAAACCCAATCCACAACAAAAACATTTTTAATCACTACATAGTTTAGCTGTCACTATTAATTCTGGCCTTGGCTATCATATGATGTCACAGGCACACTCATACCTCAGCAGCTCTCCAGATCACAGAAGAGAAGCAGCTGAGGAATGGAACCATTTAGCTGATTGTCTTCATCGTCTTACTAGGCCTTTCTCAAGGAATTGCAATAAGAGCTGCAGAACAGACATCAGCTTACAGCAATTTAAAAGGCTATTCCCTGCTTTGGATAGAGATGACCATGACAGTTCAATACTAATTAAATTAGTAACTTACAATTACAATTAAGTGTGTGGCTTTTCTTTTTCTTTTCTTTTTAAGCAAAAATGGCAAAAGTGGGAAAGTCTGCACAGTAGCAAGCCGTCATAAAAAGCTTTTAACCTGCCAAATCTCTTTGAAGGGCTAGCCACCAGATGGAAGCTGCTAGGCACAAGCCTAACACAATACAAAAGGTCTCCTTGGTATTAACCCATGAATTACTAACTTTCACAACAACTTCTACCCTAGTATAGTTATCTTGGTTTCACCACATCTGTCATGATACTCTCTTTTTCTAATGAATATATGCCAATAAAAAGCCCTGCGGGACAACTATCCAACCCTCATGTAAAGTGTCTGGATGATTTTCTGAAATGCATGGAGTCCACAGAGTCTATAGCCTAGAGGGATAAAAGACAGCAGTGGCAAGCACTGGGGGAGATAGAATACAGGCCTATACAAATACATAGCAGTGTACTAAGACCCTGAAGTGTTCTGCTCTTGAATGTAGATTTCTAAAAGCCTGTCAGCATACTTGCAATATCATTCATGTGAGAATAATCACAAGTGCAATCTTCCCGGGCATTCACCTGTAGTTTAATACCACCTTTCTATTGAGAAATGGCACCTGTGCCTTTAAGATTATTATGACCAGTACAGCTTTTTCCTTGTTTTTTTTTTCTTTTTTTTTTCTTTTTTGAGAAGTTTATGGCAGTCATACAATCTTATCTTCGCTTCTGGCAATTCAATCAGACCAAAATCTACCAGTTTTCCCTCTGTTTTCATTGAGGAAAGTCAGTCTCTCCAAGCCCACTGTCCAAAAACACCCTCTTGCCACTTTTGGTATTTACAAGGCACTGAGTCCTACCAGAGCCCTTCAAGACTTCAGCTTCAACCTCAGTTTAGCTCACAGATATACTGGATTGCCTACTTCGGAGGCAACACAGAACAAAGTTTTCTCATAAAAATTGTACACATCTTCTGCAGTGAATTTTTAAAAAACTCTTCTGGCAAGGAATGGCATGCTCCAGCTGCTCTGGATGTCATTATAAATACTTCAAAGCTTCCAAATAGTTCCTGCTCTTTAATACTGCTTCTTCATTATCTAGAAGCCTATAAAAAGGATTCTATTAAAAAATAACTCCTATCCTGTCAGTTGATTGCTCTTATTATATTGAAATAAAGTTCGATACTAAAAAAAACACAAAACAATTCATACCTTTGTTTATAAAGAAAAGTCTCAAAGTGCTAGTTTGGTTTCTTGTAAGTTAATGCTTCCTATTTGTATTACGCAAACTGGTTCAGTGATATCAGACCTCCTTCATACTCAGTGAAGTTAATAGCACAGGGAGGAGGTTTTCAGTAGCACTGGAGGTACAAAAATTCCTGAGACTAACATCAAAGGGTCTCTACTTTCACATGGAACTGAAAATGAAATACTCAAATTCTCAAGGCCTTTTGCTGAGAAGTACCATGGTTCCACCAGCAGTAAATGAAATAAGCAAATGCAAGCCCCTAAATCAATCCAATGACCAATAGCTTTATGTTTACCATGTAAAAGGGAGATTTTTACATGACGGCCACCATTTCTATGGAAAACTACAATTGCATTTACATTTGGTTTTAAGAGCGCTTATCTAACAAGTTGAATGGAAAGTATAAGGAATAGTCAGAGGCTATGAACAGTTAAAAAAAAAATCAGCCTTTGGTAGACACTGAAAAGAACTGCATATATGATGTACCTATGCTTGGAAGAAGTTTAGCTTCAAGGCGGTAAAGCAGGAAAACTTTGGCACAAAACTTGCTTAATGATTTCCTTTACCTTATGGGTTGATACTCTGTGCTGAGCAATTACAGTTAGTTTTTCTAGGAGCCCTCGTAATCTCTCCTGCGTAGCATGGGAGATCAAGTTCACAACATCAGAGTTAAGTTCCATAATGTCATGCCTTTTACCTGTGGAAGCAGAGAAAATCCATTACGTGTTTTAGTAGTAGCTGATAATTGAAATAATTAGCACAGCAGGTATTCTGTTCCCCCTGGAAGTCATACCCATTATGAATAAAGGTTTGGAGATTATGATTTTCCTGGTAAAGTCACAACTTCAAAGATCTTAGACACTACATTAATAAAACTTAGCCTGGAGCTTCAGAAAATATAGACATTGTTTCACTTAGCCTCTAGAATCACTCTCCTTGCAAGGTCATTTATAGGACAAAGTTAATAAGAACACAAATCAAGCTTCACGTTCAGGGATGGGGAGATGTGGTAGCTGTAGAAATTAGTGCCATATTCTGTTAATTTCAGTAATTAAAAAAAATAGAGAATTACATTTTGCCCTGCTTGACACCATGCTTGTTAACAACTCATCACATTTATTCGATGAACAGGGAAAATTTTCACAGAGTTCTCCAAGCATATGAGACCCAGGCATCCTCTCACCTACCTCAACCAACCAGTCCATAGCAGACTGACCCAACTATCCTAAGGTAGAAGCTTTAAAAACAAAGACCTAAACCAACTGGGGTCATCGTGCCTTCAATCCATTCTCTCTGGCTGACACCACTCTCCCTGTTCATTGACAAGTACTGCTGTTCCTCTGCATTTCAGCAGCTGCTTTTGAGGCTGCCCGGACCCCATGCTCAGGGTGAGGTGTCACCTCCACACCTTCCTGCAGGCTGCGATGGAGCAGTGTGCCTGTGGTTGACACAGTGCAGCTCCATCAGCACACCTGGAAAGCACTGCCTTGTGGGCAAGCCTGACAGTGGTTTCACACACCTTCTGCACAGTACCTACCAGAAGCTCTTTTCCTTGCCCCTCATAGCATTTACAATAGCTGTTAAGACTTTATGATGCAATACGTAGTAGTATTCAAAATCCATTTTGGTATTTATTGCCAAGTGGAGTGTTAAGAATGGATAAACAGTACACTGTAAAAAACTAATCACCTATTTCATCTGCCTTTATTATACATTTTCACTTAGAGTAGCAAGTCAGGGAAAATGTACAATGCTTTCCCAGACTGTGATCAAAGCGTTCTCCCTGTTTGAATTCAGATGGTAAATATTAGACTGTATTTCAGTTGAGTGCAAAGCTCATTTTGCTCAAGCATCTTTTAATGCTTCCTCCGTAATTTACCACTAGACAGTCAGGATACATGAAACTTCAGTTTAAGACCAGAATTAAATTCCCCCAAACCTCAAAACCACCCTCCACACACACTTCCTGAACAGAAGAGGGCTCTCAGCTAAGGAACAGAAGCATTTATTTTCTAAGTTGTTGTAATCCCTGATAGTATTCCTTTCCTCACTATCAAAACATTTTTCATCCATAATAATTCATGTCATAAATGTGCAACAGCTATCATGCAAGTCTTGAAAGAGTCGTACTTATGTTTTCCATCTTTAAATAAGTTCTCTGAACACCACAAAACAGTTGTTGTACAAGAACGTGGGTTTTTCTTTGTTGTTCTGCTTTTGTTTTTGTTTTTTAGAGCTCTATTTTTCCTTATATGTACTGCCTGGATAACTAGATAACCTTCTACTAAACTATGAGAAAAGCTTCTATGCTCCAGTTCCAACATGTATTTTTCCTTTTCAATTAGTAACAGAGCACCGCCTTCACTGAACCATACCCTATGTAGTTCAAATGACAGATCTGTGCCAGCGTGGAGTACATGGAGTATGGAGTATACAAAGGTAGCATACAGAATTTGCAAGATACGCGCTTTTCACAAGCTAGTTGCATTGCTTGGACTGGGAATAAGTTGCACATAGAAATAGGGAGACTTTCTGATCATGTAACAAGACCACTTGTATTAGGCTTGAATTATGGCTGCACACATGAACGGGGGCTTTATATTATAGATGCTAAGCTGCTAAACTCACTGTTACAGAATGGCAAGCTACCAAGCAGGGAACAGGAACAAGGCACTGAAAAATACCCAGCTTGCTGTAAACAACGTGATGCTACACAAATGCACACTCCACTCTCTGCTTTGACGTAACATACATTCCACAGTATTATCCACTCATACAGACAGATAACTAACATCTCTTTTTGTATGTAACTCAATGAAAGTTTTCTATAGAGTGAGTCATAAGCAAAGGCCTGCCCTGTGCATATAGGTGGTTGAGTCACCATCCCTAAATGTGTTTTAAAACTGTCTAGATGTGGTGCTCAGGCACATGATTCAGTGATGGGTTGTTAGAGTTAGGGTAATATGGTTAAGTTGAGGTTGGACTTGATAATCTTTGAGGTCTTTTCCAACCTGAGCAATTCTATGATTCTATCAGCAGCATGAAATTTCTTCCTAACCACAGGGGCAGGATCTGCAACCTTGGTCAGCAGAATATATACAACCCCAACAGGCTAAGGAATGCAAATGTTTTTAGAGAAGTCAATTTAATGTATCCAATTAGAAGCTGCAGGAATAGAAAAGCATACTTCAGCATGTGAAATTAACATCTGTATGTTTTTTATGTGCTCCATTAAATGTAAGAGTAGTAGTAGCTAACTTCTTATATGTAAAAGTGGCACCAGTTTGTCTTCTCCCCTATTGCACTTCAATCTACTTCTACATAAAAAAATTTGAAAAATATTTCTCTACTAGAAGGGGTCAATATGGTTCAGTAGAAACACATGAATAAAGTTGACAGACCTTAGAGTTCTGACTCCTTCAAAGACGAAAGGCTAGCTAACAAAAGAGGCAAGGACACACTACATCAACACATACTAATTACATGTTTTGTTCTTACCGATGTTCAAAATCTTCTTCTGAAGTGCTTCAGAAAACAGAAAAGGTTCATCTGCACAAGAGCGGATCACAGTACCAATGAGCTCTGAATTTGTTGCCAGAATGCATGTGCTCTCTTCATTAATGTTGACTCCAGCCATGGAAGTCACATCATTTATGTCATCTTCATCTCTACTAAAGAGAAATACAACATTTTATGCTTCATTCAGAATGGATACAAAGAAAAGGCCGCTTCTATCAACAAGTATGTTCACATATTTTGGAAGCTACCTCTATACTACAAGTTTTTGGTGTGGAAGTGTTTAGACAAAGAAGCCTCATAGCAAGCCTTGACAATTCATTCAAGTTTCTCAAACATTAGTTTGACTAATGACTCAGTTGCTAGGTATGCACATTCTTTAGAAGAAACTTAAATTCTGAATAACCTTGGAAACAAAGAACTGAGGTAAACCAGGGTTTAAAATTCCTATGAGATTTCCCATCTCCACCACTGATCTTACAGCAGTGATATTTATTAGCAATGGTATTCAGAAGTCAAGGTTCCTCATGGAGTTACCGAGTTAAAGTCACAAGTTAATTAAAATTTGTTATAAAAATACAATTCACTGAATAGCAACAAGTGTAGAATTAAGTTGAATACTGATTTGTTAAACTATAAGCAAGGCAATTTTCTAACAGATATGCCTGTCCTACAAACTGAAGATCACAGGAAAAGCATATTAGCACAAAGCTGATTACTACCTCTTTTTTCAGAGTTCCCTTCTTGCCTGTACACTACAATTAACTCAGATCTTGCTCTCTGAATCAAGCCCTACTGTACAGCACATCTGCATGTGGTGAGGAGAATGTCACACTTCTGAAGAACAGTGGCAGAGCTCTAGTTCTTAGCATTCCCTTGTAAGCTGAATTCTGTTGAAGCCCAAAATAAAAATTCAACTGTGGCATGTTTTGGGTTAACAAAGCCCTGCCATCATGGTAAGGCTCACATTAAGCAAAATAGTTTGCATGTTTCAGCTTTAAGATCGATCTTGTAAGCTAAAATACTTAATAAATCTCGTATGTGAAATTTTTGGAGAAGTTTTGCAATGAAACAATCCAAGCTATTTTCAGAAAGCTTCAGATCACAAAGAGAAAGCCTTTTTGCTTCACAAAATGACAAAGGCTGTAATGTTGGCTTAGAGGGTTTAGGATCAATCCAGAATAGAAGCCTGCAGTATTAATTCAGATAAGCTGTTGGAAACACTCAATATGAACATCTTTTGATTTGGGAAAAGGGAGTCTTTGTAAAGGTGTTCTCTGATGAAGTTCTCCTTCAGAAAGCCTGTATTGCCTAAGTAACTCTTGAACCAGGAGCAGGTCAGAAACTTCCTATTCCTAGATGAAATAGGATCTCTTGGAGGCTGTTTTCTGATTAGCAATAGGTA
Source organism: Tragopan temminckii (assembly GCA_028571105.1). Classification (NCBI taxonomy): domain Eukaryota; kingdom Metazoa; phylum Chordata; class Aves; order Galliformes; family Phasianidae; genus Tragopan; species Tragopan temminckii. Next base: position 43,053,099 of record JAOWBP010002052.1, on the reverse strand, counting down.
TAAATTGAATTTATTGGAAAATGGGTTGGGTTGTAGTGATGCTCAAAAGATACAAGAAAGTGATGTTTGTTTTTTCTTAAACTATAGATTTTTCTTTTTTGGACTTTAATAGTGTTCTATGGTGTAAGATTTCTCCCACAATATTATGAAGAGGAGCTTGGCTAGGAAATTAATCCAGCCTTCTCCTACCCTTCCTGCCCTTCATTTGTGTACTCGCATGCCAGACAGCTACTATATAATTTGCTTAGGGAAAAGGAGACCAACAGATTCTCAAATCAGTTTCATACATTAAGTCTTAACTAGACATAGCTTCCTGACTAGGCCTGTGTCTCAGATTCATCACACTAAGAAAAGAATCCCTGTTTATGGAGTCTACATTAGGATGCTTGTCGCACAGGTAAACTATCATACCATTTCTGTTTTCAATCTGGCTACACACTCCAAATACTCAAGAAAGCAACAAGTAAACTTCTGGACTATACATCTAGCCACAATTCTATGTTTCAGCTCACATTATCAAGTTACTATTTTCTTCTATATTTCCAATTGTAATCTCTCTTATGAGTACACACATATGAGAACTCATGCACAAATAGCCATCTCTACCTGTGCTGGTTTTGAAGACCAATTCTAACTTCTTCACTGCCAGACATAAGACTGCACTAAGTTACTAGCTTTGATGAAAGATTCTTTTGCATTTAGAAAAACATCACTGCACTTATTTTACTTAGCCCAAAGAATGCACCACAAAATTTCCCTAGCAATAGTGCTCACTAGCAGATCACATAAGTTTCAGAAGCCAAGTGAAGTCTGCACTCTTTACTGTTCATTATTCCTTGTTATTTTAACAAAACTCAATCATTTTAAGCATGGTATCATGTATTTAGAGTGAACTATTAAAACCGTTCCATTGAAGTGATAAATGAAAAATATTCTAAACACACGTGGAGGTGTTTGGTTAGTTGCTGACATGCTTTCATCTTCAGCAAAACCTCCACAAGGTCCATCATCTTTACCACAGCTATTAATGCTTTTCTGCATTTGCTCACATCATACCCAGCAGTCAACAAGAAACACTCTCCTAGCTGTTACAAATCTCCAGTGATTCAAGTTGTCAGGACAAACAATAAAACAGAATGCTCTGCTCTCAATGTTACCCTGTATGGAGCCATTTGACATTCAAATTGAATATTCAACTGGAGAAAGATGCTCAAGCAATGCAGATGTACCTCCTTGCTTACAGATTTGGCTGTAGTGGTTGAAAAGTGAGTCTGTGGCACCCTCTGGTGTTTGAACAACGCACTCATTTTCTTCACAATCCCTTTTCTATTTACTCATTATTTTTTTTTAATACTAAAAGTGAAAACTACTGAAGTATACTTAACCCAAACTCCTGTGCACTACCACAGACAACTACAGGGGACAGAACAATTCCAGCAGAGCAAGACTCACCAGCACTCCTGATCACCGTGGGCAGGAGGAGCAGCTGCCTAGATTTTTCCACTCTGCTATCTCACTCCTGCTTGACTAGCAGTTCTGATTTCTGGAACTTGCTAATCTAAATTCTCAAATCAGCTGCATCCATTTTTGAAAATAACAAATACAACAGATGTAAGAAATGCACAAGTACTTTAAGAAATGAATATGCACCTTATTTTTTTTCCCCAGGGTGCTCCAGTATGTATTTGCTTTGTTGTTCAATAAAGCAAAGGGTAAGGTTTTGCACTTGGGTCAAGGTAATCCCAGATATTTATACAAACTGGGAGAACTCTCTGAGAGTAACCCTGCCAAGAAGGACTTAGGGTTCTGGTTGATTAAAAATGTGAGTCAGCAGTGTGTGTATGCTGCCTGAAAGGCCAATGGTATCCTGGGTTCTATCAGAAGGGCGAGGGAGGTGATTGTCCCCCTCTACTCTGTCCTCATGAGGCCCCAGTTGGAGTACTATGTCCAGGTCTGGGGCCCCCAACAAAGGAAAGATAAGGAGCTTTTGGAAAGCATCCATAGGAGGACTATGAAGATGATCAAAGGGCTGGAACACCTCTCCTATGAAGACAGGCTTCAATATTTAAAGGAAATTCATAAACATGAAGGAAATAACTTTTTACATGGGTAGATAGTGGTAGGATAAAGGGGAACGGTTTTAAACTAACACAAGGGAGATTTAGATGAGATGTCGGGGGGAGGTTTTTTTTTTGTCTTTTTTTTTTTTTTTTTTTTTACCGAGAGAGTGGTGAGGTGCTGGAACAGGTTGCCCAAGGAGGTTGTGGATGCCCCATCCCCAGAGGTGGTTAAGGCCAGGCTGGATGGGACCCTGGGCAATCTGATCTAGTACTTGACCTAGAAGTTGGCAACCCTGGCTGTAACAGGGGGGGTTGAAACTTAATCCTTGAGCACCCTTCCAACCCAAGCCATTCTATGAATTTGTGATACTGTACCAGAAAAGTAGAACAGTTTATAAAACTCTTGGTGTTTGCTTTTAAAGCAGACCGCTCCTTACAGTGCATTTCATAGGACAATCAACTGTCAGTGATGTGCAAGGTTAGTTGAAAACTTACTTTTTCTAGGAGGACTTTTCAAAATTGAAACAAGAAAATCACCCCTTCCCATTCTCATCTCTAGCAATCAAAAAAAAAACCAAACACTGAGGCCATATCTGGAGTACTGCATTCAGTTCTGGGCTTCCCAGTTCAAGAAAGACAGGGATCTTCTAGAGAGAGTCCAGTGGGTTCAAAGAAGATTAAGGAGTATCTCCCTTATGAGAAAAGATTGAGAGACATGGGACTGTTTAGCCTAGAGAAGACAGAGGGTATCTTATCATCTAATGGACATGTCTCAAGCGGATGGGGACAGGCTCTTTTTGTTGGTGCTCAGTGATGGGAAAAGGGGTTGTAACAGGTACAACCAAAAATACAGGAAATTCTATATGGACATAAGAAAGAACTTTACTTAACTCTCAAAGAACGCTAGAACAAGTTGCTAGAGAAGTTGCTAAGCCTCCTTCTCTGGAGATATTAAAAATCCACACTTTCTTGTGCAAACTATTCTAGGTAACCTGCACTAGCAGGGGGGTTGTACTGGATGATCTTCAGAGGTCCCTTCAAACCCATACACAATTTTGTGATTCTGTGATTAAACAAGGTCAAAATGCAACTTAAGCAGGGTTTGGTAAGTATCACGTTCCCAAATCCTAACAAAACAAGGTAAAAGGAGTCAGGCTTCATGACAAAACTACAGTCTCTCATTGAAGCATAAGTACTCATAAGAACTCATGTACAATCGCATCAGTTACGAAGATGTGCTCTCTGTCCATAACAAATCCCATCACAAAACCTGAAAGGGGGCCATCATGCTCTCTGCCCCATGGATCAGCTGGCTGATGGATCATAAACCAGGAAAATTAGCTTTGCTAGGAATAATAAAAGTCAGAAGAGAGCAAACTACTTCAGGACTCAATGGGGAAAGTCTATTGCCAAGGCTAGAATAACACTATGTGATGCTAGGCCTGCTTGGTTGCTTTGAAGAGTACAAGCATTGAGAGGATATCTGAAGAGAAAGAAGACAAGAAATCTATTAGGAAAGAGTAAGCTAAGCTAGAGATTTCAGACCCGAGTTGTCATGGACTTCAGCTAACTACAAATTCATAGTTCATCAGAGCAGAAATCCATCTTGGATAACACTGTAGAAGCACAGTTTTTTCTAAATACTCTAAAAACCTGACAAGATAGAAATTCAAGAAACTCAGTTCAAACTTCTTCATCCTAGAAAGTTAATGTATTTTTACTGGAGGAGCACAGAAAAATCTCATTCCTAGGGAGGATTGGGTTTTGTTTTTTGAAGTATTTATCAGGTGTTTTGTTTGCTGGGTTTTTTTTGTCTGTTTTTATTTGTTTTTGTTTGGGTACGCATCAGAGCACACAAAGCCATAGCTTTCAAACAATGAGAAGTCAATGGGTCAGAAGCACAAAAGTGTCATGTCTGCTTTTACCTCTGGAAGACTAATTTCAAGTTTGCCTTAAGGTCTTAAAGCTAATAATGCATAATTATGGCAGCCTATTACTATTTCAACATTAGATTTCAGAGCTACAAAAAAAAAATATCATTTCTCCTTTTTAAAAGTTAATCAGTTATCAGCTTTAAGTATTCTTCAAATCTGAAAGCCTAGAGAACATGCCAGAAGCCACAATTAGAGGTGTAGTCAAAGAGTTCCACCTCTACATATATAGGAACAAGCTTGTAAGAAGAGCTAATAAAAGATACTGCAATACAGCACACAGCTTTAAACAGGTTGCTAGCCAGTCCAAACTACAGCTCAATGCTATCTGGCTGTCTGTAAAAAGTAGTAGTTATATTTGACTTAATACTACGGAGAGTTTTTAATACAGGGTAACCTTAGTCAGCAGTACTCACAGGATCAAGATCAATATGCCTCCTCTACAAATAAAAAACTGATACATACTGATGTGTACTGTTTGTGTAATTACACTCTTGAAATAGCAATGAAAAACCTAACTCATTGAGACAGTTTTCCTATATCAGAAATAAGATCTACTGCAAGGTCTGAGTTTTTAGATTCCTGTTTGACAAATAATGTAAGATAAAAACACCAATCATAAGTCTCTAAAGAAAGTTGCTTTTATCTGGGCTCTGTTCCCTCTTCTATATGTGCTGTTTCTTTTGTTCCTTCCTGTAGTAAACTATATTGTTTATTTTTACCTGAAGGATGTTGTTCCATTCTCTTTTATTTTAGTTTTCTGAAGAGGAGACGCTTGAAGCGACAGAATTTTATTTCCTGGCAGTGTAACTTGCTTCAGAACAGAGCCTAAAACAAAACAAAGAACATGCTATAGTAGAAAGCAAAATGCTCTTTAATGCTGTTTAATCAGTTCATACTTCTAACAAAGGTACTGCAGACTCAGTAACAACCAGAAAACCAGACACTCTAAAGTGCTACATTCTACATATTCTGTAAGGCCAAAAATCCTACACTCTCAAACACCCTCCTCCGTGCTGATTAGTGAGAGGCTTAAGTGAAAACACGTTGGCTGTGACAAAAACTTATATTATGCATCAACCTGGATCTGCTGAAGGAAAAAGTCTCTTGAAGCGATTCTCAAGATTATGACAGTTCAAAGAAAGTTTACTGCAAGGACCTTGCTCACAGTATTTTAAAAATTAAATTGCTATGGAGCGACACGTGCTTAACAGGCAACAGAAATGGACATGGTGCTGAGCTTCTCATCAGGATTCCTAAAACAGAACTGAATGGTACGGTATACAACTTCTTACTTCCCCGCAATTTACCAGCAGCCCATACTTATTTTTACACCTCAGTAATGTTCTCCCTTCTCCATTACAGAGATTTCTCCATACCAGCAGGAAATTGGTTTGCTTGAACAAGCGTATTCAGTGGCATCCTCTTCTCAACAGGTGTCTGAAGAGTCAGTGTTGAGGACTGTGGAAGTGTGGATACTTGCTTTACAATGGTTCCTGATGGTTGTTGGACTACCTGCAAGTGGAATAACCAATATGAAGAGTGAAAAGAGTAAAACAAATATACAGAGAGCTAGATAGTATCAACACGTTCATTCCATCAGAAGCGCTGCAGAGCATGCATGTATGTCTACCTCTCAGTTTATAACAAACAGCATGCTCAAAGAAAAACTACTTTCACAGAATCACAGAATTGTAGGGGTTGGAAGGGACCTCAGAGATCATCGAGTCCAACCCCCCTGCCAAAGCAGGTTCCCTACACCAGGTAGGTGTACACTTTGGACTTTAAACTCAAGAAACAAAATCTTAATGACTAGTGTTGAGCTTAGAGCTTATTCAGCAAGCTTTAACAGGCGTTTCATCCTTACTCTCTGTAGCTACATCAGGAAAATTTCACTGAATTCTACCGTCTGCTACACTAAGAACCTTTCCTAAGTCTTTCTTAACAGGCTACCAATTGAATATCGAGACTGCCTGCCAACAAGCTCAAAACAGTAGGTATCACACACATCTAGTTTCACAAAAAATAAAAATCACCAAAACAAACAGAAGCCTTGCATGAAATTCTTTTCCTGTAGTGAAGAGTACACACTATGAAGTTACTGATGCATTTTTGGAGCCGAAAGGTCAACTGTAAATTGAGATGCCAAGTTTTGAAGTGTTAAACAAAAGTACATGAAATGCACCAGTTAGATGGAACATGAAGTACTAACTAGCAACACCTGTACTGAGGTGTTTGCCTCTGTGCAAAAACAGTAGTACACTGCTGAAGGGTATAAAGGGAAGGGCTGATAGTGTTGTTTAAAGAGTCTCTTGAAAGAAACACAACCTGACAGCAGGATGTCATCACAACACAGACCTAAAGGCACAGCCTGTAAATACTAATTCTTCCTCTTCAGGGGTAACCATTAAAATGCAAGAAAGCAAGAGTGATATCCCCAAAGCTTCATTTCTAAGGCTCCTAGCTAGCTGAAATGTGGACTGCAGCTTTCGATATATCATCTGCAAAAGCTCTTAATTACAAGTTGCAGAAAGATCTTTTCACCAAGGATTAAAAGTTACCAAAATTACTAACATCTTCAGATTGAATCCTAGCTGGTTAGAGGCAAGAAGCCAACAGAAAAATCATTGAGAAAACACATTCTCTGCTTTTTAAGTCTAATTTCAGAAAGTCTAAAGAATGCTCAAACAGTGCTTGTATTTAAATAAACTATACAAGTTTAGAGTTAAATGTGAAGAACTGACATTTATTGCCCTTAGAAATTAGGCTGTCTCCTTCTGCCAACTAACTTCAAATTTAATCAGTGAGCATCACGAGCACAAGAACCACGTGTTCACAGGAAAATGTGCTCTGCATCTGAAGATGTCAAGGTACACTCCCCCAACAGCTCCAGTTATAATATGCTGCTTATAGCATCATGATTTGACAAAACAGTGGTAATGCAGAACAACTGAGCTGAAGGTGGTGTTCAAAAACTAGACAAAGAACACACCACTCTCGAGGAAAAAACACAAGATGTGTATCTCTCAACATTTTTATGCAGATGAAACAACCATAGGAATACAGACACTGATTGTGGACAAAGTCTCACACACAGAGCACTTCATCACAAACAAGTACAGACACTAATGTTTGCTTCTATTTGTTTTTAACCAAGACACAATTTGATCTTTCTGAAAAGATCCAGCTTCCGTATGCTGGAAGTCAAAAACGTTAAGAACACAATTTATATGTTCAGATAATTACTGAACAACCAAGCAGCTCAGACAAACTACTCACAGGATCTGCCAGCGTCCATACTGACAGGCACCTAAGAGATCTTCCCTACCGTCAGTGAGCATGGTGCTTCATCTTCAGCATACAAAAAACTGAAACAGCACAGGAGGAAGTGTAAGTATTCAAGATTAAGGCGTGGCAGACAAAAGAACAGATGGGCAACATTAAATCAATAGCCTAGATGGAGATTGGAAAAATAAATCAAGTGACTGAGGAGACTAGATCAACCAGAAACCAGAAAGGATGCACTGGCAGTAAAGCTGCTTTTGTCTGCCATTCTAGATGCTAGGCTAGCAAAAGCTGAAAGTCCTTGGAACCAGCAAAGGGAAACAATCCTAAAAATTTCAACAAGGATCTAATGCCAGAAAATAAAATCCCACAAAAAGAGGTATCTATAAGAAAAAGAGTTACTGTCTCTTTTCTTCAGGTTAGTATGCCTTAAGGAAGTTGACAGAGACATCAGAGTAAAGAGCAGCAACACTTAAAGTGCAGTGCAACACCCAGCTGACAGCTCAGAAACAGCTGCCTGAGACCTGAGCAGTAGCAAGTGAGCACACCTTACTGGTGGCTGTCGGGACTGCACAATGAAGCTCTTGCTCTTAATGCTTTAACTTGTAGTTTCACAGAAGTGTTCTTATCATTAGAAGTCAGTAGCTGGTAACAAACTTTGATTTACCGTGTTTTACTAAGACAAAGCAATGCTATGGCAAGACACGCTTTATTTCTCAGGTGAAAAATCTTTGCTAACAAATGCACTTAAATCAGTTCACGTTAAGGAAAGAAGTCACAGGGAGAGTACCCTGCAGAGTATGCAGCTGCTGGGAAGACAGCACAGACATACAATCCAATCCCAACAGCATCCCATAAGAGCAGATCCCTCAGAGTCCACCATACAGACAGAGTTGTGATAATCATGTTCCAGAAAAGAAAGAGCTGCATGCTGCATCACTCCCATCACAGTTTTAATAGGAAACCACTGCAGTGTTGAAATCTGAAGCATCAATGATGTTACAGTAGAGCTGGCACATGAAAGCACAGAAGACGCTTCCTTAAATTCTCTGAGCACAAGAAAGAAATTAGAAACGGACATGCAGAGAGAATGTATGGCATCAGACAACCCTGAGGGCCAGAAAGGAAAAAAAAAATTGCTGGCAGCACTGTATGGACAGATTTGCACAGCTGGCATGTGCTTCCTTTCAGTTGGCAGCAGGACCCTTCTCTTTAGGGAGGCAAAGATCCTGATTTGTTTTCTTGTGGGAGCAGGCAGGCCCTCTTCCTTTTAAAAGACAAAGTATCAGGGAAGTCCTAGAAGATGCAGTCACTTCCACCAACTTGCTCCTTGTGCTAACTGGCTGCCTGAACAAACACCAGCATCCTGATATGGCTGAGCTGCCAGTGGTCAACTAAGCCCTTCAACTACACCTAAGACTAAAATTAAACACCATTTTTGAAGAGAAATTATTTTAATTGCTATGCTTGGGATCTACCCTAACTAGATTAAAATATGCTTTATATTTTATATTATATAAGTCAACATTTATAACACAGAATGAAGAAAAGCAATTGCATTAAGGATGCCATGCTGTAGTACTGAAGGAGGCAGAAGTCATTTCATGAGTTCAACAAAACTGTATTCACAAAGCATCTTAACTCCCCAGTGCAGAGTTACGTTTCCTCATCTAGTTGTACAGATGGTCAATCTTTCTCCTGAATTACATGGCTTGCCATGGAGCCAACAAATGCTCTCCAGCCTTTGTATGGCCTAAGAAGCTCTCATTTTCTTCTGGCTGGAATTTAAATTTAGTCCTTGAAGACAATAAAGGTACCAATTCTTTTTCCAATTTGGCTCTAGCTACTACTATCCAAGTTTGTTAGTGCATACATGGCCACTGCTTAGTTTCTTTAAAAAAACACTCATAAAAAGGATCCTCCCCTATATAGTTCAGTGTCTTGTTCTTAATTAAGTCTGAAGAGGTGAAAATGTGGTAGAATTAGCTCTTTATTAAGAATGATTCTTATATTACATTTTCCTTACACACTTGGAAAGGAAGAAAACAAATACAAAATACTTCAGTGAACCTGAATGCTATTAAATCAAGAATATAGAATAAACAAACTACAATGGAAATTCACACAGTACTATACTACTACACCTGTTGTAAGCAAATTTAACTTCAGAGGAAGCTTATTTTCCCTTTGTTTGAAGGAACACATTTTTACAAGGAAGTCCTATACAAGAAAAGTTATTTATCTGCCAAAAGATGACTATTCTCCCAATTTTCCATGCAGGTGGACTACTTAAACAACATACTCATTATCTCAAAACCTAACTTATTTCACATTGTTCTGTTGGATATATACCAGTGGATCCACATTTTCTGGTATTTACCATTAGCATCCATAAGAAGTTAACTTATGCCAAGAAAAAACGTTAACACCTTGTTTTTGAGAGTATTGTTTTAATACGTCTATTCCTCTTGGAATTTGTTACCTATTGAGGCCTAAAGGAAAAAAAAATAAACTTTGGATGACATTATGACTAACATATCTTAGTAAATATGGAGGTTAGAATTCTCCTCTGAAAAGCTCCTTGAGCTAGTTCATACCTTTCAGTTAGCGTATCACTACATATCACCAAGTCACCTATTCCTGAAAAGTGCACAGAGCAGGGTCTATAAAGGTAGGGAGACTGAAATCCTTGGGGGTCAACAGAGCTCAGCCCACACAGGGCATCTGATAGTAATTAACATAAGGACCCCATCATCAATTTCTTTTTCTGAAACAAGCATTTCCTGCCTTTTCTTTCATATACCAAGCTAGCACAGCTGCATGCACACAGGAGTCCAAACACATGTTCTGTCATGCTTCAATCTGGATGCTCAGTCTGGTGGAACAGTGGTCAGTACATCTTGCAGTAGACCTCACTTACAGTCTGGCTTTAGATTGACCTTTTCAACAACCGCACAACATCCACAACTATCTCAGAACCAGTTAACTCATGACAGGATAGCTTCATATGACAAAAGAACACCTCTAAGATGCAAATTGGTATCACCTTGACAAAATGTTAAGAGTCAAATAAAAGAAGCCCAGTTACAGAGGAAATTAATCTTACCAACTGTTTCACTTTAACCACCTGCTGAGCGGCCACTGGCTGCGCAACAATGGAGTTGGGCTGTGAGATTTTAATACTGATGGGGGTGCCCATGACAGGTTTCAAAGGCTGGAGAGGGGTTGCTGCTGAGGATGCCACTGTAGAGACGAGCACAGGCTTTACAGACTGGAGAGATGATGTTGCTACTGCAGAGGTGAAGACTGGCTTTACAGTTTGGATAGCAGTGAGCCCTGAAGTCGATATTGTTGTGGTGAGGACAGAAGGTGCAGGACGAAGAGAGGTTGTCACCACTGCAGAGGCAGGAACAGGCTTCATAGCCTGCAGAGAGGCTGTCACTGATGCACTGGAAAGGACTGGTTTTATAATAGGAGTGGCTGTGACTGTCGTGGAGGCAGACACTGGTTTTACAACGGGAAGAGAATTGGTTGCTACAGGTGAGGTTACGACTGCTGTGGAAGGAGTTAGTGCAGAAGTACAAGTTGAAACGGCTTCTTGGGTCAGAGCAGGCTGCTGCATACATTGCTGGATAAAACTCTGAGCATTTGGCATTAGCTGCCGTAAGGCAAGCATACTTTTCTAGAAGACAAAAAGAAAAAAACAACAGAATAACACTAGAAGAGTCTTCAACAATACTGAACATTACATTCGCAACTGAACCCTCTTCCTCATATTCCAATTTAATTTCTTAACATCAGGAAATAATCTGGTTATTCTAAACAAAATATTTTGCTAGAATTCATAGAAGAAACACAAATGTTCTTGAAATGATGGAGATATAAGTTACGAATCACCAACATAGGTTGAACAAAGACAATAGTCACTGTGTCTTCAGTACCTAGATGCAAACAGTATCTATGGAGACATTTGCCTCTAAGTTTCTTTTGTTTAGAATGTTTCAATGTGGAATTTATGTTCCAGAATAAGACCAGTTGAACTATTTTATCTCAACATTTTTCATTTTGCCAAAAAAAAAGTCTGCTATGTCATAACAGCTGTGTTTATTCCATTTAGCTTCTCCAACAGAGAGCTACAAATTATTCAATAAGATTGGAAGCAAGCCTGAAGATGCGATACTTGTATACCAATACAGCTGTATCTACACTAGGGGGGGATACCACTTTACTAATGTCTGTGCAGCAGCACAGCTTAAGCCAGCTAAGTTTTCTGCAACAGAAGAACATTAGTAAAGATACCTGGCAACATCTCATTTTTAGTACAGCTATGCTTGAGAAGGTTAATAGACAGAATAATCTTCATGCCCTCCATAGATTTTCTCCTTGACTATTTACAATCTGTTATGGCTCAGAATCAGGGGAAATAATTTCTACAGCTACCAGTATATTCGCACAAAAACTTTTTTCCCTTGACAATTTTTGAAGTTTGTATGTCTCCAGCATAGTACTGTTGCTCTGTGCTTCATACAACAGGAACGTGATGTCTTGCTAATATACTGAGTGAGCAAATTGTTTGTACATCTGGATTTTCTACAGCACTTCTGTCTTTAATGTTTGCTTCCTCATCTTTTAAAGGACTGCTTAACTTCCCTAACGTTCCTGATGCAGTTTGTTCAGGAAAAGCATCCAGCACAGATACTGAACATCAAAGTGGCACTGCAGCCAAAGTCAATGCTCTTTTCAACCTGTTGGAATGAGCGAAACAAAATACACACAACAGCTGTATCAAAAACTGCAGCTCAAAAGATAAGGACAGAGAACCTTCCCTAAAATTCCACTTTATTAGCTAAAGTGAGTTGGCAACAGCCCTTACTAAACTTCTTCCCAGACTTGAGACACAAGTGTTTCCCCCAAACAAGGCCGGCAGTGAAGAGAAGAGCCTGTGAAGTCAGCTGCCATTTGGCACTCAGTCCCATAGCAGCTGCCCACAGTATGTGCCAAGCAAGCCTGGTCTGTGCTGACTACACAGCCTTAAGGTATGTCAGAAAAAAAGCAACCAGGGTACAAGATGCAGGGATGGGTAATGCTACGAAGTCAGTTAAATTCAACCACAACAGTGCTTGAACAATGCTGTTGAAGTCATAGTATTTTGTTGTTAACATAGTATACAACTGGGAGGGGGTACCTCATTAAGGATTAGAGGTGTGTGGATATAGCTGAAAGCAGAAAAGCCTACCTGATACCTGACAGCACGCAGCAGCTCTGCGTGACACCAGCCCAGGCCTGACACAGGTCAATCTAAGTCCCACGGAACTGCCCTGAGGTCCTTACACCAAAACTGACCTGCTCCCCACATTGCGGGACAGCTTATTAACTCAGGATAAGCATTTACATCAACACATGAAGACAGGGCTATGTGTAAACTAATGATTGCCTGAGGAATTTAACGGGATGTAGAAGTGTTAGCAAATGCAATGCAGCAGCCCCCTGGTTCTTAGGCATGAGCTAGTCCAGGGAGCTTGCTACCTCCAGGCTGAGTTCTGGCTGTGCCAGATGCAGGCTAGAGCTCTGCAGTGATACTGAGATTCCTCCACACTGCTCTGGGAATACAGCTAGTGTCCAGCAGGGATTCTTAGCCAGGGCCCTGCAGAAGGCAAACACATTACTTACAAAGCCAAACTTGCCCTGGCAGCTACCAGAGCTCAAAGAAAAGCTTTGTTAGTTGTGCTGACCCTGCATGCACAGCCTGGTCATTCTGACGCCAGGATAAAGCTGTCCAAAAGTAACAGAGTACTCTGTGCTGCAGTTGTTGCACATATTATTCTAGAAAGTTAACATGAAAAACTCTGAGCTACAGTATATCATAATAATGCAAATAGGGTAAAGGAAGAACTGCCTTTTTTTTCCCCCCTTAAGTTTTTACAAGGAAACACCAGGAATTTAGACAGAGTTTTAAAAAAAAAAAAAAGACAAATAACAATTTTATTAAATCTAGTAGAGAATCATAGATTGACTTAGGTTCAAAGGGGTTTAAAGCCCACCATGGGCAGGGCTGCCACCCAGCAGCTCAGCTGTCCAGGGCCCCATCCAACCTAGCCTTGAGTGCCTCTACGGATGGGGCACCACAGCTTCTCTGGGCAGCTGTGCTTGAACCTCTCTGCTCTCAGAGTAAATAATTTTTGTCTAAAATCTATCTAAATCTCCTCTTTTAATTTAAAACCATCCCCCTTTTCCTATCACCGACCACCTATGTGAGAAGTTAGTCTTCCTCCTGGTTATAAGCTCTCTAAGTACTGGAAGGCCACAAGTCCTCCCTAGAGCCTTCTCTTCTCCAGAATGAACAAACCCAGCTCACTCATCCTTTTTTCCTAGGAGCGGTGCTCCAGCCTTCTAATCATCCTCATGGCCTTCTTCTCGACCTCTTCCAACAGCTCTACTATCTTCTACAGCTTCTACTAGAAGACTGTAGTCTTCTAGTGGAGCAAAGTTACAATCAAAGCATTTGAAGGCTGCCATTGTAACAGAAATATTCATCCCATACCTGAACAGATCAGCACTAGACACCCAAATTACTAACAACAGTACCAGATCATTGTTGTACGTACTGTCAAATATTAAGAAAGCAGGAAAAGCCCAGCAAGCTTCTCTTCCACCTTTACCACTTAACTATTCTTCCTTGATGCACCATTGTGCCTATACTGAATGTCAAGGAAGTACAAATCTATCAGTTCTAAGAACACCGTACATTGCAATTAAGTAAATACAACAAAATTTCCCAAGTTTGCTGGGATTTAGTGGTTGTTACATGACAAAGACATTCATTTTTTGTTTTGTCAATAAACTATTCTACTGTATGATTAAAAAGTATGGTAGGCACGTACACAGAAGAAAGCATTTTCTTATTTATGCAATTATTTCCCTGAATGGAGATAGTTGTCCCCAGTTACTTTCTTTAAGTTGCAGCAGCCCTGTCAGAAACTTTCTGGAAAAATGAGAATTTTTTTTTTAAAACAAAAGAACTGTCTGCAATTAAACACAAGCCAGCAGACAACAGAATGCCAGCGTTATGCAGATTCTTTAAGCTTAAATACTGCAAAACATCATCTGTTGTCACTCTTATTAGAATTCAAAGCAACTACAGCTTTGCTGAGCAAATAAAAGGTCATCTTAGTGTAACTGCTCTACTGTAGATATATCAGCTTCCAAAAGATTTGTTTCCAGTAATAACTGGAGAGCAATTACTCTTCAACCTGAGAACACAGCTGAAGGAAACTCTTCTGAAATCTCCCCCCACAAAAACCTCTGTCTTTCCAAGCACAGCAGTCACACAGCATTAGCTAGGCTAAGCACCATTTCCCCATCTGATTGAAGGAAATAACAATTTGAAAGCAATTAAAACATTTTCTGAGCCTCTGCCTTCCCCTCCAACTAAATACTTTATATCCACAATCAGACACTTACCTTGAGAAAAGGAACTAAATAGGGCTGTGGAGAAGACTTGAGCTCTACGTACAGTTTCTTTGTAAATTCTTCTGGTTCAATTTTTGCTTCCTAAGAGGAAAGTAAAATTGCAACAGTAATTCATAGGTATGAATCTTTTTTTTTTTTCAGGTGTATCAACAATTCATGGAAGTTTACACTATCATGATGTAGTTCAATTTCAGTACTCAAATACTTCTTTTCAGTTGTATGTTTAAAGAAAGCATTTTAGGATAGAATGATGTTATAATCTAGATACAGTACTAGAAAATTAAGTTCCTTTGTTCACCTACAGACACTGTAGCTGCTAATACACATGAGGATATCTGTTCAAACATTCACTAAAGTGAACTAAAAGAAACAAAATTTATAAGTAACGTCGATCCTTTTGAGTACATCTTTCATGCAGAAATATGCAAAATCCATCAGGAGTACTTACTGCTGTAAAGGTAGTTTATCTGCATGAGGATCAAAATTTATATAGAATGAAGACAAAAGACAACTCGATAGCTTTTGTAAAACGATTCCAGTCTAATGCTCACGAAAGCATACTAAGGCACAATACTTAAATGCTTTCCTTCTGAAGAAAGAGAAAGATCAGAACATCACTTCTGCATAACATTAGGGTAACAATCCTCTCGATCAGTCTCTTCAATGCTCTTTACTCTTCCTGCCACAGACACCTATTTCAGTGGCTTCAGAGAGTTAGGAAGCTGCAGCAGACTCCTGTGACCCCTTTATACTTCAGTGCCCCAGCAACCCAGATTAAGTGGCATGCAGCCTCAGACTGGTGCCTACTACTCACCCTGCCAGGTGAAACCTTTCCTTCCTTCAGAAAGGTACAGAAGACATTAGGCAGAGAGGCCCTCTTGCCAATCGGAGAAGTCAACAGAGAAGTTATGCCTTTCACCCCTATCCTGCCACAGAACAACTATGTGGTCAGAGCAGGGGGCTTAAGGACCATGTATTCACAGAAGAACTGAACTTCAAGCAGCTCAATCCTTGTCATTGGATTTGCTGCCTGTCTGACTGTGGATACAGGTCACTGAGGTCCCACTGATACAATTGCAGGGATTTGGTACAACACATCTCAGTGCACATTAAGGTTCTTGACACCCACTCCATGAAATGTTGCCTTGAGGACCACTTTACTTCACAGCTGCTGCTTACGTGTTTCCCCCATGCATATGAAACATTAATTTATTCTGCATTCACACCATACACACATACTGAATAACAGAAAAACAGCATTTTAAAAATACTGCAAAAAGCAAACAAATGCACAGTTAAACAATTTATTAATGGCTGGTAATTACTGTTCTTTATAAAAAGCACTGTAAGCACAACAAGGATTAATTCTAGTACGCTCCAATGGAATTGTAGTGTATAGTCCAGCAGGGACAAAGAAAAAGGCAGTGGGAGAAGGGAAATCAAAGATTTTTGCAAGGCTGCATCTTAAGACAATCTGTTCTCTCAAATTACACCTCTTTCTACACTATGCTTTTCTAGAATAAGAAATTCCTTTAGTACGACTTGCAAAGCCATCTCCCTCCACCAGCACATATTCTTCTGCTGAAGTGGAAAGCCAAAACTGCAGTGATGGTCAAATGCCAAGAAAAGTAGTACCAGGAGAAACCGTTACCAAGAAAGTCCAGCTCTGCTGGGGTACAGCATAAGGCAAGCAGATAAGCTGACAAGCCATCACATTATTTTCTCCATCCCACTGTCTAAAGACATGGATAATTTCACACTCATTTCAATGGAGCTTCACCATCAGTGTGCAACTCAGTTCAGCTCTGGAGTAAAACAGTAATACAGACTCAGCATTGAACTATGATCACCACAGCAAAACTCTTGTTACTGAGAACTCAAAACTACACTAATGTACTACATAAAAACAATAAACTCTTCCTGTATGCATAAAATGAAACAGGAACGAGAGGGGAAATTACAATACGGAATCCAGTTAAAATGTACATTATAATGTAATACTTTGGAGGATCTGATGTATTCTACCGCAACTCAAGCTGTTTAAAAAACAACACACCAGCACAAGCAGAAAGAGAAGGAACAAAATTATGAAGTCAACATTAAGATCAATATAAGATCGATAGATAAATATCAGACTTTGCTTAAAAAAAAAAAGTCTCACCAATAGATTTTGCACCAGATTCTTCACATTCTGCCCCATCTCAGTGGCTTGAGGTCCACTACTAGATGCCAATTTTATTAGCGTAGCAAGGAAATTCTTGCATTTCTTCACATTCTCTAGCATCTCCTATGGTGGAAATAAAGACTGTTAGATGTCAAGTTGGCTCTCCAACCTCTGATGAATGTAGAGAATGTTAATTTTTAATTAAAAACTTTTTTTCCCTTACTGTAGAAGTGCTGGTCTGTGCTACTGTTGTGCCCTCTGCTTTCACAGAGACTGCCTTTTGGGAGATGGATTGTGCAGGTGGTCCTGTAACTGGAAGTTTTACAGGTGTTCCAGTACTCAAAGGCTTTACAGCAGTAACTGCAGTAACACTAGCTGTTGCAGCTGCTGGCTGAAAAGAAACAAAAAATTAACACTTTTAAAACCAAAGACTAAAACAACTAACGCATGCTATATTCTGCTAGCATATTAAGTAGCATCCTCCCTCCTCATTCAAGATTACTATTTAAAACATAAATGAACAAATCTTATCTTTGTTTTCAGAAGTTTGAATTCTTTTTTTTCCTTTGAGAGACTATTTAATACTCTAAGTCACAGAACCTCCATAGCCAACCTGTTTTTAAGTCTGTGGGTGGTAGAGAAGGACAAACGCTTACTGATATTTAAAGAAAGTGCCTGTAACTTCAAGTGAAGGAAAAGAAAAAGTAGAAAACACATAGTTTGACACTATGTAAAACACATAGAAAAAGAAGAAACACATAGTTCAAAACCAAAGTTCAAACTTTGCCAGGCTTCTATAGTCTAAGACTAATCAATTTAACACTAAGCCAAGTCACAGTACTCTGAAGATAAATACAACTTTAGGTGATTATTTATATTCCTTTCTTCCCCTGCAGCTCCTCTCCCATTTGTGATATTCCTTATGTTTCCTATTACACAGGCACCAGATGAAAAGTGTCATGTCCATTTTGGAAGGATGCACCAGCAAAGACCAGCTGAACAAAAGCACCTAGAAAGTTCTTCCTGTTTTTATCTCATGGGGATCAATGTCGATCTGTCTCAAATTCATCCAGACACAAACCCTGTCAAAACTCATGTATGAGACTTTCACCTCCCTTTCAAATCACTTTATCTATCAACAGATACAGAAGCTCCAGTAGCATGAGAGCTATGAAGGTTTAGAAAAAAAAAAAACAACACACAAATGCTTCCTCCTTTGCAAACTAGGCTGAAAAATACTAGTTGCCAAAGAAAACCTACTAAACATGAGTATTTCTATTTCAGGTCTAATTAGAATAAAAAAAACATCCAATCACACTATTCTTCTAATACAACAGAACACGAGTAAGATTTTGTCTGCAAAAACCCCAACTTCTTTCATTTTCTCAAGTTGCCTACTAAAAAACCACAGATTGAAGCCACAGAATACAGAAATAAGCAAAGGTTCAGTTTAGCATTTGAAGCCTGCAGTTAGGTACTGTTTTTCCCCCCAGCCCTTCCCCAAAAGTCTCAAAAGAAAGGCTGTTTTGTTGGTCAAATTCATGTTTCAGATCTGCCCAACACAGCTGCTTTCACTGACTCCTAACACATTTAAACATCACTTTTGTTTAGCAATCACACTGCTAATTGACAGTTAGTCATAAGATGGTAATGCAAGAGCCCAACTTACCTCATCATCAATTTAAAAAAAATAAATTAAAAAATCAGAACTGGACAAAGCACGTGTAGAATATCAACATGTTTTTAAATATTTCAGGACAGGGAAAATTAGTGAGCAAATGCTTAAAGCTAGAGCAAAACACTGGCACTTTTGTTAAATTTCTTTTTCCTGGGTGTATCCTGCTCCCCCACAAAGTGCTGCCAGCTTGATATGAAAGAAGCAGTCAGCTACCAGAAAGCTTTCCAGCCTGGGCTCCCACCATTGATAACACTTTAATAGCTCTCTGCAGGATCTTTGCCACCACCACTGCCTCTTCCAAGGATGAAGCTCATCAGCCCTAAGACCACAGGGAGGCAAACTGGGCATGAGAATCCCACAAACAGATGGAAGGGAGGAAGACAGAAGGGGACAAAGTACAGAACTGTCAAGCTGCAATGCCCTGGGCTTTTAAAAACTGAAAACATGAGGTTTGCTGGAGCTGCTTTCTTGCAAATTCCAGTGTGTTTACACATCAGGCCCAGAACAGTATTTTATCAGCTGAGGGAGGGAACAACAGGAAGTCTGCCGGATCCTTTTCCCAGGAAGACAAGTATATGGGAATTAACTTCTGTCATCTGCCCTCAACCTTTTTACACTACTGACAATTCTCATTCTCACTTTGAGCAACAGAGAAACAGTCATACACACACAAATGGCATTAATCCTGCATATTTTGAAGTCATTTCAAAAGAAGTGTTCTGCATCTAAATGAAAGTGCCCCAGCATGACGCTAATTAGATACTTTGCAACCATGTTATTCCATCTGGGAAGAAGGAAAAAAAATTAAAAAGTGCAGGTATTTTGTACAACCTCTGAGCTCAAACATTCAGAAACCAAAACAAACAAATATCTTTGTAGATGAGGAGAACAGTCCTGGAGTCAGCAACCAGAGGGAGTTTTGCAGTGTACACCGGGTTATACTTCAAATGGGATAAGAGACAAATGAAGGCAAGTATCATTTCATCTCAACTGTTCCCCACTTTTTTTGAGGACATACTTATACACCAACATTCCCCTTCTGGGCCTCAAAAAACATCTAAGGCTAAGACCAGCAAGTTCTTTTAGGACTTCTGAACAACACTGCCACCAAGGAAGCCAGGCTCAAGGGCTCTCTTCCTTTCTTTCCACAGGCAGTTCATGCAACCTTACATACAGGCTCCCTTGACACACCTCTTCCTTTTGGCTGCCCCAGAGCTAACACTGAAGTGGCCCTATGATAGTGTGTATCCATACTGCACTTATTTACTCTATTATAAAAGGGACTTGTACAGAGCATTTTGCAAATACTGTGCAAAACATGCTCTGAGAAAGCCATTCCAAACAAAACAGCAGTATTAACTTCTCCCAGTCATCCCTCCTGCAGCCTAAATCAAGTTGTATGCTCATTAGAAGTGTTCAAGTTTCTAAAAACTTTCTTGACAAAAATAATGTCTACCTCTTTAAACACTTCACAAAATCACAAGTTGAACTGATTACATCAAAGATGAACCAAGAAAGTACAGAAGAACCTTTTCAAAGACAAATGTAAGTGAAAATTAGTTAATAGAATGATAATCCTCAACATTTATTCACATTAAATGGTGAGGATGTACACAGCTTCACCCATCTAATGGAAAAAGTCTTTACATCTATCTCTTCCCTGCAGTGTAAGAATAGTACAGCAGATGACTCTTGCTTTTACATTTCCAAAGACCTCTGTGTAGACATCACAAACACATGGTTTGCAAGCTAGTATTCCAAAATAAAAATAGGTCAGGAATACCCACTATTATTCTTGACAGACACAAAGCATACATTGGTTTCATTCTAAGCGAAATAGAAAATGTATTAGAAGAGGTCTCTGGGTTTCCCCTTCCATTCCAATATTATCCACCTATAGTGAGAAGGAAGACAGAAAACATCACAGACAGAGCTGTGGGTAGTTTTCAGTTACTAATATACAAGAACAGCAGGAGGACAAATCTGTAAGTCAGACTGTTAGTTACTGCTGTCAGCAAACTTATCTCTCCATCTTTCAAACACTCAAGGTCAAAAACATACATCCAGCTTGGATTTTTTTTTCCTCATTTTCTGAATGCTTGGTCAACTACTACTGCTCAAGTCAGCTTGGTCACAAAAAAAAATAAAATACAAACAAAATCTGATTTCTCCCCCAGCCTACTGGGAGAACAGAACAGAAAGAAGCAGTTCTCTTTTCATCACATGTGTACACACACATATCCAAACTCGTGGTCCCCTGAAACAGAGAAACAACTGGATCTATGTCTCATACAAGTACCAATGGTCTCATCAGAGTAGTCCAACATCATTTCACTCTACTAATGAGAAACAAGACAAAAAACATAGTAGAAAAACAGTAATACGTTTCCAGTAATTGTGTATCTACATATTTTTGCAATCTGTCTACTAAATTCACTTAATTCACTTGGAAAACAGAGGTCTTCAACCTATAATGAGAAAAAGGAAACAAAACCTCAAAACCTCAAACTTGGAATAAAAAAACCTGACTGGCACAGACAACTCATTTTCCCTTCAGTACCATCTTAACTATACTTCCCCCTCCTCCCCCCCAAGTAATCAGGGAACCCAAACATAAAATCATTAGGAAGTCTCCATTCTCCAGAAAAGCTTCAGCTGGAGCTTGGAGGAGCTCAGTCACAGAGCACAAATGCACCGAAAATGGTTCTTCAGACTATTTATACATTGTTCAATGCCATTGTGCAAGCGCTTTTCTACTACAGTGAGGGAAGATGATCTGACATGCTGGCAGAAGCATAATTAAATTAAGAGCAAAAGTTATCAGCTTAGTGAAAACCAGATTAGTTAGAAATAACAAGAAGGCATCTATATTTTCTTCAGTTCTCTCCATCACTTCTTTCACTGTACAATGAATCTTGCCACCTACCTGCATAACAGCAGGTGACTGAACAGTAGAAGTCGCAGCATTTGTTGTTTGAGATAATGTTTTCAAAGGAGTAGGTACTGTTTTCTTTATTAACTGGGTGCCAGAGTTCTTAAAAAAAAAAAAGAAGTAATAATAGTAATCATACACATGCAGAGAACAGTTGTCAGAGAAGCCAGTGACAAAACAGACCCTGAAGTTAGGATTTGTTCTTGTTTGATATAAACCACTCATAAAATAACAAGGCAAGTAACATTCATACAACCCATATTCTTGGAACACTTTTCAACAAAGCTATCTGCCTACTGGTTTTATATGTGAGAACATATTCAGGGACAGTTAGCCACAATACCTAATCAAAATAAAATTATTAAAGGATGAGAATGTTGGGAGTATTAAGTAGATGTCTCTTTTTTGGATGAACTCATACTTTCCATTATAAAAAAATGTAAGCAAAAAGCCAGCAGAGTTTAGGGAATGAGAAGGAACATCCTTCAAGGGAACAAGGAAAAGGTTCTCAGCTTCCTTTTGCTTCAGAGAAGTATCCTATTGGAAAACCAAAAAGCTGCAGTTACACTAGCAGTAACAAATTAGGTAGCAACTGGTTTAAAAAAAAAAAAAAAAGGGAAAACAAAATATCTTTCTTATAAGACAGGAATTCCTTAATTTGTACAACCCCAAATGTAATAATTAGCGGTATGAAAGACAGAAAGATAGGCACACTGACATTCATGTACAAAACACACCAACCATGCTGCTCAGAAAACATTCAAACGCTTAGTTAACTCTTGACAGCTTATTTGCAAACCTTGTTATGACCGTGTTAACATACAAATTAAACCTGCGAGGGGATTTACCTGTACAGCACATATTCTGACTGCAGGTGTGCTGGTAGGTACAGACAGTCGTACACTTGTGTTATTTTGTGGTTGAGGCTGTGCTCGTGCTATTGCTTGTTGAGATACTAGCATCAGTTGACCATTACTGCTTCTGATAAGAACAGTTCCTGTTGGAGAAAAACATCCAGACTGTTAGAAATTAAGGAATGTTATGGCTTTGCTGTTTCTGTGGAAGAAATAGCTAGACCACATTGATAAGCAAATGTAATATTTAGTTTCTTACTCCAAGGAACAGCTGCCCAAAAAGTAAGCACTAAAAGCCTACAACAGTTTTACTCTGCATTTTATGACAGAAAACAACCCCTGAAGTCAAGTAACAAACTTGACCAAAAAGTCATATCAAAACTTTACATGACTAATTGCAAATCAATCCATCATCTGAGTCAAAAGAAATTTGGGATTAAAAAAAAAAAGAGACAAGCAAGCCATTCCTCCCCACCACCACACCAACCTTCTGGAATTACTTTAACAGTAAACACCCTTCAAAAAGTTCTTCAGTCTGCAAAATGCATCACCACTATCAGAGTTAGCTGCTTCTATACATTTTGACTTTCTGAACATTTAGGTGCACGCTTACAGGTGAAGACACAGTTTAGAGAAAGCCTGTACTGGAAAATGGAGCCTGAATAATGCCAGTTCGCCTACCTACATCAAGGCCAACCCCTTAAACAGAAGGCAGTGGTCCCCCACTGAAAGCTAAGCCTATTCACACATTTGAAGATGTCCCTCTGTCAAGGATCTGTCCAAAAACATTCAAATTTATGGATTTCATTAAAGTTGCTTACGGCCAAATAGGAAGATTCCTTTGAAAAAGTAGACTCTTCTGCTTTGTTTCTTTAGTGTTTATTTTTCCTTCTAAGCCCACAGCAACATCAACAGAGCACAAATGAGCCTACCACCTTTCTCTCAGCCTGTCAACAATAACGACCAACAATTTAACAATTAACAAACAGAAGTATTTTTTATTAAACCTTTCAATTAAAAGTACTTTAAGGAGAATCATATGCTACAACAGTGTCATTCACTCTGCATTTGGAAGCCACTCAGCTACCAATGCCCCCACTTCCTCCCTGTTATCCTTACAAGGGCTGGACTCTCAAAAATCCAGATCTTTCATCAGGGTCACAACTACAAAAAGCCAGATGGATTCCTGGCCTCAGCTGCTGCAGATCCTTCATAGGAGCTACAGAGCAGCTTGTTTTTGCCAGCACATCACCTCCTTTTACCTTCAACAGCAGCTACCACCATTGCTCCACACAGTAGTTGCTCACACATCCCAGTACATAAGCACATCCTGGTAAATAAATAAGAGTAAATAAGAGTATTTAAACTTATTTTTTTCTTTGAAGATTGCATAGAACTCCAGGGAATCTGCTTTAGCAGGGAGGAGACTGATCCTATCCCTTCCAATTCCTACAATTCTGTAATGCTGAGAAATTTCTTGCAGGCTAGCCAATATCTGAAGAATCCCATATATTCTATGCATGCTTATGATATTTTCTGGTGTATAACAACTCTGTATCAAGAGAATAATCTTTTCACTACCTGGTTTGTTGAAAGAAGTCAAAATACACCATACAATATAAGCTAAAACTTTTCTTTTGTTTGAGTTAAAATAAATAGCACAGTTAAAGTGGCAAGCACAAAAAAAGGCCAATAAACATAAAGCTATAGCTACGTCCTTAGAAGTAGCTTTTCATCCCAAAAGCATAAGAGGAAACTGCAAGGCAGCAAAAAACTTTGCATAAAACTCTGAAAAGACAACATATCACTACTTAAATAACACAAACTAAGACTGAAAGAGTTGCATCTAGAATAATTCCCCCCATTCTCAACCAACCTTGCCAGGGCAGATTCACAAGACAGTTGCATATCCAGAAAAACACTTGTTCCATCTGACAACTCAGCTTTCTCCTGCTCCTCTGAAATCTTGACTACAGTTACATTTCGGTACAGATGGATGTTTTAATTTAATCCATGAATGCCTGGAATCACAGAAGACATACCTGGTTTTCAATTTTCTTTTCACACTATCTTTTTAAACAGTGATTCATAACATGCAATTTCTCATCAGTCAGAAAAAGTGCATTTTTCTTTGTTTACGTCACATGTTTATGCAGATTCCAGGGGAAGAGAGAAAGCTGATGACGCACACATTTTGATAGCAAGAGCATTTCTCTCTGCACTAGGTCTATATCCAGAACTGTAGAACTATTACTTCTACTAGTTTTAGGTTTTCCCTTTCTCAGCTTACTTAAAAATGTCAATGCTAGCTCTACTCTCAGAAGGTGCCTATAAGTTTCATTTAATTCCTTTCGAGATTTGGAACATATTATACTCTTTGTTTTCATATATTTGGATATTTTATCATTTGATTTTTTTTAGCAAAACTGACAAAAGCACAGATGCTATATCTTCGAATTGTACTGCATACAATTGGATAATTACCATAGTTAGTACAGTTGCATGGTTATTTTTTGCACA
>JAOWBP010002052.1:43001792-43014692 GCA_028571105.1 Tragopan temminckii | reverse complement strand
GACGCGCAGGCGCTCGGGCTCCGCGCCGGGCCGCGCCGCGTCACGGGGCGGGGCTGGGAGCATCCCGTGGCGCTGCGGGGGTTTGGGGTGCGCGGCTGCCCTTGGGAAACAACCGCGGCCCCTCACGGCGCTTCCCGTCACACGCTGAAAGTTGTTTCAGAGAGGCAGCCGGCGGGTTGTGCTTCTCTGCTAGGGATATCGGCGTGACCTTCAGCTATTTTAGGATTGTGTTTCACTGGGTTCTGAAGCGTGCTTATACCCATAAAGCTGAAGGAGCTCTGCTCACCTGCTCAAGGTGAGTGCGGCACGAGTCAGGGCTTGGTGTGTAGTACAAAAAGCACAACGTGCAGCAAAGAGCAAGAAAAGAAAAGCAAAAAAAAAAAAAAAAAAGGAAGTTTCATTTCAACTCATATTACCCATGTAAAATGTGAATAGAATGAAAAAAAAACCACCAACAACAAAAACAACCCCACAACTGTCCTCCGTGTCCTGAGAGATGACTCCCTGTACTGCTGCTCACAGTTCATCCCACTACAGGAGGAAGACAAACACTCCCCAACCATTTCCACTCACAACTTTGTTTAATTTCACACTGTTACTGCTTTAGAATGCTGTCAGCAGTTGCTGAAACAGAACAGAGCACTACAGAGCGCTTAGAACTACAAGCACGTGGCCACAGCTTCACGTCTAGCAAGGTCAAGCCATACTCTCCCAAACTGCTACAGGCAGCAGCAGCAGCACAAAGACACACCACAGAGCCTGGCGGAAGAAATGCCTTGATATTTACACACCTCAAGCTCACTCTACCTTACCTGTGCCATAGTTACACTGGTAGCTGTAGCAGATTGCAGAAAGCGCTGCTGTCCTAATTTGCAACATAGCAGGTCAGACAGGGTGCCAGAGATATATATTCCTACCTTCCTACCTACTATTTGGGATCTAAGCACAGCACTTGCTCTCTTTCACAGCATCTCCTTGCCCTCATCACCACAGCTCCCATTCCTCCAGCCTCAACCATTCTCCTGCTCTTCCAGAAGAAACTCAGACTGAAATCCCACAGAGGGAGCAGCAACAGAGCAGCTTCTGGAGAAGAGGAGCTCAGGAAGACCTTATTGCTCTCTACAGCTGCCTGAAATTAGGTTGTAGCAAAGTGGGGGATCAGCCTCATCTCTCAGGTAACAGCAATAGAACAATAGGTAATGTCATTAAGGTGTGCCAGGAAAGGTTTAAGTTGAATATTCAGAAAAAATTCTCAGGAAGAGTGGTATGGTATTGAAACAGGCTGCCCAGGGTGGTGGTGAAGTCACTGTCCCTGGAAGCGTTCAAGAACAGGATAGAAAGTGGCATTGAGGGAAGTGGTTAGCGGGCATGGTGGTGATGGGTTAATGGTTGGACTAGATGATCTTGGTGGTCTTTTCCAACCTTAATGATTCTATGAATGGTTACAGTTTCAAAGCAAAAGAGTGAATGAAGAGGGCTCTGGAAGAGGAGGCTATGGGGTACATCAGGCAGGAGGCAGTCTCCATACCCCTTACAGATCTTCCAAGTCTGAGCAAATTAAATCACAATTACTTATGTGTATGAGCCTATGTTCCATGCCTAAGGTAACAACCAGGGCACGAGTTACCTCCCACACGCTGAAGGATGTTCAGAGAAGATGGAGAAATTTCTGTTCCAGCAATCAAAACCAGTAGCAACTGGTGACAAAAGGAATATGATGCACAGAAAGGCATGCTGTGCACAAAACAAGTTCTACTTTGCTGAGACTTCAGGGAAGAATGGAGTAGGCTCATTAGTTAAGTCCAAGCTTTCTTATCCTGGGGCCATTCGTCTTCTGAAGAAATCCCTGAGACCACCACAAGAGTGCTCAGGAGTGAAATCATACCTGGATGAGACCAAAAGAAAAAGCTGAAGTCAAAGAATATGCACGAAAGTTGGTTGAACCACAGTGTGAAGATAGTGAGCAGGAAGTATGGAATAGTGAGAGAAAACATCCCAAGCCTGCAAAAGGAACAAAGTAAGTGACATGAAAGACAACAAAGTAAAAGGTATAAGACAGTGATAACAAAGAGGAAAACTCCTCTGAACAAGGTAGAGAGGATCTAGAAATAATACATGGGCAGCTCCAAAAGTAATGCCTCCTGTTTTATGATGTTAGCCCATGATGTCAGAGGCAGATGGTGGTGGTATGACAGTACAGGCCGAGCCTTTGCACCAGTGTTCCATCACATTTTGTTGCCGTGTCACAGATGGCAGCAGAGGAGCAGTCTGACAAAATGGCATCTGACATGGAAGTGCATAGGAAGCAGAGATGTGTTACTGAATTCCTCCATGTAGAAAAATTGCACCCACTGACATTCACTGACACTTGCTGAATGTTTATGGAGACCAACCAGTGGATGTGAGCACAGTAAAGGGTGGATGGTGCAATTCAGCAGAAGTGACAGCAACAGTGGGTCACCTCTGCTGGTGTAGATTTTTGCAAGCGCAGCATGCAGGCTCTTGTTCATCACTGGCAGAAACACATAGCTAATGCTGGTGACTGTGTTGAAAAATAGTGTTTTGTAGCTAAGAATTTGCTCTATCCAACAGTGTTATTGCACTCTTTGTATCTGCTATAGTTTCTATGAAAATAAATAGGAGGCATTACATACATCTCTTAAAAAGAATGATAAAATAATACTGGGCTATGTTGAAGTGCCATAAGCATCCTCTCCAAACAAAGCAGATGCATCAATTACTCTATGAAACTGCACAAGAAATAAAAGGAACAGTTCTTTCTCCACAATGGAAAAATGTATTATGATAAAGGACTGAATACCACAAAATTCCTGTCCAGACAGCAGGCTTTAACTCTTCAAACAATAGACTTCTATAAACTCCTTAAACTAGAAGGCAGTTTGACATTGAATACCTTGTTATAGTTTCCTACAACCCTATAAAAACCATCTAATATGCTTCAGTGTTTTAGTCTGTCAGTAATCCTCTTCACAAAAGTCGTATTTTTTCTCTGATTGATAAATTATCAATTATGTACAAGCAGTGAATTAGCTGGAATAAGAAACTTTTAAGAAAGGCATAAAGCAAATATTAAATGACAGACCTGGAAGCACTATAGAATTAAATTAAGCATGTAAATGCAAAACAAGGGAAAGAAATACTTGTGACCATTTAATCTCGTTTGTTAAAACAGATGATTTTAATGGAAGAAATGAAAAGGTCGTATCTAGATTTACCATGAAACATGTTTAATATTAACAAAGAAGATGAGCTCCTCAGGAAAAGATGCTGAAAGAAGTGAGATACTGTAGATAAGACTAATAAGAATCAGAGAAGAGAAAATTTCACACCAAATAAAAAAGGAAAGAGTGAGAATGACGTAGCTGGAAATTACTGAGTAGAAGGTAGGACCAAAAAGGTTAAGTAATGGGACAACTTTTGCAAATGTTAACTTATTTACTAATGAAAATGGCCAAGTAAAACTATGACAGGATGTTTAATATCCTCAAATAACCATGACTTTACATTATGTTAGCTATTTCAGTAGATTTTTTTAAAATTTATAGTTGGTGTCACAGTCTGCCCTATTTTTTTCTTGACTGATGATCTTTTATGGAGATGTCTTTTTCTTTTTGAACCTTCAGGCTGACAGATGCCAAAGCAAATACTGCACTTACATAAGTCAAACTCTTTGTTCTGTGAGGCACAGTGCACTATAGCTTTAAACCTCATGAAACATTCAAAAGTACAGAAGGAAGGTAGAACAAAAGAATTAGGCATATACTTGTATATTGTTCTAAGCTATAAAGTTTGCTTGACTATGCTGAGTTAGTAACAGCAAGCTTACTGAGCACTGAGCTTAGGCACAAGAGGAGCCATGAAACAGAAGTAAGCTTTACCTGCAAATGCGTTGCCTGGTCTGGGGAGCCCAAAGCAGCATCATGAACCACAAGACGTGATCTGATGAGGTTGGATGGTCAGGGAAGTACATGCATCTCACAAGCTACGTTTTAAAGCAAATAACATTTTAAGTATTATATAGCTGTATTAGAAGGTCATAAAGGATACCACTTACTTTCCAGAGGAATTCACTGAGGGAAAGTGGTTTTCATCAGCTCCTGGAAAACATGTTAATAAATTTTTGTGGCAAGTAACGTGCAAGAAAAAAAAGAATAGGCAGGCCTCTCAACAGTGTAGGGTGAACAAGCATATCAGAATTAGCATAACTGCAGCTCCCCGAGGTTTCAGGAAAAATACAGAGCTCAGCTTAGGAAGAAGCCAGTTCATTCAGCAACTAAATGCACTGCAAATAGTTACTGCCTGTTAAAATTTCAAAAACTTTATAACAGCCATCACAACTGTTCTGGGACTCAGGTATTTTTCTTCCTTTTCAGATTCTTTCCCTATTTCTGAAACTTTTATTTCAACATCGTTTACACTAAAAAATAGGAATAAGACAAAAAAAAAAAATAAATCCCAATTTCCATATGCAGTGCTGTAATCTATTTATTCATTTATGTTCCATAGCAAAAACAGTGCTGCTAAATATTTGTGAAGCATTTCAAAATGATGCCAGCCATCAGAACCAGATTTTCTTGATTTTGATATGAGAATCAGATGATGGTAAATTAAGATACTGCCTGCAACCAACAGAAGAGTTACCAGAGAGACTAAATGGGACTGTGTCTCCTTCCCATCATTAACGCTGTGCAGCAAGCGTAGCCTTGTGTTACACTGCAAAACAGTAGCCATTTCACTGAGGAGCCTCCTAGTGCTGATGAGGCTGAGCAAAAGCTGTAACACAAATTACTCTGCTAATATCTGAACTCCGGATGCAGATAAATCAAAATTGCATTGGTGTTCTCCTACATCCGTAAGCAGAGATTGGAATTGTTGCTGTAGATGGAAACAGCATGAACAATCCTAAGTTCAGATGTCAGTTGTAACTACGTGCCACAAGGTACTTTCCAAAATTTATCTATATCTATTTATCTGTGTTTAATTGTGTCAAGAATTTTTTTTTTTTTTAAACATCGGTAGTTATGCCAGCTATTGGACATTTTAATTTAAAAAAAGTTTAAGAATTAATATTCCGGTGATTATTCCAACTTTGCTGGAAAAATCAACCTACAGCACAAAATTATTTTCTCCATGTGAAAAAAGAAAACCAACCAAACAGCAACAACAACAAAAACCAACCCCCCAAAACCCACTACTGATTTGGGGCATAACAAATCAGTTTAATGAGGGTAAATGATGAATACTTCTTCAAAAAGCAGGTTTGTGTCCATGTTTTCCTCAAAAGCATTAAGTTGCAGGAGACTGTTGGTGGTGTGGTGCACTCATTTAACTTCCACTTTCCTGTGCTTGAATATTGTCTTGCATTAAGCAGATACATGGTTTTTATCTGATCCGCTCACCTTCCATTGGCAATTCAGAATTTGGTTCACCATAAACACGTAATGAATAAAACCATGGAAATACCCAATTTCTGAATTTGAATTGTGATCTTGTTTCCTCCTTTTAGACTCATGAATGTTTCAAATAAGCTAGACTTGAAAAAATAAAAAAAAATCTGGTCTTAATGTTTTGTTATTTTCATGAGGAAGGAAAAAATCTTTCTACTATTTGTCTTCACCTCACCCTCCACCACTTTTTATACTTGAAGGGACAGAGATCTCACTTTAAACCTCAGGCAAATGGGAAAACTAAAACATTAGTCTAATGTCAAAAACATTAATGAGGAGCAAATTAAGATTTAACTTCTTACATATTTGGAAAAGCATTTAGTTATTGCTCCTCTGCCCTTTTTCTCTATGCTATTTTCCTAAACATCCAAGTCACAGTCACTTACCATACTGTTTTAGGATCAAATGTATGATGAAATGCACAGCAGGTCTCAAAGCACACTCACTGAAATTTGTTACTCAAGCTGAAGGCCTAGATACAGTTAATAGGAAATCCCATGTACCTGTGTTTAGGCAGGATAAAAATTCAGATGTACCCTTTGCTCCTGGGGATTGTCTTTCAAACAGCTAAATGAACACCTAAGAGTTGCTGGGGAAAGAAATGTGGTGAACTGGAACAATTAACACAGTTTTGAAGGTGTTCTTATTTCTTCCACTGCTATCACAGAATCTCAGGAGATCCTGCTCAAGTAGGGCCACCCAAAGCGTTGTGTTCAGGCCCATGTCCCAGCAGCTTCCAAAGATCTTCAAGGAGGAGACTCCACAGCCTCTGCACCTTTGCCAGTGCTCCATCATCCCCACAGAAGTGCTTTCAGGTGTTCTGAGCAAACCTCCCATGATTCTTGTTCTGTCACTAGGCATCGCTGAATAGAGCCTGGCCTCTGTCCCCTTTGTACCCTTCAAGCATATGTACACAGTGATGAGAATCCCCCCCAAGTCTCCTCTTCTCCACACTGAACACCCTCAGCTTTCTAAGCCTCTCCTCACACAATAGATGCTCCAGATCCTTCAGGACTTCTGTGGCCTATATTCATGTCCATGTCTTTCTTGCAGTGGGGAGCCCAGAACTGGATCCAGCACTCCACATGTGGCCTCACAAGTGGTGCTAGCAGTACTTGGTCTAAGGTACCATTAGCTTTCTTTGCTGCAAGGACACATTTCTAGCCAGTATGCATTTCTCTTAAACAGTCAAAATATTTTGTTTATCACATCTCATGTCTAGAGTGGGAGTTCTTCAAGACACAGCAGAAGTAATTACAAGCTAAAAAAATAATTTGTCATTTGATAATTATGAGTTTGTTTAGTATCTCAGTAAAGTCCTAGATAGCTCAGCATTTTACGTATTCTCTTTTTGTCACACAATATAGTCAGTAGAGAAAATATAGCCATTCCAAAAAAAAAAAAAAAGATTAAAAACACCAAAACAAACTACGCACAATTCTGGTATTTTTAATGTTAATTTTTTGTATATATTTTAAAGTCTACATTTCCTACTTGTGATTGAAACAACAGCTATGAAGGGACCACAGCATATCGGAAATGCTGTGATATAAATTACTACAGGATAAAACATTCCTAGTACTTCCATCATTTTCAAAAGTAATGATAATGTGTTATAACCAATGCAAATAGCATGTTGCCATACACCTTCCTACATTGCTTCTGGTATGAAACATTCCCAACAGTGTCTTACTCTATTGTAAATTAGCAGCAATCACTATAGCTCCCAGCACTATCAATCTACAGAGACACTATAAAAGTCACCTAACACTGTACCACCATATGCTAGGAGAGATTTCATATTTCAGACTGAATGCACAGGTGTCACCTGGAATAATTGCCATGAGGTTTTGTATAAAGTTTTATACTTGTTTCTTACAAAGTCATTAACACGTACCTGTAAGTGGCTGGTTTCTCATTTTTATAGGATGTTTGGTGTCATTTTCCACCAAATTTCACAGCACGCTGTACAATGAAATCATTAAATCAAGTATGTTTATCAAGCATTTTACATTTTCATAATGGAAATAAATCCAAGCATTTTTTCAAGCATTTACCTTGTGCACTGTACTACATTACTTACATTACTTACTTCTACCTTTGATGGTGTCCTTTTGAGCTTTCCTCTTCCAAAAACTTTTATACCACTTCGCATCACATTAGCCTGTGGACTACAGAAAGGACAGTATCTCACCACAACATGAACAAATTTACCTGCTGTAATCAATCTCAGAAAGACTTATTTCATACTGGGATTCCCCCAACATCATGCAATATGCAGTTCAGAAATTGCCTTTCTGCCAAAGGTTTCCCCTCACTACTTAAAATCTCATAACAATTCAAGATTTGATATTATATTTATGTTCCTAGATACTCTATCAGAACAGCAGTTCTCAACTTTTTCATGCCACACACCTTTTTCTTTAAATAGAAAACACAAGCTATTCTGTGTTTGCTAAAACAACTTCTGATACTGAACTAGGAGAAGGACAGACATTTTGAAACTCTTTAACACTGTCCTGTGAGCAACAGTTGAACAAATTCAAATTCTGTTTATGAGAGAAGCATTCTGAGTAAGCAGGATGTAGAATACTTCACTAAGCGATGCAGAGCTATATTTAGGATTTTACAAATGCCATGGTTGATTTCTTTACATCTGGTTTTAAAAGTGTTAATTGGATTTTCCTCAAATGGAATTCAAAACTTGTTTCAGTTTCACTGACACATAAATTACTATTGGTGAATTGAAGTGTGTCTGCACTTGATGTGCAAAGCTGGTTTCTATTGTTTAAACCATTGTCTTTTCTTGCAATACCTCGTAAATAAATAATTGTAGTGATTCAAGGATTGTTTTCCCTTTTCTGAAGTTTAATTAAAATAATTAAAATAATAAAATAGCATAAGAATAGTAAGAATAGTAAAACCCTAGCAATAGTTCTTTTACAAGGAAATCAGACGGTGGGCAGAAGTTTCACCCGAGTTTACGGAGAAGCTGATTACAGACATTTCTACCCATACCATTACTTCATCAATCAACTGTTGCCCAGCTGCCAACACACCACTGCCAATCCTGTGTTCCATCAACATTTTTGCAAATTACAATGAGATGGAGAGAAAGTTCCTTGAACTATTTACAGTGGAACAAGTACATGGATCTTTTTTATATTTACAACACTGTAATTATTAAAACATTTGTTGGATTCTGTAAATTCTCAGCTTTTCTGGGGCTCATTCCTTGACCTATTTAATGTCTATCTCCATGCCCCAAAATTCTTGTCCAGCGAGCTCAAAAACTCCTTTGAAAAATTATGGTAGCTCATGAGTTTTGGTCTGAGTTCATTATAGATGAAAGAAATCCACAGGATAGGGGAAAAGCAGATAGTGGCTAGGACTTCTCTGCTTTCTTGCTCGTGGGAATCAAGCAGAGAACATGAGCTGTAATCCAATTAACTACACCCCTGATGCAAAAAAATAGAGAATAAAAAGAAACTACAGAATGTTTCAAGCGGGACAGAGAACCAAAAACAAGGTGTGATGGGCACATCACAGTACAAAACAATAGAAGATTGTAAAACAAAAATGCTACCACTTGCATCAGTAAGTTAGCTTTGCTACTATACACTCACCTTGGGGAAAAAATTAATAAAAACAACCGTGCAATAAGTAAGAAAGGAAGAAAGAAGGAATTAGTATTTCTGCTTACCTTTTGTCTGTAACTGCCAGGAGCTAACAGTAACATGAAGAATAGCTACTACCTGACCTACGAAAGGTATTGATGTAGAAGCTAACTTCCTCCACAAAGTTTCATAAGTAAAGACAACATGAAGTGCTTTACTTGTCAACACTAGCAGCTATGTTAAAGCCATCAGTGGCTTTAGGATGCTTTGGAAAAGGACAAAAATACCACACTGATAAAACTAGAGTATTAATGAGAGAAACACGTATTAACACTATCCACTTGGAAACAAAGATAGGCCAGTACATATGCAATAGTCACTATTTAACTTTCTGGTTTGATTTTTTATTTCACTGCTGGACAAAGATAGCAAGAAATTTGTGAAGTAGACACAAACATAAAGACAACTTGTGTAAGACTTTAAAGGATCACTGTGCCCTTCAGTCCTTCGCCTCAAAGTAAACGTGATCTTTGATTTTTAACATACACTTATACGTTTGGGGAGTTTTAATCCATTTTACAGGAAATTTTTCCAGATTTACACACAACAAAGAGCAGACAGTATTAAAATATGTTGACTTACTGTCTTTCTTCCGCCTCTTGTCCTACTAAGAGCAAAAGATACCTGTATCATACTGTTCAAGAGAATTAAACCTAGGCGTTCTGAATAGGTGGACACTGCTTCTGTCTGTGGTGGAGAGATCAATCTGCTGCAGCAGCTTTCAGTCACCTATGCCACAAAAGTTATCCATCCATGGGTCCAGACACTAAAGCTGGATTATCTCTATTGCTACAGTACTCTACGGCATCCTTTCATTCAGTCTTAGTAGTCCTCCCCCAGACAATGCCTGATCCACAGTCAGGAATAGTTAGATAGAATACAGATGGTCAATTCCAGAGATGAGGAGAGCCTAGTACAAAAGCATGCTCTTGGGGACAGAAATTGGCCGTTGGCAGTCTTGTTCAGTAACGAAGATGAACCCCATGCACTGTAAGAGCCTTCAGCAGCCAGTAGGCAAAAAGCCAGACATGAAGTTACTCCAGTAAATTAAAGTGGTAAATAATCTGAGCACAAAGTATAGGCTGTAGCCAGGTGTGACCACTCCTTTGGTGCCAGAGTGCTTCCTAAACCCCACCTCAGTCTGCCTTCCTTTAATAATAATTAATAAAATAATACTCTTGGACACTGCTACCATGAGTAATCAATACGCTCAAGAGTTTCCATGTAGTTGGTCTAGAAACTTAAGTATAACCACCCAAATTAGTTCTCTCACTATTCTTTCCACTGGCACAGGTGCACCTCCAAAAGGGTGATCTTTTCATTTACACTCTGCACACAAGGAAGCCTGCACCATATGCATCCCAGTCCTGCTTAAGTAAGTTGTGAAACCCATGACCAAGAGCAAGGTATGACTCAAAATCCACTAGCACAAAACCTCTTGCAATGTCTTAGTTGCTTTTGCATCCCTTCAAATACAGCTTGTGTGAGAATTTTCAGTATCCACAAAGAAAAGTTTCTATAAAAAGCAACAAGTGAACAAAAGAATCACAAAGAAACAAATTTCAGATGGAATCTACTTATTGTTTGCTGTGTGAACAGGCTGCCATTTCTTAAGGAGAGCATCAAACTTTGTTTATCTTTTACAACTATTCATATATCTTTGCCGTAGCTTTTTATAAGTTTATTTCCAAACCCAAATACACTTCCCTAGTTCACTTGAATTTTCTAATCCTGCTGGTATTTCATTCAGAATTCATCATCCACCTTTTAAGAAATGCATTGATTACCCAAACACTTTTATTGCACAGAACAGATTGTCCATTCAGTCCATTTATGCATGTACATATATGTCACTGACACCTTCCAAAACTGTTAAGTACAACCCAGGATTCCCTCTACTATCAAAATCCACAATCAAGACAGACATACCCAAAGGTCTACAGCCAGTGTTTTGTGGCCAGCACCATGAGGACATTGACCAGTACTAGCATCCCATAAAATTAAGATGCTAGCCCAATATACAAGAAAAACACAGAATTGAAAAGGCTAGATATGGAAGTTCACCACAGAGCTATTGATTTCCCATATACCAACAGATTATTTCTGATGATCAGAGATTAGTTTGTAAATAGCATTCCAGTTGAGCAAATCCACTCAAGTCACACAGAAATAACAGAGGTAGAATTGGTAACCACTCCCTGTTAAAATCACAGAGACTACAGAAATTAAGGCTTAATCAGATTATCCTTTAACAGGACCTCAGACACAGATGTGAACAGATAGATTCAAAGGAGCATCTCAGATGGTTGCAATCAATCAGCCCATTACAGGTGTTGCACCGGTCTTCAACATTAGAAATTATGAATGTATCTACTAGTTTTTATTTCACTTTGGCTGTTCACGCTGCTCTCTTCTGAAAGAGATTTTATTGTTGCTTTTAAGTTTACAGATTCAGCTCAACCTTTTTATACAGTAATATTATTTGCATTATCATTTCTGGCTTACACAAGAAAGCTCTCAGCTAGATCTATACACAAGGAACAGATATGTTTGTTGATGCTCTTTAAAATAAAAAAGCTGGTAATAGCTAGTATTTTCTTGTGAAAAACAGTTTTTAAAGAAGTCGAGCAAAGACAATTTAAACTGACTTCCTCTTTCTACAGATAAAAATAGAAGCAACTGGTTTGTTTTCAATATGAAGGATCACCTGAAGCTTTTACACAGAAGACAAAGTGTTCAATTGCTTACCTGCAATGTTGTAAGAGATGTATTCAACTGTTTATGGATCCTTAAGAGACAGTTTATGGTGCTATAAGTCGCCAGTCTAGCATTAGCTGACAACGTAAGCATGATGCTAAAGAAATCATGATGATTATTTCATTAGTTAAGAAAAAGTCAAAATTCAAGAAGCAAATTATTGTAATGATTTCTTTGAATCAAAAACTGCTGAAAAAGCAATACAGGTGAAGACTGAAACACAAATTTAAAAGGGAACGCAGAAGTAACTTTGTCATTCTGAGAAATTTTAAATAAAAACATAAAACATAAAAGTTTTTTTTTTGTTTGTTTTTAAGTTTAGTGAAAGTTCACTTACGGAATTAAATATGGACGTAGACCCTCAAAGAACACATTAAAAATATCTTGCTCCCTACTGTACCATACACCGTGTTTTTTGTATTGTACCACTCCTTCCACCACACTGCACCACGAAGCTGCGCTGGCAGAATCACAAAATCACAGAATGGCCAGGGTTGGAAGTGACCTGGCAGTCCGTGGCTTGGACAGGTATGCTCTTGGCTGGATAAGGAACTGGCTGGAAGGCTGGGCCCACAGAGTGGTAGTGAATGGAGCTAAATACAGCTGGTGACCTGTAACGAGTGGTGTTCCCCAGGGGTCGGTGCTGGAGCCTGTCCTCTTCAAAATCTTTATTGATGACCTGGATGCGAGCATTGAATGCACCCTCAGTAAGTTTGCAGATGACACCAAGTTGGCTGGAAGTGTCGATCTATCTGGGGGTAGCGAGGCCCTACCAGAGGGATCTAGACAGGCTGGATCACTGGGCTGAAGCCAATGGGATGAGGTTCAACAAGGCCAAATGCCAGGTCCTGCACTTTGACCGCAACAACCCCAGGCAACGCTACAGGCTTGAGGCGGAGTGACTGGAAGACTGTGTAGAGAAAATGGACCTGGGGGTATTGATTGATGCTGGGCTGAACATGAGCCAGCAGTGTGCCCAGGTGGCCAAGAAGGCCAAT
>JAOWBP010002052.1:42990604-43001454 GCA_028571105.1 Tragopan temminckii | reverse complement strand
TTGGTGTCATCAGCAAACTTGCTGAGGGTGCACTCAATTCCATCATCAATGTCATTGATAAAGATGTTAAAGAGCACATAAAGATGTTAAAGTAGCACCATTACAGCATGTAATAAGAGAGAGTTGCTGAGGTACATCCTTATTCTTCTTTATTACAAACTACTGTAGAAAATCCAAGGCAGATTTTCACATTTTAATTTGCCTAAAAGTAAAGCCAGTTGAAGAGGTGTATGATTTCCCAATTTCCTATTCAGTTATCCACTCACTAGCATAGTTTTTCATCCTCCTATTCTTTTGTAAATCTGCTTACTTGTGAGGCCATTGAAAATACCTGGTTTCCAAAATTAAAAAAAGTTGACTCATTTTGCTGAGCCAATTATTATAAACAGATGAAAATTTCTCCTGTCCCTTGGAATACCCTTCCAGGGGAGTAGCTTGGTCAGTATCAGCCAACCTAAGACCACACCACTATCAAGAGAGAAAATTCCCCCATCTCCTGTCCCTAACTGCACCTTCTTCTCCCCCTGTGCCAGGAAAAGCTGTTCTGCAGCTGTTAAGCCAGATCTGGGTGTTGACCCAACTCATGACTGATTGTTTTTTTACAATCTGAGTTTAGTTTTCATCCGTTTTGAAAGCAAGCTAAGAGAAGTGTTTCACATCCTGACAGCACCACCTAACTGGAGATTGCCAAAAAGCAAAAAGCAGCAGTTCTATTCTTCCCAACCAATTCTACATATATAATCTATATATACAGCTTCCCTTGAACTAGATTTAACAGCCATGCAATTTGCAATCATGCAATTTATTATTATTATTATTATTATTTTAATGAATCAGTGGATTTTGATGTACGATTGAGTTTTCTTCAGTAGCAGCTTGTGTGCATGGTATTAAAATTTGCTCTAACATCAAACTACGGTCTCAGTGAGTGATAGTAATGGTTTAGCCACTAAAAATGAGAGTTCCAAACTTCTTCCCTCACTCTCACTTACCCTCACAGTTAGGAAGATTTCAGTCAACTCACAAGGAATCAATGAAGCACCAGAGGCAGCACCAGGAAGAAAATGTAAGTGCCTAGCTTAGAGCTGACACAGGAGGAAAAAGTGGCACCCAGGAACACTTCAGGTGTGTGAGAGTGCAGGCTTAAGTCAGTATTATACAAGTTCCCTGTGTCTGAGCTGTCCAGCCTGGCTGAGACCCTGGTGGAAAACTTTTCTTCTCGGCTTATTTTACTGCTGGTCTCGCTTCCAGCCTGACTTACCATGCCTTAGTCAGGCAGCAAAGTCACTTTGATTATGACAGTGGAAGAGCATAGCCTTTGTCTTGCAGTGGCAACTGGCTACAACCAGGCAGTTTAGAAGTCCCATGAAACTTTACCTTGAGATGAGATGCATGCTCCAGGCAGCTTTGCTAATCAGTCTGCTGAGTTTCCACGCAGTCTTCCCTACATTCAATCCTCATCTGAAGAAATATAGTATCTGGGGAGGCAAATATTCACAGGGATTACTTCATATATGGTGCAGGTGTTTCATAAATGAGAGGGAAATATCAAGAAGTAGTTCCAGGGCAGAAGAGGAGGACAACAATACAGACTCAAGCCCAAACTTATTTTCACATTCTCAGTGGGATGATATTTCCAGTGTTATCCCAATTTTCTCTGCTGAATTCATTCCCTGGGTTTGCCTTTCTCCACCTCTCCCTCTCAGTCTGCTTATTGCAGTTGCAGCTAGTCCAGAGCTGCTTCTATTCTCCAACAGGCTTGTTCAGGATGATGAGATGCAAGCAGACCTGTCTAAGATGGTTAAAAAAATAACAAGGGATCAACAATTTTTAAAGATCAAAACATTTTGCACAGGTCTCACAAGAATCCTTCTGCTACTCTTAGATCAGTTATGTAGGAACTCAAGATCCTTTCCAATCCCTGATATGATTCTGTGATTTCCTAATATCAAGCTCCCAAATCACTGTGTCTGTCTCCACAATGCTTTTCGCAAGGGCAGTCTTTAAAGGTGTTTTTCATACCACAAACCTGCAACAGAACATATTGTAGAGTAATAAAACCAGGAAAAATACCTGCAAAGGTCAAACAGACATGGTCATCAAGTGTATATATTTTCCTTACAATTCTTTTCTCCCGAAGGATGTTGACAGATAATGTGTGCATCCAACACAGCTGTATCCAGCACTAAAATTCCAAATTATTATACCAGAATAAAGACATTGTTCTAATTTTCAATATTAACTTATATTATTTTGAGGTGGTATAATACTAATCCTTTTCACAATGATCTAGACATACAGTTCTGTGAAGGCTGTGTCATCCTCACCAAGCAATAAATAGTAATGTCTGGCATCTGTTAGGAAGGAAAAAAGATAAACATAACAGCAAAAACTTGCAAAGTTGCAAAACTTGTGGTTTACAAAGTCAATACAGATGCAGCCCCAGAACAAAACACTTACAAGCAAAGTAGAAGATAAAGGAAATGAGGTGGTTACAGACACACGGGTGCAGGGAGATAGCAAGACAACACAGATCAATGTGATAACCAGCATTCTCAGTGTACTATGTGTTTATAGCTGCAATCATGGCTAAGCTGATCTAAAAGTTAATTGCTGACAAAGAAGGGCAACTCTGCTCCATTCTTCTGCCCCAGTAATTGTCTTCCCTTACTTTGACACTGGAACTCATCTACTCCAAGTTCATGAAATACAACAGGCATAAAACTACTCATATAATTTAACCATCTCATTACAAGATCAGATGAGTAACAGTGATGGCACAATAGATAAAGTGGGAACATGTGGCCACAAGTGAGTGTAGAGTGACTGTAGGAAAAAAACTGCTTTTGAGAATAACTAGCTGTGAGGTTTTCTTTGCTATAGAATAATGCCAAATTGCAACTTAAGTGCTGTCCCTGGATTCATGGGTATTTCAGCAGGGAATGGTTTTGAAGGTAGACAGTGATGTACTGCAGACATTTATGAGAAGCTCCTTCCACTCATGTTCATAGAAAAAAAAAAAAACCAACCAACAAACCAACATGAGGACTGCAGCTTTGAAAATTTCTAAGAAGGACTAATGGAGAGGATGCTAGAGTCAACAGCTGATAAGAAGATAAAGTTGATAAAGAGCATACTGTTTTTTTTTAGTGGTTGATTTGAACCTTAGTATTTCCGCTTATAAAACTTTTTTCCTTAGAAGACATAAATCTATAAATTCTGGAAATTTTGAGCAGTGCTTTGTCAATGGGCTGAAGAAAATAAATGAATGACAGTGATCAGTGATTAACTTAGGATTTTGAGCTGAAAGTTTCAAGCGTGATTGAAATAGCATATAAGTGTTCCTTTCTTTGCTTTCTCGAAATCTATTTGTATGTGCTGCCTGCTTTTCTTAGAGCTGACCCTTCCCAGCAACTTTTGGTGGGCCTGCTCCTGCAAGCACACAGAAAGGCCCTCCTGGGCAGGGAGGAGGACAGCTTGCACACCAGGGCAATACCCAAACAGTTTTTCCTCATTGGAATGTGAGGAAACAGCCTCAAGTTGTACCAGGGAGGTTTAGATTAGATGTTAGGAAGAATTTCTTCATGGAAGGAGTGGTTAAGCAATATTTTGCCTAACCAATACATATTTTATATATATGCATCTGTACAGTAACACAGAATGGAGACATTACTATTTCAAACAACTATTCCCTGTTCCTGCACAGTCTATGTTAGAGATTTGGACTAGGTAAAGGAAACATTTCAAAATGTCTTAGTCTTTTTTGGCTCTTGCAAATACATACCTATTCTGTTTCCACTGATGATGGAACTACTCAGGACAGAAAGCTATAAATGAGCAAGCTTTCAAAGGAAACAAGATTTAGCCTTTAGTGAGTCTTGTGCCTTACATAGTCCTGGTGACTAAATTACTAGGCATGTATGAGATACAGAAATGGCGCCAAAGGGAAACAGCCCCTTCCGGAAGGATGAATACCATGGTACAAACAATGATGCAATATATGTCTTCAACATAAGTATATCTTTGTTTCTTCTAAAATATTATAAAATATGAATATTCTGTATCTCTCATTTCAAGCTAAGAGTGAAATGTATATGCAGTGTATGTAAGAAGTGTTAAAGACCCTCACCTTGTAACTGGATCAACAGTCATAATAATTTTATCC
This sequence comes from Tragopan temminckii, assembly GCA_028571105.1. NCBI lineage: Eukaryota > Metazoa > Chordata > Aves > Galliformes > Phasianidae > Tragopan > Tragopan temminckii. The sequence goes on along the minus strand of JAOWBP010002052.1, from coordinate 42,997,289 downwards.
TTGAAAATACTTGGAACATAGAAAAAAAGCAAACAAGCAGCAAGCATATCAGACATTAAAAGTGGAGAACAATAAATGTACATTCAATACAACAAGATTTCAGTTAGCGTATATTTTCCCAAATTGCTTTCAAGCACAGTAATACTCACAGATGTTATTTACAGGAATCTAAGTATATTGTTTCTTTGCTGTGTTTTGTTGTCACTGAGGTGCTGTATAAGAGAAATTACACTGCTGGTTATTAAGAGTGACAAGATTTTCTCTGTAATCTATTTTTGGACAAATAAAACTGTATTCCCTGATTTGTACTTCGTTGTATAATTTATTGCTTTTTACTTACCAAAAGAATTAGCTTCTGATAAAATATATGGTGACTGAGAAATCTTAAAAAGTTAAAGAACACAGTTTTAAATGACAATGCTATTTTTCTTCTATAATTTAAAGAGCAATATACAGAGTTTATAAAAAATGAGCAGAGATAAGAGAACAAAAACAAATGCTGTTTACGTGAGACCACAGCAGAAATGGAGTATAGAGCTCTGCCCTGGGATGGACAAGGAGTCAACTCAATTATATTTGTCCAAAACTAGATTAGAGACAGTGTTGTCACTATTAATAACCAGTGGTGCCATTTCTCTTATACAGCACCTCAGTGACAACAAGTGGTGCAGAACAGCACTGGTGAACTTGTTCTGGGTGTCTGTATTCATTCGGGAAGAAGTACAACCAGTGCTCTACTCTTCACCAGTGCAGCCTCACCTTGAGCACTGTGTGCAGTTTTAGGCATCACAGTATAGGAAAGATATGAAACTATTAGACAGTGTCCAAAAGAGGGCTATACAGATGGTGAAGGATCTAGAGAGCAACGTGTATGAGGAACAGCTGAGGTCCATGGGTTTGTTTGGCCCCAAACAGAGGAGGCTGAGGGGAGGCTGTGTTCTGCAGCTCCTCACCAGGGGAGCAGAAGGGCAGTGCTGAGCTCTGCTCTCTGGTAATTGTGTCAGGGTCTGAGGGAATGGCATGGAGCTGCATCAGGAGAGGGTCAGGTGAGGGTTAGGAAAAGTTTCTTCACCAGATGTCGGTAGGCATGGATCAGGCTCCCCCCAGGCTGCCCCCAGTTGCTGGGGCTTAAGGGGTGTTTGGACAATGGACAAATATGATTTGAATTTTGGGTGGTCCTGTGTGGAGCCAGGAGTTCAGTCCCATCCAACTTGGGATATTCTATGGTTCTGTGATTCTATGACCATATGTAGAAGGCCTTCTTCAGACAGTTGGTAGAAGTCTCACATTTGCTCTGGTCCTCACAGAGGACTTTAGTGCTCCTGCTGTCTGATGGTGGTACAACACAGCAAGGCACAAGTCACGCAAAAGGCTTGGGGAGCACATTGATGACAAATCTCTAAAAAAGATGATCAAAGAGCCAACAAAGAGAGGTACTTAGCTGAACCTCACACGTACACATGAGGAAGGATTTGTCAGAGATGGGATGGTCCTGGACAGATTTGGCTGCATTAACCATGAGATGTTGAAATCCTGGAAGGATGGAATGAAGCAAAAAGCAGGATCACAACTGAGATTTCAGGAGAGCAGAATCTGGATTGATCAGGAACCTACTTGAAAGACTCCCTTGGGATATGGTCCTAGAGAGAGGAGGGATCCATGAGAGATGGCCGATTTTCAAAGATCAGTTCCTCTACACTCAATAATGGCCCATCTTGACAAGCAGGAGACTGAGCAAGGAGGCCTGCAGAAATAAACACGGAATTCCTAATAGAACCCAAATATAAAAATAGTTGAAGCAAGGACAGAGGAGGAATCCTGGAAGAATATACACGCTGTCTGAGTATGCAGGGAATGAGTTAGGAAAGCCAAAGCCAATCTGGAGTTGAATCTGGTGAGGGATGTGAACACAAGAAGGACTTCATGAGCAGCAAAAGGAAGACTGGGGAAAATGTGAGCCCAGTGCTGAATGGGGCAGTGGCCTTGTGACAGTGGACACCATAAAAGCTGAAGTATTCAATATGTTCTCTGCTTCAGTCTTTAAGACCAGCTTTCAGAAACCACCACTCTTAGAGACATGTGGGATATTCTGGAGCAAGGACAACTTGATGGAAGAGGATTGGACTAGGGAATATTTAAACAAAACAAACAACATAGGTCCATGGGGCCTGATGGGAGGCACCCCTCATCAAGAAGGGCAAGAATGGTCAGATATGAACCTCATTAAATTCAGCACAGGGAAGTGCAAAATACTTCACTCAGTAAGAATAACCACATGTATCAGTACGTGCTAGGGGCCAACTGGCTGGAAAGCAGCACAGCATGAAAGGATGTGTGGATCTAGGTGGACAAGGTGAGTGTGAGTCAGCAATATGGCCTTTTGGCAAAGAACAAGAGCATCCTGGGCAGTACTGGAAAAACTGACAGAGGAATGAGGGAGGTCTTAATTAGGTAATGAATTCAGTCTTTCTTCAGAGAAAGAAAACTACACGTGATATAATTATCTTTCTGTATTCCTTCATCAAGTGGTTGATTAGAATTCCAATGACAAGGCAGAAGTACTATCCTGTAGCTGCACAGTCTGCTTTCTGCTTTGCTTCTGACATTCAAAAAATGAAGAAATCAGGAACTATAGTACTTTGTTTCCATGTTCTAAAATAAAATATTAACATCTAAGAACTCTTGAAGAATTTTCAGCTCCAAAGAGGCTTAGATTAGATGTTCTGCTATTCTTTATTTATAGCATACATTCCTACTAGCTGGAGATTCCCTTTTGAAGAATAAAATCAGGACACAGAAAGATTTTCTCTATTCAGCTGCTGCACTTATTCCCACTAGTGCAAACTACTGAACACGATGTGAGTGCCCTTATTCTAAATATTTATATTTTCAGACTAAAATGACAGACACTAGAATAAAAATTTAGCATCACATTGATTTTTTGTGTTTTTGTTATTGCCCCACTGGAACACGGCAGAGAAACCGATATAATTGTAGTGTGCAATGCTATTTGAGTAATCCACTTTTTATCAAAATGTAGAGGCTTGCATTTCAGGTGCTACTTCTTATTAATATTCTATATAATAGCCAGTGCAAAAATACAAATGGCGAAATTTAAAGTATCAAACAAGAAGCTGAAAGAATTAATTCAAGACAAATTTACCATTAGTGCAACCCCTTTTAGGAAGCAAGAAAACCATAATTTACCCTCACATTAATATTGCCGTATTTTGATAACAAATTACTGCTTATCAAATAGAATCTAAATCATTTTTGAGACTCAACCATTTAAACAGACAGACGCTAGCTCCATTTCCAGCAACATGAACGCCCGTGGAAACTGGGCATGTAGGAAACCCCACCAAAGTCATGAGGTGACACCAAGTTCAGTTGGTAAAGGAACACTAAACCAACAGCAGTAATTCTTCCTTCTGCTGCCTTCCATCTTCATCTATCAAAAGAAAGTGCTTACTTGGGATTTGCTGTAACTGTTACCTGATTGTATTGCTGATGTTACAAAACACACATAGAAACACTCTGACGTGCCCTAAAAAAAAAAAGGCTGTAATTCAACCTATCATCCTACTAGCAGATGGTCCAGAGCTATCTTAGTAGAGTAAGAAAAGCGTTTTTTTGCACAAAATGCACAAAACATAGTGCTGTCATCCATATGTTAAAGGCTTTATTTGAGAAAAATTAACCTCAGGTATTATTCTCAGGAAACATTTTCAACTGAGACCTTTAGTCAAGCAAGTCTAAGCAGACAAAGCTACCATAACATTTTTTTGCTGTCCTTTGTCTTGTGAATATCTCAGTAAACATCAGTTATGAAATCTGAAATTTAAAAATAATAATGATTCAGCATTCTCTATTGGCCTGCTCATGGAAGGGAATGTCTGCTGATTCCTTCTCTCACCTTTCCTTTCTATTCCAGAGAATGTATGGGAATTCAGGCAATATTGCCAGAAAACATAGGTAGAAACTGGAGATAGCTTACAATTTTTTTTACCCTCAGAATTGTTCAAAGAGTTGCAAACACTGCATGTTTCTCAGAAACCAACTGAAACATGATTCCTCTTGTGATGAGGAATTTTGACACAGTCCTGAGAAGACTAAATCCACTCTACCTTTATTCCCTTCACTTTCTTTCTCAAGGAACAAAATGTTAATTTTGTTAATTTTTTGTTAATTTAACATTTTGTTAAATGTCAATTTTCCAGACTCCAGACTTGGGGCCTGTATCTTTACCTACTACGTACCATTAAAAAGTCTGAATTGGAAACATGAGGAAAAAGAATCTTTCAGAAAAGGATCCATCCTTCTCTGTGTTCTTCTATCTCAAAAGAAATAAAGAATACTCAAATGCACATAAACAAAAAGGGTAATACATTGATGAAAATTAGAACAGAAGTGGAAGAAAGATCTGATTGAAATGTATTTATATTTGAAGCTCTTGGTGATGATCTAGATTTATGCATTTAAATTACGATTAAATAATGTTAAAGTTGTGAGTAACTCACAAGAGCAAATAAATATGCAATTAAAGAGAAAATATACCATATGTCCTTTGATATCTAGGCATATTGCAGTGCATTAAGAAAGTCATAAAAGAGACACCCTGTTGTGGTTATGTGTTCTGAGACATGTGGCACATTTCCATTGTAGCTATCTATTTCCTTACTTGTATGCGTCTGTGCCATTATTTACATGTTTTTAAAGTAGAGCTGTGGAGTCTTTTTCCAATGTTTCTTTAGATCTGCTGCTATTTACAAATATAGAAGTCCAACATTTTAAAAATAGGAAGGAAAAACCATCACAAAGAGAAGGGAAATAAATTGATTTAATTTAACTGCCTGGCAAAACTAGGAAAAAGATGTGGTTTTAATTATTAGGAATGAATGATCTTACGCACATATCAGTTGAATTTTATATACCAATCTCCCATATTTTATGTGGAAATAGGAAGGCACTCAAAAGCTTTTCATATTTAATTTGGACTATTTTTGCAACATATGATGGCCAGTTACTCCGTTCATTTTACGATTTCTCATCTGTAGAATCTCATAAGCCTATTTTTTTCTGCTCTACTCATCATCAAGATGAAAATGTGGGAGAATATGGAGCAACATTTAGATCCTCAAAGCAGTACTTCTGTGGCTGACATGTATGCATTATTTTCTCCAATACTGTCATTACCAAGATACCCCTATGCAAAATGTTCTGCAGACAGCAGCTGGGTAAACAGAGGATGAGAGCAAGATAAGTTACACTTGTGAGAAAACATTTTGCTGAGTTCTTGGTGTTTAGTGTATTTCATGAGAACACTTACTGTCCAGTTAATGAAGGGGCCTGCTGCCTTGGGACACATTCACACACTTCACCAGTTCCTGAGAGCCATGAGTATACTTCTGCTAAAGAGTGAAGTCCTTGTTTTTCTACTTGCAGCTAGCTAAGAGAGCACTTTCTACAGCTGTCTTGCATTCTTCATTTCTAGTGGGCTGGATGTCCTGTCCTATGAAGACAGGTTGAGGGATCTGGGCTTGTTTAGCTTGGAGAAGAAAAGGCTTTGGGGAGAGCTCATTGTGGTTTTCCAGTACTTGACAGAACTTATAAAGCAGGAGGGAGACTGATGTTTTATGTGGTCTGATAGCAACAGGACAAGGGGGAATGGCTTTAAACTAAAAGAGAGGAGATTTAGGTTAGATGTCAGGGGGAAGTTTTCCACTCAGAGGTTGTTGAGGCGCTGGCACAGCCGCCCATGTGAGCTGTGGTGCCCCATCCCTGGAGGCACTCAAGGCCAGGTTGGATGGGGCCCTGGGCACTGAGCTGCTGGGTGGCAGCCCTGCCCATGGCACGGGGTAGGACTGGGTGGGCTTTAGGGTCCCTTCCAACCCTGCGATTCATTCTAGGGATTCCTCACTGTTTGTGATACTTAAAAAAAAAAACCTCATCAGTTTAAGCAGAGCTGCTGTGACTGAGTTCACTCAAGGAGCACAGAATGGTAACCATGAGTCACCGTGATGGCTATCAACTTGAGCAGAACGGGTTTCTTCAATCTTCTCGCTTTATGCTGTGCTACGAGCATGACAGCCACGGTGACGGTAAAGTGTGTGGGAGACAGAGGGAAAAACCCTGCTAGTACAAACGGGGCTGGGAAAGGAGCCAGCAGACCCCACACAGCCGAGCCGCGCGCACGCGGCACCAGCTGCTCCCCCGCAACTTCTTACTTTTTCGTTTCTCCACCTGTCAGTTCAGGCAGCGCTCCGACGCAGCCGCTCCCCGCCCCGCCGGCAGAGCGGGCTGCCCGGGCGCAACCAACCGCCGCCACGCGGGGAGCAGCGCAGCTCCCACCTCCCCCTCTGCCGGCCGTACCACTTCACCGCCCGTCCGGCGCTGAGCAGAGCGGGGTCGGAACGTACCAACGCCGCGACAAAGAGAGGGGAGGCCGAGGAGGTCGGCGTGGCGCAGGGCGGGCCCCGTTCGAACGGCGCGACCGGCTCTCGGTCCCGATGCTTCGGCCAAGCTCCTAGAAGCGCCCGGCCTCCCTCGCGGCTCCCTTCTCGCCGTTTAAAAGCGGGAGGAGCTCCCAGCTCACCTTAGCCCTTCCCCGGCGGGAGCGGGCCGGGCCGTCCCGCCCCCGCGCGGCTCCGTTCCCGGATCGCGGCCGCCTCCCGCCGCCGCGGGG
>JAOWBP010002052.1:42963647-42988477 GCA_028571105.1 Tragopan temminckii | reverse complement strand
GTCAGGAGTTCAGAAACTTGGGATATTGTGGTTCTGTCTGTGAGTCCTACTTAAGGACGGTGTTTGCAGGTCCAGCAATTTCAGGCAAGAACAATTTCTCACTGATTTTCTACCGTGTTTTGGTGAATTGTTAGTTTGAATTTAGGTAGACTCAGCTCTTTGCTTTGTTCTTATCTGGATGTAAATCCTGAGTGGACTAGGTTATAAAGTTTATCACCTTCTTTGTAATAGAGGTGGATTAGTCAAAAGGAATAAAAAAAAAGTTGTCTTTTTTTTGGTAGGATTTGCTGAAGTTGGATTCTGAGGGAAATGAAAGTGATGTAATTACAGTGCTTGTGCTTCCCTTGTAGAATCATAAATCTGGCTAATCTCAACCACGTTGAAACTTGAGATGTTTTGATTTAGTGTACGGAAGAAGGGAAGAGCCTCGAAGATGATTAAGATTGTATTAGCTTTGTGAAATTCAGTAGCTGAGTGTCATGTCCAAAACGTAAGGGGAGGGAAGAGGTAACCAGATTTGCAGATTTAGGATGTGACATTTGGTAGGCTGCAAGGATCTAAACCAGTTTTCTGCTGAGAGGAACCAAGAAATTGATGTAATATTTTCCATTTAGCTGAGCAGACTTGGGTAACTTGGTTGGTAGTTCAGACTTGCCATGGTTTTACTCAACTCCTGTCTGATCAGAGTGCAGATGAGGGGGTTAAAACAAAGACACAAGTGTGAGCATGTGCAACTCTAGGAGATCAGGCTGTATATTTTTTCCTGTTTGTTAGCATAGAACATCTTTATTTCCTGTACTTCCTGCAGAAGGCTGTGAGACCTGCAATTTCCCATGGTTTTAGAACTTTATTTTCCCCAGAAAAGTAATTAGCATGTGTTCATATTCCCAGACACTTCTGAAATATTGTCTGTTGTGCCAGTTAAACTGTGTTTCAAGAGTGTGTAATTATACAGAACATTTATAATGTAAATATGGCCTAACTTTTCAACGCGTTTCCTTGAAACAATCTTGTCTGTTAAGCTCAATTTCTATCAATTAACCATTACAATGCCTTTTATTATTGAACTGTGGCCTCAGAGGGAGAAGAAAAAATTTTGCCCCAAGTTTTCAGGTTTGTTCTTCACTTGAGATTACATGAAAACTCAGAATACTTCCCATGAACTTCTTGTAGATGGAATATAGGTATTTAAATAGGGAACACTGTAAATGTAGTTATAATAGTGACTTAAAACCCTGATACCAAAACCTATAAAACTAAGGAGGAAGAGCAAAAGAATGTAAGTAATTGGTTGAAATAGGGCTTTCTGGAGTATTAATTTTGTTTGTTTTAGAAAAGAAATCAAACTTTAAGAGTATCCAGACTCATAATTGTCTTCACTTATTTTTTCCCATAAAGAATATTACACTTACTTCAGACTTCTTTATTGTTTCAGATGCTGGATGAAAATAACCATCTTATTCAGTGTATAATGGACTACCAAAACAAAGGAAAGACATCTGAATGCTCTCAGTAAGACATTAATCCAAATCTACTGTGGACTGGGTGAATTTCCATCTAGATCAGTTGTTGATTTATTTAGCTCACCTTGAAAGAGAACCATGCTGAGAAGATTAGAAAAATATTGCTGCAAATAATGTGGTTATTTTTTTTCTTTGCTGTGTAACTATCACTTCCATCACTGAAACATTACAACTTGAGTACTGCAAGTTGATAGCATAATGACAAAAGAAAAATGGGGACTGTGTAACTGAGAGATCTACCTCTGTGTTGTAATTACAGTTTGGGAAGGAGGTGGTTTTCTTCTCAGACTTTTCAAAACAATTTACCACTTGCCTGAGAACAAACAAACTCCACCTTAAGTTTGGCTTGCCAGAATATACTATGTAAACCTGTCGTTTAGTGGGGTTTCTGGAGGGTGAGACAGCTGTGGACCTGGACAGATATTCCTCCATGTGATGACAGATAGGTTATCACAGCGTGGCTGTTGAGGCCATTTCTAAGAGGCTGGTAATCTGGGGGGAAAGCTGGGGTGACAAATGGTAGGTATTTTTGTTTCAGGGGATTACTTCTATTGATATGAGTAGAGTGTAGCACACAGTTACTATATTAAGCTGTATGCAAGCCTGTAGTTACGTACTTGTACTCTGCTTCTGCTTACAAGGTTGTTCATTTGACTCTGGGCTGGATGTTGATACTCTGGAATCTGGTTCTGCAGCAGAAAAAAAATTCAACAGCGAACATTCAAATCTCAGGGTCCTGATGGAATTTTTATGCTGTTCTTGGTCGTGATTCATATTGATATGATACCTTGCATCCAGGAACATAATAGAAAGAGCTCTCTTTCCCTAGTGTTTCTGTTGGAAATAACATCAAGCAGACACACTCATACTCTAAATGCCTCCTAGTGACTTTGCTTAGGATAGGAAGTGAAACAGTCGAGGTCACCGTGTTTTAGATTTAATTTGCAGTACAGAAACTGTAGAGGACAAGCCAGCCTTGGCAGAGAAACTGGGAAAGGTTGGTCAATAGGGAGATGTGAGGAAAAGATGTAGGATTCCTAATAACGGTACTCTTTTTATAAGTTGTTGGAAGTTGTTTCTTGACATGTGTAGAGTTAAATTCCGAGATTGTCACTGTGACTTAAGGCCTCTTTTCCTTTGTTCGTTTTGGTAGATACCAGCAGATGCTACACACAAACTTGGTTTATCTAGCTACTATAGCTGACTCCAACCAGAACATGCAGTCTCTGCTACCAGCAGTAAGTACAAAGTAGCATAAAACCAAGGGACTAGGTGTAATTTGGATTCATGGGGAGGGGGAGATGTTTGAAAAACTGTCCAAATAGTTAGTCTGCAATTTACTATGCAGTGAATACAAGATGGAATGTCTCTTCATGTCATATTTGAAGTCTCGTTAGCTCACTGCTTATATTATCTCACAATTTGAGTTATTTAACTGAAGGCTTATAGACTGGGATTAAACATGCTGTGCATATCTGGTTTGGCTTATAGATGACTTTGTTTTTTCTCAACTAAGAAGTCTCCTGGTGTGGCTCTTGATCAGCTCCTACGACAGTACTCTCTTCTTCCCCCTACATCAGGGAGAAGTGAGGTGTTTAGTTTTATTTTACTTGTTTTCTGCTGGAATATTATCCATTCTTCAGCCTTCATGGAATGGGGTTGGGTAAATATCAGCTTTGAGGTACTTTAGGTGAGTCTCTTAAATTCTTTCCTTCTCTTCTTTGTCACAAAGCAACCTCTATGCCTTATTGATTGTGCTAATGTGTGAGAAATAAGGTTGCGTGGGCTTATCTTGAAACACTGCATAGCTTTAGAATGGAAGTGTTTGTTGGATAATACTTTCGTCTTTTAAAAAAAATCTGTATTTTCTCTGAATCTGTATCGTGGAACACTTTATTTCATAAAATACCACCAGTTTTTTCCCTATTTTTGTTGTTTGTAGAGTAGCAAGGAAAGATGCAATAAGCATTAAAATAACTTGCTATCTGGTTGTGGTTTTGTGTTAATTGGAAAGCTCTGGGAGTTCACTGCGAGTAACACAAGGAAGTTCTTTTGTTTTTTAGTCATAAGACTTTTCTTGAATTAATATAGTCTTGATTCATTTCTGTAATATGAAGCTAAAAAGAATGTCTATAAAACAGCCATTCCTAGATACTAGTTCTTACCAACTGAAATTGAATTACTTTTTCTTTGGTCTCTGGAGAAGTGTTCTCCAATCATTGCTACTAGCAAAGCATCTTTTCAAGTTGGTACCTAGAGGACTATAGAAATGGTGCTTCATTATGTCCAACCTGTTGTGCCTGTAGAGGCTTCTCTTTATAAATCCAAGCTTGTAGCTGTGGGGGAAGGGAAAGAAACCTTCAAGAGGGCTGTGTGTGTTACTCAACTAATATGTTCTTGGAGGCTTAATTCATATCCTGGTTCTGATGACAACTGGAAATGAATTTGACCTTATTCTAGTCCCTGGTGCACAGCCCTGTTCTTATAGTTGAGTGTGGTGACATTCTTTTCTTAAGGAAAAAGTGAGGATAGGGCCATGAAAGGTTTTCAGAGACCAACACTGAAGTGCATTTCTGCTCCTCAATGTAAGGAATATTTTTCAGCAATGACAAAATAGTACAGCGATTTTTCTCCTTTGAATAACTGGATAGGGAGTACAAAGGCAATACAAAGTTAAATTTAGATGTTCGGTCTTAGTGAAGTGTAGACACTTTCACCTACCAAGTAAAATCTTTGAAGATTTGCTTGAAATGGGGTAACTTAATCAGATAAGAACAACTTTCTGTTGAAATTTTTGGAAAAATCATTCTTTAAACAGTCTGTCTTCCCAATAAATTTTAGCCAGCAGAATTTGGGAACGTGTGAGCTACTGCTTGTTTAATATAAGATGAATTTCTTCAAGCTTGCTTCATTTAGTTTTTCAGTGAAGACCTAAGGAAACTTATGAAGTGTTACGTTTAAGTTCATCACATTTCTGTGGCAGCATTTGAACAGTCTTACTAAAATTCAAGTTCTGTGGCTGACACCAATGAAATTTGAAGCAAGACAATGCGTGTGAGCACTTCTTTTTTTTTTTTTTAGGTATAGAATATAAAAATTTCATGGTATTGCTGTTGCAGTAGCTTCTCGTATAATTTAAGAGGGCTAGCCTCTGGGCAACTTCTGGAGTTAGGTTGTATCTGATCTGTTTCTATCTGGAGGATCGTCCTCCTAGTAAGCCACATTTCTTTTATTATTTGAATTTTATCTTGTTCTCATTTTAATCAAATACGCTCTCAGAAAATTTCAGAACTTTATATTCACTTGCTATAAAATATTTTGTGTGTCAATGTTGCTGCTTTTAAAATGAACAAAAGATCTAAATGACTAGATTCATGAAAACTTTAATACTGGGTCCAAGTTGTTTTGCCTTGTAACTTCATTTTATCCTCTCATAGTTGTCTGTGGATTTAATGTTTCAGTATTACTTGAGAAAAATGTTTGCACTGTGTTCTTTTTCACACTTTACCTGGACTGTTAAAGGTAGTTGCTGCCTTTTTCCTGTCTTTTGTATTGAACAGATTGGATTTTATATAAAAATGATGAAAAGCTGCTTTGCTCCTTTGACTGTCTTTCAGAATGCAGTATTGTGATAGAATGATTGTACATCTTTTCTAAAGTGAGCTTGATATTGCATGTGAGGAACAAGATAAGTCTTAATGTTAAGCAAAATTGTAGCGAACCAACCATGTTGCACAGAGAAATGTTTTGAAGGGCCTGGACATAAGGAAGAGTTGTAACAGATGAAGTAAGCATTGCAGGCTGTGAGTAAAGAGAGCTGGAAAGACTTTGAAGCTCCGATGCTATAATAAAGTTTTTTTTTTAATATTATACAGTAGAAACATTTATGATGCATGACTCCTGTTACAAGAGAGCTTCCTGCAGATCAGAATACAAAGGAAATGTGAGGTTAATCTTCTTGAGTTGACCAGCCTCAGCGATGTCATTAGCAGTGTTGCTCCGGGTAGTGTCTTCTGAACAGGATGGGAGTGGTGGCTAAGTCTGCTGTTGATGCAACCTTTTGTTGCCTCTTACTAAGTTTACAGGTGCTTTCCTTGGACAGCAGTGGAAAATCTGTTTACTATCATTGGGTAAGCTTCCCCAAAAGAGCTTGTGTTGTGTTCCTTGCTTTACACATGTATTTGGTTTTCTTTGGTCTAAGTTTAAGGGAAATAACAGGGAAATATTGGCGTCCTTGAAATGGAGAGAACAGAGATGCAGTTAAAGGTCATTACTAGGACTTCTAAGACAATCCCCACCCGAAACTAATGGTGTGCATGGAAGTAATGTGTTCCGAACTACATGATATCTAAAACTACATCTTTCTCTCTCCAACCTTTATTTTAGTTCTTATGTTTTCTTGAGAGAATGGCATTAAAAGTTATTGCCAACTGTTGAATGAAAATAGACTTACCTGCTCAGGCCTTTTTCCTCTCCTGTCCTACTGCTTTTCACCAGGAATTCGTAAGAGAGCAACTCATGATGATAACTTTTCTGAAAGAAATAGAGAGGAAGGTTTGTCCTACATGTGTGTGCATGTTAGTGGTTTTTATAACCGCAGATATAGATGTCTACAGGAATTACTAGATAGGAAACTTTCTTTTTAAACACAGAAGTTTCTTGAAGTTTCTCATATGCAGTGCAGCTTGCCTTCAGCCAGTACGCAGAGCTCTTGATTTCTGTGTATACTTCAAGATTGTGATGAAAAGAAAGGCTAATGATTTTTACTAACTTTCTTATAAAAGTGGGCTAACACTTCTAGCAAACCAAATTCTGTGTATGAAGTGACTTGCAGGAAAGCTCAGTGCTTGAGTACAGGAAAATGTATGCATGTCATTATTTTTTTTTCTTGCTATCATAATATTGAGAAGTTCGTTAATAAAATTAATAAAGTGATTTTTTTCTTGCTTGAGAAATTTCTCTCAAAAATAAAGCTGCTTCTAGGACTTGTGTGATTCTTCCATCTGTTTTTCACAATGTAGTTCCATCTTGTCACAGTCCAAATTATTACTTTTACTAAGTAGTTCTAATATGAAATTGTGTTGTGTTTTTTTTTTTAAATAAACACACATTGTCAACAAAAACTGAAATGCTGCTTGCTTCCAAGGAAACAGAATCAAGAGATAAAAATTAAGTAACACTACCAGCACCTGACTAAAACTTCCTCAAGCTTCACGGAGTTGCGGAATGACTTTGGGTGGAACGGACCCCAAACTTTCTTATTGGGAGACAGTTGTTTTTTGCTATTTTTGGTGAGGGGAGGGTTTTATTTTTTTAATAGTTAACAGTGCAGGTGGCTGAATGGGAGTCTACACTTAAAGTACTTTTCACATGGGTGCTATTCAGTCTATGCATCTAATGTATTTGGGATGTTATTAGTTTGTAGAAACAGTGTGGAGACATAGGAAATATTAGTGCTTCAAAGTTGCTGAGTATGCACTTGTTTTTTAAAGTATCCTTCATTCTGGACATAAAAATTGACCTTAAATACATGTTAATTAGAAGAAAAAAAAAAAAAAAGGCAAGATACCATCCATAACAATTTTAATAACTTAAAGTAAAATTTACAAGTACAACTGAAGTTCCCAAGAGTGAAAGGGATACTGAATTAATGAGACTTGTGTCTAGTTATACACTAAATGTTTGAGACAGTCTAGTCTCTATTGTATGATAGTGGAAAATCTGTGAGTGGTGTTTTCTTTCCTCATGATCACTACTGCCGTCAGTCTTTGAACTTTGGGCTCAATTTTTCACATAGTGAATGATAGGGTTAAATTATTTTTGAAGTAGAGACTGAAAACAGTAAGAGTGTTATTCTGGATGAGCCTTTCAGAATGTAAGTCCACGAAGAACTCAAGTTCAATTGTGAATTGAATTAATAGGCAACAGGGTGTAAAAGAAAGATTCAGTGTTTCCTGTCACGAGGCAAGTGTGCTATTAGTTGGAAGTGGAGCATGAATTTTGGAGAAGAATCACTCCTATTAAATGTTTAAAAAACAGTTTTCAAAAATACAGTAATTTCTAGAATAGTTCTTGAAAGACGAACCCTAGATAGGAGGTGATGATAGGAATAGTAACCAAGCTAAAATCTCTGAACAAAGGAGGAATGGTGTAGCATTCATATTCTTTATACTGTGCAGGTCTCCTCCAACAAGGGTTTCTGTCACTGTCAGTGTTTGTGCTCTTTAAAACAAAAAAACTAGATGCTTCTGTTTGGTGTGAAGTTGCACATTAGAGTGAAAACAATTTCCCAACTGTTCTTTGAATGACAGGCAACCAGAGCAGCTCTGTTTGGCACAGATAAATTAAGCTTTGTGTTCTGTACTGTTACTAGAAGTTATCAAGCTAGTGGAAATCTTGAATTGGTAATAGCAACTTATTTGTGCCTACAGCCTCCTTAAAGAGCATTGTTCCTTCATCTAGTTCTTTTTGTAACTCAAAAAATATTTGCTCTGTTTTGTGAACCAAAGGTGCAAGTGGTATGACCCCTTTGATGATGTCTATAATGATGTCTCTGGTAAGGCTGTCTTTGTTGCTAAGGAATGAAAAATTTGGGACATTTAGGTTTATTTTGAAGTACCACAATTCCAGTAATTCAGCGCTGTCCCTGTGTTTGCATGATTTTGGAGACTAAATGCTTTCAGTGGAATGGCAAAGGAAATTTTTCCTGAAGTGATAGAGTATTATGGGTCTGTTAGAGATGAGATGTAATTGTTTATTGCTGCCAGTAGCCTGGTTCTTAGGCATGACTGTAATAACCAGCCGTAAACACAGTGTGCTGTGATCTAGCTGTATGAGCCCTTACAAAGAGGTCTGGTGTGTCTGCAGAGTCAAAGTTAATTGACTTTGCTCCATGGCCAGCACGTGGTTATCTGTTTCCATTTTCTTCACATGAGGTTTTGGGTGTTTTTGACTCTTGCACGAATACAGATTGCCTACGTGTTCATCATATGTAAAAATGTGGTTGTGGGATATTAGGCAAAAGAATTAGTTTTACAAATAATCAGTTAGATTTTATTCTATTTATTTCACTCAGTGCATGGAAGAATACAACTAAGAAACTTATCTTTATGAGGAGGAAGTCTTGTAAAACTATCAGCATTACAAGCTTGTTAGAAAACTTAAGAGCCAAAGAGTCAGATTTCTTGTCACATAGGTTTGGTGAGCTGTTCCTCATCTGGTTGGTTTGTTGACTTTCTGTAACAACAAATCTGTAAGTTGCGCTGTATCTTTTGGAGCCAGTAGAGTCATCCTTCTTAAGCAAAAGCAAATTATATGCGATACATTTCTAAAAGAATTTTCAGATTGTGGATCCCCATCTTACCCACTTTTCCAGGTGGTTTGTTTTACTGCAGAGAGGCTTTTAAATGTCGGAAAGAAGTTTGGCTGTTGGACGACTTTCCCATTCTCTTTACCTGGTTAGCTGATATAACCAGGGCTGTACTGTCATCAGATGCAGTTCTGTTGCGTGATGTTCTACTGTTTTTGGTTGATGAACCTATCTGGAGAAATCAGTGGAACAATTATGGAGAAAGGGGAATATTCTCATTCTGAATTAGGTCAGGTTAACTGCAGGACTGTGTAAATGACTGTGTCAGCAACACCAGTAGGTTAGTATTAGGAAATGGAGTGCAGCTGCAAGGAGTGCTGCCAGAACTTATCAGAAGTTCTTACTAGAATGTGAGGTTTTGAGATGTTACCATATTATGGGTGGATTCATAGAGCACTTGAAATAAGAGGATGGCTGTAATGTCTGTAAGCTACTTTGCATGTATTGCTAATCAAGTGTGTCCACATGGGGAGCTAGTGCACCGTACACAAAAAACTACAACTTCTGTGGCTGATGTAGAAATCACTAAAACACAGTGACCAATTTGATTAAGGTTATGCTCTAAAATGTAATTCTCGTGCTTGAAGATGTGATTTGCCTCCCTTCAGTACAATATTTGTACAATACATTTTTGTTTCAGCTCAAGACAGTTTGCTGAGAGCGGTACAAAGCACACTGGTAATATCAATGTTATTTGTACAGATGCAAGTCCTTTTGACTGTACAGCTTTGCTGTTTCCTTAATGAAACTTACATCAGGTTCAGCAGGAATCTTTGTGCTTTAACTGAGTTTTCTTAAGGCCTGCCAGCTGAAGTACCGATAGAATTTTTCCCTTATGTTAATAAACATGAGTGAAACCTGTAAATATTGGACCAGGTCCTAAAGCATCTTAAAAGAGTCAGGAGATTAATGGTTATGAAAGGGAAATCTTCTGATAGAAACAGCATTTTATGGGGAAGCTACAGAGCACCTCTTAATTTGTCTGGTCCCAATGGCTGAAAGTTCTCTGAGTTAATGCCCACACTTAACTTATTCCTAGTCTTTCACGACAAAATTATCTGAATTTGTACCAGATTATTTACTTATGATTTAAATGATTTCTAGTTACATCAAGAGTTAAGAATTCTGCGTGATTACTTTTGAAGTATCGGAAGAGCTATTACCGTACAGACAAAATATTTTAGGTTTAAATTATCTGGCTCTTAAAATGGGGTTAAGGTATATTTGTACAGTGAAATAGTTTTTAGGCTGTCATTTACACAGTTTGAAACAACTGAAGACTCCAGTTTCCTCTTGAACAAAATGCATAATTACTATGTTATAAAATCTTGTAACATTTGATTCAAATATTAGGTCAGAGTATTTCTGATTGTTGAAGATATTTATATAAATTGAGACTTAGGAACTGGTTGTCATTCTGAATTTAGAATTTCTTTGCTGGTGTCACAACTACTTCCAATAATGATATAAATTACATTTGTAATTTACAGTTTAGATACAGTTGTAAATGTTTTTTTCACATGGAAATCTCCTCTACCCCCAAGAATTACGCTTTCTGAGAATTTATATAGGTTGCTTTTTTTTTTTTTTTTTTTTTTTTCATTTAAGATATTCTCAGTACAAGAATACTCTGCTCCTAGCAGAAGAGTCATAACCCAATTAAATGAATCTTAGTGTTTTCAAATCTTGGAAACGTATTCCTTTATGATCTTGTTTCCCACTCGGACACCTCACTAGGCATTCTGGTGTGTCATCACCACCTGTCAACAGGGTGCTGTTCTCTGAGGCTGGGACAGGTGCTGTGCTATTAGCAACGTGATATCCCAGAGTACCTCCTGGGATAGGATATTTTGCTTTGCAGAAAATGGTATTTGAGAGCTGAAAACAAAGGTGATCGATTGAATCCCAAGTTAGAGCTCCTGTTAGAAAGATTAGAAGACTTTTATGTTGGCACTGCATGTAGCTTGTAATTGTTATTCCGAGAGAATTTCAAGAAAATTGAATTTGTGGTAGTGTCCTTTAAATATCTATTGCTATGTGTATCGATTAGCGATACTTTGCTTCAGCATAAGCAGAACTGTATTTCCTGACTTGTACATTTTTACTGCTTTAAGTTTTCTGACTACTGAGTTAGTATTCCATCATTATGATGCATAATCAAAACTTTCAACCTACTATTGGTGATAAGAAAAATCTGGTATTTTGGCATAGGGAAGGAAAGAAATGATAAATAAAAGTTCCAGATGTACAATTCCACCATGACACATTTTTGTTTGATTTCTTGCATTTGATTTATTTTATTGCTTAAAAGAAAATTGCCAGTAAAAAGCAGTTTGACTGTTGTTACAAGTTTTTGCTTTCAAATAATTTTTAAGATTTGTTTGCTGAAAACTGTCAGCTAGAATCCAGTGTTTATTTTTCTTGTCTCTCTTTTTTAACTTATAATTGTAGTCCAGTTTCAGTCTTTCTCTAGTTTAGCTTTCCAGAATTAGGCAACATAGTTTAAACTTTTTGTCATGTTCTGATAAGTTATAAATGCTTATGTTGTCTGTAAATTGCAGTCTGTTTTTGGGAACGTGACCCAAAAATCAGTGTTTAGCAAGTGAAGCTATGTTTTATGCTTATCTTACTTCTATTTTTTTAATTTACTTCTTACCGATAGTAAAATGTTTAACATTTTCTACTTCGTAAATGGAATAAAATTAGAGGAGATTTTAATTTTCATTTCTTTCTGTCACTTATTCAGAAGAATGAAGAAAGTAGCCTTTCCTCTGGTTCTTTCAACCTAACGGCATTTAGATGAACCCTATACATTCAGTCATTTGGATAGGATCACAAGTTGAGTCACTTTGCTTTCACAGTTTAGTTGGTTTGGTTTTTTTCTTATTTTCATCTTTATTCAAGTATTTAGCTTTTGAATATTGTGGTAATTTTGTACTTCAGAAGGTCTTTATCATGGTTACTGCATATTACCAGGGACATTCAATTTCAAAAAAAGGCTAAGTGACCCAGGTTTACTTCCTTTTAATTAAAGATGATTTAAAAGAAGTGTTATTACCTCTGAAAGCATGGAATAACTGTGATAGAAACAGGGAAATTGCCACTTTAAAACAATTTTTTCTTCTTTTTCTTCTGTCTGCGGCAAGCAGAAAGATGCTGCAGAGGAATTTCACAGGGGAATAATTATATCTGCTGGAGACACTTCTTTTTAATTGCTATCAGGTAGTTGATTGGTTTATGACCCTGACATGAAAGCTTACAACACCCTTTAAAAATATTATATATAATGTAACTCTGTTTCTGTCACATACGTGTATGTGTAATTATCTCCAAATCCTATTTAAACCTTGTTCTGATGTCTTGTGTTGATGAATTCCTCAGGTTTATGTGATTTATACGGTGTCTCATATGTTTAATGTTATTCTTCAATTTATTGACCGTTCTCCTGGGGTTTTCTTTGTTGTTAAAACATAAATTGGATGATCTACTTTTTGTGTAGATCATACATTAAATTGTATTTCTGACATATCCTCTTATGTTCATTTCCTTTCTCTGTAAAAATAAAAATCTGTCATTTTTGATTTGTTTCAGGTAAAAGAAATTCAAAGTCTTTAATCACTGATTGCCTGTCTTTGGAGTCCTTTTGCTTTTATAGTGTCTCTTTGTGATTGCTTTCCCTGAACCAAACATGTATTATTATCACAAATGCCATGGCATTTTATTTCTTGTGTTTTATACCTTACTTTTGTTAAATCAAGCACTGAAGATGATCAGAAAGTAGATCTATGTATTTTGAGTGGTTTTAATGGAATTTTTCTGTTTTTGTCCCACAAAACTCTCCAGGTAGTTGTCATTTTTTTTTCCCCAGATCAGTTGCAGTGTTAGTTCTTTCAGAAGAAAGAGCGGTTCAAAATTCAGTGTAATTGTCTTACTTTTTTTCCATTTGAATTTCACCTGGCACTATTCTACTTATTTTTTCTTTCATAATATTGAACAGTTAATATTGCAACACCTTCAAATGTTGGCACTTAATATTAAGTATTTTCAGGAGATCTCTGTATGTGCCTTTATTCTTTGACCTTTGTGCGTTTTCTTTTTTCTTCTCATTGGGTAGTTTCTGATCAATGAAAGCATATATCCATATACAATATTTAGCCTAAAGGCTTTGTCAGGAAACTTGTATTAAGAAGTTTTTGTTGTATATACAACTAAACGTTTTTTATTTATAGTTTTGAAGAATTTGAGTGAAGTAAAAAGGCATAACTTCCCTGTATTGATGGTTTACTAGCTCATCTCTTTCATTCTTGGAATTTTATCATTCTCTATTTGGTTTCGTCAATATACTTGTAGCTTGGAGAGCAAGGTTCACAAATCTGGGGGATTTGTGGTTCCTAGAATCAGTCCTACTAGTTTTTATGGCAAGAGTATTGTGTTCACTACTTTCTGGTTATTTCATGCTATAGTTTATATTATTTTTATATAATATTATTTATTATATAAATAATAGTTTACGTTTTTTTCAAGAATCTCAGATGGATTCACACAGGTCTTTGGGCTGTTGGCATACAAAGATGCTCCTCTAGATAAATTATGGGGGCTGCACCAAAAGTAATGCCTCCTATTTAATTGTGTTGGCCTGTGGCATCAGGCAGATGTTGATGATATTGTTGGTTGGTAGGGATTGAATCTTCCCACCAGTATTCTGTTCCATTTTGTTACTGTGTCATAGATGGCAGCAGGGGGGAGATCTGACAGAATGGTGTCTGACGTGGAAGTGTGTATGAAGCAAAAGTGCATCACTGAGTTCACCCATACAGAAAAAATGGCACCCATTGATATTTGTTGATGCTTGCTGAATATTTATGGAGACCAAACAGTGGATGTGAGCACAGTGAGGAGTGGGTGGTGTGTTTCAGCAGTGGTGACAGCGACATGCAGCAAGACAAGGCATGTTGCGGATGGCCATGCAGAGCTGTGACACCATGAAATGAAGAGTGTCTTGATCGATTCATCTACATAAATTGGTGAATTATGACCAGGGAACTGTATGTGGAGCTGAATGTCAACTTCAGCTTGTTGGAAACAACAGTGGCAACCTTGGAATATTAGAAAGTTTGTGCCAGGTGGGTCCCAAGAACGCTCACATAGGAGCAGAAAGAACACCATATGCAAGTTTGTCAGGACCTATTGAACCAATACAAGGCTGAAGATGGCTGTTTTGTGGATCACATCATATTACCAGTGATGAGATGTGGTGTCACCATTGTGAGCTGGAGTCAAAACAGCAGTCCATGGAGTGATGAGATGTGAAGTCCTCACTGAAGAAAAAGGTTGAAGACACAGCCGTAAGTCTGTAGAGTGATGTTCTTTGTCTTCTGGGATAGGAAAGAAGCAGTCTTTCTAGATTTCCAGGAACCTGAGCAAACAGTCAACTCTGACCGCTCGGAGCTGAAGGCTTGAACTTACAGAGTCAGGCCAAAGAAGAAGACAGCCTTTTTCTTGCAACACAATAACACCAGGCCCTATGGGCGACATTTTCCTAGCAACAACACCATCATAACAGCTATGAAACAGTGGTCACCTCCACTGGTGCAGATTTTGATGAGCGAGGCGTGCAGGGTCTTGTTCATCACTGGCAAAAATGCAGGACTATTAGTGTTGACTGTTGAAAAACAGTGTTTCGTAGCTGAGAATTGCTCTGTCAAGAACGTTACTGCGCTCTTTGTAGTTGTTGTAGTTTCCATGGAAATAAATAGGAGGCATTACTTTCAGAGCAACCTACATACCCATTTGCATTTTTCTTATCTCCTTCCTTCCCCCTCCTCAGAAAACCCTTTCTGCCATTTCTTGAGATATTTTTAAAAACATTGCAGGGAAAATAATACTTGCTTGAGATATTTGAAGAAATTTTGAGAGAATAAATCAGTGCTGTTCCCTCCTTTCCTGTCTCCAAGAAGTGAATACATGTCTCTGTTATGCATGTGTATCAGAGCCATACAAATTCCCAAGTTGAAAGGGTTCCACAGGGATCACTGAGCCACCCCCTGGCTCCACACAGGACCACTCAAAATTCAAATCATATTTCTGAAGGTGCTGTCCAAATGCTCCTTGAATTCTAGCAGCCTAGGGCCATGCCCACCACCCTTCAGGTGCAGAACCTTTTCGTAACCTCCAACCTGACCCTCCCCCAATGCAGCTCCATGCTATTCCCTCAGTCGTGTTGCTGTCTCCAGAGAGATCTGAGTCCTCCTGCTTAGTGCTCTTACTGAAGGTTTTGCCGTTTCCAAGGCAAAAAAACGGGTCCTGCTTTACACTCAGGTATAAAGAATTGCTCTTTTTACCATATTATGCTTGGTCATTATGAGCGTCCTTATGAGTAGGTTTAGTGATAAGTGGGGCTGTACTAAGTAAGGACTTATTTTCTCTCTCTGGTTTCTTTCTGTGAAGAGAACTGGGGGAAAATCCTCCCATCATTGTCTTGCAGGAAGGAGTTTTGCATGAACTTTTCAGACAGGGTGCTCAAAAGCCAGGGGACAGTGTTTTCAGTGACTTGGGTAATTTTTGTTCCCCTGGAAGCATTTGGCTAAGGTGCATGAGGAGAATAGTGCAGTCTCACAGGAGATTGAAATAAGAAAACAAAACTGTCTACTGGCAGTTTCTGTGCCTTCTTATATTGCCGAGTGTAGAACCTAATAGTAAATTCCCCCTTGTATTTGTTGTTTTTCTTGCTCTCCCTCTTTGAACTCTCAAGGTTATTCAGTTATTTTCCTCACAATTTCATTAGGAAATTTGCCAAAAACATCCTTTCTAGGCAGCTGTCTCTGGACCTTTGGAGGCCAGCACTAATGTGCTTCCAGTCTGTAGGGGGTGTTTGGCACAAAATTATGAACTAGGCCTTCAGTGCTTCAGGGGAGAGAGGAGAAGAGATCTCAAACATTTTACCACACCCAGGTGCAAATTTCTGCTCATCTATGAGCATTCAGAGGCTTTCATCTCTGGTTGTACCTGCTTTGTCCTGGTGCAAGGTCTGTTAGCAACAACGAATTGTTGATAGGAGGGAATTATAACGGGAGAATTATTTTTCTGTTGGGCAAACGCTGCTTTGAGGGGAAGCTTTGTGTGGGAAGGAGTAATTCTAGCAGTCTTAGGCTGTTCTGATATAATTTTTTAATGAGGCATTGATTTGGTTTTTATTTATTTTAAAGCAATGTTTGAAGGTACCGTGGTGCTGCCCGCTTGCAATACTTCATGTGAAATGGATGGCAATACTAAATATTTTGCCCAAATTAATACCGAGTGAAACATACCAGAAAAAGCAAGAAATGCTTTTCAGTGCTTTTTCATACGCCGCTTAGCGATATAGGCAACTGCCGTACCATATGTACATATAATATATTTGTCAGCCTAACCGCTTCTCTTGTTTGACTAAACTGTCTCCTTCCAGCCACCCACACAGAATATGCCTATGGGTCCAGGAGGGATGAGTCAGAGCGGCCCCCCTCCGCCCCCGCGCTCGCACAACATGTCTTCAGATGGACTGGTAGGTGGGGGCCCTCCTGCGCCACACATGCAGAACCAGATGAACGGCCAGATGCCTGGTAAGTTTTTCTCCTCTAAGACATTAACACCAGCGTTGCTTAGCAACTGGAACGACATGGGGGCTCAGGGGATACTAGATTGTTGATGACAAAACTGCTTTGAATGCCCCCGAGTACGAGCTCTCTTAGAGTTTGTTAGCTACAGAGCTACGTGACCTGTATTCAGTGTTTATCAGGCTGCCCTTGGGCTTTGATGTAGCTGACACACAGCATTCCTCTGATGAACAGAACTGGCTAAATTTAGTCTGTTTGAAACCATGCAGTACAGCTGGCTTTAGAAGGCTTACTGGGGAAAGGTATTGGCCTGTGGCTGAGTGAATGCAAATCCTTCCATAAAAAGATAATGTGAAATCATCACAAGTAAGTAATTAGATAATAATAAAATAGATTCGTCTTACCCACGTTCAAAACTCACTCCGTAAATATAAAGGAAAAAAAATAATTAGTTCACTTTTGTACAGAAAGTCACCAGTTGCCACTAATCCTCTGTGTTCTTTATTATTGAAGACATGTTGAACGGTAAGGGATTTGTAAAGAAACAGGCTCCAGATTACTGTTCTAGGTATAAATTTTAAGTCTTTTTTATGCCATCCTGTTTTGTAATAAAAAGAAAAGTGCTTGAGAAGTCAAAAACAAAGAGTGAAACAAGATGATAAAATTCCACATTATGTCTACCAGTACTGGCTTTGGGCTAACTATTCCCTTCAGCAGTCAGATCAGAAAGGAGGGAGTCCTGGAAAAAGTGTGCTTCTTTATAGAGAGGCTGTTTTCCAGAATTTCCACTCATAAAGCCATATTGCCTCTTCGGCGAGAGTTGGCTTTCAACTTAAAATTACATTCCCGGGATTGCTTTTGTTCAGGACCCCTTTTATTTTTTTGTACGGAGGAACTTTTCATACGAAAGCTCTTCAGGGTATTGATTCTTCCAGGAAAGGAAACTGCTATCAAAGGGTCTTTGTATATTCACCTCTCACTGGTCACAAGGATAAGCTCCATGACAATCAACACAGCATATAACTACGCATAACTTGAGCTAAAAATATAAAGATAGCTATGGTTTCTAATTTGTGTTCAAATCTTGATAAAATGGATCCTGATGATGGCAGCTTTTCTGGAAAGAGTAGCTTAATAGCATCAAAAGGTCTTGTGAAAGAAGTAAATAATAGAAGATCTAGAGGAGAAATCAGTTGCATCGTACATGTTGGTCATTGTTTGTGCTTGGAAGTAGAAAGAACAATATATGCTAGCTCCTTAAATAGGGCAGAGATATTATGGTTGAGGAGTCTTCTATCCATCTAAGAACCATCAGCTCCCATGGAGAATAGCATTGCTTCTCACAAATCAGTCTCTTTGACCCTCTAGTGTAATCATATTATTGTTATTATAATGATCTTTTCCAAGGAGAAGGATTACTAAGTCACAATGTGAGCATAATGACTTCACTGCAGAGCCACGGGGGAGGAAAGTCACTCCTTAAACACACATATTTTGTAATTAGATAGAATAAGAAAAGAGTGCTTATGAAGATATGTGAAAGGTAAATAGATTTGTTTGGGTATTCACCTATACAAATGCTTAAAAACAGTTTCCAACTAAGCTTTAATTTAGCCTTTCTTCCCAACATATACCTTTTTTGAATGTCTGTTCCTTCCCGTCTGTGTTTAAGGTTGTCTCTGAGGATGTGAAGATAAACAGCTTAGGATGAGGGCATCTCTAATATTGGGAAGGCATGCTAAAATTGCTTCATAGTTACACTCTGGAGAAGGGAAAGTGAATCATCTCATTAAGCGGATATCTGAATGTTGTTTTTCCTTTAGTGTTTGTTAGTTTGCCTGTTTGTGAGTCTTTCTGTATTTTATAGACACATATTTGCAATTATTTATTCAGTGTATACATTTGCTTTCTCTTTATAGGGCACTTAGTGTAAAATTACATAAGATGCTTTATGATAGAAGTCAGATACAAAACTTTAAATAACTGGAGAGATGATCTGTCCTAAAGGAGTTCAGTGCAAGACATGAGAATCCAGGGTCAAAAATCGCAAGTTGGCTGGAAGAAATAAAATTTAGGCTTTTAAAATTGCTAGCTAAGGATTTCTGGTAGGCCTCATCTGAGTAGGGGCTTCCAGAGGACTAAGTATGAGTGGAAGGTCTGATGGGATGATTAAAAGAGCTCTCTAGTAACAGTGCATGAACTGCTGAAAAGTTCTGCCACAGACCTCTCCCATTACCTAAAGGGCAAAGGGTGATTTTTCTTACATTTGTGTTCTGGCTAATAAAGAGCCTGAAGTACTGCTGAGACCCTTAATTGCTTCCCCTGACAGATAAGTGTCTGTATCCTCTTACCAGTGAAGACAGTCAAGACAAGCCTTTTTCAGCCTGTAGTGGAATTCGATGCATCTGTACCTGTGACAGATGATAGGTGTTATCTGAAAAAAGAAAAAAACCTGTCTGAAGAATTCTGTTCATTGAATTTGTAATGCAGATTAAGGGTAGTGCGTGGATTTGGAAGGAGATGATAAAAAGGTTTTTGCTGATGTCAGATGATCTCCCTGATTTCTTCAGCTTGTTTGATAAGTAAAAAGTTGGAAGATAAGACCAGCTGTAAGGTTCTCTGACCTTTACCTTGGCAGTGGTGGGTGTCCTTCCTGAATAATACGTGCTTGTATGTCTCCAGCAAGTTCTTCCAAATTCTTTGCTTCCTACAAATGTAGTCTCAAATGCACTTACAGTTTAGTCTCAGGACTAAGATGCTATCTATTAGCATTTTAGAGTAACTTCAGTTTCAGTTAGGTAAGATACTTATTCCATTAACTTTAGTTTAACACAGGATCGAATTAGTAAAAGCATTTAAAGCACTTACTTTAATGACAGATAGGCACTTCTTGTCTCATTCATTCATATTGCTCTTTTCATGTTCTTCATATTTCATTAAGAAAAATTAACTGTTGTGTCCTTATATGCAGGAGAAGCTCCTGAAGTATATTGGCAGTGATTTCTCAAATGTGTTCTTATTTATCATTTGCAAGGTTTTTTCCATACTATTATCTTAGCTTTACCTCTGTCCTTTTCCTCTAGCTCCACACTAACAAAATTCTGGTTTTGATCCCAGAAAATACACATGCCTGATATTGCCTCTGCCCACTGTTTCTTGAGTGCTTTCTTCTGTTTTGATGCTACCCTAGACATTAAGTGTAAAATAATTTCCCTAAGGGGCTGGTTTATGTGCTCAACAACTTCTCTCTTTCTGTCTTCCCTGTTCCACTTCCTATAATACTGTTTTTCAAAAACATATTCCACTGTGTACTTGGTGAGCTCTCTAGTATCTGCTGCAGACAGTTTCTTCCTTTAAGAAGAAATTTAAAAAACAAAACCAAAACCACTTCCATGCCCTTACTTTCTGACACTAATCCTGCGTCTTCCTTTCCTTAGGAAATAAAAAGAGGAAGAAGTCTTCTCACAGTCCTGTAATAATAGTTGCTTGTTACCACAGTCTGGAGCTTTTTTTCACCTTAGTTTTACTTCAGCACGATGATCACATGGTTAGCAATGATCTCCTGCCTCTCTGTTTGTGTAACACAGTTAGACAGTATTGAATTGACAGTATTGCTAACTGTTGTTCTTTGTCATGGTCATCATCCTATTTACTGACTTTCCTGCGTTTGTGGTGGATCTGTCTTTGTACAGTTCAGCAATCTCTGCTTATCTTGTTTTGCAGGAGCAGTGAACCTTTATTACTCTTTTCACTTTCCTTGATAAATTAAGCTTGCTTGTTTATTTCAGCAAGGTGTCTTGAAAGTGCAAGAAGGTAAACATTCTTAAACGTGTTGTTTAATAGCTTTTTTTTAACTTTTGTAATTTGGTGTGACTGCATTTGTCTGTTATATAGTGCTTAATATAGAACCCTTTTTCTCCCCCTGCTTTTCTTTTTGAAGGACCTAACCATATGCCTATGCAAGGACCTGGACCTAACCAACTCAATATGACAAACAGTTCCATGAACATGCCTTCAAGTAGCCATGGGTCGATGGGCGGCTATAATCACTCAGTGCCATCCTCACAGAGTATGCCAGTGCAGAATCAGATGACCATGAGCCAGGGACAGCCAATGGGCAACTATGGTCCCAGACCAAACATGAACATGCAACCAAACCAAGGTAAATGAGGTGCTTGTTTGCTTCTGCCAAAAAGGAAGCTTCTCACTCAGACTTTTCTTAACAGAACTTTTCTTGTAGATTTCGTTTCCTGAATGCACATGTCCCATCTTTGTAGGGCTCTACATCTCTATTCTCCAGTGTGCCAGTGAATTTTTATATTTGCAGACGCTGTTTTCTGGTGTTTTGTGAGAAGATGGGATTAAATCTGCTTTCATAGCTTGTAAATTTGAACTACAGTTTAACTTTCCCAGACTTTACACTTCTAACTGTTATTATTGTTTGAGTTGATAAAAATATATCTGTGCTACTCAGTCTCTTGGGCGAGTTGAAAAATTGAAGTCTTCACATTTTTATACCTAATTAATCTTTGTTCTTTCCTGCATGCTGTTTTAGCTCAGAATACCTGTTAGTTGTAAGAAATAAAATTCAGTAGAGAGTAGAGGATTGTTCCTTGTTCTGTTTTCAGAAGATGTCCTTGTGTATATAGTAAAATTCAAAACTAATTTTGTATCTAGGATATTTACATAGCACAAACTGTTGACAATATGGTCCTTGGTGAAGTGCAAGGACATCACAGAATTAAAATATTGTATTAGAGTTACAGCAGACCAAATTATTAAAGTGCATATATACTGCTTATTTGTATGAATGTCTTCAAGTCAGCAAAAAAGTGATATTTTCTGCTTAGCTGTTCGTTTGTTTCTACACTGAATCTAGACATACAACCCAATAGAAGACATACTGCAGAAGCAAGACTTCTGCTTACAGCAAGTTGGGTTTGGGTTTCGTGTGTTATTTTCCCTTTTTAATCTGTATGAACTTACACAGACTTATTAGCTGACGTGTATGACTTGAGGTTTTTTGTCTCCTGATGCTGTAGAACATTTTTTCCTATTTTTAGGATTCTTTCTAGTCATTTGGAGGAAAAAAAATACTCCAGTGATATAGGTTCTTATCACAACGCGGTCTTATTGGAGATGTAGGTTTCACTTTGTTACATAGATGTCGTTTCTTTCCGAGGTGTACAAACAGAGCAATTTGTACTGATCTTTTTGATCATTACGTCACTGAGAGGTTCAAAACAGAGAAAAGATGAAGATGATATGAAACCGAAAATGAGTCAAGTTAAACCAGCTATTTCTGTAGCTTTCTTACCAGCAGTGAAAGTGGGAGGTTTGAGAAGTCTTCTGTTGCCCACGTTCTTACTGGCATTTTTCTTAAATTTTAATAGTAAACCAAAAAAGGTAGGTACGTAGCAGAGGAAGTGTGAGAAAGAGGAAGTGTGAATATTTTTGACTCTCAGAACTCTCAAGTTACCTGTGTATTCTGTGCAATACACAATGGAGTAATTTTGTAACCGTTGTAGGATGCTTTATAAAAGCCCTGCATATTCTGTTGAAATTTCTTAGTTGCAGAGAGTTAGCAATAAATAGGCAGCTGTTTTTGTGAAGGAGTCATCAACTAAGTTGCTCCACAGAAAAAAACTTACTTTGTGTGACTATCTTACAGTTTAGGACGAGTGATTATTCCATCTCAAAACTACGTTCTTTACTCTTCCTCGTAATATTCCCCTGTTGTATTTTCAGTACTCTATCAAACATGGAAGTTGCTCATTAGGAGTTAAGCAGAAAAATACTTAAAAAGGTTTCTGTTCTGAACAAATAATAACACTGAAGTGGCTTTTGGGAATAAAGCAGTGTCTAACCAAATTATAGGTTCAAGAAGAAGAGCAAAATATCTTGTTAGAACATGAGCTGATATTGCCTGCGCGTAATGTCACAGGAAGTCCTTCTGTCTGTTTAGGCTCATGGTTTTACATCTTATTTAAGGCTGTAATTTTTGTGGAAGCTCAGCAAAAATGGAAAGTCATTTAGGAGAGTGGGGTGAAAAACTGCATTCTTTAAAATATTAGTGTTGCACAAAAACATTAATAAGTAGAGCATTTCTTGTGTAAACCATGAAATGGTTTGTGTTGGAAGAGACCTTTAACAATCAGCTAGTCCAGCCCCCTTGCTTTAGGGCAAGGCTTTGAAACTGGTTCATTAGTAACGGAGAATAATTTAACAGGAAGTTTGTTTTGCTGTTTCAATGAAAATACTGTTCTAAATCAGTAAAATTTCAAATATCAGTGAGAGAAAATGCCCTTGTGTCTGAAGTTGTGGATGCTTGCAATGTACTGGTAGTTAAGTTTTTTGATACAGGAATATTCCCAGACAAGTTTACATAACACCTTTTCTCTATCTTCTTCTCTTAATTGTTGTATTTGTTGTGAGATTTTGTGGCAAATTAGTGGAAGCATTTTTGTATTTTCCTTCTCTTATGGCTCCTAGACAGGAGGGAGAAAATGGCAGGCAAGTCTGTTGTAAGTGGTGAGATAGTAATAGATAAAAGTAGGTGGCCAAGGTCCAGTCTGGCTAAGCGCAGGGACTGAGCCAAATGCAGTCACTGCAGGCTTCTGATTTAAGTGAATGAGCAGTTAGGGATGCAATTAAAGCAAAAGGTACATTCTGCTCACAAAGAATCAAAAGTGCTTCTGGTAGGTTCTTGGTGATACCAGGCACAGTATTTGCAGGTAGGCCAGCAGTCATGTACTGTTGTATGTGTGTTACAGCATGTGTGAGTTTAACTCTTCTTTCTGCATACTGACACGCACAACTGGTGAAGGGTCTCTCTGGCCACACAGCAGTCTTTCTTAGGAAGTATCCCAGGTACAAGAGCTGCTTTCCCTTCAGTGGCTGACTCTTATATGAGCACAGCCTGGCTCCACTCTGGGTCCATCCCTTATGGTCACATGGAGTACAGGTGCAAGCAGTGTGCTCCCTGGGCCCGGCTTCCTTCACCGGATGCTCAATCACCAGTTCAAGCTGCAACCTAACAGTTCCCCTGCAAGTTAGTAAGTGGATTGTGACTTCCTGATTTCTTCATTAGGACTGTGTGCTGCCATTCAGAAGCAGAAATGAGGCAAAATTTTCTGAACTTTGGTATTGCTGCTAGGAAGCATTTGTGAACCCATAATCACATTTTGCTTCTTTTCTGTTGAAAATAAGAGATTCTACTAGTTCTGTCAGTTAATAGCAGCGCTAACTCAATATAATGCTAAATATTCCAGAAGATAAAGTCTTAGCATGTCAAGTTGGCTATTAAAAATTAGTAGATACTTTTGACCATAGTTTTTCCCTGTATGGATTCCTGATCTGTTAAGGACTGAGTTGGATGGTGAGATTATAATAGCATCTGATTTCACAGGAGTGTTGTGGAGGTATTTTCATTATGAAGATTTAGGCATTTTAGTTACTAATACTATAAGAAAGCCCATGAGTAAATTAATAACTCTGTCTTCAGAGCAGTATTTGAGTTGGCATGGCATCTTATGCTGAACAATTAGGAGGAAAGAAAATATTGAATAGCTTTTCAGTGAATAATATCTAATGTTACTGAATGAGGACAGGACTTGCAGAAAAAAAGCCTGCTATCATATAATAGAAGATGACACTATAATACATGAAAAGGTTTGATCTAACTTTTGAGTGTTCTTAACATAATGTTTTTTGTGTAGCTTCTAGCAAAACATCTTACTGTATGTACACATTTTGAGAAATATGCGGTTAGTAGAAAAAAACAAAAAAAAGTGCTAATTAAGAAATTGAATACTTAGTACAGAAGTCATTGTGGGATTTTCTTTTGGTCTACTCTTTATTGATTTACACTAGCTTTATAAAATGCTAGCCATAGAAATGTGTTAAATGAGAAACAGTTTTCGCATAGGTGGTCAGTCTACTTACAAAAGAGTTTTAGTCATTTTGCACTTAAGAAGCGGAATATTCTGTGGGTGACTTATTCAGAAAGCTGCTGTAGCAACCTGGAACATCTGCATGGAATATTGGCTATGCTTTCAGAAAGGACAGGAGGCAACAGGAGCTGATTGACTAGGGGGAAGCTTCTTTTTTGTAAATGCATTTCCATTTCTGTATGGGAAGCTACTTATGTTGAATGCAATTCTTTAACTCTTGTTAATTTTTGACTTTTCAGAAGGGAGGAAGAGGGGTGGCCAGCAGGGACAGGGAGGTGATTGACCCCCTCTACTCTGCTCTTGCGAGGCCCCATCTGGAGTACTGTGTCCAGGTCTGGAGCCCCCAGTACAAGAAAGACAAGGAGCTGTTGGAGAGGGTCCAGAGGAGAGCCAC
>JAOWBP010002052.1:42946261-42963547 GCA_028571105.1 Tragopan temminckii | reverse complement strand
GAAAGGGTAGATAACAGCAGGACAAGGGGAAATGGTTTTAAGTTGAGGGAGGGAAGATTTAGGTTGGATGTCAGGGGTAAGTTGTTTACAGAGAGAGTGGTGAGGTGCTGGAACAGGCTGCCCAGAGAGGTTGTGGATGCCCCGTCCATAGAGATGTTCAAGGCCAGATTGGATGGGGCCTGGGCAACCTGGTCTAGTATTAAATGGGGGAGGTTGGTGGCACTGCATGTGGCAGGGGTGTTGGAGATTCATGATCCTTGAGGTCCATTTCAACCCTGGCCATTCTGTGATTCTGTAATATGGAAATTCCTTTAATTTATATTGAAAAGATCTTCCACAGTCGTAGATTCATAGCTCAAATGCTTTAAGAGTAAGGACTAACAAAGTAATAGTTTGACAATCTCAGAAGTGTTGTTTCTCAGATCATCTTGCTACATCCTGTTCCCATGCAAGAAGAGCTTGAAGCAAGTGCCAGACTCCCTCAGGTATTATTAAATAAGCATTATACATTGCTTGGAGTGAGGGAGCAAGACTGGTTTCCTTATAACAGCTGAACCCTACATGAGAATGTTGTGTTGACTCAGTCACTTGCAGAAGACCAATTGTGTGTGATGCTGAGATTTTTTTAATGATAATTTC
This sequence comes from Tragopan temminckii, assembly GCA_028571105.1. Classification (NCBI taxonomy): domain Eukaryota; kingdom Metazoa; phylum Chordata; class Aves; order Galliformes; family Phasianidae; genus Tragopan; species Tragopan temminckii. The sequence continues at coordinate 42,962,908 of JAOWBP010002052.1, read as the reverse complement.
ATTGATATGAATTTAGAAAAATTCCGTAAAGTTTTAGAGCTCTTTGAGTTACAAATATGAACAGATCACAGAGAGAGCTGACTAGGCTGGTGTGGAATCCTGTATTTCCTTTCACTCTGTGGTCAGTGAAAGGCGTAGAAGGATGGGAATACCAGTGTTATCTGAAATAGAAACGTGTTCAGTGTATGACAGATCAGGATAAAATCTTTTGTGAGGTTGAGGATCTTTTATGAATTTATTGCTGTCTGTTCATTCCCACAGAAGAAAAGTCTGTTCATTTCAGTACCTGAACTGCTTTACAGTAGCTTTACAGGTGCCCTGAAGTAAGCAGGACAGTCATAAAGATTTGGATGTAAAAGGTATTCAGGAAAAAGAGAATTGCTTCTAAATTCTGAAGTGCTGGTGTGCTACAGCTGGCTTTGTAGCATGTCTAGCTGTGGATGACGCTGCAGTTCTCCTATCATGAAAAACAAAAGAGGACAAACAGATGTCACAGTTCTATCATGTTTGTTCTTAAGAGACATGAAAGGCAACAGTGGTAACTTTTTTTTTTTTTTTACATTTTTGTCTTTTTTATTTTCTTTAAATGACACCTTAAATGATGGTTCAGTTTGAGAAGAACTTCATGGAGAAAGCAGGTGTGAAGAAGTTTCCACTGCCTTTAATTGCAACCTGATATTAGGAGTAGCAAAAACTATCCTATGGCACAGAGAAACTAGACTTTGTCAATAATCTTGAGAAAAATGAAAGTTAAATTTACCCTTTGCTGGATTTCTCACCTAGCTTTTGCAAGAATTATCAACATATATGTTTTAAAGCAAGTATTTACTGTAATTTTTTTTTAATCCTAAAGGAAAACAAAGGCAACAAATAAAATTTTGTTGAGGGCTGCTGCGTTGCTAGGTTTATGTTTTGTTTGTCCAACAGTGAACTCCAAGGTGAGATTTAGCTCCTGGCATGGTGTGTTTTGCTAATTCTCTGGATGAGAGTATCCAGTAGCTTTATTGATGCCATAAGAAGAGACTTTTTAGCAACAAAAAGTGTTTAGTTTTGAAGACCAGAGAAACAGCAGCTTGTTTTACTTTTCCATTATAGCCAGCCTTTCTTTAGCTGTTGGATTGGAACAGCAGAGTCACTGGAGTGTAGATTCTCATTTTTCTGCTTCTCCTCCAGAAGTTTCAACTATGCTAGCAGTTATTCTTGCCCTCTTGTAGCATTTGCCATCAGTTGTTTGTGTTTCAGCAGAAGACGAGGCTAAGCAGACATTTTAAACTGCTAAACTTTTGAGCAGCTCATTCATCCTCAGTGCATTTCCCAAATTTATTAGGTTTATCTAGGTCCCGCTTCTAGTTTGCTTTTCTTTTCCTCTCCACTTGCTTTGTGTGTCCAACAGGTAAGTTGTTGGATTCCTTAGGTAGTTTCTTGTCAGGAAATTGCCCCAAGATTAGCTTGATTTTTAAAAAGATCTGGAATCAACCTATTTTTACTTAAATGGTCATACCTTTTCTTTCTTGTATATCAGTCCTTCTTATGAAATGGTGTCTGGAACAGGAACAGGTTTTTTATTGGTAGGTGCAGAAGAGTATTTGAGCTGAGCAGCATCTTAGAATCACAGAATCATAGAATGGCCTGAATTGAAAAGGACCATAATGATCATCTAGATTCAACCCCCTTGCTGCATTCAGGGTTGCCAACCACTCGACCGGCGTGATAATGTAAACTATTTTTGATTAAATTTTTAAATTAAATTTTACAGGGAATAGTTTCACATTTGTCTGACTTCCTTTATATATTCACTCACTCTGTAAGCATGATATAGATCTACATTTGGCATTTTTCAAATTAGCCACATTATTCACAGACCCTACAATATTATTATTTCCTTGTATCTTTTTATTCAGGCTTTTTTTTCCCAAGAAAGTTTCCAGTCTATTAGCACGTGAAGGCTATCTCCTTAATATACAGAAACATTTGTAGTTCTTTGAGTTTTTACTGCCAAGTTAGCTTCTTGGAAGGCCCATAGTCAGCCCCTGTTCCTGCATATTCACAGTGGAAGCTCTATACAGTATTTTCTTGCACTCTCTTTGGGCTCTGTGCAAATAAGATATTTTGTCTCCCTGAAATTAATAGTCATGATAGTCATGTTTAGATCATGAACTGATGATCTTAGGCTTTTGACTTAAGCTTTATGAAGGGGTGCTCTTGGTTACAATTGTGCCATATAAGCATTTATGATGAATAAATATAGCTTCTTTTTAGGCCTTTCCAAAAGAAAAAGCAAATTCAAAGTTCCCCCGCCCCTCAAAACTTCTGCATAAAATGTTTCTTGTGTGTGAGGTGATGGAGTCCGTGGTTGTTCTCCTAGTTATCTTCATAGTGAGAAGGAGTTGTGAACCAAACTGGAAGGAAGCCAGGCACTCAGTTATTAACACAGCACACAGTCTGGTACAGGGCAGTGAATTCTCATTGTGGCTCTACAAAGCGTTAATGAAGTTCTAATTTAAAAAGCAAACAGAAAACCTCTACATTGCACCATGGGGACCCAACACATTTTATCACATTGTATTGTGACTAATATTAATATTGTTAATTAACAAGCTTTCTTGAGATCTAGGAATATAACGGCAAGAAGTTTTTATTTTTTTTAAAGGCTGCCTCATCTTTCTCAGTACCTCTAAGCAGAAAAGCAGTGAAATGGAATGATCTAAATTACCTCCTTGTTCAGAAAATCAAAATGAAACATTTTTAAGTAAAAAATAATTATAGTATCAAAATATAAATCTTTTTTTTTAAAACTTTAATATCGGAACATGGAAACTGTCACCCTGAAGAGTAGAAGCAGAACGAGATCTTTTTAAGAGTGGCCAGTATTTATCTTCAGAGGAAAATTAAGCTTAACAGAACTAAGGCCACTTCACTTCTCACTGAGAGATTCCACACAGGGGTTTAATGGCTTTAACTAACACACTTTGAATTCATACCATTCATTTGGCTTAACTTTCTCTTGTAACTTGACAGAGAGGACCTAAGTGACTTTGTATTCCATTCCATCTGTAAACCCATTGTTGGTACTGACCGTACCTAGCTAGTTCTGTAGCACTTAGGTCTTAAACAGGACTTACTAGTGCTCTAGCACTATGTTCACAAAAGAAATAATAAAAAAAATGCAGTGGCAGAAACTAGCGTACAGTACAAATAGATGGCAGCTTTTTTCTCTTGGAATGGAGACAAGGTGTGGTTGTTCTGGTCTGATATTTTGATTTGTTTTGATTTTTTTTTTTCAGTGAGACTAGTTACTTTCTCTTCTTTGTTGTGTAATTACAATGTGCAATGTGCATTATTTTTTTCAGTTGGCATATTATAAAAATAGATTGTTTGAAAATTTTAGCTCCTTGTCACAACTCTTCTCATATTTTAATACTGAAATAACTCTTCTAAGGAAGTGAAGAAGCTATTCTTTATCAAAAGTTTTATCAGCGTAACCTACATTCACATGGAATGGCTCAGTCATCATTTTCATTGCTATATTATGTCAGTGGGTCACTCTTTAACTGTCTGTTTTCATTACTGGTTAGCGTGACTACAGGTTCAGCCTTAACCAGGTTTTCTTGGTTGATAAAACATGGACAGTACTTGATCTCTCTTGTTCTTTTTCTGTGGCTCATAGTAATTTTCAGAAGCTTGGTACAGAAAGATTTTTGTACTAGGCTATGTGGGATTATTGTGTGTGGTCAGAGCATATATTCCTGTGGGTCTTTTTGCATATTGTCTGACTCAGTTATGCAAGTAGTTTGTCTTTACAGGCTAAATAAAATTGTTTATTTTGTGATAACAGCTAGGTGGTTTGTTAATGAACTATAACAACAACTAAACGTGTATTAAAACTATGCCCCAAGGAGTTCATAATGTTAAAAAATGTTTCCTCAACTTGTTAAGGTTTCACCATCAGGTATTAATCTACATTTTCGTTGCAGATTCTTTTTTAAACAAACATAGAAAAATGAAGAACATTTCAGTTATTTGTGTATGAGTAAAACTGTGTCTGTAGTTCAAAAAAGACATCTAGAAAGCAGTCCTATATAGCGTGAGTTCTCTTTCATAACTTGGTTACTGAATTCATTGTGTACATTTGCATAGGTGCAGAAACAAGCAATCTGCATGAAAGAACTGAAAATAAGGACTTTTGATCTGCTTTTTAAGGTGGAGTTACAGAAAATGTATTTGTTACTTTTCTTTTATAGGTCCTATGATGCACCAGCAGCCTCCTTCTCAGCAATACAACATGCCACAAGCTGGTGGCCAACATTACCAAGGACAGCAACCACCTATGGGAATGATGGGCCAAGTTAACCAAGGCAATCACATGATGGGTCAGAGACAGATTCCTCCGTACAGACCGCCACAGCAAGGTAGGACTTCACTTCCGTGTTCTTACATCGATTTTAAATATCCATCTTTAAAATTATTTTAAATCACTTCCTTGCTTACACCAAATCTCAGTGAAGTCACTGGGTGTTCCAGTTACAGACATTATTTGCAGACTTTTTTGTTTGTTTGTTTCTTGTAGCAACAGGTTACTGGTATCACAATTAAACTTGAATACAAGTGTTTCTTTTGTTTTGTGTTCTTTCTGACAGAAAGTATCTACCCATCTCATGCTGATGCAGGTTCTGTTTCAATATTAAGACGATAGGTATAGAAAAACAGTGAAGTACCTGCTTGGTTCTGAATTTGCTCTGTTGCAAAAAAGGAACAGTGTTCTGTAGCCTTGCTTTTTTCTTTTTTTCCTTTTTTTTTTTTTTCTTTTCCTGCCCAGTCCTTTTAGAAAAAGAGTAACTTCATTTTTAATGCCTGGTGCTGTTATACATGTGTTCCTAAAATGATCTCAGAACTGAAGTTTGATATATATGTACTCAATCTGATGCAGCCAAACCAACTGTATGCTTGTGTGTGTAAAATTATATAGAGATGGTTTTTTTCCTTTTTTTTTTTTTTTTTTTTTAAGTCAAAGAGATTACATATATTGTCTGAAATGCAATGATATGGGTGGGGAGTACATTTGAGAAATATTTCTCATAGTAAAAACAGAAAATAGCAGGCTTTATAATAGAGAAAACAAGTTATTTACGTATTGACTGGTTGTGGTTTTTCAGGCCCACCACAGCAGTACTCAGGCCAGGAAGACTATTATGGGGACCAATACAGTCATGGTGGACAAGGTCCTCCAGAAGGCATGAACCAGCAATATTACCCTGATGGTAATCTCTCATAAATGTTGACTTTCCCATTTTCTATACCTGCCCAATATTAATGCAGATATGCCCAAAATTAGGGAATGGGACAAGAGTAGTAATGGCATATCATACCTCATATTTACAAAAGCTTCCAAATTCAGAATCGTTTATACATTTTAAGTTACTATGAGTAGTTACTTTTACAGTTTAGAGTATGTAATTTGTAATACTCCCATTTGAAACTATAACAACAGTTTAGTTGTGAAAAAGTGAAAAATCTGTAATTGGTGTATCTAAAAGGAAGGCTCTTTAGTATGTCTAGTATAATTGAGATGAATTAAGTCATAACTTCATTATAAATAAAAGAGGGGCTGATATCCTTTTAATAAAGATTCTACTGAAATGGAAGAACTTGCTTAAGAAATGTGGGTTTTTTTCTGTAAATATTCTATTTTTTCAACTTAGTGCTTAGTTTTCATGTCGCACAAATGTGTTCTCGTTGCTACTGGTATGGGCCTTCAGTGTAATTTTCACAAAGGAATGGAACAGTCCCTGCCCTGAGAATCTTGTAATTGTGAATCTTCCTTAGAAGTCCCCCCCCAGGGCTTTCAAGGCAAGACCAAAACTTTGAATTGCATAAATCTGTCCTCCTACCTCATGGAATTTAGAGTGCTAAAGGCTATTGCATTGTGTTATAAGTTAGAAAAGTTGCAATTGACCTGTTTTTAGACTGACTGAGACTGGGAGAACAAAAATGTTGAGTCATGACTACTGTGAGAATTGTTTGTGATACATAATGCTTTTGTAAGAAGTTCAAGGAATGTGGTAGATGTTAATGTCTTTTAAAAAAACATACACAAGGCTAAGCAGTGTAATTGTTAAAGCCATTACTCATTGCAAATAAAAGGGCACAAGTTAGTTATCTGAATTTTCAATTCTATTAAATTGATTTTAAGATACAGCAAGCCATGTTTATATAAGTTTACATGTGTTATTTTTGGAGATATATTGTAAAGTTCATTTACAGTGTGCATAATTCATGATTATTAAGCTTTCGTTTTTGAACTTGTATGTTATAAACATGAACTTTAAATGATTACAGTATATTTACTATAATGAAGGCAATTGGACATTACCACTGACAGATCTGTGGCAGCACAGAGGAATTAACTGACAGTTATTCCTTCTAAAGATTCATTCTTTATTGCTACCTCTTTATCACACTTCTACTGAAATAGAGATTGTATTATAAGATTTGTGTTAATGATTGTGTATTTTATTAGGTTACGTCCATGAAGTGTTGTACACTTCCAGAACTAATTACAAAGACCACTTATTTTTATACTGTTTTCTCCTATACTAGCTACCTGATCTAATTTTATTCAGAATTTAAACAAAATTTCAGCTTCGTTTCTTGACCAGAGTAGCAACGCAATATGGTTTTTTTTCATCTGTGAGATGTACTTACTCTTAAAACAGCAAACAGGTGGGATGCTTACTGCATGTATTGGTTTCATAATCGGAGATACCTACTGTCTGTGAATAGAAAAGTAGATTTGTAATGATTCTGCTCAGGACTGGAGGAAGAGGAAAAGTTCACTAAGGCTTGTAGGAATTATGTTTGTAGGGAAAAATTGACCTTGAGAATGTTATTTTTCTGTCACTTCAAAGCAAAGTTTAATGTAGACTGTAGTTCATAACTTCATTGAGCTTTATTTGTTTTATTTCACACTGCTTTTAGCATATGCTCTCGAATTGGAGATCAGCAGAACAGGTGTTAGACAAAGTATGATAATTGCTTTCTTTGTTCATTCTAATTTAATTCAGGTATTTACATGTGAAAGGCCTAAATGCTTTTTTTTTTTGAGTGAAAGATAAAGTGTTTTTTTTTCCCCCAACAAGAATTACCAAAAGGTTAAGATCATCCTTTGCTGTGATGTTGCTAAAACTACTGCTTTAAGCTTTTTTTTCCTGTCACATGTTAATTCAGTATGAAAGAAAAGCATCTTAATAAAACTTTGGCTAATACAATTGAAAAATATTTTTCATGTATATCCAGTTGAAATTTTTTTCATTTTTCTGAGAAATGAAATATTCTTAGGGTTTTCACTCAGAGGCCATTAACGTTTCTTCCTGTCTCTTGTCGAATTGATGTAGGTCATAATGATTACGGTTATCAGCAACCGTCGTATCCTGAACAAGGCTACGATAGGCCTTATGAGGATTCCTCACAACATTACTACGAAGGAGGTATCTATATACCTTCACACACATACGCACATACATTCCCTTTCCTCCCCCACCCGTAACGGGAACAAAAATTCTTGCACAACACAACTTATACCCATGCAAAGCTCTTGTAGAATACTAGTTGCTGGCTGTCTTGAGAATTGCAGGGAACTTGAAGCATTCAGAATAATTTCTTGCAAACACCTAAAATATATAACCATAATTTGCCATTTCTAACAACAGTAAAATGACTAAAACACTTCAGAGATTTTTTTTTTTTAATCTCAATGGAAATTTTTATTTAAACATATATTTGTTGGTTCAGTTCTAAATCTTTTTGTGCGTGTATATATTTTGTATAATTATAGTGCCGTTAGGAAACAGCTTGCTGATCTTGTGTAGCTAGTCTGTGCTCTTGTAGCTGTCCTTAATTTTGTCTTTTTTATTTTATTTAGTATAGTCATGATCTTATGACTGTGATGTTCCAGTAAATGCAATGCTCCTTTGGCAGAGATGCTGAAAATGCTGCAGTTCAACTTTGCAAAATTGGCTTTAACTGCAGTTTGTTTGGCCGAATTCCTTCTGTTTGGTTTGAGTTTTCTTTGTTTTGTTCAGTTTTTGAAATCAATATTGCATTTTCATTTTGTTCTTGTGTTGTTGGCTGTGCATCTTAAAAGGAAAAATATTTAATAAAGTAAGCACCTTCAGTTGTTTCTTCTTTTTCACAATCATCTTACAGGAAACTCACAGTATGGTCAGCAGCAAGATGCATATCAAGGACCACCCCAACAGCAGGGTTATCCACCACAACAGCAGCAATATCCAGGCCAACAAGGCTATCCTGGACAACAGCAGGGTTATGGTAAGAACCTGATGGTGCAGGCAGTAATCAGAGATAACACTAAGAGGTCTTCATATGTTATTCCATCTTGGTTTTACTGGGCTGAAAGGCCAGGCTTGTGCAAGAAAGCTGCATGCTCTCAATTTCAATGGAGCAAAACAAGAAAGTGTAGAGAACAGCACCTGTTTGGAAGTAGATCTGTTGGCAACCTTGGACAACGTGGTTGCACAGAAAGCTGAGCAATGTCTAGATACTATTTTCAGAAGTGTCTGTAATTTAGAAAAGCTCTACTCTACTCTGTTTCCTTGGTGAACACAGTCTAGAGGGCACAAAGTTGGCAAAGAGCCACTTACACCACTTCATCTCTGGACTTGGCATTTAGAACAAAATCTTTAAAAACAACAAACAAACAAAACCTCTTTCTAAAATTCATCCAACATAGATGAATCATTCTATTGAAATTCTAATACTGACAAGTAAAGAAATGAGCAGCAGCATTACCTATAATGTTTTCTAAGGATTTGTCTTGCAAGTGCTTGCACTGATAGTGCAAATCGTGTAATGTCTGGCAAGAATGAGAAATGTGCCACAAGTTAAATGATGTATTTTTTGGATTCAAGGGGAACTCCCAAACAGGAAACTTAAAGTAGTAGTATGTAATTTTTGTGCACTGTGATAACTGTAAGTCTGCAGATAGTAGTAAAAATATTGCTCTTGTTTTTGCTTATTGTTGCGTATTGTAAAGCTGTACATATTTACCTTAAGAGATGCAACATCTAGAAAGAGATCTCTGAAATCTAATCACATATATTTTAACTTTAGCTTTCTGGTAGGTTTATATGTTAAGACTTCCAGCATTGTGGGAATGTGTGGAAGTCCATAGGTGACTACTGTGTAGACAAATGCCAGGTTTGCCCCAGATCCACTTACGTTGAGATAGTTTTAAGTAAGACCCACTGACATTTATAAAATTTCCTCCTTTTAGATGTTATGGAAAAAATTATAGTTCTAAAATAATATTTGTGTACTTACATTCTGCTAAGCTTAATATAGGAACAGAATGAAGATCAGAACGAAAGTCTATCTAGCTCTATATTCTGATTAAGTAAAGAAATCTAATGTTCTGAAAATTTAGGTTAAGAAATACTAGAACAAAAGGGTGAAGAAGTCTGTGGCAGCTACTTTTTTGTAAATGCAAAAATCATGCTTTTTTAGGTTTTTTTTTTTAAGTAAAAGTAGACATTGAAGCTCCAAATTAACAGATTCCATTTCATTTTATAGAATTTATTACTGAATATTTAGAATTCAACCATAAAGTATTACCATGAATAAATAAAAGCCAAGCTTCATTTGTCAGATGAACACAGCACTTTTTAGGATATAATACCCTTGCTCGATTTAATATTTAATTGCTTTCTAATTTGCAAAAATAAATCAGCATCTCAGTCATTATTATCAATCTTTAAGGTTTTCTTCCACTGTTCAAAGCAAAAGCTGTATAGTTCAAGGAGATTTGAGGCCTGAGGAGAATGGTAATACTTGTCTTTGCTAGGTCATCTTTCTGATTGTCTCGTAGATCCAAAATGACCAAAAGAGTTACAGACTGATGTGGTTTTAATGTCCAGCGCCTGTAGCTTGAACAGCCCTCTCTTGTACTGAGTCATCTTATTGATAAAACGTAACTGTTTTCTCTGATTTAAAAAAAAACAAACAAACAAAAAAAAAACCTATTTTTTATAAAATACTTTTCTGGAGTTACAGCTCTTCTCGAGTCTGCCAGTTTTTAGCAGGTGGTGTTGAAGTATCTAGTATCTCTGAAATATACAGGACATCACATCTCCCAAGGTAGAAGGGGATGAGTTTAATTTTCTTTGAAAGATGTCTTCAGTGCCTGATGGAAGTAACATACAGCTTCCATTGATTGACTGGCTTAGTCCCTGTGAACAGTGATAGAAAGTTTGTCTTGACAAAAGAGCTGTTTCCTTTTACAGCCAAAAGAGGCTGGAGCTGAAGTTCTTTTCTATCCTGTTCCTGTGAAGTTAAGGTGACGAGAGGAGAGGGATGTAGGCAGTGCCTTTTTCTTCCAGCAGTAGCATTTACTGATTGTCACATCACACATTTTATGCATGTAACTTGCTTTCCTCACAACCTGTTTATGATTGCCTGCTGTGATGTGAGAACTGACTTTTTGGCAGTACAGCATTACTGGTCTCTTCAGAAAGTCCAAACACTAAATGCAATTGTTCATCTGGCTGTTCCTCACATAATGAAGTTGTGAACTGGAGTAGCATACAATAACAGAAGAGTGAGCCTCCCTAAATCATGGAAAGTGCTCTTGTTCATGGTTTGTCACATCTTGCCTTTTCTCTGTTCTGAGACTTTATGTGTGGAACTGCATCCATTGGTAATAAGAAAAAAAAAAAAAGTTGTAAATTTTCTATGGTTAGAACACAACAGGCATTGTCAGCTAAGGTGCTTTCTGGGATTAGAGAGGCATTGTCCCTGATAATGCTTTTAGACAGAAGACCTGATTTCATGGTAGAGATACTTCTTAGCCTTGCTCAGTTGTGAAACCCAGTACTTGTACCATTTTCTTCCTGATTCCTTAAGCAGTCTTTATTTTTTTCCCTTTTCTTTCTTTTTTCCATTTTAACGTTCTTCAGGCCCTTCACAGGGTGGCCCTGGACCTCAGTATCCCAATTATCCACAAGGACAAGGCCAGCAGTATGGGGGATATAGACCCACGCAGCCTGGGCCACCACAGCCACCACAGCAGAGGCCTTACGGATATGACCAGGTATTCTTTCACTTAGTCAGAAATTTGTGATTCTTACACGTTCACTGGATAATTTTGTTTTCTTGTGACATGTTAACTGATGAATTTAGAGATGTAGTCTCTCTCTGGCATGTGTGCACAGTTCTCAAGAGTTTATTAACAGTAGAGTTATCCAGAAATGTTTGTCTGGAAGTGTGCTTAGTTATTCTTTTTTGAGCTTGCAAAGTTTAATGCAGTTTGGCAAAGTGAGACCCTCCAGACAATATTTGCAGACCTTAAAAATTAAGTTCATCTGTTTCATAGCTGACTATGAAATGACAAATCTGAAAGTTGAGGTTTCTAAATCTCTTAATCTCGTGCTGAATTGTTTAATTGGTTTTCCCGCAAACACAAATCTGGTAATCCTTGCAGCTGTAGAAGCACCTCTCGCATACAACTAAAGTCTGTCTTGTATAGCTGTGTGGGGAGGTGGGAAACCATTTTTGCACAGGTTTCCTCTAATTAGTGAAAAGGAATATATGAGAAAGAAGTGACGTGAAAATTACCTGCTTCTTTCCCATCTCTGCTAAGATAAGTTTAAAACAAACAAGAATACCCCATCAAAACACAATGCTGGAGTTGTACTGGAGGACTCCTGTAAAAAAACAACAACAACAACAACAACAACAAAAAACACTATTGTCTTACTGTTGAATGAAGCATATATTTTATTCCTATAGAACATACTCAACTGTAAAAATAAAATTTTTGCAATATAAAAAGTGCAGAAATGTCATTGAAACATACAGCATTATTTTCCTTGGCATAAATAAAATTGAGCGAGCTAAATATATTTAAGATCCAGTTGAAATCTTAGTGTTTAAAAAAAATCCTGATATTTCAGTAGAATAAGAATTCTTAAGAACTTTCCTTTGCAAGTGAGATTAACCCCAATTACTTGCATTTCTAATGGAGGACAGCTGGCTCCCTCCCTACAGAAACTGGAAAAGACAAGGAAGAAGAAACAGGCAAACTCTTTCAATGTGGTAGTTGAGAGATGTAGTTACTTTTCCTAATTATTTAAAAGATAAACTAAGTACTCATGCACTAAAGCAGTAACTCCCTCACATAAAGTATTAGCTGCATGAATATGCTTTGGTTGTGGCACACATAGGGTCAAGGGAACTGAGTTTCAGTTTGCTGAGTTTCCTCCAACTTTCTTAGAAACGGAGATAACAGATAACAGATAGATCTCTCCGTAGGTATGCTGTATGTGCAGTCTAAGTTTGACAGGAAAACTCAATTATAGAAGACCTCTTTACAGTTCTGTGCTAGCCATTCCCAGAGGAATTCTGCTGCTTAAATTCTCCTCCGGCAGCTGTTCTGAAATTTTTCTTCCTGACTGATTGGTATATTACAATGGAAAAACTGACATTACAACATAAAAATGAAATTGAAAGTATTGCCATATTGTGATGGTACTTAACATGAAGTAGTGTTGAGACTGCACTTATGGAGAACATTCACTTCAGTAGTGCAGTATTTGTTTCTGCAGACCTTGAACACTATAGTGAATGATCGTGTTAGGCTTGTAGGAGTGAAGGCTTTCTGCCTTCTCTGTATTATGTGATGTTCTGTCAGAAGAAATAGAATCAGCTAATTTTGTCAATTGGATGTACATAATAATAGATTCTTGTAAGATAAGTTTTCTAGTTGCGTTCACCTTGGTTTTTGAGCTACATGTATCACTCTTTTTCTGTGATTTTTGATAGATGAGTATTTTTAAGTGTCACAGAAAACAGGTTGTTTTCCTGAATTACTTGAGTTTAGTTGACCTTATATTTTTAAAATAAGTTTTGAAGTCTAGGTGGGCAGTAATTTGTCTTTTGTTTTTTGTAGTGTTCTGCAAATTTCATAGCAGTGTATTAAACTCAAAGTCATACTATTCTGATCAGATTTGATTGCTGGCTTTAAATCAATACCATGTTGCATTAAAACATGAATGATTTTAACTGAGATGAAGCTCTGTACTCATCAACCCGGTTTGCCATTTGTTGCCATTTGTGTTCAACTTTTAATGTCATAGTTTGCTTGGAAGATCTTCTGATTTGAGCTTTCAATATGAGGAAATATACCTTGTGGCCTAATTATATATTCTGAATTTCCTTTTTAGGGTCAGTATGGAAATTACCAACAGTGAAAAGTATTCACATTCCGGTAGGCAATATCTATTAGCAGCCATATTGTCTTCTCAGCACTGTGGACATCTCCCTGAGATGAAAACCTCCCATTCCATCTAGTTTTTGGAAAAAATCTTGTGGCTGTTTTACAGTATACGGTCTTCATGGGTTAACTGTTAAAAGACTGTAGATTCTCAGAAGCTGATTTCACATCTCTACTCTAGATGGCAATATTGGACAGAAAATACGTGACCTAGCAATTTGCAGTGAGTTGAGAACTGTGTATCAAATAGACTGTTACAGACTGAAAGGTGCGAACAGCTTTGTATGTTTATGAAGGTTATGGGAATTTAATATTTTTTCCACAGATTTTTTTTGTAGGGGGAAGGGGATATGCACACTTTTTACAGCAGCAATATTTTGTATATTATGTTTTTCATGTGGTGAATATGCAAGACAGTACACTACTCGCTGGACAGGATAAGAAATCTACTGTTAAAAATGGGTAGGGTCATGATAAGTGCTTGATTCTGTAAGTCTCAAAATGGTGTACAATAAAGATAACAGTGAAAAAAGATGAAGAGCATCGTACATCACTGATAGGTTCATGTACAAAGAAAAAGAATCCCAGTTATCTAAATGGGAGCATAATTGAGGACAGTATAATATACTCTTGTGCAAAGATTAATTTTTTAAGCTTTCCAATTTTTCTGAGTGAAGCATTTTTGTAAAAACGATTTCTAACATAGTTTGACAATTTTCTGCAACATTTTTTTGGGTAACGGGATAAACGTTTGGGTTGTATTTCTCAAGTGTTTTGTCACAGCTTTGCATGAGCAAGCTGTAATCCCTCTTAATAACTGCAATAACAAAGAAAATGACAAGTGTTAATTTTACCTGGCTTAAATATGCAAAGAATTTGAAAAAGAATATGGAGGACAGGACTGTATTGTATAAGTGTATTTTAACCTTTAGTTTATAATTTGTATGTATCAAATTAGCCTAGAAGACTTTGTAAAACCTATCTAAACTTTCCTAACTGGGAGTTAATATCTTTAGAAAAGGGGGCATTGTTTGTGCGTGTCCATTTTTCTTATTGGTTAACATGAGACCAAGGGGTGTTTTATAACATAAAAAATAAAAACCTGTTGGTGAGGTCAATGCCAAATTTTGTTTTGAACTGCATTAATGCTTATAGTGTTGCATGCAAGATAGAGGCAGCACCTTGATCAGTAGCATAGTACACAAAAAAATTGGTTTTGGGACTGTCCTGCAACTGTATATCAGATAAATAAATGAATATTGTTTTGTGCAGGAATATATGTGTTCAGGAATTCCTGGCGACTTTTTATAGAAATGATAAAACTTAAGATTAGCCCAGGAATAAATCCTTATTTTTTCAATTAGAAATCATGTTGAGGGAAAAAAAAAAAAAAAAAAAAATGTTCCTGACATTTCTGACAAGAGAGACAGAAAACAAGGTTTTCATTTTTTTTCATCATTTTTTAAGGGAAAACAATTTTCTTAAAGTTGGTTGTTTAAAAAAATACACATCAAGGTTTGAACAGTTACAGCATGAGGAGCATTATTATGAATGAAATGCTTGTAGGTTCTGTGCCAATTTTCCACCACTGTGTACTTCGTTGCTATTTAAAACTGTACTCCATCAGTTCTAACGGAAGAATAAATTATTTGTGATTTTAATTTTCTCATTTGTTTCTTTAAATTAGATCCCTATCACTCTGATGTCTCATCTGGAGACTCTGCTGTGAGTTTTTATTTTATAGAAATTTGGCCAGGATAACTAAGCTGTATTTGCATTCTAGGACTTTATCAAAATTCTCTTGCCATAGCCAAGTTAATTAGAATTAACTGTTCAGTAATCAGCGTGTTGTGTAGGTTGTTTGTTACGAAATTCTTCCTCTGAAAATGTAGGTCCATGAGGCTATAATCAAGATGACTGAATTAGATAAATGAGTTGAGGAGGCAACAATGTGTTGAACCCAACCTGGTGTAGATATGTTATCTCATTTGAAATAAGCTCAACTGACATTAAGAAATAATTTGTCTTGCCAGCCCATCTTCTGTTGTCTTATTCTCCTTTTTAATGGAAACTAAAATTGCAATTTTAATAAGCAGAATTTCCTCCAGGGTTTCCCTCCTAGAGACTACTGCATTTGCAAGGTTTAATTGTTTTATAACAGTCCTGTTTCGTAAAACTTTTTAATTGGCGGTGACAAAAATTACCTTATTCCTCTGATATTACGCCAGCGGAACAACTCGAGAGGAGGTCGCTCCGTTCAAAAGTGAGTGTTTCTACCAAAGTTATATATTAAAAAAGAAACAGTTTTCCCTAAACAACAAAAAGCAGGAATGCACAACGGGAACGTGGTGACGAATAACAGCAAGGTGTCTTAGTAATTATTATTTATTAAATAAAATCCAACCAATAGCAAACTAATAAAAAGGGTGTTACAATTGGGCATTTTGCATACAGAGTATAGAAAGTAAAAGCCAAGTGAGAGACTGACAGAGCATTTCTGTGTACAGAAACAGTACAAATGTCCGAAGAGTAAAGAGGAGCACTTAATGAATTAAATGATTTGTAATTATTGTAGTGCTGTGATTTTTTTTTGCCATTGTATTTCTTTTCAGGTGATTGTATTTCCCTTTCTGCTGTGTGAATGACTCAGAATAGGGAGAAGTTGGCTCACTGTTCAAAATGAAATTGACTTCACAGTGTTCTAACCTAAGGAAGCAAACATGCTCCTATATGAAGCAGGACAAATGATCTCTCTGCAAACAGACTACTTTAGTCTTCCTCAAATTAGTTCAAAATGCTTAAAGTAATTAATTTTCGAGAAGATATTTCTGATAAAGGAAGGCAGGGACTTGGTGCAAAGATACCGTATTTTTGCAGTTCTCACCACAGAGGATGCTGAAACATACTTTCATTTGGTTAAATAAATAAATAAATGGCCAAACAATGATTCCAAACAAGGAGCCA
The DNA here is from genome assembly GCA_028571105.1 of Tragopan temminckii. Taxonomy (NCBI): domain Eukaryota; kingdom Metazoa; phylum Chordata; class Aves; order Galliformes; family Phasianidae; genus Tragopan; species Tragopan temminckii. The sequence goes on along the minus strand of JAOWBP010002052.1, from coordinate 42,946,662 downwards.
ATGCTTGAATTTACAAAACGAGGGGAAATTGTTACATCAGCAAGTCCCGGTGGAATGCAGCTGGGGGGACTCCTGAAGAAATTTCAAGGGAATAGCTGATGTTCCTACACAGGCAACAGTTGCTGTACTGTAAAATAAAAGTGAAATCCTATGAAATGAGTCCAAACTTACCTTGGAGAAGAGAAAGCTCTGGGGAAATCTCATTGTAGCCTTCCAATATTTGAAGGGAGTGTATGAACAGGAGGGGGTACGACTGTTTACAAGTGAGGACAGTGATAGGACAAGGGAGAATGGTTTTAAACTGACACAAGGGGAGGTTTAGGTTATTAGGAGGAAGTTTTTCACACAGAGGGTGGTGACGCACTGGAACAGGTTGCCCAAGGAGGTTGTGGATGCCCCAT
>JAOWBP010002052.1:42930101-42940117 GCA_028571105.1 Tragopan temminckii | reverse complement strand
AAGGCCAGGCTGGATGGGGCCCTGGGCAGCTGAGCTGCTGGGGGGCAGCCCTGCACATGGCACAGGGTGGGACTGGGTGGGCTTTGAGGTCCCTTCCAACCTAAGCCATTTGATGATTCTCATTTATTTATAAGGCTTGAATATTAATATATACATATATATTAATATATACATTATATATAATAACTTTTCTCCAGGAAAGACAAGAAAGTAATAAGAAGACATTTTTTTGCCGGTGAATTAGGCAGTATATCTTCTCTGAGGTATGTAGACGATAGATCAGTTGTGAATTTGTGTCAGTAATAAATGGGAAGAGAGCAAATGCTGTCATTGTAGCGAGAGTTTGCTATAGACTTCAAATTAGACCTGCTTGAGGTGCACGAGGTTATTTTGTGACTAACCATGCTGAATCATCTGTGTTGATTGTAATGGGGAATTGTTGCTACGCAAGCATCTCCTAGGAAGTGAATTCAGCAAATACAGGCAGGTTCTTAGCAGAGCTTTGATATGGAAGGTTTGGAGAAAGCAGCCAAATGGAAAAGGTCTGTGTTCATTCTCACCAGTGAATAGTAATCATCTCTCAGTGTGTGGCCTGAGTAGGAGATCATGAGGTGATATGAGTTCAATCTTAGAAACTGAAGGGGAGAGAGGAGCAAGTAATTTTTGAAGAGAGCCGAAGTTGTTTATTTTTACATAGTAGTGTGAGGAATTAAGTTTATGGTTGAGTTCTCTGATACCTACTGAGCACTAACAACAAGCTTTGCTGAATTGAAGTATTTATCAAAACTTTTTCCCTCTCCTAGGTGCGTAGGTTTGTGACCCTTACAACTCTTTCAGCATTTGGTGAATTTTGTCAAATTTGGTCAAAATTTATCGTGGAGTTCAGTTTTCCTTAATAAGCCTAACAAATAGCAAACTTCCTCAAAGAAGATCTCTGTAATATCAGATGATGAAAAGGAAACATGATACAGAGAAAAAAGTCTGAAGAAAAGGGAGTTCAGGAGAGCTGGCAAATCCTTAAAGAAATTATACTACAGGTAGGAGTGCACATTACCCAATGTGGAGGATGAAGTGCTTATCAGCATCTTCTAACAAAAGAGGAAGTGCACTAAAAGGATAAGGATGAAGTTTAAAAAGGTACTAGAACACAATGAAATGTAGGTAGCCAGAGAGATTGGTAGATAAAGGAGGGGTGATCCATTACTACACAGAAAATAAAAGCTGTAGGCAATGTTGCTGCAGAGTATTCAAATTTAGGACATTAATCCCAGACTTCGGTAAAATCAGTTTCACGAATACCTGATGAGGAACAATTAATTAGATACATACATGTTTGCTATACTTGCAGAGCATGATTAGATTGCCATCCCTGTTTTAGTATCAAGGAGCTGGTAACATAATAATGATACTGTCCAGATTTGTTATTTTAGTGCCTATACCGGATCAATTCATGGCGGGAGGAAAGACAGTGGGCACGTTAGAGGTAGGTTGTTAGTGGGGACGATTATCCCCAGATGACTACCGGCGAGAGGTGAGCGTGGAGAAATGACGGTGGGTGAATGTCAGAGGGGAGTAACATGTATTGATTGTATTTATGAAACATGGTGAGCTGACCACAAGATCCATAACAGTATATTGGCTCATTATTGTACCAAACATATATTAGCTCTAACGTAGATTACATCTTTACTTTTAATCCCCACTGCCGCTGAGGGAACCATGAATTTCCAGCAAAGGATCTGATGGGAAGGGAGTAAACACATGGTCTTGCAGAGGAGCTGCCAGCTCCACATCCCAGTGAAATGGATATTTTAGAGCCTGGAAACCAGTAAGTGAAGTGTATTATATTCAGATGAACTATTATATGTTCTTAATCTCAAAATATTCTTTGAGTTCATTATGATTCGATGGGGCCCATACTCCTGAATGACTTTCTAAGCATCAGTGCACATTTCCCAATTGGGGTTGAGAAACAGCCCCTCAGAGAATGTGAGAATCCAAGTTCTCTACTTAACAGAGTGTTCTTAAGCACCACTATGGTTTTTTTCTATTCTTGTTACTGAGAACCTAATGGATGGTCACTGGACACCCTTCTTCCATCTTCAGCTGAACAGGAGACATTTAGGCTAGTTACTTAATTGCCACACCTACTGCCTTGACTATGCTAACTAGTGCAAGCACCAAAGCAAGCAGATCTTCTCAAGAATACCAAGAAAATTTTTTTTGAACATAGGTGAATATTGCCTAGCTAGTAAATACAGGAACTTGGAAATGATATGGGGCAACATGCCTGGCACAACCATGTTATGCACATTTTGGAACTCCTTGGAACATCCAAGGCCAGGATCAAAACAACCATTTCTACGTTACCTACAACTCTGTAGCATTTCTAAGAAAACCACTTCAGACACTCATTGTAGAATTCTCTTCATAGATCTAAAAATTGCACTGCCTTCAGCAGCTGAGCCGCCAAGACCTCATACTTCAATTTCAGCATCCCTCTCTCTAGCAAATAGTTGAAGTTCCATAGCAAAGTTGAGTACTTCAAATCCTGACAGTTAGAGCTCAGTCCTCATTCCCACATAAACACAACCATTTTGCAAACATGATCTGATATTAATTACCCCCCTGGCACCAAAAGTCAGGATTTCCTGATGCAGCCTGCTAATGTAAAATGCATTAGTGAAAATGCTGGCTCCAAGGGGTTAGGTTCTCTAAATAAACATAGCAAAGTTCTTCTTTATTCACAACTCCCAGGCTATTCTGAAAGACTGATTTCTCCAACATGGTTTAAAAAAAAAAAGGCTAAAATCTTCCTTGGGTTTTTAATAGGTTATAAATGCCTTTTTTCTATTCAGATGCAGGAACTGAATGCCAAGCTGTAGATCAATGAAACCCAACTCTTTCTTGCCTTAGAATGAAGTTTGCCCAAGATCCTCTCTGCTGTCATCTACATTATTTCCTCTTTCCAAAGGCAAGCAACGGAGGATCAACAGGACAGGATTGTACCTCGTGCTTGTAGGCAAAGATGGCAACACTAAAATTTGTAGGTACAAAGTTTGTAATTATGTAAAAAAGTTTGTTATTATGTAAAAAAAAAGAACAACAAACCTTAACTTCTGAGGCACTGACTGTAGAATAATTTTTCTTCCACTGAAAATAAGAAGGACTCAAACAAAGCCAGCTTGCAATGAATGAGAAACGTTCAGCTCTGTTAACAAAACATGGCTGTAAGGCCAATGATTTCCATCTGAGAAATTGTCCATGCCCTCATTGGCAAAACCAGCTGAAGGCATTGCTGCTTACTGCCAGTACCACAGTGCATTGCCACCTTCTTGTTTGCGCCAAGGCTTGAACACAACCAGGAAATTAATCTCTCTCTAGCAAAATATAGAAAGAACTTGTGTTGCTTATCTGTTGTTTGTTATGGAACAAGGTGAATACCCACACCCATTCACAAAGCAGTCCCATGTAGTGTCCCGGGATACCTGACAGTCCTGATGAGCAGCAATAACAGGAGATGGCAGTGGGAAGAACTCCCTTGGGTGCAATTGTCCTGAGCTGCTCGTTGTTGGGCTGCCGCACCCCAAGTGCCAGGAGCAAACAGCTGGGGCTGTGCTGGACAGGAGAGCATTGAGGAGGGGAGAAATCAGTTTCCAGATGTTCTCTCCTGTGCTGCACCACTGGATTTGTGAGTTCCAAAGTCCCATGCTGTAAAACTTCCACACTGACTAGTACAGGGTGGCCTTAAAATGACTGCATGAGATGCCAGACCACCGGGCTGTAAGCCAGCTTGGACTTACTGGTGCTCCCATCCTGTGTGTCCCTGGGGTTTTAGAGGTGTCTTCAGAAATGAGCCCCAAGATACACATCTGTGTTCCACCTCTCCTGTTCTTTGCACTTCCTGGCCTTTCCATCCTTAGGAATCAGGGAAAGGATGACTGCTGAAGCCTTAGTTTAGACTTTCTTTGGTATGGTGTGATGATGCTGGAGCAGCAGTGAGGATTGTAATCCATAAATGGCAAGCACAGTATAACTAGATTGTCTATATAATGTGTACTCAGTCCTCTTCCTATTTCAGAGCAGCTAAAAATATACACACTCATATGATAAGATCAGATACCAACAGAAGCATCTCATCCCCACCTGATTTGAAACACAAATGCCTGTTTGTTTACTTGCAGGGGAGTAATATTAAATTTGTATCTGAAATGCTGTCCAGCATGTACAATAAAACCTATTCAGCTAATGATCCTGTCACATTTATAAGAAGGGCTGAAACCTGCATGAGATTAAAAGAAAATTCAATTACAATTTCAACAGAATACTTGCCCAGATCAAATTTTGTTGGAATCATCTGACGAGGCATACTTAATCGCTAAAAACCTGCATTTTTTAGAAAAAAGCCAACTCTGAGCATAATGAATCTTTTTGTTTAAATAGCGTGGGTATGCCACTGTTTGTGTTCCTTCCAACTCAAGCCAATCTATGATTCGAGGTTGGTTACGAGTTTAATTTTCTTAATTCTAGCTAAAATGAAAGGCCTTTCTGTCTTGGTACTCTGGCATTCAATATTCTAATTTTTGGTTGAATTATGTCCTGAAATGTTGTTTTCCTTTTGTCTTGAACACTTGCGGAGGGAAGAGTGAGGTGGCAGCTTTAATCTACACCAAAAGTTGTTCTTAATCTCAAAAAAAAGTTTTCTGACAAGTTTTCTGCTGGGGTCAAGATCTGGTGGAGAAGAGGCTTCTAAAAGTTTGAAGCTGAATACCTCTTTTCTACCTGGAGTTTCCAGAACTTCCTCTTTGTTGTGTAGGTCCAGAAGGTTAAAAATAACTGTACCTCCCGAGGCTTCTCCCTGGGCAGTGCTCTTCCCCAGGATCTGGCAAGCTTTTTCCACCAAACTGGGTCAACCTCAGTGCCTAATTTTAAAAATCTCTGGGTTCCGAAGCTTTATAAAAATCTATGAGAACTTTCCCATTGTATAATCCTAGCAGTCACATACGGCGTGCGCGGGCCTGATTGTGGTGAAGCTCTATTTTATATATTGAAATAGTGATTATTGGTTTTAAAGAGCCGCGAGCACCTTGTGGAAAACTATGGGGAAGATTCTTCATTTGTAGATCCTTCCTCTGTCACTTTATGCAGACTCTTTCCTTTTTGGACAGTAAGTGAATTGGTATTACAGCTGTAAGTGTTTCCTGTCTGAAATTACAAAACTGTATTTTAAAGTAAAGGTTGAGAAAATATATTTTCTCATATTTGCTCTGATTGTGCTTGTGATCTCTTTTACTCTCTGAAAATGTAATTAGAAGTGGTAGTGGAGATCATAAACATCTGTACCATCTGTTTTTCTGGATGTTTTGATACCAGAGTTGTTCATGCAGGCAGCCTGAGAGGTCTGGGAAGAACTCAAGCAACGCTAAATAATAAAAGGGACTTTTATGATCAGATAAATGGGTAAAACAAAATGATTTAGGTAGTTACATAAAATACCTCGTTGTTTTTCTAGTCTCTCCTTAGAACTCTTCTTTGCTGTGATGTCTACAAAATGTTTGACAGCACTTTGACCATTCAACCAGTGTCCTTCATACTCACCCGTAAGGCCTCTTTCTGTGCCGAGGCTTTCTGGTGATACTCCTCTGTTCCCAAACTTGCACTCTGCGTTGGGCTAAGACTTTTCTGAGCTGTGTTTATGCAGCACCTAGCACAGTGACATCCTGATGCATGGCAGGGAACAGAAGATTCTTCCACAAAGCAAATTAACAGTGTCGTAGGGATTTGGAAGTGACATGAAGAATTATTCAAGATTCAGTTCCAGGAGGTAAATCACCAAGTCGAAATTGTTAATGATGTCTGTGACAGGCCGCTTGGTAACAGTGCATGTGATATTATTGCAAACAATTTGACAAATACTTTAGATAACGAACAAAGTAATAAAAAAATCAATGTCTGTTCCTAGATAATTTGTGAAAAGGAAAAAGGGGTATATATTTATCAAATATATTTCTACAAATAGTTCACCTCTTGATTTCAGAGAGGAAATAGGTAAGAAGAAAAAGTGAACTCCACCAAACATTGGTTTATATATCAGTATCCTTGTAAACAGCAGTGACAGAAGGGAAGTACAGCTAATACAAAATGGGAACAAAATCCTTTCTGAACTGAACATCTTTTGTGACTCTTTGGAATCTCACTACCTGCATGTGACAAAGGGCCTGGGCTGTGCTGCTGGGCATGCTTCTGAGCTCTTGTGTTCCCTCAACCACCACCAAAATATAGTAGTGAAATGCCTGTGAAGTGAAGTTGTGGATCAAATTCACTTTCTGTGATTTCAGACATGTTCCTTGCCTTGGAGAATAAGGAAAACAAAGAATTGGGAAAGCCACTACTGGAGGGATTGATTTCAGTTTGTTAGGGTTGCACAAGTCTCACCCTGATTGCTCTTATTCGCCAGGAGGCCAAGCGGTTATCCTAAATGTGAAGGAATCTCTCCAGGTGCAGCAGCCAGCCAGGCAACAGCAAAGACCCAGTTAGGATCCTGAAAAACATGCAAACAAAACCCAAGGAAACACAGTTCTGATCCACCCACCCAGAAATAAATTCTTTTTTGCTTTTTTTACCTACCTGGCCTGTAAAACAGAAACCTTATTTACAGTTTTAGCATTTTCCCTTCAAAGAATGAATTTCCTTCTATAGACTTCAGTGTGCCATCTGCGTTCTGTGCAGTCTGAATTTACTCTTCCAGAGGACTGATGAACATCCTACTCGAACAAAGACCAGATAACGCAGTACTGGGGAAATCTGGCAAACCTACTCCTGTTGGGTGAAGTGCTATATCTCACTGTACTTGATGAGAAACGTCACATTTTGATAATTTTATATGTTAAATGCCAGTTTAATAGGTGGCATAGGCATTGAGGTGGCTATAACCCACTGGAAATCAGTGCTAGATGAAGAAGTTCGAACTTTCCATACAATTCTCATCTTTGCAATTCTTCGGGCATTTTTCAGATGGTTTATCAATTAAATATTTGTTTTGCCAGCAGCTGGTTTGAAAGTCCAGTCTAAAGACTTTAAGATCATATAAGATCTTCAGCTGAGCTTCACAGCCTTCCAGGAGGTCCACGATGCCTGGAACCTGGATAGCACAGTGCTCTTATGCAGTCCATCATGCAGCCTGGACTGACGTTGCCCTCCCAGAGCACCACATCCTCCCTGTCCTGATTCCTCTTCAGGTGCACTGAAAAGGAGAGAACACAGTGGTGAACTTTGCAAAGGGTCTGAAAACCAAATATTTCTTAAGCTGGCCAATACTGGATGTATGTGGAACCAAACAGAAGTCACTTCTGGGCCTCCAGCAGGAAGATGTCTGCCATTTTGCTTGGACCTAAACTGGACATCTTCTTGCTATAGGATGCTTCCCTTCCTCTAGGACTATAAGCTATGAATGATCAAAAATTCTGAGCAAGATTCTCTCAAGAGAATCAAAGTGAAAAAATGTTATTTACCTAGTCATTATATTATGTAAAAATATAATAATAAAAATTGTTTTTTCAAGCACTTCTCTGCTTCCTTCACGCTATTTGTATGTCACCTTTTAGTTGAAAAAGCAACATTTAACACATCTAGAAATGAACATCTCACCTTCTCTGTTCAAGCAGGGATTCTGCCCATGCCAAAGATTAGGGAAATCCATGTCACATGACGGTCTGGACTTTCTTCTGTTCTGTGGCCTCTTTTCCTCCCTATTCTTGTTCATGTGCAAGTGTTCTAAAATGAAGACGGAGGTATACTCCTCGTGTACCTACTGTGAAATTATTTTTCAATACATATTTATGTGAACTGCAAACATCTTTAAATGTAAAATTGTCATTACAGTGTCAACCATCTTGCTAACTGCTGGAAAACCCCTAACCTAAGCAGCGCTTTTTATAACTCGGCACATTAATTATATTTAGAATCCTTAATTACCTCTTTTCCATAGTCAACCCTAATAAATTCCAAACATTTAAAAATAATTTTAAATAATGCTGCTTTCCTTGCATATTTTCAATCAACTACACAAATATCTAAATTAGCTGGTGATTATACAACATTTGGTTTGCTTTAAATCTGATGCTTAATTGTCCAACACAACACTCTCTGTCTCAGTTTCCAGCATTCTCCTACCTTGCTGCCCAGGAGCTGCTCACTGGTGCTGGGATGGGATCCTGCCACCTTCAGCCCCAGAAAATGGTGCTGTTGTGGTGGTTGTTGCTTTGGGATTACACTCAGGGAAGGCCATCACAGCTCACTATTCTGCACGGCAACTGCTTACCATTTAGGAGTGAGTATGACTGGCAGAAGGTGCAGCCTTTTGGTAGGGTTAAGCTCTGGGTCTTGGTTCACAAGCTACTCAGACCAGACATCTTCTTCTTGAGAATACCTTGACTGTATTAAATCTAACATGCTCTGAAAAACAGTAGACGGAAGAGGAACATAAATTACAAATGGCATCACAAGCGGTGAGCAGCAATATGACTAAGACTTGACTGTATACATACACCAACCCTCTCACCTGTACACACTGTTGTCAGTCATACTAATGAACCAGAAGGATATAAGTCTTTTAAGCAAGACTTTAAGCAAGTGTTCTGTTTTCTTTTAATTTTGCAAAATTCTGCCTTAAAATTGGCTTTAAACCAATCTTTATTTACCACAGATTCCAATTAGAAAGCGAATATTGAAAAGAATATCTCAGTTTTCTTTTTTTTTTTTTAAAGACACCTTCATGTTTAACTTAGAAATATATTATCCCCCAACAGATTTATAGATGTTTTATGAATGATTCTTCTGATGCCCAAAAAATATCCATGCAATAAAATTTTGTCCAATTGAAGACTTCTAGGGAAGAAGAATCTCATCCTATCTTCATTACAGAAACAAACATTTTTCTATGCCTTTTTTTTTTCTTTTTTTTTTTTTGCAATAATTTTTCATTTGCTTTTAAACTGGTTTTCATTGGTTTATTTTGGTAGGACAGAGCCAGTCTTGAGAGAGGTGGGTGAAAAGAAGACTGGGAGCATTTAGGGGAATTATTCAAAAAGAATGGGAGAGAAAACCCGAAGGAAACAATAGCACTCGACATTTTCATTGAAAGATTCCTTTCTCCTTTAGCCCGGCTGGTGCCCATAGCATCTAAGCATCTCCATCTTGCTTACATCCTCTGACTCCCCAGGGGATGCTGAGCATGGTGCCTGTTTAAGTAAAGCTGTGTAAGGTTCCCAAAATAAAAGTCACTCCATATAAGAAACTGTCTTCAGAGAAACAGGATGATGGCAGGAAGGGAAAAAATACCAATATAATCACAGAATCACCAAGGTTGGAAAAGATCCAACTGTCTACCTACCACCAATATTTCTCACTAAAACATGTCCCTTAGTACAGCAGCCTAATGTTTCTTGAACACCTCCAGAGACTCCAGGAAACTCAAGATGACTACAGCACCTTGTTCCAGCTCGTTCCAGATCCTGACCACTCTTTTGGATAATAAATTTTTCCTAACGTCCAATCTGAATGTTCTCTGGCACAACTTGAGGCCGTATAATACCTTTCTTGAAATCAGAATGAGCAGCTCATATCTTCCATAGGGAATTTCTCCCTGAAGAGCTATTTTGACAACACCTACTGAAGTCATCTGTCTGAGGAAGACCTTCCCACCTGCCTCTCCTGTTTGTTCTGGCTTAGTTTACAAATCTCAGCTTGGCAGCCAAGGAGTCACAGGGTGAGGGTGAGCTGTGCTGCACCACTGCATGGCTGCAGGCATGTCACTTAGCTTTGCTCTGCAGTGGGACCCCTGTTGCCTGTTTTTCTTCCTAATGCACTCCTTTGGAAACTTTGGATGAAATGACAGTGCTTTTATTTGGAGAGTGCTCTACGCTGCCTCTGTGGCAAAAAAAAAAAAAAAAAAAAAAAATCGTAAAGAAAAGGCGATAATAAAACAGGGACTGAGATTGCCCTTGGGGTAGTCAAAA
>JAOWBP010002052.1:42885467-42908538 GCA_028571105.1 Tragopan temminckii | reverse complement strand
ATAAAGGAAGCTGTCTAATTTCTTCTAATGTGAGCAGGTAGCCAGAAGAATATATTAGTCCACCTAGGAGGAGAAATTGCTGATGGGGACACTGTATTTAATAAAATTCTGTTTATTTTTCATTCAAGGTCAGGCTGGATGTGGCTCTGGGGGGCCTGATATAGTGGTTGGCGACCCTGCACATAGCAGGGGGGTTGAAACTAGATGATCATTGTGGTCCTTTTCAACCCAGGCCATCCTATGATTCTATGATTCTGTTTACAGAAATGTGCCATATTCTACTTTCATGATGCAAGGATCCAGAGACAGGCAATTCTCTTGCTTGAAGATCCTTTGCAACTTTTTGTCATTTCTGCTGCTGCCATGTCATACATGAGTTCTTTCAAAAGTGGCTGATGCCTCTGTTTTCATATCAGTCTGTGTGTTTTTACCCTCTTTCACTCCCACCCCCATGTTTTTTGGTTTTTTTTAAATACTAAGAAAAGGCCCTCTTCTCTGTGCTGTCTTTTCTCTATTGTTGGTGAAAACACGTGGTTACCTATCTCTTACATTCATCTTAAAGGCTGATGGCTAGACATATTGGTATGAAATGGGTTTAACATGATGTATGTCCTTCTCCACAGCTCAATCCACTGAAACTGTCACCCTATCCAGTCAAAGTCAAGATAAAGTTTATTCAGATTTTAATAGTAAAATTAAAGTAAATACTTAAGTCTCCCTGCATTTTTAAACACTTTTTATTAAGTTAATTTCACATCACCAGGCATTCCCAGTGTCTTCAATAAGTTTGATTTGTATTCTTCCAGCTGCCAAATGGAAGGTTATCTCTAAATAATCTCCTGTATAATCCCTGTATCCTGTAACCCTGGGTCTATACAGTCCTCCAGACGAAGCCACTCTCATCTTTTCCAGTATAAAGGAATTCTTAGTAGTTGTGTCAGTGGCTTCTAAGCTTGGAAACGTGACAGCTTATTTACCGCAAACTAGATAGGAAATAATTTGTTTCATTTGTTTCAGCTAGTCCACATCTTTAAAAGGATTTTCCAATCACCCAATTTGCAGTAAACCTTTCCTACTGTTACTATATACGATAAACTCTTAACTCAGTTATTAGCTCGTCTATTATCTCAGTTGCTCATACCTCTTGTTCACATTACATAGGTCCTCCTGTTGCAGAATCTGTTTTCCCAGGTTTTGGATGTTTTCACATTCCCCAGACATTCTCTCCATTTGAAATCAATTAAGACATTCCGTTTTGGATCTCCCAAATCCCTAGTCCTTTTTACTTGTCTAGTCTAATAAATATAAGATTTGAAACAACATCTACAATTCTTTCACATTTCACTGATTCTATTACACATTCAATTGCCAAAATTCCCCTTTTTATTGTTAGCTGTCCAGCCTGATATAAAACTGGTGTGCTGGTCCTGCGATATGTTCCCGAGTTTTGATTCTTCAGTTTGGTGTCCTTCCATTTCCTGAGCTGAAAGAGGAGTTCTCTAGGAAGTAAAGATGTTCTGCCTGTGGCAGCCTTGTATTAATAATAAACTTTCCTTTCACAGTGTCAGATTTCAAGTTAAGTTGACACTGTTCTCACTTTAATTTTACTGGGCCAAGTTTTTGTTTTTATTATTTTTCAATAACATTGCAGGACAGATTTGTATCCTATTTCCCTGATACAGAACTGTACTTAGGGAATTTGTAGAGCTGGTCTTTCACCCTTGTCATCAGAAACTGCTTCCTCCTTTGGTCCATGGCTGCAACAGGAGAATCACAATTTCCTCTGCAAACCCCAGAGACCTCATAGAGTGTCCTTGGCAGCTATTCACTGACCCTAGTGTTAAAGCTTAAGTCCAATCGAGCACCTCTGAATTGATCCATTGCCAGTTTATCCTGAAAGCCTTCACTCACATCTGTGCATGCAGGTTCTCTTGCTGTTCGGGTGGGATTTTCCTTTATTTTCCCCTTTCTCTTCTGTTCTGGCTTTGAGCTGCATCTGTATTGACTCATATTTATGGATGATTCTAATCCAGAGAAATTGTTTGCATGAAGTCTCTTTTTGGTAAATCTGAGCCACAACACTCTCAGGGCATGGCTATTCAAGCATCTGCATCTTCACCAACTTTCATTCAATCCCTGAATTTACATTTAGAAAAGTAAATCTCCAGTGCAGTTTCCCCTAAAAGATATTAGATATTTGCATTATTTGACGTATGAAAACCCAGCCTCTCCAATGGGACTCTGTGTCTTGCCAGTCACGCAGAACTGCAGTAAATGTTTTTTCCTAAACTCTTGCTTGGCCCAACTGAAAGTCCAGGTGGCTGGCTACCATCATGGGTCTGCAACCAGAGATTTCCTCGTGGAGCTGAAATTTAGCCAGTGTGTTCTTGTTCTACTTCGTCCCTGCTAGTGGATTCCCAGCTGGTGTCTCCCTACCCTGAAAGATCTGTGGCAGTATGCTTGCCATTTACTTTTTTGGGCTTACCAGTTCAGACTGGAAGTTTTGCAGCTGGCCTTCAGTCTGTTAAGACATTTTGTAATCATTACCACAACAGAGAGTTCACCTCTGCCTGCAAATCACTTCAGCCATTCCTGGGAAACCTCCAGATGCTGCTGTAATTCCTTTTGTAAAGTTTCCAATTCTTGTTTTAGCGCCTTCTGGTCTTGTTTTAATTTCTCTTGGCTAGCTTTGTTTTCTGGGAGCAGATTTGTTGTTGGTTCAAGAAGAATACCACCTTATAATTGCCCTACTTGAGAGGGGTCCCAGTGCCAACACCACGGTTTTTATCTCATGATCTGATAGGGTTATTCCAATTACAAGGAGAAATTGATGCATGAGATACTTCTGATACAATTCTGTTAATTTATAATAATGTATTAATTTGCTTTCTTAGGGAAAGTGTTATCATGCACAGATTTCTTGCCCACAGCTCTTTCTGCTAGCAAGCTTTCCAAAAAATCCCCCTTCAAGCCTTCCCATGGAGCTTGTGAGAAGGTCACAGGTCTTCACATTGAAGGAAAAAGCACCTTAAGGAGAAAGTTGCTCCAGTCCCATGGAGCAGGAGCTATGCCATGCCAGAGAGGTACAGGCAGGACAAATGGAAAATGCTCTGAAAGTGGTGGCCAACAGAAAAAGAAGCAGGCCAGTCTATGGCATGTTCACCGGGGAAGTGCATTTTGCTTTTCACAACTGTTTCAAAATCTCCCGTAAATGTTAGCGTGTTTTGGGACACTTCATAAAACAACAGCCAGGGAAGGGGCTTTTTTTTTTCTTCCTAAAGCACAGGCACAACATTGCTGAAAGGACTGTGCATTAGCTCTGCTCAGACTGCTGCATCTTTCTCCTTGCACTCCATCTCTTCTGCACGGAGTTGTACCTCAACAAATCCTTTCCATCTAAAGGGTTAACACTCCAGAGCCTTCATGTCTTATCTTTTTTTAAGGAGATATGCACTAGCCTTATCTGCTAGATATCTCAAATGAAGAAGAACAAGTAAATTTAAGCTCGGTATCTAGAGTCACATACATGTATACAGTTGCAAAAGAAACAAGGAGTCAAGACTGTTGTCCAAAAGAACTTATCAGTTAATAGAACAAAGCAAATTACAATCAATGTTGAGAAGAAAGAGGGCTTAGGAAGACAAGTGGTGAGAAGATCAGCACAATGCTCCTGTGGGTTTTAAGGCAAGGAACATAGGAAAGAGATGGGAAAAGCTAACTCAAATGGCGTGTAAGGAGGCAGAAAGCAGAGTGGAAGAATGGGTCACAGGGAGTAGTGCAGTCATCAAAGAGGGAAAAATATGGGATCAATGAGGCAAATAGGATGAAAGGAGACAAAGATGAGGTTGTGCATGGCCCCTAAGGAACAATGAAGACAGCTGATACTGATGTAACATTTTCTTCTGATTTCTAAATACAGTTAGAGATTGATGCCTGCCCTGTACAATGGCAGCTGCTGCAGAAGAGTACTGCTAACAGTAAGTGTTGCTACATTGCCCACCCTTGGGAAAGAAAAGCCCAAAGGGCAGTACTAGTAGGGCATGCATAGAGCTCTAGAGAACCATGGTGAGATGCAAGTTTTAAGAACAGAAGTCTCCTACAGGAGGGGATTGCTGTGTCAGTCATTGACATGATACCAGTTTGATACGCATCTGCTGGTCTCACCTATGGCAGTTTGTTAGAGGGAGAGACAAAAACTTGATTTAATAGATCCCCATTGATGTAGAGATTTTTGGTTTTGAGCTCCAACTAACAACAAGGCTAAAAAAGTGCTAAATGGTCTGGATTGGATGTAAGATAGTTTTATGGGATTAAATGCAGGTGAGAAAAAAAAAAGACATCTGGAACAGTATTTGGACTCTCTGTTAAAGGAAAGTAGGAACCATAAGAATCTTCACTGGGATTAACAAAACTTTAGGCCAGGAGGAATGGGTGTAATCCTGTCTAGTGACCTTCCTCTTGGGCAAAGCTGTAGCATTACACACAGTCATCCTTCCACAGCTGGTTTCTGAGGCTGTGCTGAGTACTTGGAAAGATGACTTACCCTCCTGCCCTTCTGATGTCTTTTCTTAGAAACATAGCACCACGAGGGACACATGCAGCCCTGCTATTCACAGTGTGACGTCAAACATATCCCCCTACAACCAACCTGAACTTTCTTTCTCTGATGCCTCACATCTTTCCCTTTCCCGTGGCATGCATCACCCTCTCTACTTCCCATCAGCCTCAGAAGCAGCTTTTGCTCCTTATCCTGTCATACTGTGGCTCTTCTTAAATAATGCCACTTCCTCTCTTTTCCTTGCCTGTCCCTATTGCTGAATTCTTCCCCAAGTGTGGAATTTGTAGTGTACGCACTGTGGCTCAGCCAGCTTGTGCCTTTTTTTTTCTTCCAGATGTATTTATTGATATTTGCCAGGTTCAGCACCATCCAGGCATCTGGATACAATTCTGGCCACCTCCTTGTGGATTTCCTCATATTACAGCAAAATGAACACAATCTTGGTTTTCTTTTGTCTGCTAAACTTTTTACAGTGTAAAGAGAGGCTGGGATGCTGTTCAAGAGGCTTTTAAAATTGTCTTCCTTTCTTGTTGCAGTGTCCATATCATATCCCACTTGAATTACTTCACTAACTGTCCGCCATCTTTCACAACCAATATAAAGGGAGGCACTGCCCATATCTGGGAGCATTGCATTTTTGATCACACACAGTACTGGCCGAAGGCTGATGGAAGTAGGTCTTGGGGCCGTGTCAGAAAATGCACTGGGGAAGAGGTGATTATAAGAAAGGATATAAATTAAGAGTAGGATGCAAAACAATTTTTTAGTTATATAAGTTGATGGGATGGAAATGGCATATGTATGTCTATGAATAAAGAGATAAATGGTATTGAAGAGAAGGACAATATATATTGTCTTTATACAGCAAGAGAAAAGAAAGTAGGTAAGTGGTCTGAAAGGATTAGCAATGTGGACAGCAAAGTGGTGGCAGGATTGGGTGCCTGTCTGGAAATGAATCAGCAGTAATAAAGAAAACTGTGATATGCCCCATAACGGCACATAAAATATGGAAAGGAAAAAAGGGAGAAATGATGAAAGAGCAATGCGTGTGTATACAGCGGGGATTTAGAGAGGATTTAGAAAGTTTATTAGCAAGCTATCATAAAATTATACACACATAAAGTTACTTACACAAGAACATTTACAATATAAATGCAATTTTAAGCCATGGGTTTCATTATCCTTTACCTAGTGGGTAATAGCTCAAGGAATGTAAGTTGGATTTTAATTCCGTCTGGCATAGAAAAGTAAATGACAATTTGCAGTGTTTGGTGAAAAGCAAAAGTGTGATGTTCAGATGCCTGTATGAACTTAAGGTTTATTGGTAGCACTAGTATAAAAAAGGTGCCCTACCTGTTATCTCTTCATAGAAGATTCTTGTTGTGTTCAACCGAGTGCTGTAAAAAATATAAAGTCATTACAGCTTCTGGATATTTTTTTTATACTTTGGGGTTTTCATCAAGATTCAGAACCATTTTCAGAGAGTGCATGCCCTAAGACCCTCTCTGTCACTTACGGAATGCTGCAAATTGACTCTATCACTTTACCCGCTGCTGTAAATTGGCTCTGAGCACACATAATGTGTCAGGTTTGCCTACTCACTTTCAGTTTTCACCCACCTCTACTGGGCATATCTAGGAGTAATGGGATGAAATTGAGCAAAGGAAAATTTAGACTGAATATCAGGAAAATTTTCCTAACAGTGAGATCTATTAGAATGTAGAATAGTCCCCCAGGAAAAACGATGGAAGCCCCATTGCTAGAATCATTAAAAATAGACTGGAAAAAAACACAGTAAAAATACAGTAGAAAATAATCTGCATTGTCAGGGGATGGACAAGATGATTCCCTAGATTCTCTCAGGCTCTAATTTCTAGGATTTTAGGAGCTGAGCTCGATCAGTATTAAATTCCCTGAATGCCCAAGATCATCTAATTGAAACAATAGAAAGTTTGCTCATAGGCATGCCAGGGAGAGTGCTCGGTAATGATCAGACTGCATTACTGCTGAGAGTGTATCACTTGATCTGCACTGTACAAAGAAACAAGGAAGGAGACATTTTTGTCACAATTTATCCTTTGCTAACGCTCTTCTTGTAAGTCAAATATTCTGTCTGGGTTCAGCATCGCTGATGTTATAGAAAGCGATCTTTAAAACAGGTAATAATGGAGTCCAGATTGCAGTTTGTAGCAGTGGAGTTTTATATCAAAAGCTAACTGCACATGTTCAGAATCAAAATTTCCTCCTGCAGTACATGTACTTCTTACCACAACTTCGTGCTCCTTCCATAGCAAACAGATGCGCTGCACTGCCATTTCATTTGTCTGTGGAAGCCTCACTTGATATTGAAGGATAACAGATTAACTCCATAGGGAAAAGACTCATTCCAAGTATTTCCTCTAAAAAATGAGCTTTCTGTTGAGATTTTCTCTTTCTCATTGGTCTTAATGTTTCAAAATCAATGTCAGCATCTGAACAAATTAAAAAATACATGTATCAAAAATATTTCAGGTACTACCATCATCCATATCTGAAGTCAGTGCCACTTTTTGACATTCAGCAATGCTTGGGTTAGGACACCCAAGAGCAAGGAGGGAGAAAAGACCTATCAAACTAACCACACAGGAGAAGGGGCTGTTCTGCAGTCAGCTGAAGAGGTCATGAAATCTAAAAATCCTTTTATTTTTTCCTTTTATTTTTTCCTGGAAGACTGCCACAGTGACTTTCCTCTCACTTCTTGCAATAGTCTTGCATTCCCAATGAGATGCCTGTTGGAGCAGGCACTCCTGTCTTGCCCCATTTTGGGGCTGAACAAGAGAAACATTAAGGTGAGTGAGGCAGAGCATCATTCACACCCCTCCCTGCACAGGGCCCTCCTTCCTCCTCACAAAGGACCTGGAGAATCCTGTTGGAAGTCCCTCTGCCTGATCACACTGCTGGGCCTCCTCTGGGAAATTTCTTACCATGGTAGCTGAGACCTGCAACTTTCATTTCCGGGCTTGGCCAAGATAAATGCATTGAGGATGTTGGAAATAAAGAAAACAACTGCCCCGCTGGCATGGGATGAAGGTCAGCCTGATGGGAAGAGGCCGGCTGGTGGCTCCCTGTCCTCTGCATGGTGGTGAGCTGTGGGCTCATCACTGCCAGAGAAATGTAGTGGCTGCTCTTCATGCATGCTATCTGCACACATACACACATCATGCAACGTACAAACTACTCACTAATTAAATCATAGGGGAAATGATGTCCTCATCCTCCTCCTGTTTTGAGGACTGTAAGGGTCTGGTGAGAGCCTAGAGGTACCAGGAGATAATAAGCCTGCCTCGTAATTTCTGACCATCTATCCCTAGCTGATTCAGGTCATTAGAGTTATTTTGCAACATTCTCTTAATAACCTGCAAACGCTCTCCTCCAATGCTAAAATCATACACAAAAGGCCAAGGTTTAGGGAGATGAAGACAAGGCTGATAATGAGTCCCTGATTGATTAAAAGTAAATACATTTTTATTCAGAGAAAAGGGCATTTGTTACCACAAACATTTCACCTTTAGCACAAATAGGAGTTACACTTACATTTAGTAAGGGATTATAGCAGCACTACAACTAATTACTTCCCAGCAGCTGTTGGCCTCAGGTTAGATGTAAGCTACTTCTGGCAGTATGTGGTGTGGGTTCATGTAAAAGGAGCGCAGTATTTTCATTGTCTTGGTGGAAAACAGTGCAACGGTGAGATGTGAGTGAATATACTATGCATAATGCAATATGAAATAAGAGCTTATTACAAGAAGGCTCAAGGAGATCAAACAAACATTAGTCCATTCCACCATTTTATGTTACGAGGATGATATTAATTATTCTGTTTGTATTTTGTAGATGGCCTCAAGTTATACAATTATCACATAGGAAGGTGCGCATTACTTACTGGAGACAGATTCAGACTCCTTGATTACCTTGAGTTGCATGAAGTCCATTGTACATTCCTCATATGACCTATGACCTATGCAAATTATAGGACACTTACAATCAGTAGAATGTTATTTGTCCTTCAGTTATTTGCCAGACATTAGGTGTAAGATTTTCCTCTTTTCTTGAATCCCAAATAGTCACACCTTTGGTATTCTTAAGTGATGCTCCGAACCCTCTGCTCTACCATTCAGTGGTATATAATTTTTGCTAAGCCGGTGGCAAGTGATAAGATTACTTTAAAATATCTATTAGGATTCAGAGAAGGATGTTTCTACAGGTGTAGACAATGAACAGCCCTGAAATTATTGAGTTATTCATAACTTAGAGCAGTTACAAATTACTGCTATTAACTGAAAACTGTAATTACAGCCAGAAGCTAGGTCTTGTAGCATAATTTCTGGTGTGGATAGTTTTTAGCGCATGTCTTGGGGAGCAGAAATTTAGAGCATACAGAGAAATGGCTGTTTTGATCCTGTAAAAACATTTGGTGTGCTCTAGGTCACAAACAATGGAAACTTTCACCTTGGATGAGCAAAGAATTCCTGCTCTGCTTAGAATAGTGAAGGAATGGTATCTTCTAGCCCAAATGAATGCTCTCACTGCTGGACTATTTTTCACAATGACACGAGGAAGATCCTCTGTAAAGGTCTTTCATTAAAAAATGTACTTTGACAATTGCTCTGTCACATCTAGAAACTGCTGACTGACTCTAGAAAATCCCTTTGAGATAAACCTGGGAGAGACTGGCCTCAGATACTGTGTCACAGAGCAAGCAGAGACTCCAGCAGTATCTCAGCACAAACCATCCATAGCGCTGTGTTGTCACCATGTAGAAGTACAGACTTACTGCTCCTTTCACCTGTGCATCTATGCTGAAACCACCAGGTCCCCTTCTGTGCAATGTGTTTTGATGCGTCTTGAGTATAGAAAGTGCTTAAGAAAAATAACAGTACTTTAATTGCAAACAAATACCAAACCAGATATTCAGGTTGTTGAATTTATTCCTATGATTCTGCATGGTGGTTGTCAGCACACCAAGCATTGCAAAGTATCTTCCATGGCTGTGCACAGTGGCTGGGCATGAAACTTGGGTTTTAGTGCTTCCTAGGTGCAGAAAAATGACTACAGCCCCTGACTAGGGGCTAACTGCCATACTCCACTGCTCCTTGTATCTTGAGAAGAAAGCTTTCTGGAGGATATTTAAACCTGAGATATT
Source organism: Tragopan temminckii (assembly GCA_028571105.1). NCBI lineage: Eukaryota > Metazoa > Chordata > Aves > Galliformes > Phasianidae > Tragopan > Tragopan temminckii. Next base: position 42,898,798 of record JAOWBP010002052.1, on the reverse strand, counting down.
CCTTACACACAGTCAGTGAGAGGCAAACAGCCCTACTTCCAGTCCAAGCAGAATGCAACAGAGTGATTTAGATTTCATGCCATGTATTTTTGACCTTTCTGTTGGAAGAATAACACCGAGCTTGTTTAAGAGTAAAAGATTGATGTATGTCTTGTTCTGAAAGCAAGGTTATAAAAATTGTACCTTCTTACTCAGCAGATCTGCTCCTGTTGTGTATTGAGAATCATTGCTGCCTGCGTTCAAAACTAAAAAGTTTACGATTTTTAGCCCAGAAAAACCAACCTGCTTCAAGACAAGTGAGATGGTTCCTGTTTATTGTATTATTAATAAAACTCTGTACTCCTTACCCGTTACCAGACCAGTCAGTGCACATGCTGATTGTTAACAAGTGTTCCTGGATCTCTCCCTTTATTACCTTTAGTGTTGGCATGAGCGGAATTTCTCCTTGTACAAGAGACCAGTAGTGTTTGCTCAACAATAATTCTTGCATATTTTGCTGGCAGAGATTTCATTACCTGTGAGTGATGCATTATAAGGAAAGAATCTTGCTTTGCCTTCAGAGCACAGTGGAGTTTGCAGTGGAAAAGAAATGATGGATTAATAGCAGAAATAGGTGAAAAGCAAACTTCCACTAAAGGAAAATGGAGTTTAAATGGAAAAGAAGTAAACAAAGAACTAAGGATTTGGCTCTGAGAAAGTCCATTCACAAGAACCATCTCTTAAACCTTTACTGAATGGACTATAAAATACAGATTTCTTAATGGAGATCATCTTTTACAAAAGGGCAAACATGCAAGGCAAACTCTCAGCACTGAGCATGTTTTTACTGTAAGAACAGCTTGTTTGCTTAGGTATGGATTAGCTTTCCAAAGTAAGAAAAACATGAAAATGTTGAGACACCATATATTACTACTGGTGCAAAAAGCGCTTTATCATATCAGTGAGTCTGCTCCTCCAGGAACACTGAGGGATAAAACAATAGGGATAGTATGAGACAGACCCAGAGATCCTTGATCAGGCTTTGTACAAAGAATCCCTGCACCAACGTCATGCTACCTGTGCCATGACATAGAATTGTTTTTGTATCTGTACCTGAACTTGCTGCCTGAGAGAGTCTGAGTACCTGAGCGGAGTTAGTAAGCAAAGGGAATCACACTGGTCCTGTCCTTTGCTATCATACTGCTGGACCCCTATCTCCTTGGACCCCTACATCCTTATGCCTTTTAGCAGTACTGAGCCTATACTGAAAAGAAAACAAAAGAAGGTAAAATAAGTGTGTTTCTTGTTGTCTTTTAGAAGAATTTGTGTCTCTCCAACCACAAGGATGTGCACAAAGGTGTTGCATTATAATGGATCAGTTGCCTATTGAAAGAAAATAGGAAAGTAAATTTTTTAACACTCCTTTGGCCTAGTAAAACAAATAGATAGATTCAGAGCTTCTCACCTTTCTCCCTCACACAGTGTCCCATAAAGAATCAACGGTGACAGTGAGCGAAGTGATGCAGAAACCAGGATACTTCTCATGCCAGCCTGGAGAAGGTGTCCTGCTGAAATTGGAGGCATACTAAAGTACAAATAACAGTATATGCCTGCATACTAGTTGCTTGAGGTCTTCTATGGCTTACTGAGGTTGAGCCATAGAGAGGCTTTCTTTTAATGAAAACATAAAACATCTGGTTTGGTTATAAATATTAGAACTGTTTTCGTGATCTCTGTTAATGACAACTCTTCCAATGCCATTGATCAATACAGTCCTTTTCCAGTTACCTCCCACCAAGAGGCCATCCAGTCTGTTGTCTGTCGTGATCAATTAGAATGAAGAATACTACTCTGTGTGATGGTATGCTGCCGACTAGAGACTTAGACAGCACTCCAAGTCCTATTACCAGACAGGTGCTGAATTCGGTACTTTAAGGAAGTGCTATGCACCAGAACTGTCAGATTCCTTGGGGAATCTGGGTAAAATATTTTGTGGACTCCTGAATTTTGAAAAAGGAGATCAGAGACCTGCTGCTAGAATCAACAAGGATGAACCAAGGTATCCTCACTTGCCCAAGCTTGTACAAGGGTCTGTTAAAAAAAAAACAAAAACATTTACCTGTCATCTTGTCCTCTAACCTTAACCACTTGACCCCCAAGCAGTTCTGCACAATACTGAGGCACAGGCAAGAAATTTGGAGGAGTGAAACTCAGGGAGGAGATGACTGGCACTGCTACTTGTTTACACTGCTTATAGGGTGAAATTACTTAGGCGCTGCACCTCTCATGATACACTTATCTCTGCCTGAAGTGTGCCTTAAAGAGCACAGGGGCCTCAGTGGGACCCCTGCCACTGCACACCATGAAATTTATCTGGATGTGATCCCTACAGCTGCAAATTCACCTTCCTTCTCTATTACACATTCTATTAGCTTGCTTTCCTTCCCCTTTAGCACACACCAGCGCTGCTCTTTATTTTAGCGTTATTAATTTTTGACATGAAGTCGCTCTAAACATGGTAAATACAGAAAGTAATTGGTATGTTAAACAGAGGAAGCATAATGAGTCTCATGTACAGACGCGACTCGCTCCCGCTGCAGAGCCTGACTGAAACAGAATACACAATAGCTCTGCCAATTTCCCAGGAACTTCTTTACCAAGTCCCCGTGGTTCACAGGCAGTGCCTCGACCTCTCCTGTACTTATGATACATCCAGCCACAGTTTAATGGCTGAAATGACTTTGAAGCTCTCCCAGTGGAACCAATTTCCACCCTATGTGAATACAAGCTCCAGCCTTTCAGCAGAGTTTAGTTTGGTGATAAGTTAACATGTGAGGCCAGCCTGAGAATAAATTTTGACTGTTGCCCTGATGGTAGGGCTTTCACATTGTGACTCGTGGCTACAATGGCTTTTTGGGAGAGACGCGCTCTCCAGACTAATACGGGCTGATGGGATATTTTGTCAGTGAGGAGAGATGTCACTTGCAGCTTCTACTGTCTTGTCAGCACTGATGGCAAATTTTCGCTAGGAGGAGCAGGTAGGGAAATCACAGCCCATCTCAGCTCAGGCTTGCAGTGATAGCGGGCTGATTGTGAATTACAGGAGGTGAGTTTCAAAGGTACAGCCCTGCACAGAGTAGAAAACCTTCTCTAAATTCACCTAGAAGTTAGTGGGAGAGTGAGATTTATTAGTGAGTGCAAGAAGAAAAGCTTTTATACAAGCCCCAAAATAATACCAGCCTAGCTTGGCTCTTTCTCTTCATTTTAACCTTTTTAAAGATTGTAGATTTCCAGTTTTCCAGTGGGAATAATATACACTAAATACAGTTACTCAAGTTCTTGTGTTACAGTTTCAAATCCAATCAATTTTGTCCAGAATCCAGGCTGCAAGATCAGATCAAAATTATTGCACAATCAGGAATTACAACACATTTATGCTGCATGAAATGCCATTTTCCTGTCAGCTGTAACCTGTTCTTCAAGTTGTAATTCACAAATAAAAGACAGACACACTCAGCAGTGGCATGGGATCGTAATACTTGACCAAGAATGGCGCTGACATACATCAGCAAAATGCCCACAGACAGCATAATCGGGAGCCTGACCTGTCTGCTGTTGTACCAATGGTACTGCATAAATAATTAATTGTACTTGCCAACGTAACATACGGCACCAGGTAGCTCTTTCCTTTTTGTTTTCTATGACAAGCCTTGATCTTTTCCTATGTTAGCTGCTATAAGAGAAGAAACTGGAAGAAAGAGAGCAGACCCTTACTACTTGTTATATCCTACTCGCTTTCTCAGGTTATTCTTGAAGAGGAGTTGCTGACAGGATATAAAATATCTTAGTGATGCCTGGCAGAACAGAATCAGCAGAAGTATCTGACCACCTTAATCTGAGTTTCGTGCATGAGCCAAAAGAACCCACAGATACAGTCTTTGCTAGGGACATTTAAAATCAGGCACTACAATGCCCCATAAAATAGGTACTAGGAAACAAGGATACATTTAATGGCACAACAGTTTCTTCCTATTTGATTTTATGACCTTGGTTTCAGAAGAATCCTGAGAACAGTCTAGAGAGAAATTCTTCCCTTCCTTTTTCTTTTTTACACCTTTGTGATTTAATTTAAGAATGGCACTTCTTTCTGGACAAGAGGCTCACAGTATAAGGCTGACAGCTGAGACCTGAAACACATGCTCTGCAATTCAGCAAGTGCATAAATAAAAGCACTAGCGTCTTCTCTGAGGAAGTGTCTGAGGTAAGCTTCAAATACTGAAATGAAATACTGAATTCAGCTAAGGTACCTACACGCAGTTTTAGTGAAGCAGCCAGCAAATATCTGTCCGCTCTTCTTTGGTTCCTATTTTAGGGGTTACAGTATTATTACTGTTTCAATTCAACATATGTTTTCTGAAGGAAGATGGAAGCCTTGCCCCATGTAACTCACACAGCTCTTTTAAGGAGACCATAAAGCTCACAAAAGAAATGAGTTAGAAAACCCAGCATACCGACTGCAAGAGTAACTCCCAGAACCTCCATGAACAGCATGCCTTAACGATGCAGAAGCTGGACAATAGCACATGATCTCATAAGGGATATGGTTTCAGCCTGGGTCTGATAAACTTCAGTACATAAACTCACACCTGCACTTTCCAAGTGCAAACACCTGGCTTTGCTTTAGAGAAAGTCAAAAGCCTGCGTGCTCTCTTTCAACAGCTTTTGTATATGCAAGGGTTGGAATTCATACCTGCAAACCACAATCCCTAATTGCTCCTACTAATTAATATCCTAATACCTGCAATCACTCTTCTGGTTACACTACCTTTCAGTGTTTCACCAAATCTTACATGCATTCACTTTAGAAAAATCAAAGCAGTGTGATCTGGTTGCAGGGAAAGAAGGAACAAACCCTGAGTCTGAAACTCTGCTCCCGGAAGATTTATCACACTTTCTCCTCCCATCAAATAACAGTTATATCTGTGTATCAGATTACTGAACATTAATTAAGCTGCACTGCAGAAGCATATTCCAGCTCTCATCCTCAAGTAGAATTCTTAATGAAGGACCTGTTCTGGGCTCAGACATCACTGTACCTTTCAGACCCTTCCCTGAGCTTCCCTGAATGCTGATGTCAGTCCAAATGCCTGAAGTCTATGGAGACAGTTTGACTGATTTCTGATTTTCACACCGTTCACTGTAGACTCTTCAAAATGGGACATCTGGTTTGTTGGTTTAGAAATATAAAGAATTAAGACCTAAAGGTGAGGATTAGAGTATGGGTTTAGAATCACCACAAATTTGTAAGGCAAAATGGTACCAGCAATGGTGGCTCATCTTCATCATCTACAACTCAGCTCTCGGGTAGCAGCTATTCAGTCTACAGTGCAGCAGGCAAAAGTAACAGGAAAAAATTCCCACTGATGGAGATGTGCAAACATGTCAGGAGGAACCTGTGAACTTTTCTGAAGTGGCTTACCTCCTTTTTAGATGTCATCAAAAGCAACTAAAACAAAGCTTTCAGAGCCTCCATGAACAGCTTGAATCACCGAGCCCGTGGTAATGGCCTGCCACAGAAGCTCTAATCGAGCATGTGTGTGTGGATTTTATTTTCACACGATGACAGTTCCCAAGTGGAAGGCCACTTCAGTTCTGATAAAACTTTCCTTCTATTGTCTGAGTTTTGTTTGTTTTCTGGCAAACCCCAGCGCTGTCTGTGCTTTCTGTGCAGGCACACATTTCTCGTTCTTGTGCGGGGAGGCCAACCTAAGCCTTTGGAGGCTTCTCAGTAGTATTGCCTGCAGCAAATACCACAGCTCAATAGCAATTTAATATTGTAATCAGGGAGCAAACTGTGCAGTTTTGGCACATTGTGATAATTATTAACTACATGTATTAGTGTTGTGATTCTAGTAACTAATATTTACAAAAGGTTCCCTGTGTGGAGAAGACCTTGCCTAGACACAAGCAGCTGAACTATTCCTGAGTGATTGTCAGTGGGCCTTTAAGCCAGTTCTCGTGTTCACTGTTTAAAGATAAAACATCAATACTTAGAAATTGTACTTCAAAAGACCTATTTCATGAATAATAAATTCTCAGGGTGTAAAATCGTACCAAGCACCAGAATATTTTGTGACTTTATGGGGAAGTTTTCCTGTGGAAAAAAAAAAAAAAAATCCTGGAAGACTGAAAAAGCATACCTCAAACTCAGTAACATAACATAAGGGAGGTTCAATTCAGACATTAAATCATTCTTGATCTTAATATTTTGGTTTGTTCCATGATGCGCATCTTTCTCCTTCTTTCCCACTGCTGCTAGCATTAATGCTATAAAGAACCCGAGTTCAGAATTCACCAGAAAGGACAGATGTAAGCAAAATGTTCTCTCAACTTGAAATCTCTGATTGACAAATGAAACTTCTCCATGCACTTACGTCTAGACTGACCCAAGCAAACTTGTATTTGCCTTTGTGCCATGCAGCTAGTTGGTCTAGCAGTTCTTCACCTGGCAGAGCAGGGTGGTAAGGACTGAAGGTGTTTGAGTGTATTAGTATTGAACACTGATGATCCATGCAGTATTCTTGACTAACTTGGAACCCAATACAGAAAGCATTTCTATTCAGAGTACATAACTGTATTTCCTTCAGAATGCAATTATGAGCTTTTCCAAACAGATGGAGACACAAATAAATATGTACATGTTTCTAGTCTGTGTGCTGTACACATAACTGACACAAGAGAAAAAAAAACCACAAACCTTTATTTTCTAAAAGGATCACAACTGAGAGAAAGATTTTCTTATGCAACTTAACCTCTGTGTAGTTTCTTCCTTTCAAGCTCACACATATTTCACACAATTCTTCTGGCAGTATTTAAAGCATTTTTTAAATTATGTATGGTTTTTGCTTGTATGCCAAACTTTTAGTCTAAAAGACTAGTCTTCCCTACATAGAAGTCATGATTTGACACTGTTTATTTTGCTATACAGTCACATTAGATAGATAATGTCATAAAGATGACATGAAATTACCACTTGTAAACAATGCATTGCCATTCTTTTGCCAATTCTTTCAACAAATCAACAAGCAAAATGTTACTTAGCCTCAGTTAGACATCAACCTGGATATCTTAATAGGACCAGTACTCAGTATTCTATCCATGTGGAAGACAAAGGTGGTTCTTTCCATGTGTTTGCAATACACTTACCAAATGTGAGATGACTGATGGGTGCTGAAAGGGAGTCAAAGTTAACAGTGAGGTGATATGGGATAACATGGTCAGTAGTGATCACAAAGTACTATGATATACTAAAAAACGAGAGATAGGAGGACAGGAGAAAGGAGTCAGAGAAGCTAAAGGAAAATAAGATTTCAAGAAATAGTTACAGGAGCAGTGTCTGAAGATGTTCACAGGTTAAGTAGGGTAGAGCTGGCTATGAAGAAGTCAGTGAAGACTTCACCTGACTGCAATGCACTGGAGACAGGTTAAGGAAAGTTTTCTGGGGAGAGAGAGGAGGACGGAAACACTGGAGTATGACTCATCCAATGCATATAGAGACATGGTAGTAGCTGCAGTAGCAGCTGCAGTCAGGTATAAAAACATACAGTATAAAGAATAAATATTAGTATCTATATACAGTATTAAAGATCTTTGTAATGTTCCCTGTGTTGTGTCCATATCAAAGGCCAATTCAAATTACAAATGGCCATTAAGAAGCAGTACAGTTACATGTTTTACATTTATTTTTATACTATACAGAACTTAAACATGAGCAATATACTGAATGATAATCAGCTTGTGTATGCCCTATATTTGTGTAAACACAACTCATCTGTATAATTTATAAAACATAATATTCCTTTGAATTGTTTTCCAACTTAAAGTTTTACCTCTATATTTCTGAGAATGTATTTTAAGACTAATAAATCAGCCACTCTACATTCCATTATTTTCAAATGTTAATGCTAAGGCTTCTAGATGTAATTTTAGTTTTTATAAATTCCTTTAATTAAAGTAATTATTCCAAAGATAAGATATGACAAACATATTAATATTTTTCATAAATATTTGTGCTTATTTTCAGAATTAATAGCAACAGGAGTTTGGCTACAGATAGAGTTCTTTACAGGTTACAAGTGCTATAATAAAGAAGGGGAAAAGGTAAGTGTATGTGTATCTTCAAGTATGTGCTTAGCCTTTCTAACCTGCTGTGAAAGCAGCAAGTTAAGGGGACTAAGTACATATCTAAAGGTAAGCACATGCTTGACTGCCTTGCTGATCTGACACTACAGACAGTAGGAGGATGAGGTGCACATTTCTGAAAAAGCAGCCTGCACTCTTCACATTATTTCAAGGATAAAGAATAACTTGATCACAAGCATCTTGGGATGAAGGACTCAGTTACTCAATAAATTTGCATTGGCAGCAAAATCAGCTTACAACTTTTTTTTTTTTTTTTTTTTTTTTTTTTTTTTAAAGTAGAGACTTAATTCTAGTGAATGAGTTTGAAGCATGGCAGTGGTACTGTTGTGACTGCAGGAATGATAAATTCTGGCTGGGAACAAATGGCCTCTGGCATGGGAGAAGTTATTAAGTTAGCTTTGTGGCAAAAGACATGGAGTTGTATCCTACAACCCTTTCAACAGTATTTTGGGATTAGATGCATAAAAAAGTTCAGGTGACTAAGTCTGGACTTCTAATCCTAAAATTCTTGGATAATTCTGCAGGTGCTAAATATGTTGATATAAAAATCTACTTTATAGTGGATTTCTAAAGCTCAGTTTCTCTGTATGGCCACTTTTAAAGTCTTTGTCAGTGTTTAACTTCTGTGTCAGTCTAGTCTCTTTTGAGATCCACAGCTGAAGGATATTCTCAGTCTTTAAGTGGAATACACCTGTAGATACCTGAAATAAAGATTAGAGGGAAGAGGGAGGAATTAACTCTTTTCATCTAATAATTAAGAGATTAAAAAACTTACACAGCACTCGGCAGAACTGAGTAAAGTATGGGATAGTTAGCATAAGCTGTTGCCACTGCTTCCTTTGGACACACTGTAGTATAATATTCTATTTATCAAGAAAACTGTCTAAATCCTGTACTGTATCACAGTGGGCCATGTTACTAGTAAAGAAAAAAAACAACAAACTGAGAAACATTCAGGAGCTCATAAAATACTGAGAAATTGAGAGTTCTTGACATCTTGAAGGTTTACCTGAGCAAGCTGCCCAAATATCCCCAATTTTCAATAAATGTTTAGAAAGCAAACCTCAACATCACTGCCTATCAAAAGAAATTACTTACCCTTGGAAAATAGATGACTAGGACTTTGCAAAGCTGGGATAGACTCTGTTTTTGTGAAACTGCACGCAGCATGCCTATTAATATTTATAGAAGAGTATAGTTAAGCAAACACTAAAGCCCCATAACTTTTGATGATAAAATATCAAGCTTGCTAAATACGCACATGCCTACACACACAGATAGCATTTTCAGCTGTGGGGAAGGGTTGGAGGTGGTGTCTCTACATAAACAGCTCTCAGACCAGCTTTCCTCCACTGCTGCTGCCTCAGGCTCTGGCTTTTTTTGCCTGCTAAGGCCAGCTGCCTCCTCGCTGGTTAGACCCTCCTCCATGACCCAGGCTGCCTCAGGGATGGAGAGGGACCACCTCAGCCAGGGCCAGTGGAGCTCTCCCAGCCACACACGTGCATGCAGTTTATCTGCCCGATGGGCCCACAGAGCAAGCACAGCTGCTCTTCTCTTCTCATTTCTTATCTTTCCCTCGCTTCCCCGGCAACAGTGACCTGCATCACCTTGCCTGAGTGCATCGACTTTGTTACCGCCGGGATGTGGTGCAGGCTGCTGTAATCAGGTGTTCTGCCCGGATCATGATGTTTTTGAGTTTATCGCTGCTTACCCTGCCGGTGGCTCCCGGGACTATCCATACCATAACATCTGGAGGCAAGGTGCTGTGCCTCCTCAAGTCTGGACTTTCATGGGGTTACGCTTGAACAATGGCGTGCAGGCTGGGGCTGCCACAATAGCATTATAGATCTCTGATTTTAGTTGCAGCTATGTCTAACTCCTCCAGAAGTACGCAAGTGAAGCGGACACTGACAGCCTTTAAACTGCCCATTAATATTCCAGACATCCTGCGGAAAGGAGCTGTCAGCCTTGGTCAGTGCCTTGTTGCTGTTTCTGTGGGGCTGCTGTGGGGCTTCCCTCATCTAATGCCTTGCAATGAGTCCTCCTGTGAAATTCACCTCTCCCAAAGACTCAATTCTACAGTGTCATTAGTTGAGGATTTTTAATCACACCTTCTAAGTAAGAAAGCATGGGATTAATTTAGCATGGGATTAATTTAGCATGAGAAGGGGCTGAGAAACATTTTGTGGGTCACAACAGACAGTGACACAAGGACCACAGAAGACCATGGGAGGCAAACATTTTGCAGTTTTAGGAAGACTCCTGGAGTGGACCAGAAAGGACTCACTGAGGATGGCCCAAGGTCTCCTAGGATGTAAGTTATGAGAATCCTGTGAGAATCTTGTCTCCAGTTGCTGGAACTCCAATTTGTATGTATGTGACCAGCTTTCGGAAGAAATGTTTAACATTTCCTCCCTGATCTGAAAAATGCTAATTTGTTAAAGTAAGAAGTGTTCACAAAGGAAGAACTTGATCCAATTATCATTATGGAAGTTGCTTTTTGGAAGAAAAGTTTGACAACTGTCAAACCATTCTGTATGAATGCACAGCCAATAAATTAGGGCTACTGAAGTTTTATGAAAACTGCATTAAAAAAACATAGGATTAAAATATTCAGCTCCATTCATATCCATGTTATGTTGTTCTTAGTTCAGTGATTTGTGGAAAATTTTTGAGATCTGAGACTGTGAAAGGACATTACCCCATAATCTCCCATAGAAAGCCTTTCCTAAATAGCACTATATGTGACACAGGAGCACCACAAGGCACTTTCCATCACTCTTTCATTCCCAGTTAAGGTCCTTTTTCAAAGCATACTAGAGTTATTCAAAGGAGATTTCACTAGAATTATCATGAGGAATACTGCAGTCTGCTTTCCAGCCTCACAGAGAAACAACAAAATCATGTTGAACAGGGTAGGCTGTCAAACCACATTTTGGTCTTAGAGAATATCTAGATTTCCAGTTACAAAACTTCTGCCAGTGTGCTGTGAAGAGACGAAACACTCCCTGGTATGTACAGAAATTCCCTGCAAAGTAAAAGCTGGAGCTGGGTGCATGGGGGGTTGATATTGTCTCTGATGATTTCTGAGCCTAAACTGAGCTCGATCCCATACCAGATCTCTCAAGTAAGACCGTGGCTGCCTCCCTCCCTCCCCACATCAGGTTGGAGGACCTAGAAGGCCGCCTCAGCGCTCCTCTCACGGGAGCAATGCGCTTCAAGGCTCAGTAGGTGACACAGGTAGTAAGATTGCCTGACATCTTTCAGTACATATGGGACCCTTTTTTTCAGCTGCTTGGAACTCAGCCACTAAGAGCAATTTATTTTCTCTATATCATGGAAAAGAAGAAAAAAAATCTCGTCCTCTTTCATAAACTACATGTTGCAAGAAGGCTTATCTGTGAACTTGGATTTCACAGCCATGATGCAGATGTGCGCTAATAGATTCTGACTCTAATTCAGGAAAGGCACTAGTTAATTTTGATTTCTCAACACTCTCTTTGGTTCTGTTGTCATAATTAGAAAGTCAACATTTACCCACATCTATCATGAGACCTAGGAAAACTATTAGTTGCAAACAGCTGATTTGTTGAATTTAGCTCTCCTTCCTGATTGTGGTTGATCAACGACCACATTTTAATTTCTGTTAATTTTATTCACTGTATAAATTCTTACTCGACTTGTTCATGTGAATATATTTCAGGCTACGTATCGCTTACAGACTGGATGGTGTATCAGTCTTTGTAATTTACTGTTCGGTTTGTATATGAAGTGCCAGTCTATTGTTTCTGGTCTCTAGGTGAATAGTTTTCAAAAATATAAAGTGATTTCAGGATGACTTCTGCATACAGTTTGGAAGCTTGTTGGAAACAAAATTCACAGGAGGATTTATGTCACTGTCTTTTTTAATATAAATTTATGAACAAAACTTTCTCCTATTGGAATCTACAGACATATTCACAGTGAAATATGAAAGAATCCCAACGAGTTCAGTGTGGATTAAATAGGTGAAATAATTGTCCAGTTAAATGTGTAGAGGTTTTTATTTAATTTTTGTCTTCTCTGAATTCTTGAAATTGATCAAGAACAATTTTTTCTTTACTTGTCCCCCCATTATACACCTAGCTGTCAATACTTCTCTGGTCTTAGACACATCTTAATATTTTTTCCTATTCTTCCCAAATGCAGTGTGGAGGAATGCTAAGCTTCTAAAAAAAATACAAGAAACCACAGTGTAGTGTTATTTGAGAAACTCTGCATGGCCAGACGAATGTGAAAAGAAGCCCTATATTTTTTCCCAGAGCGTTTAAAAGCCTTTCAAAGACAGGGGCGCATAGTTCTAACAAGAAATTCTCCAGCAGCCTGGGCTGAAGACCATTAACCCGAGGTCACTGCTGACTGCAGCCTGCACTGAAATTGCTCCGCCTGCACTGACTGCATGGGCATCGGCTACATTTCACAGCAAATGCTGTTGAACGTAAGTATTTGTATAAATGTCAGCGTGGGCTGGTGGTACTGGTATTAAGTGCATTAATTCTGAGCTGTTTGATGACCCTCCATCAGGTTGTTCCCCGCAGAAGGGGATAGCTCTTCATTACCATCCAGAAAGTTGGGAAATATTTGGGGAAAACGCTGTTTGAACACACGTTGTTTAGAAAGCTGCATATCGCAGCACTCACACCAACACATGCACAAGTGTCCAAGCATCGGAATATACAGAAAAGCTGTATTTTGTATAGCTTTTTGTTTTGCCTGCTGGTGTGCTTTCTTCGCGGAGAAGGCCTGGGCAATAATGACCATCACGGTGCACGGGTTTGGGCGGTAAACGACCAGCAAAAGCTGCCGAGGACCCAGGGCTTTGCCTCGGGCCTGCAACCTGGCGGATCATTAACGGCAGCAACTGCCGGTCCCGGGAGCCACGAAAATGTTAAGCAAATAATTACAGCCGGTGCCCCACACCTGGCTCCTCGCAACGCCCCTCGTGCCGGGCCGCGGGGAGCACTGGCGGCGCGGGGGCAGACCCCGGCACTCTCGCAGGCCTGCACGGCTGCGTCTTGATCGGCGCCGACCAGCTTGATGGCGCTGCTCCCCGCTTCGAACTGGCGGCGGCGGCGGGCGGCGAACACGGTCAGGACATGGTCGGACAGCTC
>JAOWBP010002052.1:42867420-42878897 GCA_028571105.1 Tragopan temminckii | reverse complement strand
ACTGAAAAAAAATGCATCTAAGTGCAGTTTAGCTTTCCTCAAGACAAAGAAAAAATAATTTGTACTTTGTATCCAGTGACATATCTAGAACTTTTTGTACTTCTTTGGTCTGAAAGCTGCAGGCCACCTGTCTGTTAACGGAAGCCACAGCAGATGATACAACCCTTTAATATGTAAGTCATGCTAAATTGATGATAAACACAGCACAAAAAATTGTCCCTGCTTCTCTGGAAATAATCATGACAGGACAGAATTGGGTGGAATGACAGTCTTCTGCAAACTTTGATACCTCTGTAATTATTGATTTATGGGAATCTCCTGTCTTCGATCAGTTATCTTTCTACCCATTTGCATGTTTATTTGGCTATTAAATATTGCCAGTGTTCTAATATGCAAGTTCTGTGGGTTACAGTTCTCTTTGTGTTATTTTGTTGTGGCATCTTGTATGCACTTAAGAGTCCTCAGAAATGTCTGCTAATAGAAATAGTAAAGTGCCAGCTTGCAGTCTTTGTGGACCTAAACTGCCTTTTGAAGTTCACCCTATTGAATATATGAAGTACACTTGCCATCATATCCTGATTATTTGTATTAAGGTTTGATTTTTTCAAATATTTTGCAAATGTTTAATCCTTACAACAAATATAACTCCCCATTAAAACACACAGCATGCTTTACTGCCAAGAGTAATAGTCTGGGACAAAGCCAACACTGTGGATGAACAGGGTCTGCCAGGCCTCCAGGCTTTCTGCAGGCCTTCTGGGATTGCCTTTGTGAGGGCCCCAAGTGTAGCTCTCTGCAAGTCAAGCCCTGCAGCTCTGGCACATGAAAACTTTCCCAAATGGGAGATCCAAATTCTGGTTTACACTTTCTCCTTTCTTTAGTGCAAGCTGCAAGCTTTTGTGACAGCACAAGACAAAGCTTTTCAAAAGACAGTAAGGCAACTTGAAATCCCCTAAGTGTCACTGGACTTGAGATCTTGAAGGATGTATACACTAGTGGGTGTTTGGGAAGGGGTCTTTTCCCACTCAAAATCGTGGTGGATACAGAAAGACCCTGGACTAAAATGTTTTACGTGCTTATACTCATGCAGCAAAGCAAAACTTAACCCAGGTAAGCTAAATTTGTCCACTGAAGGCTTTCAGTTACTGTTGCTGAACTGCTACTACTATCTAGCCTTGTGGGCTTAAGTATCTTTGCACTGTCCTCTCTGTGACTTAGGACTATATTATCTTTAGGGAAATTACCATTCTTGGCTCCAGAATATTGGCTCAGGTATGGGTTTTCAGGAGGTCTGGGGGAGTTTTAGCGCTCTCTCCTGCTTCATGAGCCCTGCTGGGCAGTATCCTGCCCCAGGTCACCTGACTGAGATTCATCCACGTGGAGATGAGGATGGCTCTATCCATGCAGCATCTGCAGTGAGAGGAAATCTTGTCTGCCATGTAGCCCCTTTCACTCCTCAAAAGTCCCTGAGAAATCTCTATATCTTAATTCTTTTCTTCATCTGTTTCTGCTTGCACTGGCTGCTGCTGAAGTTGGTCAAGATTTAGGTCTGGATACCAAAGGCCTGATGGCCATGAAGAAAGAGTTTCCACTCAACAGCACTCTGGATATTTGACATTGCTCTTCTGATCCCTGCTGGTGAGGTGATAGGGCAACTTGCTCCCAAGGGGGGAATGTTCCCTCACATCTCCCAAATAATTCCAAGTGAACTGTGTGAGAGAGAGACAGTTTAAAACTTTATCATTCATCCACCTGGCTCCTACACCCCAATAGGTGCAGCACAGCCTCTCTGAAAAGCAAAGCCTCTCTTATCTACCTACTAACATAGGTAGATACTCAAAAAGATTTCTAAAGCTAGCTGATGGCTCTGAAATAGAAACAAGATAATATTTCCTTTCTCATTCTCTGTGGTCTGTGGGGAGGGAATAGAGACAGCCACCAGTCATTTAGCAAGAGCAATTCAATTTTTAAGAAATGGTAAGAAACGCTAAAAAGCACTCTAGGACTTAGGGTCATTTAAGCAGATAGTGCTGAAGCAAAACCTATGATTAAGAGCAGCAATTATTTTCATATACATTGTTATATATTATTCACATTCATTGAATCTGGAAAATAATGCATCTATTGCATTCATTTTCTATTAATTTTCCTTCAAATACACCCTACTAATATTCTAAAGATTATGAAACATAATTGCTAGCATGACTACCTTATCTGCAGCCAAACAAGCAGTTTTTATTAGACCTCATTTTATAAATGGAATGTGGCTTGCAAGTTTGAATTCAATCTTTCTGTGCTCAGCACTAAGCCATATATTGGAGAGGTGAAGCATTTAAATATTGCCAAGATACGTTTGGAACCAGAAAGGCAAGAGAAAGTTCACTTCTGTAAAGTGAAGGCTTACATTCTGGAGAGTAGAGCCAAATCTGTGGAGAAAATCCTAAAATTGCAAATACTGTGGATTTAGATTGATCCTAATAATGGATTTTATTATTTAGATGTAATAAAAATTCAAATGATGTGAAAAATAGTAAAACCTCTAGTTTAAAGAGAAAGATTGAAGTGTTTTTAGACTGTACTATCTGAATGCAAATAGAAGACAATAGTTTTGATAGCTTTTCATCTAACATTTTCAGAAAGACATTAAGAGTATATCACACTTCGCTGCCAGCTGAAAACACATAATGCCATTCACAAATTATGTATTTAGGTTTTGGGAACATGAGACATTTTTTATAATGCTAATACCGAAACTCTGCGTCCAGAGATATTATATAGAAAGTTTGGCCTTATCCTAATCTCTTTGATATTCCTGTTGACATCAAAAGCAAGAACTGTATGCAAAGGGTTTAGCACTTCCATCTGCAGATTTCTGTCAAATTTGCTGTGTTTTCACTCAGTAAATCACTGCAGTTAAGTTGTTGCCCTTTCCATTCACTGCTGTCTGTTGGGCATCCTCAGAAGGAATTTGGGAATGCTAATCCTGGCTTTTAACACAGCCAGTTTTTTCAAAATATCCTTTTTTTCTTTTTTGTCATCATGCCTCATTATTGACCTATTCACCCATGAGGGTACTCTAAGCAACCAAGCTATTGAGGCTTGTGAAGATGGTGTGCACTTCCTCAGTTCTAGAGCTACTCTGAAGCTCAGAGCTGCTGTCTTATTCTTACTTCATAAAATTGCCAGAAGGAAAATACCTTCACTGTCAGAATGGCTATGTGAATGGGTGAATTAGGATTAATAGACATTTTAAATGATTCTTCTTAATCGGTTGTAATAGAAATGGCATTATGACATGGCTGTATCCCCACAATGCCACCCTAGAATAGGAAAGCTGGAAAAGAGTAAAGATCGGACACAGATGACTTCATGTAAATAGGTAATTTGTAGAAGAGAGATAACAAACAAGAAGAATCTGAAAATCACTGCATTAAAGAGCTAATCCCAAAAGCAATGACTCTATGGGATGGGATCCTTTAATAAAGATGAGGTTACCTCTAAACAAAAAACAGAGCCTGCTGCAGAGATCTGTGAGCTATCACAAACCTGCATAAGCAACTCCATGTGACACAGTGCAATGTTGTGGGGAGCTACTTGCTCTGACTTGAGTCTGGGATATCTTGCATTGACACTGCACTGAATCTGAGTCATATAAAGATCTGTCTTGTACAGAGTCAGCTTAAGAGTCCAAGCACGTTGCTCCAATGTACTTCTAGTGCTGTTGTGGGCAATATCTGCTGGAGAGTGAGAGCCGGGCGATTTCAATTCTATTCCAAGCTCTGGTGACTGTGTACAATGTGACATTTAACACATTTTTTTTGGTTCTTTGTTTTCATATCTAAAATTGGGATAAAAGAAAAATCATATCCCTTTGTAAAATGTATCTGAAGTTTTAAAAAAAAACCTGTGTGAACTGATATTTGAATCATTCTTTGATTATTAATTAATTCTTGATAAAGATTCCAAGCAAGGATTTTAATTAATAGAATAAATTGTAAGGGTAGAAATAAATCAATTTTACCAAGACTTCATAGTCTATCCATTTTTAGGAGGTGATACTAAACTGGGTGCTAGTCTGTTTCAGAGGGAGTGGATAACTCTACAGCAGAATTTATCTTTAGAAGGAATGAACAGACCTCACAAATGAGGTATTAATATTTTCTTCATTGCAGCAAGGCCACATGCAGCTGCATTTTCAAAACGCAGGTGTTCTGCGCTTCAGACAGTGGGTGCTCAGGCAGATCTCTGCCTGCTGCTCCGGCTAGGGGTTTTCAACAGTTATCTTAAATGCTGATCCCTTCTAAAAATATGACCATATAATTACATGCTCAGATACTAAGAATTGTGACGATGGTGACTGGAGGCATGAATACTGGTTCCCTGCTGGACACTTGGAAATTAGCAGTCCTTTCCTTTACTTCTCAACGGGATTGCCACAAACATCGGCTTGTCGTTACAGATGGCTTCCTTATTCTCTGCCTAGCAGCAATAGAAAAATGATGCACCCAATTACTAGTGCCACTGAAAAAAAAGTGCACAGTTCATTAGTTTGAATGGGCGTGCAGTTCTGACCTAGCGTGTCATTTACATATTATAATGAGCCATTCACATATACTAATTACGTGCCTGAGCCTAGCCTTGGCACTTCTAAAAGAAGCTGGATGACACTCTGTAGATGCTGACTAGCCTTGGCTGTGCTCTGAATGCTGGCTCCTGCTTTGATCAGTGGCTTGGCCTGACTGGCTCTGAATGCGGTAGCAGGAGAAGTCTACGTTTTTCTCTGTGGGACAGCTGCTGAGTCAGGAGCAGCCTAAAGCATCTGCAAGTAGAGGCCTTTTAGGGCAAAGCATGTGAGTGGGCAAAGGAAATTTCTAGGGATGAATCATTAAAAGCAACCCTCTGTGTTGTGCAGAAGATGCCACTAAAAATGGGTGGAGATTAGCTAAACTTTCCTAAACATAACAGCAATGTCTAGAACATTCAGCAACAAGATAAGCAATAAGAAAAAAGGGCAAAGTGCCAAAACCTTGGCATGTTGATTAAAGACTTTGAAAGTGACATCAATAAGAACAAAAAAAATTGAATTTCTCTCTCACCCTACATTTCCAAAAATATTTTGTGCTTGATGTGCCTTGGAGTTCAGCTTCATCTACGTTTGCTGCAGAAGGGACACAGCTCCTCCATGCCTTCCACCACAGAGAAGAGAGCTGGGTGCTCTGCCTGCTCCTCATGTCATGAAGGAGGGCAAGGGAAAGGATCCTCTTGCCTCCAGCGTTCTGGAGCACCTTGGCTGCCTTCTCCCAGGATGAAGGTGTTGCATTCAGTCCCTTGATATTCTATTTCTTTATGGCTGCCTCTTTTCTTTTTCAGGCTGTCCTAGTTGGTGGTGTTCCTGAGGAGGTCATTTACCTATTGGATTTCATCCACCATATCACACAGCGTTGTTGCTATTAGGAAATAGAATTTAGCAAGTGAGCACCTCAGGGCAGATGCCTTTACCTCAACAGAAATGTTGTTTCCTTCCCTTACATGCTGACAGTGATTTGCCAGGGGATTGGAGTCAGGCAGAGTCACCTGCCATTCTCATGCTTTTGGAGAACTGTTCCTTTCTTCTGCATGCTGAAGACATTGGGCAAGGTAACAGATTTCTTCTGCCTTGTGCTTATAGTTATCTTCCATCGATAATCTTTCCAGTTGTTACACTCATCTGGTAAGAAGTGTGGAGGGTTAAGTGTGGAGGGTGCCTGGCTGCGTATACAGATCCAAAATAACCTCTGAAATATCCACCTTGTCCCTTTAGCCACATTTTCCCCTCCTGTGTAATATGTGGGCAATGAGGAGCTGACTGCAAGTGGTGCTTCTTGTTTGTCCACTGCTGCAGCTGCAGGATATCACCTTCCCAGCAGCTTGCACTCCTGCTCAGCTTCCCTCTTGGATGAAAAGGAAAGCCCTGACAGGAAAGCACTGACAATCCTTGTTGCTCAGAAATAAGCGTGTCAGGTACTTATTAATCATGACATTGGCAGTAAAATCACAGGGTATGAAAAATAGCACATCCATTGTGCCTTCTGGCTCTGGAGTCACCAGGAGTAAGGGTCTTCTGGGGTATCTCCTGCAAGTGTTAGACTTTATTGGAGAAGAAGGCAGAGAGCAAGGGTACAATCTCATGAGTCTTCTGACTTCAAGGGTTGAGGCTGCAAGAAAAAAAAAAGACAACAATTGTTGTGGAGTTGATGGTAAAACATGGCAATATTGCATGTATTTGTCCATAGGAAGAATAAGACAGGAAAGAGAGGGTTAAGCCTTATTGAAGCATTCATTTCTTTCTGTTGAATCTGTTTTTTTCTAATTCCTGCTGATCCCTACCTCTATTCCGTTACACACAACCACCCAGTAAAACACGCTCCCTGGGTGTTTTCAACTTAACTCCACATTTGCCCATCGTGAGATTTCACTGCCCACTACCAGAGATGATGGCTGTTATTAAGTGACTCTGCACAGGTTTCACTGCAGCCCAAGTATCCTGTTTTTTCAAACAAACTTCTATCAAGTAGAAGTGATTAGCCAAATTAATGTGAAGTTAATGTCCCAAAGCAGCACAATTTGTTCTCAGAACTTCACGCGACATTTAGCTAACAGCTTAAAGAAAGGGTTCTATTTGATAAAGCGATCAGAAAGAGTCGCAGCAATGAGCTCGGCTGTGCAGGGCTTGGTATATTTTTTCACAGCCATAAATTAAAGAATAAGTATCAAATAATGTATTTAGCCAGGCAAGCATATGCAAAAAGAAAAAAAAAAAAAGAAAAAAAAAAAAGAAAAAGTGATTTGGAAAGTTTCTCGCTGTTTCCATGGTGCATCTTGGGAACAGTAGCTTGGAAGGCTGCCAGCAGAGTAGTGCTCAGCACGGAGGAAAAGGGTAGGCTTGGAAAGGCCAAAATTCCTAACTTGAGGTGGAAGTTCTCGTAACAAATGAATCTTTGGTGTGTTAACATGACAGCCTTTAATGAAATAGCTCACCGCCGATCCTTGCACAATAGCCTTTCACTGATGGAAACTTGTGCCCATATCATGTCTGGAGTAATAAAAGAAAGCAGTCTCTCATAGGATGATGGAAGGTAGCTGTTTCTGAAAAGACAGACCTCTCTGAAGAGCCTACCCTAAAGGAGGCTAAATGCTTGTTAGTGATCTTTCCCACAGAGTAAATCCTGAGGGACACAAGACAGGGATGGCAGTCCTTTTGCAGGTGCCCTGTCTGAGATATCAGGGGAGGCACGCATAACAACTGCTTAGAAACAACCTGACTGGATTTGAACTACACCAATTAGTCCCTCATTTGAATGAATAACAGAGTCAGTCATATCTTTTTTTTTTTCAAATCTTGTGATTTTATCCTTGTGATTTTATCCTTTGAAGTGCTGCTAATTCTCCACTACCAGGAGGATCAGTGAGGAATCGGCTTGCAGCAGTACCCAAGTGTCCTGGGCACCTCACAGGATCTAAATATCCTATAGTTCCTCCCAGGTCTATATGGATTCCTGCTGGTAGTTTTCAGGGTCTACTTAGGCTGCTGACAGGACCCTCCTAAAGAGCATTCTGCATCCATGAGTGGGACTCCTGTGACATGGCCAGTGGACTGATTGGACCGCCATGGTTCAAAATGGTCATCCCAGACAGATGGCTAGTGGGTGATTTTAGATAAATATACACAGGTCTCTCATTTTAAGCATGTATGTTCTTTGCAAAGACATCTCCATACCCTTAAAACCCAGGCTCCACGCTTGCTCTGCATTCCTAGGACTCATCCCATAGCTGAGAATCGCTCTACATTCACCTCAACTAATAAAGTACAAAAATGCTTTCAGTATGATGAATGTTCAGAGGATGAATATCTGTCTGTCGAGCAGAGCAATTCTGCTTGCACTTTGATATTAAAGAAATCCTACAAATTAACATTCCATCAGCTACAAATCCGGCAACTTTGTGGGAAGCTTTTAAGAACACATTCTGTGGTCAGATGATTGCATATTGGGCTAGAACCAAAAGTGATTAAATGCTGAAATTAGAAGCCAATAAAATAAGCTGGGATCCCTAGAAAATCAGTGCATAGCTTATTGTAAATTTGATTATGAATTTTTTAGGCACTGAGTAGACAAAATTACTGTTAATCACATGTAAATTGAGATACTGGAACTAATCCACTGAAATTAGTGGGATTTCTGCCATTGATTTCCACAAGAGTAGGATCAGTTCTGCTCCGATCAAGGAAGGGGAGGTAGAAAATTAATGTCTTGAAGAAGAAAGACTTAGGCCAGGTCTTGCTATCAAAGTGATGGATAGCTCAATAAGTAACTGACTCTTGGCTCTTTTGCTTTCCACCAAAAATATACTGTTAACTGAAATTCTATGCCAAGCTCAAGTGTCACTTCTGTTAAAAAAAAAAAAAAAAAAAAAAAAAAAGTTAAATTTTGTTATCATGATGTATTAATATCAAAAGTCAAAATGGGAAACTCACTTACCAGGTACGTGATGATGAAATGCTTGGTAACTGGCACAAGAAGTGGAAATCTAGTCTCCAATGGTGTGTTGTTAGAAGGATAGGATTGCTTTGGCTGGAAGTACTGCTTTAAGATGCTCTGGTCTTTTCTGCCTTCCACAGTTGGGTGGCACAGGCAACCTGCAGTGACTTTGCATCCTGAAATCAAGCAATTGTCCTTACTGCAGACATACATTTCTTAAGAAAAGCTAATACATTTGAGGAATATAGGGGCAGACCATCAGAATTAAAAATAAAAATCAGCTCAATTTCAAAATGAAACAGCTGCAAGCTAAAGAAAGGATTTTGGCTATCTGGAGTTGAGCCTCAGCATGTATGTACTTACTGCAGCATTTGGGAATAAGTAGGCGCAGTTTATGCATCAATTATTGATGGTGCTGTAACCCCCTCCATGGCAGTCCAGAAAGCATGAATGGCCTTTGCACTTTTAAGGTACAACCCTCCAATATTGATCGCTATTTTCTGTGCTATTTAACCTTGTGGATAAATCATTATCAGCTCACGCTTATGAAGGCAGAGATTCCCTAATTCTCCTTTTCCCCTTTCCTGGACTCAGTACACCAACCAAGAGCAGAATAAGAAGGGAAGTTAATAATGGCTTTAAGCTGCCTTTGCACCATATTCTCAGGCTACTGGAGTTCTCTGGCAAATCATCTTGAGGATTCTCTCGAACAATGACAGCCATAGGCCATGGCTTACCAGCTATACTGCTCCTTCTGTTTTCTCCTGTTGCATATGCCAAAGCCTGGTGGAAATGTCTTTGCACTGCCTGAGAAATTTCTTACATAAGGTAAATTCTCGAGAGGCCCTTTATGCATGATTTACAGCATCATTATGCTATCACACAGCCATAAAACCCATAAAGTCCCAAGCACTGAAAGCAAGACTCACACATGCTTGTGCTTCTCTCTAACTACTCCTGTATCTCTCAAATACACACAGCACCCACAACCTCTTCCCACCTCCACGACCCAGTGCAATGCCTTGGCACGTTGCCGTGAGGTGCCAACTGGTTGTGCTTTGCACAGCATGGCCCCAAGTGAGAAGGGGGCTGGAAAACCTCACAGATGCAGACATGCCTGTGATCTGGACGGGTGGTAGGGCCTCTGGTTGTGTCCAAGCTCTATGGCTCTTCCCACATGGTCTGATATCTGAAAGTTTGCTCCTGCCAGCAGGTAAGCCACTGAATGGTTTCAGCTGTCAAAAAGGAAGAAACTTGAAAGTGCAGGCAAATGTGAATTAAATGTGCGTGCTCAAGTACTGTGTTATGACAAGCACATTTCCATCTATTATTTCCAGCTATCCAACAAGAAATCATTTTGATATCAGTGGCTAATTCTATATACTCACTCATTTGAATATAATGACTTTGGTTTCTTCTGAAGATTTAAAATTCCTCTGGGCAAATTGGATTTTTATTTTGCTTTAATCTTTGAGAACTGAAAAATATAGTGGCCATGGTTGATTTCCCATTTTGATGGCTACATTGCTCTCTTAGCTATCTCTCAGGCAGAGTATATCACCTGAAGTGTGAAGTTCTATAAGCACAAATTATGCTTGATACTAAGATGCCTTCTTTTTTTCCCCTAATTAGTAAAGTTAATTTGATTTAAATGGCAGTTCTGCTGAGGTACTTGTATTTATTTCACTTTGAATTCAAGAACATTCTGAAAATATTTTCAAAACATTAAATGAAGCTATATGTTTCCTATGGTCAAGCCAAAAAAGAAAAAAAAAAAAAAAAAAAAAGCATTAATTGTTATTTGAACATATTATTCCCAAACATTTTAAGGTGCTTGCTTTGCTTTATTCACAGGCTTTGATTTTCTAGGACGGATTACTGCTCATACGTGGCAGAAAACTGCAAGTCTCCACTACCAAGACTCAAGAAAAACATAAATCTCTTTATGAGAAACACGTTATCCTAAGACAGACTTTTTCAGTCTGCTGTGTTTGCAGACTCCTGAGGGTCCCAACACTACTACTATGGGGACCACGGAAGGTAAGCAAAAACTGCATGTCCACTGCCGGTAGATTCTCATTTGCTGTGCAGAGATCCGTGTCTCCAGCGATAAATCCTTAAGGGTCCACAAATTGAAAAATGTTGAAAACCACTGCCCTAGGAATTGTGTTCCTACCTTGGAGCTATCTTTGCTAATTGGGCAGAGCTGACAAGCAGGTCCAATATGGTGTAGAGAGATCCCTAGATTATTAACAACATGACGGCATCTGGAAGTTTTGTAGAGGAATAGAGGCACAACACTAATCAAGGACTTATTCAGCCTCTTCTATAGCCCATCTGTTAAAGATTTAGCATATTATATATAATGCCCTCAGCAACTGACTTTGATGTATGTTCAACTGTGAAACATCTTTTGTAAGTAACATAAAGGAATTATTTTTATTACATGCTAGGTCCTTATGATGAAATCTTTGCAAAAATCACCAAAATAAATGATCTGTGTTTTCAATATCCATGAAATATTGAAATCAGATGGTATTACTCTGCTATCCAAAGCCCACTAGGTCACTGAGATTTTTCTCTGGATTTCACTAGATTCTAATCATGGCCAAATTCTGCATAAGACAAAGGAGACATGCTTAGGTACTCAGACTGTAGGTGGAAAATAGGAAGTGATGTGGCGCAAACGAAAATGCAGTTCTATCTGTTATGAAGTGATTTATTGTAAGCATTAGAATACAATCTATTGCAAAGAATTGAAACAGTTTCTATTTTGTTCTTGATAGTTACTTGGTGCAGCACAAGCAAAGGGTAAAAGATGTGTCCTGGCCAAGCTCCAGTTGGGGAAATTACATTTTCCCTGACCCTGAATTCACCCTACAGTGCAAAAAAAAAAAAAAAAAAAAAAAAACCACCCAAACAAAAAAAAAAAAAAAAAAACAAAAAAAAAAAAAACAAAAA
>JAOWBP010002052.1:42843161-42860866 GCA_028571105.1 Tragopan temminckii | reverse complement strand
AAAATAGTCCAAAATACTGAGTGATTTAAAAGATGCTCAAGGATTCAGATATTTGGAATTACTTGATTCTGTGAATGGTATTTTCATGAATAATTTCTTACTTTTAGGACTTTGACCTTGAAGTTGGACTAGACCTAGTTGGACTAGATGATCTACCTTAGTAATCTTTTCCAACGTTAATGATTCTGTGATTCTGTGATTCTGTGACCTCTGATCTGAGTTGTTTCCGAAGATAAAATAATCAGACCATAGAACGTAAATAGAGAATCACTCTATTTGGAATTGTACATGTTTGGAATTGGAAAAGGGGCAGTCTCAAGTATTTCATGATTATAAGTCAGCTCCTCAAATAATTTGAGGAGTACTGGATTGTTATTTGATAGACACCTTTTGGTAAGCTCAAGATAGTTTTGCCTTTGCAATTGTTTGCACTGGAAGCACAGTCTAGCTTTTTTTTCATTCTTAACTAAGAATCTGATCTAATCACATGCTTCTGACAGATGATACCTAAAGAAGCCTCCAGGATTCACAACACCCGGCAATTTCAAAATGCAATCCATAAAGCTTAATTGCAATTCTTCATGTAAGTAGAACTAATTATGTGTATGCACTTGACCTTTAAACACCAGTTTTGTTTTCTCTAGGAGACTTTTGTATTTTTAATTTTTTCACCTCTCTGTTTATTGTTCTTAATCAAATTGTGCCCTCAAGTGATTAAGAATTCAAATTAAGTTTTCAAGCTTTTCTGTAAGTATTTGATAGTGAGAAGAGGGTTAACATAAACACTTTCATGGCAGTATTTTAAAATTTTAATGAGTAGTTTGATTGATTTAAACATTTCTGCAAAACGCTTACAATTCAAATGTTGCTGTATTATGCTAGAAGAAAAGGTCCAGTGATGGGAATTTTCCTATAAATTTCTTATAGAAAGTGCATTAGTAAGGTGTCTTCTTTAATTAAGTAAGGTGTAAGTAAAAAATATGTAATGGAAAGTGCATTTGATTGAAAAAAATTACTTTAAATATGATAATACATAATTAGTAGCATAAGCAAGATTATAAAAAAATCATATTTGGCTTTTGTTCTGGCAGCAGCCTTTGAAAAACCACTTCTGGTAGCCTTCTCTGACATTCAGTGAGTATTGGCAGCGTTGGCAAACTGTCAGGAAAGAGGATGCAGAAAATACCTCATTCAAATGTCTGAATCATTGCACATTGGCTCCACCAATCTTTACGTCCTACCCTTGGGTTCTCCTGCACCGTCCATCACTGCAGTGCTGTGGATTGAGATGGAGCCTGCAGCTGATGAATACTGCGTTTCTTACTCTCATTTTATCTCACCTATCAAGATGGGAATGTGAATATTGCACACTGAATCTCATCTTGCCTCTGAACATCAACATAACCATGAAGCAGTGAAAAATTGGGGAGGTTTGGATGGATGGTTCTGGGCTGCTCTCCCTCCTGACCTGCTGCCTCTACTGGAAAGCTGACACTTGCTGTGGGCAAGTTGTAATATGGTTTGTTTAACAGGGTAAATCATGCTTTCATCACTAGAAGTAAGATGTGGTGGAGACACGTTGTCATGGTTACTTAGCCATTTCCCCAGAGTCACAACACCAGTGTCCCAGAGGGGACATAATTCTATTTTATGCATATGCATGAGACTAGCAGGTGCTTTGGCACTTTAATTATATATTTTTAAAATGGCTAACTGTAAAATTGCGACGGAAACACAGAGTAAAAATGATAAGAAATGGATTTGGAATGCAGGCATTAGGATTGTCAGGGAAAGGAAAAATGATACTCCAGGTTTCCAAAGGTTGCAGCCAGAATTTAAAGTAAATGAAAATGTTTCCTAATTATGTAGGAAAATCAAGGAGACACTGAAAATGACAATCTCTAGGTAGGAGGTTATGTGAAAGAAACTCTAAATGAATTCATTCTTATATGAAATTCTCTAAAAAGTAATTCTGTGCAAAGAAATGGAAAAAAGGTTGGAAGCAACAGAAACAAAAATTAATAAAATATTAATAATTCTTAACCAATTCACCCGTCCTCCCCCCAACAATATAACATGATGCTACAGAAGCTATTGCAAATTAATGGTATCATTAGATGAATGCTTTCATGCCAACTCAAAACATATTGTAAGTTATTGCACTTCATTTAGCTGCTGTCCCTTCATGTCAGCAATTACCTATCAGCATCTTTTATCCCAAGCATTAATTACTGTCCTTCAATTAAAAAGAAACAAGCAACCAGATATATATTTTTAGTACAGTAAAAAGTAAAATAGCTTTTAATCAAAATAACTTTTAAGGACAAGGTTTCCCAAAGTTATCTTCAGATTTACCAGATGATGCCTAATTTACTGTACCATTCAAATATTTCACAAGTCTATGCATGTTTTTACACATAGGCAATATTTAGATATTTGTTAATTTGTCAAATAATATGGTAAAATCACCAAATCTGGAAAGCCTCTGAATACTGATATCTATCAGACTGCAAGAAAAATCCTTTATGACTAGTTCACCTTATATGTATGTATCTCCTACCATTGAAATAAAAAAATCACTTTACTGAGTTTGGTCATGTAAGGGATGTTTTGGACTTAATAAAAAAACTGTGGATTATTTATGAAAAAATGTAAAGATTTCAAATTTGAATTTTTATTTTATTTGGCAGCAAAGAAAATGATGTTCTTCTCGGTTTTTTTGTGATTGACTTCAATTCAGATCAGTCATTATTTTGTTTTGACGATATCCACCTGGGAGTTGCTGCATATGAGATGGCCTTTATTCTGTTATATGGATATATGGACCGGCATAATTTTCCTATCTTCTGCTTCTTCTCTTTCCAAAATATTTTTCCCATTCATATTTTGCTGAAATTTATATATTTCCATATTTTACTTTATTTTATTTTATTTTATTTTATCTTATTTTATTTTATTTTTATTTTTTACAGAAAACTGCCTTCTAATGAATGTTTTGTCACATCTTCTTAATTACTCTAGGTCTATGTTCTCAAGCACCATTTTGTAAAGAATATCACGTTAGGTTGTGCTTTCGTGGGCATTTGGCTCAGCCTCAATGCCCTTTTGTATTCTAAAGTTGTTTTTAACTCGGGTCAACTCCTGGGATTTGCAAACAGATTAAAGAAAGGGGGAGCATGGGGGAGGAAGAAGGAGAAGCTGCTTACCAAAGCAATAATACCAAGAAAAATATTTGTGTAACTGCAGGTTTTGATAGAGCGATGATAATGTGCCTCGTGAAACACTCCATTTTTGAAGAGAAGTCAAATACATTCAGGCCTGTCTTTTCCCAACATTGACTATTCTGGAGAGGGCTCATAAGGCGCAGAATCCAAAGGGTCCACGCATATATGCAAGGTAAGAAACATCCATAATCAACTGAAGTGAGCTGTGGACTGAAAATGTTAAGAAACATAGTTTTCTCCTGTCACAAATCTGCCCAGCTATATATATATATATATATTCTCCTGGAAATGTTTGATCACAACCAAAGCATGTTTGGCTCAGTCAGGTTCTGATAAAGGCTAAGGCTCCATGTTCATTACCAGAGTTCTCCTCAGAGTTCTCCTCCAAATATTTCTTATACACAATCAAGTGATACACACTTTATGAATGTTATAAGGAAGCACTTTTTTCTCTGTTGTGAACTTAATGCCTGAAAAGTATCTTGGCTGTTTTCTGTCATGCTTGCTAGCTAACTGCTTGCACTGCTGTTGTGCGCTTGTACCATGAAATGTATGTGTTCAGTAATGCCTGAAGACCGAAGGACAATACTTGAGTTGTACCGCACTGCTTTTCCGATGGAACTTCCAAAAAGGCCCCAGCCTGGAGAATACATAAGTTTAGCCAATACCCTTGGGGAGATACATACTAATAATTCCCTTGTTGCACTTCCGGGTTTTAATTAGAGTTGCATACTGCAAACGCTAGTTAAAAGTAGCTCTAACCAAACTCTAGCTAAAAGTTTTAGCAGAAATTTCTAAAAATGGAATATTCCAGTTGCAGCTGCTAAGATAGTAATTTGCCAGAGGAGTTAAGGATACCTGTGTGACTATGGCCATGACTTCTTTTACTTCTAGACCAGAACTGAAGTTTCTGTCCTTAGGGCTCTACCAGCAAATCTGCTTTTCCAGTTCTCTGACTCGTGTCAGCCCAAATAAGCCACATTAGCTAATAACATTTAAATAGACCTTCTCTAACATAGCATACTATTACTGAATCAGGCTAGGGAAAGGCTGTACAGTCCTAATACAGGTCAAAAGGGTCTTCTGTGCTCTGGAAGGCCTCTGCTCCAGCACTGTGCAGCTGGGGTGCTCAAGGGCAGCAGTCCGCTGAACTTGCACAGGCTTGGGGGCAGGGAGCATGTTTGTTGATTCTATGTATAGTCCCTTGAGAATTAACATCATCCTGTTTCAGTGGAACACCAAAGCATGCATTTGCACACCCCTAATACGAATGCGACAGAAACTGAGGGAAACCCCGGTCCCTCTGGAGCCCTCAGTGGAACTTTTTCTTGATTTCTACAGAGAAAAATTTCATGCCATATTCATTAATACTTTGCTGAATGGGTCCTGGGTCCCCAGATGGTCGAAGGTAAGTACAAGAGTGAGCATTTGAGCACTTTCTGTTGCAAGGAGAAATTTGGGTCTGTCTGGTACCTACACTCCAACGTGGACTAAATGGCCAGTGTGCCAAATACAAAACATAGAAGGAGTGGAAAACAAAACTACTGTCTTACATCTGCACATCCAAATTCAACATATGGTTTTATAACACCTCAGTTGCTACCATATTTAGGCATCTCACAAACTTATCATAACTACTCCAAGGAGTGAGGCTATGCTACTATCCCTACAGTACTGTTATCTCAGTGGAGACAAATGATTGCACAGTGACACACAAATAGTTCACCATCAGGCCTTCCACTCCCATGGCTCAGGCTAATCCTCCCATACTTGAGAATATGCCCCCCTCACCAAGTGTTTAACAAAAAGCCTATTGCCTTGTGTACACTGTAGTTTTACTGCATGAATACAGACCTGACTACAGTCAACCTGGCCTAGAAATCTCTGCTCTTGCAAAAAAAATTTATGACATGAAGCTTTTATGAAACCACTGTTATGAGACAGAAAAATTAAATGGGTCTTGGAACTGATTGCTATAATGGATTAAAGAGGAAAATTCTGCTTGAGAAGCATTGTAGGAAGCCAAAACTCGACACTAATGGGCAATTGGGTTCTGGAAGGTCATGGGGGGGCTCATTCCTCCCATCTTCCAGCTGCCAAGAAAAAAGAAGTCATGGCCATTGTACAGTACAGGAACTGGCTTTTAGATTTGCACAGCAGATAGCAACATTCAGTGCTGTCACACTGCAGAGCCACTCAAGTGATACCTCTCTGTAAATATAACTGTCCTTAACTTTCAACTCAACTCCACAAAGACTTTCAAAATTTGAGGTAAGAGTTTTGTAGGAGCTGACTAACACTTTGCTCTCCTGTAGATGAAAACTTTAAACAATGTAAAATCATTTAGAAATGTCAGAAAAAAGACTTCAGGAAGTCACCTATCCTATTCCTCTGTCTTCTCTTTAACTCAATGGCATCTTGCCATACTTACACCACTTCTGACAAGGATCTAGCGATTTCTACTGAATTTAATACATAAACCTAAGCAAGCAACTTCTCCCATTTCATTACAGTCGTTCTGGTTAGAAATATTTTCTAAAGTCAGTCCTGAAACTCTCTGGTTCTGTTATCCAACTCCTTCACCATGAATGTGACAGAGTAATCTTATGCTTCTTAACATCTTTTTACATACCTGAGGAATAATATTAAATCAATCATCAGCCATTCCTACTTTAGATTAAGCAATCCCAGATTATGAAATCTTTATTCCAGATGTTTTTCTCACTTCTTTCCTCCTCTTTTTCTAAAAGTTATCTTCACTGTTTTTCTCAAAACTAGACCCATCATTTCAGTAGAGGCTTATCAGTTCTGACAAGGGCTGCAAAATTATTTCATGCTGTTGAAATTGTATTGAAGTCCTACTTGCAACTTGCAGCGTCCTCTGCGACTGTAACTGAACCAGACCCAGATCAGACGTTTACAGCATTTCATGAAAAATACTTTAGTTTTGTTCATAAACTACTGTAATTACAACCCAAAATATTTTTTGTCTTCCCTATAATCTCTTATGAACATATCAGGTAGAATGGTGTCAAAATCTTACTTAAGTCAAAATGCATATAATCTGTTAACTCTCATTATCCAAAAAAGTGCATTATATAGACAGAAAAGAAAATAAGGTCAATTTCACATAGTATGATAAAGAAATATTGATTTCCAGATACTTTACTTCTTTTTTTTTCTTTTTTTTTTCTTTTTTTTTTCCTGAGGATTGAAATTAGTTTGACTTCTTCAATAACTCCTCAATTCCTCCTTTTTATTAAATAAAAGCACAGTGTTGTGCTGTTCTAGTTATCCAGTACTCCATTCCCTCTCCACAAGTTCCTAGAAAAGCTACTAATGACTTTGAGACAGCTTCAGCCAGTTCTTTAAATATCCTATACAAAATTCATCAGACCCAAAGGGTTTTTCAAAAAATGAACTTAAATAAATATCCATTTCTAGGGAAAAAAAGAAAGTTCTGATTTTAATCATGTCAGCCACATGCTCACATTTGACCTTTTAATTGATGAGGATGCTCTTCATATAGGCCTTCTCTGCATCTTTTTCTGTCTCTAGATCATTGACTCTTGGCTTACTTCTTACTGCTAATGCAGATGCAGAATGTGTTCTTCTTACCTATGGTGCCTCTGGCTAATGATCTTTAGCTCTGTGTCCTATACTCAGTACCTAGCAGCTGAACACAGGTCCTTCCTTCTGTGCACCCTATACACACGCTGCTCAGTCTGTCTCCTACTGCAGGGTCTCTCCATTTCCAGCATCATCAAAGTCCCCTTGTTACTGCTGAAAGGCTCACTCATTGAATTGGTTTTGTGTCCAGTTGTGGTGGCCTCTTACCAGATAAGCACCTGTGTTCTTTTCCTTTGCAATTATTAATTATAAAATTTCAGCAGTTTTAGCCTTTTCAAAGAGCCAGGCTTCCAGCAAATATGTGCATCCAGGCTGAGGCAACACCTCTCTTCTTTTCCCTCTGCCTCTTCTTCCTTTCATATTATTATTCCAGTCATGTAAATTATCCCACCAAGACTCTGTTATGCCAATTAAGTCATAATTTTGATCTTGTATTAAGACTTCCAGCTCCGCCTGTTTATTCCAAATATTTCTTGCATTAATAAACAGATTTCTGAAGTCTTCAGTGGATTGATTCACTATCCTCTCTGTATCTCTTGTGACTCTATTATGAATACCGAATCCTCCAAAATTTTAGGTTCCCATCAGGCTGCTCTGGTTTACACTCACTTTTTTTTTCTCCATTCAACCCCTCCCTTGATCCTACTTTAAAGTCCTTCTAACTAGGTTAGCAATTTGTTGGATGAACAACACGAAGTCACTGCAGTGGAAAAACCTGAACACCCCCAAACAGCATCTCAGGCATTGGCAGGCAGCACCTCTTCTGTTGAATTTCTTCCCCTGGAGCACAGGGCCCTCTCTTCCTGTTGCAAGAGGGTCTTAATAATTCTCAGCTATTCTTTTGGTTCTGGGGACGGCTGGTTACAAATCTCTCAGCTGGGGTGTGATGTGTGTCTTTCCCTTTATGGGGATTTAAATGTCATTTGCTCCCTGAATAACATACCTGTTCTTGTTCTCCACAAGTATCACCTGCATCAGCAGGGAGCCAACTTTTGCATCCCTGCCTGTGGAGAAGCCTTTTCCGTTTCCATTGCTGTTGCTGCTCCCTGCTGTAGCTAGCCAGCCTCCTTGTGCTTGGAGATGTCCTCAAACAGCTTTTCTTCAAGTATGAGTGCAGCCAGATTGTTTGCAAGCCACCCTTCGATTGTAAGATAGATGGTTGCTCTTTGGGAACAGAATAGATCCTCCAGAGGGTATCTGGTGTTAATCATAGAATCCCAGAATGGCTTGGGCTGGAAGGGACCTCAAAGCCCACCCAGTCCCACCCGGTGCTGTGGGCAGGGCTGCCACCCAGCAGTTCAGCTGCCCAGGGCCCATCCAACCTGGTCTTGAGTGCCTCCAGGGATGGGGCACCACAGTTTCTCTGGGCAGCTGTGCCCTCTGAGCAAAAGCACAAACCCACAAAGCTTCAGTCGGTCCTTTAAATTTCCAAGACAAAATTTGTCACATACAGAGTGCTGTAAAAAACTGGGAAAGGGAGCTTTGTGGTTTCTGTGCCATGGCTAGCTCAGCAAGAGGTCCTGCTTGGTCCAGGCATTCTGTTAAAAATACACTTAGTTGCGTTTTTGAGGATGTACAAGATGGTACTACCACTACCATAGCTAGTCTTACAACATTGTTTTCATGTGTACATTCTAATGAAAGAACATTTTGTTTAGCTTGTGAAAAGGTAAATATCTTAAATCATAGGAAAACATACAATGGCTGCATTTTATTGTAAACAATGAGTGCTCACTACAAAAACACTAGAAGAATACCCCCCTCTTCCTTTTCCTGTTGATTTTCTATCCTATACTTTTGGACAAAATGGCATTTCCCTCCAAGACTTGATGCTCCATTCTTTCCCAGCTCTTGTTATTGACATAATTTCCTAAGTTATTGTGATTACTTGTATTGATTAATATTGCCAGTGCACAGGAGGCTTATACCAGCACCCGCCTCCTTCAAAGCCAGGGTGGACGTCTTTGCAAGAAATCTGACTGCACACTCAATAGTGAAGGATAAGGTGTGAAAGATCGACATTAATAAATGTGTATACCAGTTTTATAATACCTATTGAAATCTATGCACCTGTTTATCTGGATAGGTTATTTTATACAGAATAAGGAAATTCTAACATTGTAGTTACCGCTGGAACTGAGTTGTGCAGATCAAAGTGATAATTACTGTGTTCTAGAAATCCCTGTTTTTGATGATGAGGTTTTTTAAGCCTATAACAACACATAGATCCAACTGCAAAAGCTTAAAATTGCCTCTTCAACAGAAGCAGGGCTTTGATTTCATCTAATTTGACCCTTCCACTGCACTTATAAGTGCACTCCAGTGCGGCTAGAGATAAAAACTTTGAAATTTAAATGTGCAACTTGCAGCTGAGGTTGGATTTGCGAGCTAGGACACAGAGTACCTTTTGATGAGCAGCAGTTTTCATTACAGCTGTCAGAAAATACCTCCCCATTAGGAAGCGATGAGTACATTTAATTCAAGTCCAACCCTTCCAACACCATCACTTACAGACACTCTTCTGCTCTGTGAGTGAGGTTCTAATAATACACTGAGCCATGTGGGACACACCAGGGTGATTAATGCTTGGATGTGAGCATACACTGCACAGAGTATATATTTCCCCCTTAAATGAATATATCTGGTTTTCATTGATATTGAGGTAGATTTGCTCTGTACTTGCTCACATGAGGAAGCCTAGAACTGTGGGATCTATCATTCAGTAATAGCTCCTGATAACTCTAGCAGTCGGAACACGGCAAAGTAAAAAATGTGAATTCATATTCACTTTTAATAAACTGGGGTAATTAGTCAGTTGAAATGCAATAGAAAGTGACAGCCTGTGACACATAAAAGACTGCAGACTGACAAAGACAGAGCTATTCTTCATTGCACTAACATCCGTTTCTTCATCAACATTGAATTTTTTCAGTCTCTTGGCATTTCAATTACATTATAAAATGAAGGGCTAAAATCCTGGCTCTGCATTTTTTCTTCTCCTCTTTGAGACTGAAGAAAAGAGATGAGAAAAACCCTCTCCACAATGTGCTTCTGAACCACCTGAAATGATGCCAGTGTGCCCTGGTATCCAGAGTACCCACAATGTGTGCAGAAGGTGTTCAGCCTTGACATCATCAAGGTGCTGCTGGGATAGTGAAATCCCTCCAAAGATGCTGGATGGAAGACAAAGAGAATGGCACAAAATAGATTTAAAAAAGTAGCAAAATGTCTGCAACTTGAACAAATTTAACCATAAATGTCAACATATCTCAGAAGGTCCTTCACTCCTTGCTGGTACCCGTGGTGCTTCTCTCTGCATCCTGAGTGCCTGACACCTAAAAGGGGCCTGATGGGGCAGTCAGGTAGATCATTTCTGACAGAAGGCAATACGTATTCCCACTTCTCCCACTCCCTCTCTCCCCCAGCGCTCACACCACTTGTCAGGAGGTACAGCAGGGTTTTGGGACATGGGAGACAGGGTGGCAGCGTGACCAGAACAAAGGTAAGCTTGGACATCAAGCCAGGGTCAGATCAGTGAGGTGTGTTCAGGTCCCAAACTTTGCCAGATCCAGTGGCAGCAGAGGAGGAGGACTCACCTTTCAGCTCAGCTTTTGGGAGCAGCAGCTAGTCAGATGGCTCTGCCTAGGAAAATCCTGGTTTGTAGTTTCCCTTCTTTTACAATGAGTATTCGTAAGGTCCTTGTTTAGGGACATAAATAGTGACATCTTATAAATACATGGGATGGGGCAGCTACACTTGTGTCATCTCAGTATTTGATGAGGTTAAGCCTATACAGAGAGAAGCAGTACCAGTTGTTTGATCACTTGAGACAATGGTGAAAAATAGACCAGTTGTCTGGCACTTGAGTGCTTCCTCAGGACTGAAACAGTCTCACTGATAGCTTGAAGCAGCCCGGTGACCGGAACACTGCTGCTCTTCCCGCTGTTCAGGTCCTCTGAAAATCCAAGCATAAGCCTCCAGCAGAGAAAAAGAAGAGAGGAGAAAGTATTTTTACATGAAGACCAAATGACTTTTTAATCCTTTTTTTAATGACATCAGGATATCTTGCTGTGCAAAGCCTCAGCTTGTTGACTGGTGAAACATCAGTGACTTACCTCCCAGGCGTGCTGTTTTGTTAATTTTTATATATGGTTTTGAAAACCTTGGATGGAAGGCACCAAGGTTGAGCAGTATAATTTTCTCAGAAATCTCATGGTCTCATTTGGTTCAGTCGTAAGTCAAAGCGGCTTTTAATTTCTCAGTTGTGGGACTCAAGTCTTAAAATACACTACCAGCCAGAAGCTCCCCTTTAAGTACCAGAATGAAAGGGTCAGGTTTTCAATTGTTTCCAGTCTCCTGCAGTTCCTATTGTTTTAATAGAGAAGTGCTGTTCAAAAAACTTAGTTCCCAGCTGTAGGTATGAGCACTTCTACTGCTGTGACCTAATACTTCACAGCACACTCGCTACTTCTATCACCTCAGTGAAAAGGGATCTGGAGGGGACTGGTAGTCCAACTGGCATCCACAGAAAAATAGTGATGAACTGAACTGCTTCCACTGCCTGCTTTAGAGTCTTATTTTTGAGTGAAACAGAAGTAGTCTTTGCAGAAGGAAATTAGCTACTGCATATTTTCAACAGTTTTTGCAAATCTTAGGACAAATGGCAAAAAAAGAAAGCAACAAAAAGAGTGTTAGTGACAGGGGTGGAATTATTCATTTGTGAGCCATTTTGTTGACTAACAGAGCTATGAAGGTGTGCCTGGTGTCCCTCTGCTGCCCCAAGGAAAGAGCAGCCCAGGCACTGTGATGGGTCACTATAGGATGCTGTTGTCTTCTCCATTCTCTAATGGAATTTCCTACCTCTGATGCTTTTCTTCCATCAACAGCAACACGTTTTCGGGTAATTGCTTTAACCAAAATTCTGAATGTCAAGCAGACAAGGATATGAGCTTGGACCTGTGCTTAAAATCTTGAAATTCATTGTTTTTAAATCCTGTTTGAGAAAATTGAGACTGCATGAATTAATCTTCTGAAAGAGGCATGAAGTGCAGGCTAGTTCCTCCAGCAGAGTATTGACTCAGGTATTGACATCAGTGGAACTAAACCCTTTTACACCAGCTGAGGGCTCTGCATCTGTTGTTTTAAATTCACAGAACTTTCCACAGAAAGGGTTTTATTCTCACCCCATTCAGCCAGCTCTGTTCCCAATGAGCAATACAGCACGCATTTGCCAGGTCACTGCAGAAGTGAGATAAATCTGCAGATGATGAAGTCGTCTTAATCATAGTTTAGTTTTAACCCTTAGATTTTGCTCCTTTGCTCTTGCATTATTCATTCTAGTAAATCACCTTGATTCTGGCAGGCAAAGCGAGGGGAAATAAGCTGGTGCTTGTTTTCACCTTAAGCAGCCAAGTGGTTAAAGGACTGGCATGTAAACAGCTCCTACACCTATGCTGTATTAGAGTCCGGTGGGATTCTGCTTTAATCTTGAGAGGGAGTGTGAGGGGTTTGTTTTTCACAGGGGCTTTAGCCTACAGTTAAGTGCAAACACCTGCTGAAGTACTGGTAATTAGTAGGTAATTAGTAGCTAATGTTCTTAGAATTTAAAAAGAAAAGCTTACATAAGTAATTACTTACTATTTCTTATAATGTGCTGCTTTTCCTGAGATTTCATATCCCCAGAACATTTGCCAAGTTCCTAGGTTCCTCAACATACTAAATTGTTTATTAATTACACACGTATATTTCTTGTAGAAAAAAATAAAATGCATTAAAATGCTGGAAAAAGGAGTGAGTTATCTTTTAAATTACAGCACAAGATTCATTAGAAATGACAGAATTTGCAGAGGGTAAGGGCTTTAGGAGAAGCATTAATGTGGGGCTGGGGAAGGAGGGCTGAGGTGGCAGGAGCAGTGAAAAGAGCTGCTGGGTAGCACAGAATGAGCTCTTACTTTTTGAACAGGAAACAGAAACACAGAGTGGGGAGTGGCAGTGGTGGGTGTTTTGCCCACACCAGTAAATGTCCAGCATGGCTGGGAAGCCCCAGCAGGGTTCAAGTGTTCCCCAGTCTCTTCATGTTAGTGTGTCAGGAACTGGGAGCTAATCTGGCTCTGCAGCAAAGAAGTTTGAATGGCATTTCACCTCCTGCCAAAGGGTCTTTTCTGAATTGGTGGAAGAGCTGAAATTTTGACCTTGCCAAACTCAGTAAAAACACTCCCTATTTTCATAGGTGAGAAATGCATAAGGATGCAAGGCTGTTGTTCTCTGTGTGCTCTGGACTATAGCTAGCACACGAAGCAGCTATCATGGAATCATTTTGGTTGGAAAGAACAGTAAGACCACTTAGTCCAATCACCAATCCATCCCCACTGTGCCCACTGTCCACGTCCCTCAGTGCCACATTCACACAGTTCTTGCACACCTCCAGGGACAGTGACTGCACCGCCTCCCTGGGCAGCCTGCGCCACTGCCTCACTGCTCTGAGAATAAGTTGTTCCTAATATCCAGTCCCATCAGGGGTTGTGTTTACATTTACTAGCTCTCAGCCTTGCTCTTGCAGCATGGGGACAGGCTTTATGCAGAAGTGAAAGAAGGGTACATCTGCTGAGGTCCACCCATGGCCTGAATGCTCCTCAGATGATGTCCTGCCATGGGACCATGCCTGCTGCTTGACACGAGCCTCTACTTACAGGGCAGTAAGGTACACCTGCCCAGTCCTCCCTGACGATTACTTTCCTGTGAAGTAGAGTGCGTACAAAGACAGAACTATTAACAGCAAGGATCATGTAAAGGTAAGGCATATTTCTACAGAGTAGTCCTGGCAGGGAAGATGTTGAATTTTACCCCTCAATTTCCTATACTGGAGGACAGGCACAAAAGCTTTGAGGGACCTGCTGTCTTCCCCAAACATGTGCTGTGCAGCAGGGTCCTGGGGATGGCTGAGCTCTTTCTCTCATGTAGAGTGAGGGCTGCTGGAAGAACCTAGATGAGAGAAACTCCCTGCTTTTCCAGGAAGCTCACCAATTTCAAGCAGCAGCCTTCCAGACCATGGCCCCAGTGACAGTGGGGAGTGTCTCTGGAGATCTCTAGGCTTTTAACTTCCTTTATCCTGTTTCACTCCATTTCAATTAGGACTCTGAATTTGAAGAGTTTTTGGGAAGCCTGGCCTGAACTGCCATTGATTCTGTAACAAAAAGATGATTCAACTGAAGATGGGGCCACTCTTTAAAGACAAACCATAAAGCTGGATTTCTCCTTAGTAGTACTACTCAGAGATAAGTTTTGTTTTTTACTTTGGCTGAAAATAAGAAAAAATAAACAAACAATCACTAATTGGACTAACTGAGATTAAAGCTGCTGGTAGGCACCAACTCAGCATACTGCTTGGTTTCCTCGGGGTTTTAGGACCTCCAGCATTCTTATTATTCCTTTCCAATCAATTAAACTGAATGAGAATGGTAAAAAGTAAAACAACAACAGCAACAACAACAAAGAAAAATGTTTTCCAAAAAACCCCACCACAAACCAAAACAACAAAACCATGGATGGGTTTGGCTCTTAGAGCCATATGTTCTTGAGAAAAACACCCATATTTTCATGCAGTGCTTTAATTCTAGTTGAATAATCTTTTTCAGGTGTACACCTTAAAGGCTCTAAGCCCAGCTGTATCTTAATAGCAACTAATATCAACTCCTCTCACACAGAGGTAGCAACTCTCTAAGGAGGCACTTAAGTGCCAGGGCAGCTTTTGTTTTCTGAACACCTTGTCTGCTTTCTCCTGGTGAAGACAAACCATGTAGTCCCTCGGTGTTCACCTTTGCTTTGTATTCAGACATCTACTAGGATTCGGGATTTTCTGCACTGCAGACAGCATTGCCTGTCAGGACAAAGAAAACTTTGGAATGAAGGCGTCTTAGGTGATGGAGATATTTGTCCTTGCAAAGACCTTACAGACAGAGTGGCTTTGTGTCTCTCACAGTGTTTCTCTCAGTAAAAAAGTGCTAGCTTCTATTTTAATTAAAAATAGTGTGTGCCTCATACTTATGTGGTAATGATTTGTAAAAGTATTTATGTTTCCTAAATAAGCAGTAATTAAAAAAATTAAACAGCAAATCTGTGGCCCTTTAGGAGCTATTTCCTGCCACTGTGCTATGCACCAGGGATGTGTGAAGCTTCCTAATCATAGCTGGGGACCAAAGCAGATTATTTTTGCTTCAAAGGCATCGGTCTGTACATCCAAACTATAAAGTACCATCCTTGTGTTTAAGTACAATTAGTGGCATAGGGCTGAGAACTGAGTAGTTGTGGTACATCCTAAAGGGAGACAAAATGTTGCCCTCAGCCTGCTTGAGTTAATTCCTCATTCTTATAGCATGCTTTATGCGGAGGGAGAAGTTACTGTGGAAGGAGGCATGGTAAGAATATTGACACAAGAGGATAGTATCGTATTCCTTGAATTACATTAGAAAACTGTTTGAAATAGCACAGAAATACCACCCAGCATTTTAAGAAAGGATGAGTAATTAGTTCAAATAATTTTGAACACAAATTGGCATTAGAGTACAAACACAATTTGGCCAAGACATCGGATTAATGTACCTTGCCAAAGGGTTTATGGCATTAAATCATCTAATCTAGCCATGCTTTCAGCACTGAACAAAAGACCAATTCTTTAACCCAGTCCCCTCTGTGAGTCTACTCCATGTGCCCTGGGGTTCCTAATACAGTTTTGTTTATCTTTTCCATAAATACCAACCTTGAATAGGCATCATGTTTTCCTGTTTCTCTAGTATGCTACATAAGATGTCTCACCATGTGACTCAGTTCAGTTGCCTGATCAGAAATGTCAGGTGTGGTTTAAGATGCCCCATGGTGTTTGAGACATCTTCCAAGGCTGGCAAATGTAATGCATCACCAAAGGAACACTCATGCCATTTTGGACCAGGTGCTACTTCGTGTCCCATAGATCTATTGGAAATGCCAGCCTGGTGCTGTACTGAAGAGAAAGTACGTTCGAGTTCCACTGTGATAGCCAGTTTCATTGTTATCATGCAATGCATTCTTACTGTACTTGAGTATTTTTTGTTCTGATTCTCTCTGAAAATTTAGGACCAGATGGAAAACAGCTTTTCTGAGGCTACTGCATCTTCCCAGAGAGTTACTGGGGAGATGAGTTGGATGATGATAATTTGCAATTTGATTCCTGAAAACTGGTTTGATTCCAGGTCAGTCAATTTTCTTTTGATGCAAACTGATAGCAGAGAACAGAACAAAACTACACATGTTCTTCTCTTTGACAGTCTCCACTGATACATCATTTACCTGGCTGATGTATCAACTCACACATGGAAAGCTGTGTGCAGGTAACACAGGACTATGCTTATGCATGGCACACTAATTTTCTCTGTTATATCCATTCCGCTTCACTCCCTTCGTTGGGGGTGACAGGTGTAAATAATAGCAGCCAATTGTTTCCCTGTGACCTTAATGCAAAAATGAATGAGATCCTTCAAGACTTGGTTGACTGTGCGTTCATAATAATAAGGTTAGTGCAGCAATGATACAATGGCTTATTTTTCATTACTAGCTCAGCTCACATAATTGTTAACTGGTTGCTCAACTATCCAGGTCAAGCTTGGCCTAGGTTAAACCTGTGGCAGTGTTGGTTAACCCCAGTGTCGGTTGGTATATGAGTGTTATGTTCTTAGTGAATAGAGGTAGCCTTTGGGTTTATGGCAGGCACATGTCCATATCTGGAATCACAAAAGGCAAAATCAGTTCATTAGCATCCCACACCAGCCTCAGCAGCAAGACTTTGAAGTTGAGTGGGCTCTATAGCTGAACATCTCACTTCCTCTGTGTTCGAGTTGAGGCAGGTGAGTGAATCTGCACTGAGACAGGCAGCAGACCCAGGCTAAACCTGAGACTCTTCCTCCAGGGATCTTCAGCAGCTCTGTTGAAGCCTGCACTACATATAGAAAACTGGATGATATAAAGGCAGAAAGAGGCCAAAGAAAGGGGAAATGATGCATGCATCTTAGCAGTTAATTCTTGTACAATATTTAATGAAGCTTTGTGCTTGCTTTGAACATATTATTTAGAAGCATCTCTTGAGAAAGTCTTCTTTTTATAAAGGTTTCAGGCTGCAGAGACATATTCACCACAATTGAAATAGAAATTGTAGCGTGTTCATATGAGCAAAAAAAGCTCACAGGCTGTGTCACTCATGAACTGGATGAATAAAGTAGCACATTAAAAACAAACAACCACTACCAAGTCTTACGTATTCAGAGATCTTCTTTTGTTTAGTTTATCATGTGCCAGTTCTGGAGAGCAAGAATCAATGTATCCTGCCTGTCTGTTGATCATATAACACAGATTCATGAGTTCTTTGCAGGACATCAGCCATTCTAAGAGTGTGAGAACAGGAATGGATGCCCAATGACTACCATCAGGTACAATCAAGAAGGGAGCAAAAATATTTCTATTAGTGGAGTGAATCTGTCACTTATCCTGATAAAATGTCTTTGGAAGAGGAGCAATCATCATCTGACTAAACCTGCCAATCTTCAACTGTCTAGAGAGTATAAGTCTCTGACCTCGCTAGGCAGCATAAGAAAGAATGGATGTTCCCAAAGTGGTTGAAGTCATAGAGCTCATAATTACTTAAATGATATACAGGTCCTTCTAATGATCACAGTTTGGACGTCTTGCAATCAAGAAGTTCCTTTCCTCCTCAGGCAGAGTCAGTGCATCATCTTTGTGTTCATATACACAGTTCCAGTCTTATTATTTATTTGTGTATGTATTTCAGCACAGTAGGTAAATGTCGCTGAACTGCTTAGTGACAGC
>JAOWBP010002052.1:42817087-42829550 GCA_028571105.1 Tragopan temminckii | reverse complement strand
CCATTTTCTAGATATGTATGGTATCTGTAGATGGCTAGCTTTTGTAGCAGAAAGCTGTATATCACAATATTTTCCACTTTTGTGAAGTGGATGAAATGGCCAATGTGATCGTAATGCAAGCCATAAAAAGATCAAAGTTGCAATGCTCTGCAACAGCATCATCCATTGAAATGTAGCAGGAGCTCGCCGGAAAAAAAAAAAGCTCATGCAATATATAAGACATTAAAAATTCTGTTACATTACTCTTGCCACAAAGATTGTAATGAAAATGGGAAAAGGCACAAACGTAACCCATTCTCATTACAATCGTTAGATTGTAATCTTGTGCTCTCCTTCTCAAGAGAATGCTAAATGAGATTTTAAAGTATGGAAAATAAAGGAGCAAATAGAAACTGGAAAGCAAAAGAGGTGAGGCATGATAGACTGCTCCTGCATTCTTATGTTCTTTATTTTTCCGGTAAAGTAGGAGAGTGTAGAATGATTTCAAAGGAAGATGAGTTCACATGAAGATATATTTCTTTTCTTTTTCTTTATTTCAAAAATAAAGTATTTCAATAGTCTTATCTCTTTCATTCTCTTAAAAAAAAAT
This sequence comes from Tragopan temminckii, assembly GCA_028571105.1. Lineage (NCBI taxonomy): Eukaryota > Metazoa > Chordata > Aves > Galliformes > Phasianidae > Tragopan > Tragopan temminckii. The sequence continues at coordinate 42,828,961 of JAOWBP010002052.1, read as the reverse complement.
AAATATCAAAGATATAAAGTAACACTTCAGATATCTACATCAATACATTTGTTTTAATAGAGTAGAATTCACCCTTAATCATCATAGTAAGAGCTGAAGGAAACACCTCCCAGTGAGAGAGAAGAATGGTGGGACTTAAGAGACTAGCAATTAAAAATCTGTCAGTCACAGGTTTGGATCTGGCCCTGATTAGACAGTGAATGAAAGTTGTTAATATTAGGTGATGGCTGTGGAAGGAAGTACCTGACCTCCTTCTAATCCCTGTGCTGGTGCTTAAATTACATGCTATAGCTGCCACTTAGTACTGCCACTGGCACTTCCAGCAGAAGACCAAGCATAAGTGAGTGTAAGACGTGATCTAACCCATCTCCTTTCCTCTGAAAGCAGGACTTGAAGCAGCTGTGACAGATACCCTCTCTGCCAAATCTGACTGGGCACAAAAGGCAGTGATTGCCTCTTCTTGGACTGTGTGTCTGGGACCTCTGAGGACCTCTTAAAGTATTAAAAGAAAGAAAGAAGTCTAGTGATGATTCAGGGGCAGGAGCACAGCTAAGGCTCAATACCCAGCATTTAAGAGTCAGTGCAGGTGAGTGATCATTATGCACAGGAGTTCAAAGGGCTCCTTGGTCACTGAGACCACAGCCTGGCAGAGTCCATGTGGCACTCACTCCACACAGCCCTGCAACAATGCATCCCCATGAGCATTATCACACCTCTATAACAAAAGAAAGGTCTTTCAGACAACAGATTAAAAGCCATAATAGCTCTAGCTTAACCCAAGGAGAAGGTAAGAAAGACGAACGGCATCAGAAATAATTTAGTACTTTTCAGTTGTGCATCTTCTTGTTTGGCACTGGGTTTTCTCTTAACCCATGCTTTTGCTCACCCACTTCATTTTGTCTGGCTATGTTTTCCTGTTTTGTTTTTTTGTTCACCTGCTGAGATCATGTTGAGACCAGTAAGCCCTCTCTTCCCCTCCAATCCTTCTCTGACCTTCCCCTTAGTGGATATTCTCAGTAAAACAATTTTCCTCGTCTAAAATCTGTCAAGGAATTAAATAGGAATAAATTTGATATTTTCATGGGTTCATGCCAGAATAAACTTTCTCTGCCTTTCTTGACTCCAAACAGTCTCTAAAGGTAAGTATTTTCTGTATCTACATACAGTTGTTGGAGGTGAGGTGTCAGTGATTTGACAAGCTTTCTATTTGAAAACCAAAGCTAATTTAAAGAACATATATAAATCTTGCCTGTGACTTCAGACTGACTTGTAGATTTTTATGTAATCTTGGCTAAAAACGTTTACATCTGTGATGATTTTTTGTTAGCAGAGTTGTATTAAATATTTTTAGGTGAACCAAAATTCTTGAAAGCATGGAATTGCAATGGAATTCCTGACAGCAGTTCTATGTTATTGTCCAAGAGGTTTAGAGTACCAAGAAAAACCTGCATTAAGGCTGGCTGTACTGTGCATGGCTTATGATAAATAGAGGACTTTTAATTTCCCAAGCATCCACTTCCTCTACCTCTACAACCCACAAAAATTAAAAATAAAAATTTCATTCTGAAGCTTAAAATTAATTTAGTTTCTGTTGTAGTGCTGTAATAAGCAGATCTAATTTAAACAGTCAGCAGTTCCTTCCATTGGACATTAATTTTTTAAAGTCTGCAAGTTAATCAACCTGTTTTATGGTGAAATGTGTTTTTACACCAAAACTCCTCATTATTTCTTTTTTATTTTTTCTGTTAAGTGTCTGGGATAAGTGAAAATAGCTTCTGAATATAAAAGAATCAATTAATGTTTCAGTACAGGGGAAAAAAAATGGTTTCCCAAATGGGTAACTTTTGTTCGGTGCTGCAGACTGTTTCTCCCACAGCTGTCTTCGCAGTGCGTTCTGTCAGTGCCACCTGTTAGCTAGACTGGCCTTTACAGGTACAATATATGATCAGAAAATGAAGAAAACCCTGATTTTTCTTCTTTTTTTTTAAATGTTAATAGTCCCTCTGAAATGCAAAATTATTCCCAAGGATTTGGGAAGCTGCATGCATGTATCTCTTAGAGTACAATCAGAGGGCGCAAGTCTCAGGTAATGGCATATGCTGCATATGGGTAAAGTCGAGGCCTTCTGACAGAGAGGTCATGCTCAAAGCCAGGCCTCGATCTGGACCCAGTTTTTTTCATATTTCTCAGAAAACATCTGGATACTTGTGTCTGCTGTTCCTGCCCATGCTGGAGGAACAGAGGGGTTGCAAATTCCTCATCACTTTAAGTAAGATCTTGGCAAATCCAATCAAGGACTGTGTGATAGTGCAGGCCCTGAGAGGAGGGAACTACATGCAGGTCCCTTTTCTTAAGCTAAAAATACAAGCTTCAGAAGTATGCAAGGAGCGTAAGCCTATCATTCAGGCTCTCTCCTTTGTTTTTACTTTATGCTTCAAAATTCTGCAAATGCAGTGCAGTTCCCTGGACCTTCAAGCCATCATCCCTTGTTTCTGCAAATCAGTGTGCACCACGATTTGTCTCAGCTGCCGCAATAACTATAATTCCAATCACAAGCAGCCACTTTAATGGGCTTCTCGTGTCCATCGGGAAGAGCTATCCCACATGCAGTCAGCTCCCAGCACCTAGAGAAAGCACAGTCTTTCTGCCACATTTTAAGGAGAGCTGCAGTTCTGTGGTGACATTTGAGAGCTTTCATTATCTCAGCGCAGGGATCTCTGGGGCACACTCTGGTCTCTTAACATGTCCTTGTTTAACAGCACTCCTTACCTTTGGCTGCCTGCGTTCAGCTAACCAAGCGGTGGCAGAGATGTGTATAGTCCCTCTTAAATCATTCTGATTTTCCCAAGTCCCTCTGCAGTTTTTTGATGGAACATATGGCAATGTTATGTCTATTTGAAAAAGCCTTTGCATCATATGTTTATACAACTGCTCACTATCCCAAGACAAAAATTCTTTGCTGTTATTGCCCATTTGCTGACTAAAGAAATTATCCTCTTTATGTATTCTGGTACTTTACCTTGATACCTTACATGTTTAATTATGTAGTCCTCGGTCCATAATCCATATGATTCACTCACCATATAATACAACTCACATCAGTTTTACTTGTTTTAACCCTTGCCCTTCTGTTCATGCTTGCTTTTCTTTGTCGACCTTATGTATCTATTTGGCTTTGGATCTCTGTCTGATTCCCATGAAACTTCGTCTCCCCAGTGACAAATCAGTCATCAAATCCAGTGGTACATGACTGGACCCAAAGAACAAAAGCTGCTGATGGCTAAAGATCAGGCATTAAAAAAGCGAAAAAGAAGCAACACAGCCCCAACAAACAACAACAATTAAACAAACAAAGGAAAAACAAAAGAAATTCCAGTTTTGAACCATATGAGGGAATAGCACCAGAATGAAGAAAAAGGAGCTGGTTTTGAGGCTACAGAAATGAATAAATAGTGCTCTGCTAGGCTCTTTTTCCTTCTCCTTCTTTGTTGCTGGCCAGTGACTTCAGTCATCCATGGAAATTAGGGATTTCCAACATTTTCAGTGCAGTGAGTTGCACATAGGATTTTTCCATTCTCCAATTTCCAGATCAGCTAAGAAGGAATAATGACTTTTCTCCACCCTAGGTTAGAGGTGGGTGGGGCCACTAAAAACCTGGAATCATTTAAGTGTGGAAACATTTTTCCTCTGAGGTTTGATTAAAAAAAAAAACCAACAAGCAACTAACCTGAACATAAAGCATATGGGCATTTTTTTCCTCAGAAGGATCAATGGAATAATTTTTAGAATTATGCTTAAAATGGGCTTTTACAATTGAAACCCATTCCCTTGAAATGCTTTCTACAACCACTGACTACTTCAGATGAAGTAACTTTATTTCAAAACATGCGGTATTAGGGAAATATAAGTCTAATAACTCTAGATCTACACATAATGGGTTCAAATTCTATTGGCCCTTTGTATCATGACACAGTGCATCTTAATGGACATATCTAGGAACTCTGATCATTTTTTCAGGGTTTCTAGAAATTTAAAGGTTTTCTGTGTCTGGGCTATTATGAAAAGTATCTATTTGCATGAGATTCTCAAGGTCTACTGATATAACCATCCTCCTTATTTACAAGTTGATGATATAAAATATTTCTTATTTTATTCGATAGTCTTTTAGTTTAGAAAATAAGTCAACTGGCAGAAGCAAGTGCGAGTCTTTATATTTGATGTATCTTATCTCTCACACTAGGTATATTTGTCACCACACTTAAATAACAATTCTTTTTTTACCCATTGTAAATATAACTTGCAGTCCTCCTTCCAAAGCTGTTTTTTGTTTTTGGTTTGGTTTGGTTTGGGTTTTTGGTTTTTTTTTTTTTTTTTCTTGTTGTTGTTGTTCTTTTAAATGGTAATATCCATTTCTCATTTTTTTTTTTTTCCCCAAAAATGCGTGTTTTCAGGAGGTGGAGAGAGCTGCATGCTGACTGAAGTTTATTAAAATAATTCTGATAGCCAGGAACAGCATAGTGATAGCTGCAGTAAAATGCTACAGAAACATAATGAGAGGTATATAGGTAGTCACACTAGCTCTGGTTTTACCAGAAGAAGCTTAAAAGTGGTACCAAGGCACACATTCATGGTAGCTCAGCTGACTGGAAGAAGAGGTTTTGTGGTGAGGTCCAGAGTGGTTTGCCTTACAGCTGCAATGGTTCAGATTGTTTTGCCCACAGCATCCACCCCATTAGCACTGCATAGTACTCACTTTCTCTTGGCAGATATACAGTCCCATCTGAAGGCAGATTGAGTGGCTCTGGAGGGCCTGGACAGAGAAGGGAGAATGTAACCATCCTGATTGATGTCTGGAAATGGCAGAAGGGTTAAACTTCCAGTATTTGTAGGTGATAAAGGGCCAAGAAATTTCAAATGATGATTTCAGGCTCAGTGCTGGGAGCTACTCACTGTAGGTGGGCTTCTGCACTTGTGCCCAGCACAGTCACTGTTGGCCATGCTAAGAGGATGGTAGAAAGCAGTTTGGATGCACACATGAAAATGCCAGAACATTAATGTGTGCTGCTCTTCTGACTTGGCCCTTCACTCTTTCTTATTCTTGGGCTACAATACTATACAGCTTCTCCTAATTGACTTGATGGTCTTGCTGGAAAAAGTGAGTTGCAAACGCTTTTTTCTTCTCCTGAATTATTTACAGGTGGAAAATATCTGTCTTTCTGGATCTTACCCAAAAGGCACTAAAATGTTTCTTGCAGCCTCATACTATGCTTTTCTCCGCTTTTCATTTGGCTATCAAAAAAATTGTTTCAGTCTGATCTTAATAAAATTTTTTTTTATTCCTTTTTTTTTTTTTTTTTTTTTTTCTTTCCTTCTGGTTTAGGGAATGAAAGAATTATTTACACCACCCTACTTTTGATAGCAACCATATGTCTGGAGTGCACTTGCAACAGACCTTGCAGTCCTATTTCTGGCAGCTGTCCCCAGGCCACAGTGGCTTTCCAAAGCACTCCTAAAGGGGGAAGGTGCTGTGGAGCTCTTTGCATGCCACGGGCACTTTTCAGCCTCCAACACATTACCTCATTTGCCACCACTGCCCACCAGCAGCAGTTGCAGCCAGGCATTTGATAAGCTGTGTGGCACAGGTGATGTTTGGAAACCTTTTCAAGGGCTATGATACTAAGATGGGTCAGAGATTAAAAAAGCAGGGCTGCTGCGTGAGTTTGGCTGCCAGGCTTCCCAGATGGAAGCCCCTGCAGAGCTTGCCTGCAGCCCCTAGAGAAAGCTGTGATGCAGAAACTCAGCTTGCAAGGGAAAACTGAGGAACCTGCTGCTGTCCTGGCTGGGGCTCCCCAGGGAAGGCAGATAGTGCCAGGGAAAGGCAGAAGAGAATCACAGAATCATTGAATCATTGAATCATTAAGGTTGGAAAAGACCTCTAGGATCATCTAGTCCAACCAATCCATCCCCACCATGCCCACTAACCCATGTCCCTCAGTGCCACATCTACACGTTTCTTGAACATCTCCTTGGACAACCTGTTCCAGTGCCTCGCTACTCCTTCTGAGAAGGCATTGCTCCTAATATCCAACCTGAGCCTCACATCTTGTGCACCTTGAGTCCATTCCACTCCCTCTCATCTTATCAACGTTACCTGGGAGAATAGGCTGACCCCCACCTCATCATAACCTTTCAGGGAGTTGTAGAGAGTGATGAGGTTTCCCCCGTGTCTCCTCCAGACTGAACAATCCCACGAGGAAGATGCAACCTTCAAGCTTGACAGGACGCTCTGAGAGTGCCCTGCCAGTTTAAGGCCTTGCAGTGCAGAAGCTGGCAGGACTTGTCTTTTGCCACTGAGGACAGATATGATTTCTTCCAACTGGATGGTGTAAGTGGAGCAGGGCTCAGCAGGATGATTTCTGCCTTCTGCAAAGATGCTAAACGTGACCTAATATGAGCTCCGCCTGTGGAAAATGAGATAGGAAGCTGCTCTGCAGAGTTTTTATCAGCTGTGCAGATCAGAAAGGGAAATTTCACACAGTTTCCTCCTATTTCTAATGCAGCAATATTGCAGCATTGTGCTTCAACCCGTAGTTCACCACTGAGTGGTAGTTTCATGATTTTATGAGGCCTCAGACCACAGTGGCTTTAAATGTTCTATAAAATACACAGGTTAATCACCTGACCCCTGCAAACTTCTTGGAAGAAGTTGTATTGCATTAGCTAATGCATTGCAAACTCTTACTGGAGCTGCAGACAAACAGTTTACATGAGAAGTCAAGCCGTCAAACTTGTAGCTTTGCTAACTTTGCACAAAATAGGAAATAAAAAGCCCTTTAGCCAGTGAAAACAAGATAAAACCACAAACTTGATGGCCTTTTGTGCAACCTCAATTGGACATTGCAGCTCTATGCCATAAGCTCAGAACAGAGGCTTTATCATCTTGGGTGTACTAGCATTGACCCATAACACAGAGTCTTAAATAAAAAGCAAACCATATTGTCAAAGCAAAAGTCAGTATCTCAGCAGGTCTGTCCTCAAGTGTATGAGTGTGAAGAGAGAAAACAAAGACTCAGAATAAGGAGAAAGCTGAATAGGTCTGAAGGGAAAAAAATCAAAAAATGAACAAAAATCAAGTCAAGAAAAATAACAGGGTGGAGCAGAAGTAAAAATACTTTGGACAGGAAAGTCCCTGAGGATTCCAAAGTGCAAAGGAAAGAAGGTCTTACTCTTGCCCCGTCAGTACCTGAGTGGATGTGCATTGGTTGTGGTGGGAGAAGGGCTTTGTGCCCTGATTGGAAAAGTCTACACAGAGGCCTTCCAATGAGTAATCATGTTGGAGATGGCATTGGGGAAGATGTGAGCTGGTCTGTAATTAGTGGGAAGACTTCTCTGGAGCTTCTGTCTATTGTAAGGAAAGCAGATATGGATGCAGATGCATGACTGGGGGCTAAGCATGCTGGTTGTGGATAGCCCAGGAAAACTCATCCTGGGGAGAGATACAGCATGCACTTCTCTCCATCCATGCCCTGCTACATGGTTTGCTCCTGTCTCATGTCCTTTCCCTCTCAACAATGCAGTCAAGTCTTCCACAGGAAGACATTTTTCTTTCCATCCCTTTGTGCATCTCTATGAAAACCAGAAGGGACCCAACCTCTAGCCAATACTTGGAAAAATGTTGGCTCCTGAAGAGTTTCTCACAGCTCCGTGAAGAGCTATCAGTGTTCAAACACTGGAAAACTGAAGGAGTGCTGAAATGCAGCCTGTGGAGAATGAGGTTTGGTTCCTACTGTGGAAAGCCCTTTGCCTGAGAAATATTCATTATTTTATACAACTGAAATGTGTTTTGACCCCATTCAAATAATTTCATGCTAGGATGCCTTGTTTCCTGCTTCAGTTTTTCTTTGGCAGTTTCATAAGAGTCATTAAGCTCACTTTAGAAGGGAGTTTATTGATCAGTGGAATGAGCTCACTTGCACATGCACACACACACAAAGTAGCTGCATTCCTATGCGAAAACAATGATCATTTACCTGCTTTGTGTGTTTGCTGATATCTTTCCTTGCTTTGCCAGCTTCCCTGGTCAACCTGTTAGTTTATCTCTACATCTTCTATTTTTCCATGGTCAGCCATGCCTGATGCCACCTTTCTGTTGAATTTTGGAGCACAATGAACAACTCCCTTTTTGTTTCCAGCTTCCAGGAGTTACTTATTCATGGCTTTTTGTGTTTATGGAGATGTCACACATTGTGCTTTGATAAGGTCCTTCGCACAGGTCCTGGTCTGTGATCTCTCTAGGGAAAACAGTGTGTGTAGATCTACCTGAAGTCCCATCTGCAAGTGACCCTCACAGGGAAGTAAGAATTGAAATACTAGACTTCCTCGGTTAGATAAGCCAGATGGAGCTGGAAGTGCTATATCAAACTAGCTGGAAGGAAAACTAGAGGCCATGGAGGAGATCAGGCCTACTGATGCGTTACCACAGAGCTGTACAAGGGACTGCTATATTGGTCAACTGTCTTTGCCTTTTAAAACTCCTGCTAGTATTTCGATAAAAACAGCATTCATACTGGGAATTTCCAAATTTCTGTGCCATATCTCTTCTCTAAACAGGCCAGCATTCCCTCGTGTGCTTTATGGTTGTGCATCCCACTTAGTACTCCTTTGTTGTCCCTCCTGTGCTGCTTACAGCTGCCTTTTCTGCCAGCTGGCCAAAATCCACTTCTGCCCAAGACAGAAATGCCAAATGTCTTAATGAGGAGATGGTTGCAGACTGGTGACACTTTTATTGATAGGCCAGAAACAGAAAGGACCTTCAAATTGTGTATCTAGCATGTTGTGCCACTAACATTCCCCATTGGGAGCCAACCACATGGTAAATCAATTTGCTCACACTCTGTAAGGAGTCCAAGATAAAAAGAAAAAGAAAGTTAAACTTTTCCTACCTTACCCTTGGTTCCCATTTCAGAATTTTTTGTAGATCACTGAATTGCAGAAAAGGGTTTCAGACAATGATGGGTTTCTACTTTGGCTCAGGCATCCTCTCAAGAGAAAAGTCTTGCGGTGCCCTGGTTTCCATATTCGTACCAGATTTTGGTAAGACACTTTTTGGTGGGCAGCAGCAATCACAGCTGCATATAGGTTCCCATCCCCTCAGGTTGTCCCATCAGTCTCTCATTTTTACCTCCATTGGAGCCCACAGGTGCAGAGATCCCATACAGAATTGTTGTGGAAACTCCTTTGCCCTTCCTCATCCCACTAGAAATCTGGTTTTCATCCGGCTCCAGACCTACCTGGACTCACTGTATGCAACCTTGAGAGGTAGCATTGGCACAAAGAAAACATTGGAAGCATACTGCTGGGGAGGGCAGAACTGCATAGGCCCAGTGCAGTTAAAGCAAGCCCAAGCTCATACAGTGGATGTGTGGGAAAGACACTCCAAACAAGGATGAAAGCATCATTATAGTGATTGGGGAAAATTATTTGGAAAATAATGTTTCTCACTTTCTCACATTTTTTTAGTGCCCTTCATGTAATACCAGCCTGATGAAAAGAGAAGACAGGCCTGAGAAAATGACTCTTGTGTCAAAGTTGTTGATAATGGACAGATAAATAACCATGCTTCAGCTGCACCTAAGCCCTGGAAACATAAGCTGCTTGCACAAAACTGTTTCTTTTAGTAACTATTAATTTTGCATAGTGCACTCAGTAAAAGACGATGATTGTTCACAATGTTGAATATACTGTATTTTTATTTATGAAAAAATCTTTGAAGATGTCTTTGCATTTGTTGGTTTGAGTTTTGCACAATTCATTGAAATGCTTGGCATTGCTACCATAAAATATATATACTGAAGGTGATAAAATCCAGCCGTGCAGTACAGTAAAAATCTCCACAAAATATAAATAAAATGGACATATGAATCATGGTAAAATCTGTGCACCACTATGCCGCACAGTCACATGCATTAGAGATGTGCAGTAATCCTGGATGAAGCCCTCTGTAAAAGCACATGCTGTCTTCACAAGCAACGTAAAACAGAAAGGGAGAACACAACACCAGACTCATTGCTCTGATTTTGCAAAACTTAACCCACCATTGAGAACTCCTCGGCTGTATAAAATGTTCTTCAATTCAGCAAACCAATCCTAGCAGTGTACACCAGGTTCCCCTCGTTGACCTCACAAAGGTTGTGCAAAATTATGTAGATAGTATCAGGAAGCTTATGCTGCTCGTCTTCCCCCAACTTGTGATGTCCACCACTCACAGCTTCCCAGATATATGTTTCACCATTGTGCTGCAAATGCCATCTGCAACTTGTGGGAAACATTTCTGGTCTCATGTCTCACTAATAGAATGCATTGCTGGCGTAGGAGAGAGGAATGTAGGGGAGGGTCTCCCAAAATGTTTGGGTTTCCAGAGTGGTTGCTAGAGCAAAACAGACTGGAGGTCCTACAGGTGCCAGTATTATTGGCCACTATGAAGGCCACATAATTAATGGTAGGATCCATGATGATCTAGTAAGCCTGCAAAGCATCACAGGAAACTACTTATTTCAACTGATATTCATCAGTTGTTCTAAAATCATGATACAAGAGGGCAGAGAATAGACATACAGACTCCTCCATGTCTTTAGCAAAATCCAGGAGCCCTGCATCCCTTCCCAGTGGCCAACCTTTCAATCCAGTGCAGCTGTGCCGTCTGGACAGCAGCATGAGCTTCTTGTGATACTCACAGCATTCCATCCCACAGCTTGTTAGCTGACAGTCAGTGCTCTTGCAGGTAAGGGCTCCCTGTGAGAGTTTTTTTGTGAGCTCTGCACAGCCTTGCAGAAAATAGTTTTTAATGTGTTGAATTCTGGCTTCTGCTTTTGCTTACTTTGGAGGTGCAGCATCTCCTTAATCATAGCTTATTACTGCATAGATGATCTGGACCATGACCATCCTCTGCCAGAAAAGACCTTGGAGAAGAGCAGCGGTGCTTGCCAAACTGTTTCACAGCAGCAGGAAAAATCCCACAACACGTATAGCAGTTTCCTGTCAGGATGCGGGATATAATTACTTTGACGCTTCACTCAGGTTCTGTGGCTAGGAGAATTTCAGATAGAGATGCTCCACTGCTGGACAGAGGTGGGGTTTCTTTGTTCTACTTGTGCTTGGTTGTAGTGGCTTGTTTAGAAGAGGTGCAGAAATCTTGTTCCAGACAATTGGGTACAGGTATGCTATAGGCAGATGGCGATGAGGAAGGACCACACAATTACTTATACAGTTATGTTAAATAAGATGATGAAAGCCTGTAGGAGGAAAAGAATCTGGGGGGTGTTGATTGACATTCAGCTGAACATGATCCAGCAGTGTGCCCGGGTGGCCAAGAGGGCCAACAGCACCCTGGCTTGTATCAGAAATAATGTAGTCAGCAGGACCATGAAGATTGTCCCTCTGTATTCAGCACTGTCACCAGTGTCACAAGCTGCACCTTGAGTACTGTGCTCAGTTTTGGGCTGCTCACTACAAGACAGACATTCAGGCCCTGTAGGGTGTTGAGAGAAGGGCAACGAAACTGTGTTCAGTCTGGAGAAGGGGAGGCTCAGGGGAGACCTTATTGCTCTCTACAGCTCCCTAAAAGGAGGTTGTAGTGATATGGGGGTCAACTTCTCATCCCAGGCAAAGGTGATAGAAGGAGAGGTAATGACCTCAAGTTATGTCAGGGGAGGTTCAGGTTGGATATTAGGAAACATTTATTCTCAGAGTGAAGAGGCAGTGGCAGAGGCTGCCCAGGGAGGTGGGGGAGTCATTGTCACCGGAGGTGTTTCAGAACTGTGTGGATGTGACACTGAGGGACATGGTCAGTGGGCATGGTGGGGATTGGACTAGATG
>JAOWBP010002052.1:42761452-42794028 GCA_028571105.1 Tragopan temminckii | reverse complement strand
CTCCTCTCCTCTCCTCTCCTCTCCTCTCCTCTCCTCTCCTCTCCTCTCCTCTCCTCTCCTCTCCTCTCCTCTCCTCACGTGTATGCTGCAAATGCACAAAGAAGTACCTACACAAAGAGAAAGTATACAGAAGATGAGGAAAATGCAGAGTTTGACACAGCCCAGCTGACAATACATTTTTTATTACACCCCCAGCATACTAATAACAGACCACTGCACAGGTGGGAAAGAGGTGCTTGAGGGCCAGCGAGCAGAGAATTGTATCAATGTGTCACAATTACAGAAACACCTGTGCTAAATAACTCTGAGTGTTGATCCACTGTGAAGAGTCAGTGCTCAGTAGCCCTCAAAATTTCTCATTTCTTATCTGCAGTGGGGTGGTCTTGTAGTCGAGCAGTGGTTGTACAGAATTTCCTAAATGTTTTTCTTTCTTATCCCCGAGGATGCCTGTCGCACAGACGCACAGCCCCTAAATTGCCACCTTTCCTGTCTCTGTGTTTTTCTTTTCATTTCTGTTCTTCCTGTACGGTGAAAGACATTAGAGACAGAGTGATAAAAACACATCATAAAACAGCATCACTGGGGAGATCTGTACCTTGGAAATACTGGGACAAAGTCTGCAGTCAAAAAACTTTCCACTGATGAGGGCGGGTTATGCCTCATGACAAAAGGCAAAGGGCTCCTTAAAACTACTTGCCTAATTAAGGGCCTGGTTCAACTAGAGTGCCTAATTTAAAACAGATGACTCAGTGTTGATGGTGATGGACTTTAAGTTGGGTACCTGCCTAAGTACTTGGCTGAACAGAGGCCCAAGCAATGTATCTTTAAATGAAATAGCGTTGGAATACAACAGCCATTCTAACCACTATATATAATTGACCAAAATATCAAATAGCTGAAAAAGGTGCTGCACTTACAGTGAAAAATAATAAATAAATGACTTACAGATTGCCAACGTGACAGGCTACAGCAGAGCAGAATTCAGCTCCCATTTGAATTCATGGGAAAGCAGGGACTTTTGAAACTGCTAAGTTAACCAAAAATATATATTGTTAAAGCCAACAAATTTATTTTTCTGTTTGAAAGTCCCTGTTTTGCTATACAGGGGAATGGGATCTGAATTCTCTGACTCTTCAGCATCATAAAATCTGGAGTGCCTGCTTGGGGAGGTGTCAGGAAAATATTGGTTCCCATTCTAGGCTCACATTATATTTACACTGTGGCACTCCGAAATACTAAAGCAGTAAGAGATATTATAATTAACCTCTTCAATTTTTCCCCTAAGAAGTATCTGGTTCAATGAACTGTCAATCAGCTCTCCCGCTCTCTATTAGAATGGGTGTGAATAAGCTGAACTGATAAATTAGTTCAAGTGAAAGAGCGGTAGCAATAAAGGGCTACGGATGGTAAACAAAGGTAAATATTAAGTGCATTTTACATAAGCAGAAATTTGCAAAGCCTCTGCAGCTGCTTTTCAGCTACATTATCCCTCTCTGTGCCCCTACTTCTAAGGGTGCGTATGGCTGTTGGTGCCACCGCGTGCCCGCTCCTGTTTCATGGGAGCTGTTTAGACCACTGGGATTGATTTGCAGACATGTAAACGCGACACTTAAAGGCATGCAGGTATGTTACTATCAGTGATGTGACAAACCTGCACTAAAAATGAGGTCAGTGACCAAATCCATTCACTAAATGCTAAAAAGGTCTGAATTGTGCACTAATCCTGTGCCACAGATCAGTGTTTGAAACATTATCTCTTCACCTTAGGATTTCAACTTTTATAAATGTAGGTCTATCTACAGTTCCCAGTGCTGCAACTGACTGCATTATTTATTATTTATCATTATTAATTATCATAATGTATTATTTATGCGATGCAATAGGTATACACAGCATTTTGCCAAGAAACCTCCCTGACTCTCACGTTTATTAATTTCTAGAATATTGCTACACTGCTTGATTTGGAAATGAATACCTAGATATTAAAATGACTAATTCTGAAAAGCTTCAAAAGGTCTCCTGTTGTCAGAGGTGAGAGTCAAATAGCAATTCAGGATTCTTTTCAAGGTTGCTACTCTCCTTTCCAAGCCTGCACACTAATCCACCAGAAGGAACTGTGCAGCCTTTGGGCTCAGCTTAGTACCTCGGGACCACTCTCTTGACCCCCCTGAAGCCACAGCTCAAAAACCAGCATCTGGGCTGCAGCTGAGAGTCACTTGTTGGACTTGGAATTAGCTGATATTGGGCAGCCACTTCCTGCCATTGCAACTTCCCTTAGGTTTTATTGTTTGCTAACTTGTGCCTGATATTTCTCAATAAGAAGGTCCGCTGTATTGGATTCTGTACACATATGCAGTAAGGATAGTGGGCCTGAATGGTTTACAACATTTGTAAAGATTAATATTAAAAGAACTATGAATCAATAAAGCAAACAAAAGCCTCCAGTAAGGTCAGATTTTCAAAACTGCTCTGGTTCTGTGATATGCCTACATTTCTAAAGCACTTTTGATAGTCTCATATTGCAACTGAAGTAGATGTTATCTATAAATTTATTTATGGCTAATAAGGCTTCCTTATGGCCACAGGTGAGGTCTCAAATAATCTAACATCACAAGCCAAATATAGGTAGAGAGGAAAGTCCTGGAGGTCCAAGGCCTGCAAAGCTTGCCCTTTTTATTTGTTATTATTTCACAACTGTGCTACTTAATGACTTACTTTTTAAGTAAGCAAAACACAGTTGTACATACAGACCATTCCTGTTCCAAGGAGCTCACCAAACGCAAGGATGTAGCAGCCTGCTGAAACGAACAAGTAGAGCTGATGAAGCACACATACAAAACTGTATTGAAGCTTTTACAGATACAAGAAAGCAATAATCAGCTGTGTTTACACCACCAGTGGAAATCAACATCATTATCAGTAATAAATGGACTCCTTTTAATGTTTATAGAGTTTTACTGGTATAACCTTCCAGATAAACCTATATTTTATGTTTTCCAGTTTAATGTTTTAATTGTAATAAAGACCACTTACGAGCCAGCGGCAGAGCCTTCAGCCTTTCTACACTTCTTCATCTGACATCTACTCCAAGATAAAGATCTGGGGCCAAGTTCTGCAATGACACACCTCTGGGCTGGAGATTCAGCAG
This sequence comes from Tragopan temminckii, assembly GCA_028571105.1. Taxonomy (NCBI): domain Eukaryota; kingdom Metazoa; phylum Chordata; class Aves; order Galliformes; family Phasianidae; genus Tragopan; species Tragopan temminckii. The sequence goes on along the minus strand of JAOWBP010002052.1, from coordinate 42,790,880 downwards.
CCCTCCAGCAGTGTGCACACTGAGCATGAAGACTGCATCACTCATCAGGGCTGAGAAAAACAGAGGGCAGCAGTGAGAGCTGCTGCCTTTGTGCTGCCATGCACCTAGTGAAGAGCCAGGTACCTCCTCCTGGGCAGAGTGGAGTGGTACCAGAAAAAAGGCAGAAGCATTTCCTGCGGAAGGTTGTTACCTCTTGGGCTATGATGGCTCTGTGTCACCGCCTTTTGAAAAAAATGAAATCAGCATTGCAAGGTAGTACCGACTTCCATCTTTGTAAAAGTGGTGCGACAAATTCCCTCTCCTCTTTTCCTGGTGCACATTAGGGATGGTTCTTCCAAAATCAGTAGCATTATGAAGACATAAAGATGGTCGAAGTAGGAGAGCAGCTCAGTGATAATGCAATCTCTCCAAGAGCTCAGCAGTTCATTCTCTAGCTCCAATAATGAAAACACGGGGATGTGTTAAAGCAGCAGGGGCCTTAAACGTCTTTATCATCTGAGATCAAATCGTAATAGAAGAAGAGACTGATGAACACCTCCCTTCCCATTCTCCCATCTAAAAAAGATCACCTCCTCTTCCACTTCCTATTACATATCTTCCCTTTGGCAAAGTAATAGCAATTACAGGAATATTAGGGAAGTAATTAATGCATTTTAGCTGTCTTTTAACGAAATTCAATTGATAGGGAACAAGGAGAAGAGCCAATAAAATGTAACCTGTTATCTCTATCACCTGCAAAAGTTTGGAAACCTGCATATTGGAAGTGAGAAAAAAAATCTGCACCCATTTAACACTATCAGGTTAGCCTGTCCCATGTATTGTCACCTGCATAATACAATGTGAAGGGTTCACACTTGCAAAATAAAACTGGTTCTTTATTTAGAGATTTAGTAAGAGGAATGAAGCAATTTCTGTTAACATTACAGCTACGTGAACTTATATTGATTTCTTGGAGACTCCTTCAAACTCTTCCCTCTTGCAGTTTCTATTCTGTACAGGTCCCATTGGAAACGCTGTAGGTCCATCCACCTGCCTGCAGAGATCCTGCCTTATAACACCCTGCCAAAAGGTGAACAAAAGATAGTCAGGTAGGTGGACAGTTCACCTCACTCTCTTTCCCACATGAGTATGTCAGAGCAGACTTCTGATTGCACCAGTGATACCATGTGTATCATTTATAACTCAGAATTTATTATTTATTATTCTCTGGCAATGGAGAAGGACTTCTTTCCAACAATTTATTTCACTTTTCCTCTAAGCATCTGTATCACCCTGGGTCTGCTGACCTGTGCTCTGTTATCTTAATGTTTGTACTCAAGTATTTTTGTGGTGTTGCCACTTCCTTCTGCAGAAGTTCTACTAGAGCCAATGGATTCCTGTACTTTCACATTTTCCAAGGGCTGCCCGTGGTGATCTATATTCATGTCTCCCTAAACCTGTTCATATCTGAGAAATATGTCCCTATTCACTGTCTGAATGCTGGCTTGAGCCATGCCTCCTCTCACAAAAGTATTTTGGTGTTGTGCTGTGATTAAACCTGTGCGCTGCTCTACAATCTGCTCAGCAGTATGTGACATCCTTCTCCCTCCCCCAGCATATCGTCTAAGGAAGTCAAGTGCTACTGACTCATGTTTATTGGTTTATCATCAGCAGTGTGCTTTTCCCTCTGTGTCCAAAAGATATAGACTGTATGTTGCCAGCACTTGGTCATACTTCTTCTAGTAACATGCTTTATCAGTGCTGATGGAAATATCTTGCAGCTGTTACAAAATCCAGCTGGGATCTAATTGGTCATCAGTCTGATAGCGTAGCTGCAAATGGCTACATTCCTTCTTCTGCCAGGCATGGTAATTGAGTCTCTGGATTTGTTAATAGCTTGTTGGTAGACAAGCTTTCCACTGGGCAGCTCTATGCCCTTGAGCTTCTGCAGATATTTTTTTTCCCCACTTCTGAGAGTTGTGACATTCAGACGTTACATAGCTATTCCTAGTTTTCCTGTTGCTCACAGGCACTTAAATCTTATTTCCTGGTGCTAGCACTACCTAATGCAATGTTTATGCTGGATTACATGGGTAATGCCTTGTTGGTGTCTGTTCTCTCCTCCAGGAACTGGGAACATCGGGCTCAAAGAAATTATCATTATCATATTTATTTTCATCTTTATTTATCTCTTTATTAACAATATCACTGCACAGCCACTTCTATAGCAGCCTTGCATTGAACACGTAAGTTGATATCATGGTTTCTCTTCCAAAGCCTACAGTTCCTTCATCCTGTTCATGTTTTTCCAAATTATAGAGGGGCTGGTATATGCCTTACTGAAATGAGATTTCTCTGTTTAGTTTTAGTTGTTCCCTTTCTCAACTTTTAGGTCTGAAATACATGTCGTGATCCACTTTGTAAGAAGAAAAACAAAACAAAACAAACTTCCTCAATTTCTGAGGAAGATGTATAAAACAGGGGCAATGAGCTGTACTGCAGGAATGCCAGTTTCCTCCCTTTGACTTTAAAGGATACTGAAATAACCAGAGGTACATATGCAGTGTAAGTGCTGAAAGTTAGGTGGGATGAATTCCAGTCCTGCAACATCTGAAAGAGTATAGACTCCTCAGGCCATCTCTGCAAAGATATCTTTACTTCCCCCCATCCTTAAGTTTCCAGTTTCACACTGATACCTGCGCGTATTGCAGCATCTATAGTGAAACAAAACTACAAAATTGAAAAACATTGAATCTACTTTGATCTTGGAAATTTCTGTGTGATGCCCACTAGGCTAAATGTTGCTAAATGAACATGGTTTTACCTTTTTCATTCCTAGCTGTGTGTAGTGAAAATGATGCTTAAGATCTGGTGGGGAAAAAAGCTTTTTTTTTTTTTTTTTTTTTTTTTTTTAGCAAGGAAATGTCAACTCAGATTAGTAGATGGGATTTATTCCAAAGACACTTACAGTCAAAATGGAGAAGACAAACATAGGTGGGATACAAAAGCAAAACGTTGCTTAGTAGCGGTATTTTCCTTCGCATCTTAGTAAGAAAAAGTTTCAAGTATTTCCGGTGCTTTCCTCCCTTTTTCTCAATAGCACAAAGTGGCCCAGAGCACAAGCTAAGAAGTGGAAGTTCTTGAAGAGACAGAGCTTAAATGCCACTGTTGGCATTAGTCCATAGAAATGTCACTAGGCAAGAGTGACTCAGCTGTGCAGTGCACCAGCATCCTCATTAGTGTGGGACAGATTTCCCTTGGCCAGCTGTTCTGCAGCAAGATCTTTCTGGGTGCATTGTTGCACAGGTCTCAGTGACTTTGTATAGAGAGATTGGGTCTTTTTTTCCAAACAAAAGGTTCTTTCTTCAGAGACTGAACTTTGTGGAACTCTGAAGGTATTATACAGAAATTTCTAGGTAAGTGAGCTACTCTTTATATTACTTTTCTGCACTTTACCTGCCCAGCCCTCTCGGAAACCTCCCACCAAGGCCAGCAGTACTGTGGGAGCCCCTTTAACATAGAGTTCACATCCAGCTGATGCAAGCAAGAACAAATTTTCAGTGTGAGAGCAAATCATCTTGTCTGCATGGGAGTTCAGAAAGGAGCTCTGGAAAGAAATGAAGTGTCTCAGTTCTCTTGTTCATATAGTTGAATTAAGGTTATTAATAAGTCAGTGATTGTTTTTCCACCTTAAATCAGTGCAGTTTCATAGGCTGTGCATAGTTTAACCTTCCTAGTTTGGCACCCAAGTAAGAAATGACAGTGAAGTTGTAAGTTTTTTCCTAATGGTCTCCATAAATACAGATACATTCAGTGAACAACTCTCCAAAAAGCAGAACAAACATTTTTAAGCAGTTGAAAGGCAGTTATTAGCAACTCTCATCTGATCATTCACAATCTAGCACTGAATTGAAAGAGAAATGAAAGTATTGTAATTTGTTCTTATTCAAAGTTATCCCTTCTGTCTTCTAATGCAGAAGACTGCTAGTGGTTTGAAATTATTTAGGTAAGGGTGTGTATGTAGACATCAGTAAGATGCAACAGCACTGGAGGTATCTGTGATAACAAGCACATTCAGACCCAGCAAGCACAGGTGTCTGTGCGGCCATATCAGTCCCAATATTGCCTTCCCAAAACTTCAGGCAAATCTCAGAGACTGGGGAGGGGAAGTGAAAGGCTTTGAGAGCATTGGACTGGGCTGAGGATATGCACAGCAATCCCATGCTTCTTCATTCCTGTTCCCTGCTGTGTGGGTTAGAACTGCAGCCTGCCTGCTAGCACCATAGAGAATATGGATGCAGTACTCGTATTTTACCAGCACAAGTTGCTGACTACAAGGACTGCCTGCTTTAAATGTATAACAATGCTGCTCTTGTTATAAATCATACTTTCTTGGTGAGCTACAAGGAAGACAAAATCCTCACGTCTCTGATGTATGCTTGTTTCAAACTGGATCACTGAGATATTTATAGGGACGAGCTGTGTACTTGGTTATAAAACAATAGACCCAGTTCATGAAAGGGACATTGAACGTGAACTCAATATCATTTCCTTATATCTTATTTATTTTACAGTTTTAAAGAGCAGTCATAATGCTACCTTGCCATGCTTGGGATGCAGAGTCAGACTGACGTACTCATCCCACTTCACCTGAAGAATCATATGTCCTTAGGGGAGCAGGCTGGTGATTCAGAATATGAGAGCAGTTGTTTGGTGTAGAAACTGATAACTCTTTAGAGAAAGGTCTCAGGAAAGGCCTGTCTTCCTAGAAGCTAAGCCGCATTTGCAGCACGACCAACTCTCATGCACGCAAACAACTTGAGGTCAAAGATGTGCTCTAGAAAATCCATCTTATGGGAGGAAATAGCAGCATGGGCCCTTCCAGCTGCCAGTCACCACTCAGGGAAAGACAGAAAGTACAGAGTTGGCAAAAGAAAAGGCAACAAGAGGCAGCAAGGCTTGGGGGCCTGAGCTGTGTGTGAGATGGCCATGATGTCAGACAGAGAGGTAGGATGGGGTGGCCAGTGGAGTGAGCAATCACCTCTGAGGCAGTAACCAGCAGAGAGCTAGACACTAAAGTCTCAGGCCTTCAGCAATGCTCTGAAGAAGTCACTCCCATGAAATAGGAGAAAGAAAAGCAGCTAAAAATAGAGGAACCCATCACCTTCTCATATACTGGACAAAGGCTGAGTGAGCAGGGAGGGCCATGCAGAAGCAGCTGATTATAAGAAATGAGTGGGCATCAGTGGTGGTAAAGCCATTTCCTTGCTACACCATTAGGAGAGCAAGCAGTAAGATATGCTACCCCTGCAGTTGTAGAGCCCAGCCCTATCTTGAGCGCTCTCTGAAAGGCTCCTATGCTGTGCAAGTACTTGTAATTCTGATCTCACACTCAGCCATTACAAAGCAGCACAAAACTCTTAGTCACTGAGCTAGATGTTAAAATGTAGAGGTAATAGAATTTAAGATGAGTAATACACAAAAATCTGTTTGACAAGTATACAACGTATTTATTTCTCAGGAATATGTGCAAGGAGATTTGTAGTAGGTCCAGTCAGGTATACTGAATATCCTCTGTTCTTGCCTATTTTTCTGACTTGCTATTTTTTAACTTTTGGAAATACAAAGTATAGATTCACCTTAAAGAGAGGCTTGAAGAAAAAGACAGGAGATTTGCCAACCAGTTAGAAAGATGTCACAAATTTCAGAGATTGTATGAAAGAGAAGCTAATAAATTCTGATACTATGCAGTCTGGCAGATTCAATATGAAACTAAGGAGAGCTTGTCTGTGTAAAAGTTCTTGATGTGTACTCATTCAAATCTGGAACTGATCTGAATCAAAACTTTAAAAAGAGACTGAAAACCTTTTCTAACATCCCACCTGCTTCAGATATCATTCTGATCAAACTTCTCTTAAATAGGAACTGCCATGTTGCTCCGACTCCAAATGCCTCTTCAAATGCCATTGGACAGCGTCCAATTACATTATCTCATGCTCATCCCTTTGTCACTCTTAACCTTGCTACGCATCTGCTAGCAATGAGATAGAAATGTCAACAATTGGCTCCCTATGCCTTGATTTTCAAGTAGTTTCAGAAAGGATGCTTCATGTCCCACCATTCTATTTCTGAAGTGTTTGCTGCCATGCTTATCTCTTTCCCAAGAAACAGCTTCACATGGGAACAGTAAACTCTTTTTCTTTAGAGATCTAACCATTTTCCTAGATTCACTCATTTCCGCCTCAGATACCATGTAAGCATTTCTACAGAGTTGGCCAAAAAGATAAGCCGATGCTCAGTCATGTTGCGTTGCTCTGCATTGCTCTTGCAGGCATGGAGAGGAAGAAGGATTCTTTCCTTATCTGATGGCTCCTGCTTTCTGCTGGCAGCATAAGTATAAAGCAGTGGCATCACTTGTTTCTTGTGGGGAAGTGCTCCCATCCTCCAAAGACAGAAGAGAGCTCTCACCCTCTTGGTGGGCAATGTTTGTGCTAACCTGAAAGTCAAAGGGCCCGGTCTTAAGTTTTTCCCTCTTGAACAATTTCTGAGGAATGGATAAAAAGAGCTTATGATACAAAGGAAGCTAGATATTGATAAGGAACCTTGTTTCTATCTACTTAAATCTCTTTTTGTTTACAGTAAATAACGTGTCTAGTATTTCTCTATTTTGATGAGCAACTGTTTTCTACTTCATACGACTTCAGTTATGAGAGTCCCAGTTCTTCTGTGTATTGTACAGAAAATGGAAATTGTATTGGGAATTTTCAGGACAGTGCAGCAAACATGTTCACTACTTCCATTCAGGGCTAGACTTCAATTTGCGGGCTATAGTGAACACTCGACCTAGGGTCAGCATTCACTCAAGGCGTAGCTTTCAGGAGGGCATGAGAGCAAGGTCTGCCCATGCTGGTTGGTGTATTTCTCTTTTGGGGCACACATTACTCTTAAAAAACATGTTTTCCCAAAACAAAGACTTGACTGAGGATTTTTTATCACCCAGGTTTAAACTCAAGCTTCCTCTGCTGTAGGGTCAGCTCTGCTGGTGTGGGACATGGTCACACAGGGCACTAGGCAGGCAGGAGATGGGTTCTTCTCATACTCTGGTCCCTCTTTTGCACAGCTATTCCCCTGAAGTGATACTACTTCAGAGTCTGAGGGAAAAAGAGACAACGCAGCACTTTTAAACTGTCGTGAGGGAAGAAAGGTTCCTTTCATTTTATGTTGTGTTATATAGCAGAAAAAAATCTGTCACTTTGCAGGATGCTCGCAACAAACAGCTTTAAAAACTGATTAAGTGGCTCAGCTTTACTTAGCTTTTAATCACTCAGCAGCTGTTTACTCCACAATTCATAGGTATGTTTATATTCTCCTTTAGTTGAGGTTGTCAGTTTTCTTTTCTGCCAGCCCCCTAATCCTCTGCTGTGTTGAAGGGTACATTACAGCCATATGCAGATCTGATCTAGGCATGGAAATCGAAGCAGTTACAGATGCAGCAGACCTATTCCCATTCCAGCAAGTACTGACCTCTAATGGTGCTGGGAATCAGAAAAAAAAAAAAAAAAAAAAGACAAATACCCCAGAAGTAGCAACTGAAAGGGATCTTTGGTTCAACAGCTAACCCCTTCTGATATGGAAAGTGTCAGGCAAGAATCTGGAGATTCCTCTTTTAATCTGACAGTTGTGGTCATCCTCTGGTGCCTCAGTTTAGCCAAGGGTGACTTGCTGGTTCACTATACGGAAGGAATATGGAGCTTGTAAGGGCTGAGGGTTCGAAGGAATCACAAGGTGAAACGAATCCCTGTCAAACCTATAGGGAGTCTCTTCTTATACCAAGACTGGCTTTTCTGCGGAAGCCTGAGGTTCCTGGGGTACACGCTTTCATCTGTAAATGCATCTCTTAAAACAAAATTCATAAATGCATTCCAGTAATAACTAATGTAACTTTATAGATGGGCTGCGTCTGTTTTGTCATGTGGGAGAACAAACCAATGAACCACCACAGTTAATGGTGTTTCTATCCATCATATTCCGAGTAATGGCTTCACCTTAAAAATACACTAGAGCCCCCAAAGGGGAGGTAATCCCAAGAGCTGATCATTTTGGAAACTGAAAGGAGTCCAAATGGGTGCTAATATTTCACAAGGGAAGCTTTCAACTGAATGAAATACATCTTGGATATTAATAGTGAAGTCTATGATTATTACTGCAAAGATCTGCTTTGCCAATATTTTAAACAGAGAATGAAAGCATGCGCAGATTTTAGGGATTTTTTCCCTTTTTATTGAAGAAACACACGGCACATGCAAATTAAAACTGCATTCACCACATAAGACTATAACATTTTTGGCACATGTACTCAGCATGCATAAATGTTGGCTGTATTTAAGTTCTCCTAGACATATATAATTAATGAAATACATTTGTGTATAGCCTCATTTTGCAAGCAGCCTAATTTTAGACTGCCTATCCGTTTGCAATGTAAATCTTCATTTTGGTCGGTATATTAAATGTTAATGCTTGTGCTAATTTTTAGTCTCTAACCTTAAGGCAGGTCACACATTGCTTTATTAAAATAAAAGAAACAAAGAAGATTAATTTAGTCACTGGAGTAAACAATTAAAAGTACATGGGAGCTTGGACAAAAAAGTAAGGAAATGATAACTTAATGGCAAAAGGCATGTCCTCCAACAGCTAGGCACCATGGTGTGATCCTTATTTACTTTTATAGTGCACCCCATTGTGCCTATGTGTTGGAAGACATATGTCATGTTTCATCCTCAAGGGCCTAAGTGTGAATTTCCTGTTATTTTTTTCACAACTTTAAAAGTTGTTTCAATGAAGTTTTTGTTGGAAGAACTTTAGTAAAATGTGTTTTATATACTGTCTGTGGCTAACCGGGAAAAATTGCAGCCCCAGAGGAAAATAAGGAAGAAAGGCTGCAGACTGAAGGAAAGGAAGGAGAGGGCTGAGCATGGAATGGAGCTTTGAGGCAAGGCTCGGGGCTCGGATGGCTGCAAGGGGTCTGCAGCCCCCACGCACCATGTGGAGCTGTGCATCCTTCCCCGCTGTCCAAAAAGAAGGGATGCTTTGAATACCCATAGTCAGCTGTTCACCAACTCACACCCAGATGGTTTTCTTGCCTTCTTAACATCCTTTCTTTCTCTCAGGAGTGGACGGTCTTGTATTTAATCTATTTCTGACATATTTCACAGCACCTCTGCTGTGGAAGGCTGCAGAAGTCTCTCATGAGTGAACTCCTCCAGTCCCTGCAGCTCTCATCGGCTCCTGTGCAGGATCAGCCCACGTGCAAACTTTGAGGTCTATTTTGAGGAGGAATGAGGGAAACTCCATAAAACACCACCTTTTTTTGATCACTGAGAGCTAATTAGTGCCCTGATTTAGTGTAAAAGAAAATGTTAATAACTGTTTTAAGTTCTCAGATACATTCTTTTTCTTTCTCAGAGTTTTAACTGGAAATTTCTAAACTTTCAGCAGACACATTACACACTATTTCTAAGATCTTTGAAATCCCCGTCTGGTGCCTTAAAACAGTTTCTCTGATATACAATTTTTCCTCTAGTTACGCCAAATATAGCAAGGAAATGCACGGAAGCAGAGCACGCTCACATTTAAGGTCCCTGTTTTGCAGAAATTACACAGCTAACTTCAGTGAACAAAACTTCACCAATAAAGCTTTTCAACACCAAATTCTGCACAATGCCTTTTAAATGTTTCAAATTTTCTAGAATTAGACTGTCACTTTTGCAAATGTTCCGTGAAATTTTAGCAGCAATTACTACCAGGCAAAACGTTTCAAAGAAAGGAATTCTAAAAAAGGAACAAAGATAAAAAGAAATACTCTTACAGTACTAGCTTAGGAGTCAAAACTCTCTTGAAGCGGAAATTAAGCTCAATGCTGTGTATGACGAACCATGTAATATAAGGGAGCACTGGGTCTCCTTACGAGTCTGACCAGTGACCCTGCCATAACCATACACTTCACAGTTTCCCTGACGTAGGGGGCATCCACACGGAGATGATCTGCTTCCTGACCACAACTCTCTCTTGGCATTACTGTGCTCATAAGGATAAATGAATAAGAACATACATACTGTATGATGAAAGTAGAAATGGCATATGGGAGAGAGGGAGGTGATATGTGATAAACAGCACGGCTTTATCAAGGGCAGGTCCCGCCTGACCAACCTTGTTGCTTCTATTGATTGCACCACTGTGTCTGTTGACAAGGGAAGAGCCACTGATGTCATCTATCTGGACTTCAGTCAGGCCTTTGACACATTCCTCTATAACATCCTTTTCTCTAAATTGGAAAGATATGAATTTGATGGGTGGACTGTTTGATGGGCAAGGAGCTGGTTATCAGATCGTATCCAGAGAACAGTGGTCAGTGTATCAATGTCTGGATGGAGATCAGTGACAAGTGCTGTCCCTCAGGGGTCAGAACTGGGACATTAACATGCTCTTTAACATCTTCATCAATTACATTGACAGTGGGATTGAGCACACCTGTGTGGATGACACCAAGCTGTGTGGTATGGTCAACACATTCATGGAATGGGATACCAGAGAGGCCTAGACAGGCAAGAGCAGTGGGCCCAGGAGAATCTCATGTGGTTCAACAAATCCAAGTGCAAGGTCTTGCACCTGGGTTGCAGCAACTCCTGCTATCAGTACAAGCTGGGGCATGTAATGATGGATTACAGCACTGTTGAAAAGGACTTGAGAGTACTGGTGAATGGCAAGCTGGACGTGAGACAGCAGCATGCCCTTTTAGCCCAGGAGGCCAACCGTATCCTAGGCTGCATCAAAAGAAGTGTGGCCAGCAGGGTGAGGGAGGTGGTCCTGCCCCCGTACTCTGCACTTGTGAGATATCACCTGGAGTATTGTGTCCAGATGTAGAGTCCTCAGTACAGGAGAGACACAGACCTGTTGGAGTGTGTCCAGAGAAGGGCCACAAAAATGATTCAAGGGATGCAACACCTCTCCTACAAAGACAGGCTGAGAGAGCTGGGGCTGTTCAGCCTGCAGAAGGCTCTGGGGAGACCTCATAGCAGCCCTTCAGTATCGAAAGGGGGGCTGTAAGAAGGAGAGGGACAGATAGCAGGATCTGTTGTGGTAGGACAATGGGAAATGGTTTCAAACTGAAAGAGAGGAGATTTAGATTGGATATAAGGAAGAAGTGTTTTACAGTAAGTGATGAGGCACTGGAGCAGGTTGCCCAGAGAGCCAGTGGATGCCCCATCCCTGGAGACATTCAAGGTCAAGAGCTGGACAGGGCTCTGTGCAATGTACAAGTAAAAACCACTTGTTTCCACATAAAATCCTTTCCTATGGCTAGCAGAAAGCTTTCAAAGCAAATGTTTCATTCTGCTGGCTCCAAAATATTGGTAGCAACTATCACTTTGACTTGGTAGCATAAACTATAAGCAGAAGCAGCACGCATAAGGAAAATAGAAGAATTATATATGAAAAAAAAGAAAAAAAGAGAGTCCAGTGGCTCCTGTATGAAATGCCAGCTCCAATCTGTACAGCCAGTGGTAAATTACCCACCTGTTTTCACTTACTTAACATTAAAAAACACTTATACATCATTACACTTTTGTATCATATTAGTGAAAATGAATGCTAGAGCAATATGAGGTAAACACTGCTAATGTGGAAGAAAGTTGTTTATATCTTCTAGTGATAGGATTACTATGGTAGTGATAGATTCACTGTGCAGCTTTGAATCCTGGCTCACCATTGAAAAAAACAAATGGCGATGCAAAGAGGCCTTCTAGGCTAAAACCTGCTTTTCTCTTGGTTTCTGAGACCACTGCAGTGAAGCAGTGAAGTTCTCTGAACATCTCCTGAGGATCCTGAAGGCTTTGTGCGTTTGATTGACTTATGTGTCCAAAGAAAGGCAATGAAGCTGTGAGAGGTCTGGAGCACACCTCTTATGGGGAGCAGCAGAGGGAACTGGGATTGTTCAGTCTGGAGAAGAGGAGGCTCAGGGGGGACGTTATCACTTTCTACAACTGCCTGATAGGAGGTAGTAGAAGGTGGGGATCGCTCTCTTCACCCAGGTAACAGGAATAGGAGGAGAGAGAATGGCCTCAGGATGTGCCAGGGGAGGTTCAGGTTGAATACTAGGAACAATTTCTGCTCAAAGTGGTGAGGCAGTGGCACAGGCTGCCCAGGGAGGTGGTGGGGTCACCGTCCCTGGAGGTGTTCGAGAGCTGTGTGGGTGTGGCACTGAGGGACATGGTCTAGAGCAGTCACAGGCATGGTTGGACTAGATGATCTTATTGATCTTTCTAACCTTAATGAGTCTGTGATTCTATGATTTTTATGTTGTTTTCTGCCACCAATTTGTATTTTTTCTCTTTATGGCAGCTAGAAAGAAAGAAAAGAAAGCTCATTTTAGAAACATTCTTGCTAGCGTACTTCTTACAGCAGTCCATGCCACTCAGTGAAGTTTGCCAACCCGTCTGCACCTGACCGGAAGTGCCTGTGCTGGGTCTACAGTATACCACAGCAGGCCCGAATCCGAAGACCCCCATTGCCAGCATAACGGCTCCCATTGAATTTGTGAGGTGTTTTATTGGCCCCACCTGTCTATAAAACACGCAAAAAATTAAATAAAGTAGCAAGGAGAAGCATAGCCTCTGGGAGCCCCAGCCACAGACCACTGAGGGGCCTCCAGGCTATCTCGTGTCCTGGCAGCCTACCCCCGTGACACGGAGGGGGGGATTTCCATTTCCAGGCTCTGCCTTCCAAGTGCAAGGACTCTGGAAGGTTCAGGCTAATCTTCAAGGGAAAAAAAAAAAACAGCCTATCTGAAAAATGGGGAAGAGATAATAACACTTGTGGCTGTACAAGCGAAGATAACGACAAAAATAATCAAATCTCATGCTCCTGGGAGGAAACTAATTGCACACAGGGGTCAGGAAGACATTTTCATCCACTGTAGAGCACTGCACAGTTGGCTGCTGTGTTGTTATTATGAAAGAGGGAGGTAGAAGAAGGAAGGGGGAGTTTGCTTGGTTTTCTTTTTTTTTTTTTTTCTTTTCTTTTCTTTTTTTTGCTGAATTGATGGAGGGACAGGCGAAAGCTGCTCTTGTTTGCCCTTAAGCACCAAGCGCTGGCTGGTGTTAGAGGCATAGCACTGGGCTGAGTAAATACAGTATGGCAATGCCGATGTGTCCGATGGGTTGAGAAAGTGGGATGCATCTCTCCATGCGCACACATCTGCTATCCCTCACTTGTGAATGTTACTCCAGATGGTAATCAAGAAGGTGGTTTTATAACCCACATTAAGAGGACTGTCTGCTGACAAGTTATGTGTTTTCTTCCCTTGAGTACATGCTGTTAAGATGGATAAGTGCAAATGGTTGAAATTTGGTTGTTAACTCTGAATAATAATAATACTTTGCATTTCTATTGCATCTTCCATCCAAGGATCTCAAAGCACTTTGAAAACACTAATTAACAGCATCTTAACACACTGCAGTGAAGCAGGTAATTATTATTATTTTTTTTTACAGAAAAAGAAGCTAGTCATAGTCAAAAAGAGTTTCTCTGGGTTACCAAAGAGCCAAAACTAGTTGAGAAATGATGATTTCTCCAGGCAAATTACAAACATTGCATCAATTTCCTGAAAATTAATTTGATTTTGTTTTACTTTCCAATGTATAAAATAAGCCAAGCTTCACACATTTCCAACTTTTGAAATCCTCCTTTTTTGGGACTAAAACACTAAAAAGAAAGTACAAACCTTGCACTTTTCACTTGCTTGCTGAACAACCAAAAATAGCAATCATGGATGAAAATCGTCTACAGAAAGAAATAGCTTGATGGTTGTGTTTGATTAATACCAAGAATATGGTGTAAACCCATGTCAGCTTCAGTGCCAATTCCCATTCCTTTAAGCCTCATCAAATAATTCATTACACTATTTCCTACCTCCTGGAAGTAAACGTAAACTCTTTGTGAGAACTGCAAGTAGTCTGCTTTTCTACTTTTTATTCCTTCCTGTCATCTGTTTAAAAACACCCTCAAAATCTGTGGCTGAAGTCTGCGACTTTGTTGACAATAGGTTCATAAGCTTGCATAAATGAGAAAAAGAGATCAAGACCAAGTTTCAGTGTTGATTTTTGACATCGAATAATATTAATTATTTGATTTTCAGGCCCAGAATCAACCTTTAAATTACAGGAAGATGTTATGGTCCCATCAAAGAATCGAAGACAAATTCTGCTAATCCTTCTGAGAGGCAAGATAATGGTAATAGGGGGTAAGAAATGATGGCTGGGTGGGCAATATTGCCTGTTCATTTCCTCGGCTTAGCTACTGATTGTCACTCTTGTGCCTTTGAGATGCCCATAAGCTTCCAGGGAGACTACACGAAGGTACAGTAGCTTAATTATGTAGGCTGCTATTTACTAGGTTTCAGCTGAATCCATCAAACTAACTTTGCTTTAACCTGAGCCAGATTTGATTAGGAAGCCAATTTATTGACTGGTTCCCCCTTTGGCAATGCATCCTTTGATTTAGATACACATACTTACCTACTTGAAAAGTAGCAATGTTATGACACAATTTATATTTTAAAAAGCAATATTACACAGAACATAATTTAAAACAAACAAACAAACAAAAAAGCAACAACAAAAAGCCCTTTGAATCTAGAATAATGGCTACCTGTAAGGCAGTAGCTCACTTGAGAGATTTTGCTCAAGTAACTTATAACTATCAGCAGAACCCCCCAGGGAATTACCGCTGTTTTTGCAGAAGCTGTTTGCAGTGGAATAAACAGACAAGTGCTCTATATATCATTTTAAGTAAGACAAATAAAGTTCTGCTTCCTCCTTACAACGATGTCATTGTCACTTATATAAGAATAATTCTGTGTGACTTTTTATGAATCTTTCCCCTGTGCAGAAGTACAATGGCCTAATTTCCTACACTCCGTATTATAAATAAACGTCCTTCTTCAGCGATCTATAGCCAAACTGCAATGATCTTACAACGAATGGAGTGGTCCAGAAGTGCTAAAGTGCATCAGAGCATCAGTGATGGGTGGAGAGAAGACCCACCACCCCAGAAGAGGGTATGTCAATTCCTGTTCAATCCCTGGGAGAATGTTTACATCCCTCCCACCTTGCTCTTGCCCAGGGATCAGCTGACAGGAAGGCTTGGGGAAACTACTCCTTTTGTCATAGATTCCCCTTCCGCCTCATCGCATGGCTGGGAGACAATTCAGTTTTGGGGGGTTCTCAGACACAGCATTGAATGCATGGCACTTGCAAGAGTGGAGGAGGAAAGAGTGCAACCCCTTGCTTCCCCCGTGACCACTCTCTACTATTGCCATGAAGAAACTCTCATATGGTAAAAACATGTTAAAAAATTAATAAAAAAAAGCTAGAAAGTGTTATTCAAAATGTAATTTTAACACATTGTGAAGGGCTTTTAAGGGGAAATCTGTGTGGGGAGGGCTCTTATCTCTGTGGCACTAGCTAATGTAACTGGCTGCCCAGGGGAATGCCAGAGGGAGAGAAAATGGGAGAAATGATATTAAAATGGTGGGAACGTTATTTTATAACTTAAAAAAAATATATTTGTTTTCCCCAGAGTCTTTCAGGTTGGTTTGCTCTTCTGGCTGCATTTGATCTGCCAATAGCAAAGCCCATCTCTGCAGTGATTGCGGAGCTCTGTCTGATATTCCCTGCGTGCCGAGAGCATGGGGATTTCATTTCATACATCATTTCCAGTGAATACCCTCAATACAAAGTACAGAAGAAATTTCTTTCATACACACATGCACATTCTCTCTTCT
Source organism: Tragopan temminckii (assembly GCA_028571105.1). Lineage (NCBI taxonomy): Eukaryota > Metazoa > Chordata > Aves > Galliformes > Phasianidae > Tragopan > Tragopan temminckii. The sequence continues at coordinate 42,775,063 of JAOWBP010002052.1, read as the reverse complement.
GTGTGTGCATGCATACATGTGGATGTGTCCACATGAATCAAATCACAGTCTGCAGAGAGGTACCCTGTAGCTCTGGATAAATTCATGTGATAAATTGTATTTACCGTGTGTCTTTCAGTGCCCCACCTGCACTATCCTGCCTGTTCATTTCTCTGCCTGGATTTGTTCCGATGCTCTGAACCTCTGAGAGTAGCTTCTAAAAGGTTACCACTGAAACAACAAGCAAAAAATAAACGAGCAGAGTGACATTTCTCTTCCTCCTTCATAAGTGGAAGCTGCCTTGCTCCTTCTCACCACCTCCAAAAAAAAAAAAACACACAACCAACTCAAGTCCCAGGATAAACTGCATACTCAGAACGACCCATTTAAGGTCCAGTATTTTACAGCTCAGCTGGGCTAGAAAGGGTTGCTGAGCAGTATGCTGGAAATGGAAGATTTCTAATGGGGCATAGTTGAGCTTTTAGTTCAAGAGGTATCATACCTTAATACCGTACTGTTTGGTACTTTCTAGAAGTTTCTCAACAGTAGAAGTTATGTTTCTGAGTTCTGTATATCTAGAGATGTGAAAACTAAAGGGGAACTCTCTTTTTAAGGGAGTGGACATTGTTATGAGGGGACAAAAAATCTACAAATGCCCTTTATAATTTGTGTTTAGAGAAGTAAGAATGGTGCACAGCCACAGGAAAAATCTGCTGTTCCACTTGAGGTTATTTGCATGCTCTTCTGCTGTTTGTAACTAATCTGGGCACCCTAAACTCATAGCAAAGATGCCCACAAACCTTGCCTACCAAGAATATCCTGCGCTATTTTAAGGTATTTTGAAATCCCTGCAGGAGAAATTTCAATGTGAGTTCACATGTAAGGCTTCATTTTCTTGGTAGGCCGATCAGTTTTGTCCATACCTCCAGGACTTTCATCGCTATGCTGCAGCACATTGATTGAAAAGATTGAATTGATACTAAAATAATCTTAGCCCTTACGTGGTAGAGTAAGATATATAATTTATAGGCCACTGGGAATCAATGACAAAGGACTGCAAGAAAACTCCTGAGTTATTTAAATCCTCATAAATGTGTGGAGACTGTAGGACTTGCTGGTGAGCCAGTGGCACCCCTCTGCTGCAGGCAAATACCAGTTTCCTCACACTGTGGATGGCTGAGGAACACAGCACATTTGCTACCACTAATTTCAAAGGTGACTTATTGATTTAGGAGAGCTGATAGGGCTCAAAGTGACACCTCCACTTTGAGTGACTGTTCCATCCCCTTCCATACGAAGTGAAGTTTTATTTGCTCTCGCTCGTGTCTTCAAAGATGAGATACTCTCTCAACAGCCTATTTTAATACCCAAGTTGTCTGTTGAAAGGAAAAAAAACACGGTATCTAACCTAAACTTTTTCTGCCTTTGTTTGAGGCTGCTGCTTCTTGTTCTACCTTCTTGTACTAATGTGAAGAATTCCCTTACTTCATTAAACTCACTTCTACATAATGGTAATGTCCCCTGTGAGTGATCTCTGTATAAAGTCAGTTCCTCTGATATTTTCCCGTATGTTTTATACTCTGATCTCTGTATCACTTTGGTGGTTAATCTCTGTGTCTTCTCCAGTGTCACATCTACACACTAAGAGAACCGTAAAGTGTTTTGGGTGGCATCGTCCTAGATTTAGAGTTGCCACATCACTCTTCTACTTTTACATAAGACTTCTTTTTAATTGCATACAGGAATACTGCTGCTGTAATTGACTTTCGTTACAGCACAGACATATGTTTCATAGAGTAGGTGAAGTAACAGTCTTAAGCTCTGTCAATCACTGGTTTCTAAGCAACTCCTCTTTAGCTATATCTCTTTATTTTATTGACACTCCCAGAGTGTTATATTTGTTGAAATCTCCGTTCAAAGTGTCTTTGGACATACTCTTGCTACATTTTCTGAATCATCTCTTTTTTTACAAGTCACTGGACTTGTACATGCAGCATTTGTGGTATGTTGTGAAATATAAACCTACAAAATAAGAGCACAGTTATAATACAAGTGACCCTGATTGAAAGGGTTGCTGTGAAAACTGATTACACAGCAAATTGCCCATCTGCACAGACTTGGAATAAGAACATTTCAAAGCTCATTTGTGGGTTGATGTTGCCATTTAACGCAGTTTCCAACAAATCATTCATAAAATTAATGATCACAACTGATGGTTGCTTCTCTCAAGCTCTTCTGTGAAAAGCAGTTCTTCCATTGATTGAAGAGGTTATGTAAAGGAATGAGTGTTATACAAAGAAAATTGAATGCAGTAATCTTCACATAACCTCAGATAGCTGGGCTACTGGTAATATATTGGATTAACGTATAATTCTGCTCTTCATAATCCACCTGTCAGTTTTCCTGTTACTAATGAAGCTTTGTCCTGTAGCTTTCCAAAATATTCCTAAAGGAATCTGTCATTTTTCTCCCTGCTTAATCTCCCTGACATTGATTTGTTGGAGATGTGTGTTGTGGTTTGAGTGCGGATAGCCCTGACTCCTTCTTCAGCTTCCCTGTTGCACATCACGAGCCCAGAATCTCTTTTCGTATCCTCTCAAAAATCAGGACTTCACAGTTCACGCAGCCTATGTCCCAGGAGAAAAAGGGCCATATCTAATTTCCCAGACCCACAACACCTCCTTTTCCAAAAAGCCAATTTTGTGAGGATTCTGGATTTGAAATCAATCTCTTCAGTTGATAGTAGAATCACACAGAGACTTTCCAAAAGGTTTCACAGACCGATTACTATTTATTCTGACTAATACAAGAAGCATTCAACTCTAATGAAACAAATGACATCTACTGTCGGTTTCCTAATCTCTCCTGGCTACCTTTTCAGCTTAGGCTAGATGTCATTTAAGACCAATTTCTTCCCTTTTCTTTTGAGTTGTTACCTTTCTGTAGGAGAACTGTCAGGTCAGGTCTTGAACTGGTGATTAAGCACCTGGTAAAGGGGTGTGCCTGGCTCAGGGAGCACAGGCAGATTGTTTGCACCTGTGTTCCCTACGTGCCCAGAAGGGGCGGACACAGGGTGGAGCCACACTGGGCTTGTATAAAGGTCAGCCTCTGAGGGAAGGGCATCTCTTGGACCTAGGCTGCTTCTTGAGAAGGAATGTTTCAGCGTTATAGAGACCCTTCGCTAGTTGGGTGAGTTTGATGCTTTTTTTCTGTGTATGTCTGGGCTTACCTGTGACTACTTTACCTGGTACTGCCAAATATCCTATCAGAAGCAATTTTGCTTCTTTGTGAGCAGAATACCTTCAAAATCATGGAAAACTTCCTTCTTCAGTATATAGGTAGCTTGTTTCTCCTTGAATCAGTTTTGTAGTTAAAATCCTGTATCTTCTGAAAGAATGTTACTCTCATGCTTCTGCCTAAGCGCTCTGTGTCTCTGCAATCTCCTCCTTAGTCTTTCAGGCTGGTGGTGTGGCATTGATACTAGATTAACACACAATTTCTCCTTCTGCCATTTCTTAGCTGCCTGCATACTGCCTAATACAGTTTTTCAGATGTCCTATATGTTCAAGTGTACTAAAACATAGCCTCTGGATCTATGTCTTTTAAAATCAAGTATTAATAACTAGTTGCTATTGCATTAAGATTTACTAGTGAAAACACAAACCTTCTCCAGAAAGATTAAAGAAAATTCATGTTTGTCAAAAATTGAAGAAAATGTCCATTTATGTGCCAATAGGCTGTCAGTCCCAACCTGCATAGAGGCAGATTATCAGGTCTAATCCTATCTCCTTAGGGTGAGAAGATGAGACTATATACTGTGTAGGACAGCTTTACTACATAAGATTTTTACAGTCTATAAATCAAACTGAGTTTTCATAGGAAGAGAGGTATGTGGTAACATGGAGAAACAGCTTTGAAAACCACATTCTTGTTGCAGAGATTTCAGTACTGATTGGGACTGTAACTTAATTAGTCTCCCAGTCTGATTGTGATCTCAGGCTAATTTTACACTGGCATGATTCCATTAACATTTGTGCAATTAACTTGAGTGTAAGTCAAAGAAGACTCAGATCCTGAACATTCTGAATCACCAGATCACTCATTCTGGAGTAAAATGGTCAGCTGTGTAATAAGCTCTCAAGCATCACATCTTTCTCACTTTCTTCCCTCATGTGTTGCAGTCATTCACTTCAAGATTCCTTTCTTGGGTGAAAGGGAATTCCAGATAGGAAGACAGTTGATGTTTTAAAGCAGATTTGGCACAGATCCTGATGCAGTGATCTGGAGGACATGGACTCCCTCAAGTCATTTTCAAGGTTATCACCAAAACCTTGTGACAGGAGTCTTGTTGGTATACTAGTGGCCACATGATAAGGGAGAGCATGAATGTGGTCAGGGAAGCCTGCATATGCAGTCACACCCGAGATCCCATTTGTTTTCACAAGTGGATATATTTAGTGTATCAGCTGATGTGATGGGAATATTGTGATTTGCTGTTGCTGTGCTTTAACCTATGAAGCCAGTGAGAAAAGAGAAGACAGTCTGCTTGAGCACACACCAAAAGGAGCCAAAATCTCAGTGTTGTATGCCAAGGTAGTGCCAACGAATCATGTCCAGTTGGCATGCATATTTTGGCGAAGCCATGTGTTGTCCAGTAAGCACAGCAAAAAGAGAATTGTTCCACATTCTCTTAGGGAAACTCCCAGTTAATTCTTCTGGGATAGAAACTTTGAGCAGTGTGGAGAATTTCCACTGTGCATGTTCAAGCAGGGAAGAAAACCAGGTTTGGGCACTTTAAAAAGATTGTGCAAAATGTGTATGCAGAATGTGCATGTTTGCTACAAGGAGGTTATTGCCATGATGTTATCACTTTGTGTCTCAAAATGACTTGATAGAGTTTTTTCTCACTTTCGTCACTGCAACTTCAGTTTTTCCCCCAGTCAAGTCTGAGTTCAAAGATCACCCAATTAGTAAAACGAAATTGGAGAAGAAGATTTTCATCTTAATCCCTTACCTGACTGAGACACTTTCATATAAGACAAACTTTCAGAAGCCTTTATTCCACAAGGGAAGGTCTTTAGGCTCACTACCAGGAAAGAACCATTCAAGGTGCGTGCAACTAGATAGTTTCCAACATCATATGGACAGCAATTCAAAGCTGAGCCAAGCTGTCTGTGAAAGGCTCCCAGAGAAATAATATCTTTGTTCTTTTCGAACACATACCCTTGTGACTGCAAAAAGCGTGATTCTAGCTTTCTTTATGGTGAATGTTCTACTAAGACACTTCTGTCCCCAAGTGTTTTTTCTGCCAGCTCTGATAAATTAACGTTGAGGTGGTAGGTTGCTTCTTTTGGGGTGAGAAGTACAATATTGCCATAAGAGTCAGCAAATCTTAGCTTTATCACATCACCATTTAAAGAGTGAATCTAACAATGCACAGTACGTATTTGGCAATTCACTTTGTCACTTGTTTATTTCCTTTTCTCTTTCATTTGGAGAAGGGGTTCTTCACGTAAACTCCACTTTGATTTATTTGGGAGCTGTATCTCTCTGAAGTCCTCTGCAGTTCTCTTTTGATGAAGCAAATGGGAGGTCACAATTATTATTGCATGTCCTGTTTTATGCTTATATTTTAATTTGGTTGCTAGTGTCATGCCTTGTATCATGAAAAGTTCTCATCTGATCTCAGGAGGCAAACAACTTCCCATAATGTCCGTTAGCACTGGGATCTCTTCATCAGTGCAAAAGACGGTTTTCATACAGAGTTCAGGAAAAAACCATTCTGGGTAATGCATAGGTCAGTATTCCTGATCATCCATATATTTACTGACCATACAGCATGGGACAGTGTACTTTTTGAGTGGAAGTGCAGGTTGGATATCTTTCAGCACAGTGTAGCAGTTATTTTATGCAAGCACAGCATAAAATTTGGTTTACCACTTTTGGATGGAAGCATTCAGAGTGCCAATACACTAGAGAGAGAGGAAACTTATATTTTTGAATAGACGTAGATATCAGCTATGTGTTTTTAAATAGATTGCTAGAACCTCACGCTTGGAAGGGAAAATGTAACAAGTCCTGATTGTTTTTTTTCCAACTTTTTTTGGCAAGCAAGCATCACACGTGGCATTTAAAGGTTGAAAATTCAGCTGACCTATGCCTGCATAAACAAAGAGACTATAAAAAGGGGAAATAACTTCTTAGATTTAGTTTTGTCAGATTTTCCTAGGTAGAATGGGAATGTTCAATCATGCTGGACTATTCTCAGCTTTTAAAGGAGGCTGGCTGCAATTGCATGTTCACTGGGGATCTGTGGCACTGTCAGAACAACTTAATTTCCAGGGCATATTCCTCCTTGGAGTTCACTTGGGATTGAAAATAGCTCTTAGTATCTCTATGGCACATCCCTATTGTTAGGGTATACAGAAGGCCTTCTAAATTGGTATGGTATGGTGGGAAGAGAAATGGGCCAATTGCACGATCTCCCTAGATATCAAGGGTTCACAGTGATATACCCTATGGATAGGTAATCACTTTTACATGAGGCATTGTAATTATAGACGTGGCACCAATTTTAGATACAATTTTTAGAATCATGTGCAGTATAATGTTAGTTGATATAATGACAGAAAAAAAGATTTTTGAAGCAAGAAATTCCTGTGCACCTTTGCCCTTACAAGTGTTTGCAATGAATTCCATTGTAACTCTGCACCTGCTGTCATGTTTTTTAAGCCATGGTTAGAGAACTCATTGTGTCTATTGCATTAAATGTCTCCTCTGTAAAATCATTCTATTTGGTATGTGTATCATTTAATTCAGTAAGATTTACAGTATTATGTTAAAATACCTATTTTTGCTGTCCTTTACTGTTTGTACAATGACCAAAATATACGTGAATGTTTGATTCAGTCTTAATGAAACACTTCTCATGAAAACATATATTGCAATGTCCATCAGCAAGTATTATTACAATAACTTTTACTGAGTTGCCTTTTTGAAAGCAAATGGTCTTCACTGGGAGGCAACTTTGAAACTGGAAAGCTGTTCTAAACTGTAACAAAATTAAATATCAACATTTTACAATCTTCAGGAAAAATTTTTACTCTTTCCACAGTTCCCATCTCTTTTAGTAAGACACACATTTCTGGCCTTTATATCATAAAACACTAATCTGATTTTTTTTAAAAAGAAAAAGAATCAAGCAAACAAAACAACAACCTCTGTACAAAAGAAAAAAGTCATAGTTCTGTTGTTTGGGAGATGCTGAGAGAGACTAAGTTATGCTTGACAGATACTGTTCACTTTGTTCACTGCCCTAGTGGGAGGTGCTATATTGACATAACTCAGGTGATGAGGGTAGAGCGAGAAAGTTAGTAAAGAAAGTAGCAGAGAAAGGAGCAAAATGTAGAAACAAGCAGCAAAATCTATTAGCAACCCTTTGGGTTCAAAGGTAGAAGTATAATGTACCTTGAATTGTTGCCAAAGGGATTTTTACTAGCAGTACCAGGGAAACATTACAGAAAACCTTTGCAGATAATCAGATGGTCAAACCTAGGGAGGTGTGAATAGTCATAGTATGAGATGTTTAGACCATGTGCAAGCAGTATAGTCTCCCAGAGGTAATGCAGAGAATAGTTTGCCAGAATGTGTGTCTAGGTATAAGAACTCTGCAATCCACTTTGCTCACCAGCTGGGGGAATCAGAGTGGCTGCAGAAGTTGACTGGGGTCTTGTATTTCCTCTGCCTGCTAAGGATGGGCCTTGGCCTCTGCCCTACTGTGGTTTTGAGATGGGCCAGGTGCACCTACACAAGACCCTGTGTCTTGCCCTTCATCAGGTCAAAGACCATTTGTTGCACAGCAAGTATTTTAACGTTTTGTCAGCAGCATAACTGCAGTGTATGTGTACCTGTGGTGTATTTGGATGAGCTTCAGAGGGCAATTTTTTTTGTTGTGTGCAGAGAAGTGTACAGGGGTAGAGTACTGTCCCTTCTCTTTGTTTCCATTTTTGTAACCACCTAAAGAGATGGTCCCAACTGCACAGCAACTTTCCTGAAATTACCAGGGCAAAGACCTTCACAAATAAGTCTCCTGTTAGCTGTTCTTGTTCAGTACAGAAAACCAGAAATACTCATACTCAGTCCTAAATGTTCAAAATCACAAGAATATTGGAATGAAGGTCTATAGATTGTAGACCATGTGTGCATTTTCTCATACCTGTTTTATGTTGTCCATAAGGCAAGACTGTTTGTTCCATATTATAGCAGCAGTAACTGGACTTCTGGAAGAAAAAACATGTCCCATATCCAATTAAAAATATGTGCTGTACATGTCTATTTGCTATTGGTAACTTCTTTTAACAGCTGCCTGAGGTATAGTTAATGTGCTAACCCTCTACTTTAGAAGAGCTGAGGAGCAAGAGTTTCTGACTTGAGAGAATCTGAAAACAAAAAGATGCTAGCCTTTAAAAGACTTGCTGATATGGTCAGTGTCTGACCACCATAACCTTATATGGGCATTTTCAGCAGAGATTTGTTAGGTAACAAGCTACAGTGTGTGAGAAACAGTGAAAGAAATAAATCAGTGTTGGGGAGGAAAAGCTGGAAAAAAAAAAAGCTGGGAGAAGGGGAAGCAAAAGAGGAGGATTTTTTTCCTGAAGTGAAGGGCTGCAAGGATGAAAGACTGACCTGGCAAGAGCTGTAAAGTTGAGGATCTTCCATTCCAGGGACATGATGCTGTTGTGCCCAGCCTATTCCTACACGTTTGCTGTAGCTTAGGGGCATGTCACACACTTGTGAGAACTTTACAGGGTGTTGATGCAATATTGTGTCAGTAACTGAGTGATTTGTTTTTCCTCTGGACATTGATTGAAGAAATTCTTATTACATTTTATAGCTTGCTTGGCCTTGGTAAGAAAGTCAAGACATAAATTGGACCATAAATTGGCCTGTGTCACAATCTACATTGAAATGACATCAAATATGTGTCATTGTGCTGGTGTATCAGCTTAAAGCAGGAACCTGACACTCCTTGTCAACTTGATCAAATGTGAGACCCCCTTGCATCTTTGCCACATGGCACGCTTTAACAGTTACAGTGAAGGCTGCAAGGTATCTCCTGTGATGATACTGCAGAATGCTGCAGTAGGAAAATAAATTGTGTTTGTAGGCCAAATTGATTTGCTTCGACTTATTGCAAAGTAACAATCTCCACTGCGAGTATAGCAGGTATGTGCATATAAATAAAAATTGACACCAAAAATATATAGATACACAGAGAGGAAAAGAGAGCATACATAACTGAGATATATTTATCCCACAAGCAAAGCGAGACTTGATAATTCATGAGTGGCAAAGATGCAGTTGAGTTATGGAGATCTTTCCTCTGGAGTGAAATAAATACAGCATCTGAATTCAGCCCATTATATAACATGATTAATAGAAGTGAATGCTTTCAATAAATAGGTTGGCTTTATTTTGAAACATTTAGAGGCAATATTCTGTTCTTAATTTACGAACTAAAAGAATCCTTATGCTGATTTGGAATCAAAGCTGCATTTTTGTAATAATGGTGGGTGGTATTTTTGCCCATTTTTATTTACAGTTCTACAAACAGAAATAAAACTTATTATAGTTAGAAACTGGAATTTGTCTAGTTGTAAGTTAGTGGCTCAGTCTTAAACAGAAAGCTATAGCATAGCTTATTGCAAGATAATCTACAGCACAATACGAAACACCCCTTTGGTTATTATTTAGACCAGAGATTATGTACTATTAGTGGCAAGTCAACAACCATCCATCACTTTCACTGCTACTTTAAGGACTGGCTGATTCCCACCCATTTCACCTTATCACCCCAATATCTTGTCACCCCTCTGTTTGCTAAACACGAAAACTGCAGGCAAAAGCTCTGCATCACCACAGCTGGAGCATTTTGCAACATGGTGTTAACACAACAGGCTTCTCCCCTGATGGCTTATACTGACTTCATGCACTGTCATCTGGGGAGGCAGACTGGCAAAATGTGGAGTAGCAGCCATGAAGGGTGGCTGGTGTTAGTTCATAACTCCCTCTGAGTCAGTATCTCTTTGTAGCTGTTAATAAGTAGACTTTGGACTCTGTAAATGTCAACACTATTAGCTACTTGCCTCATAACTGTAATAGAAATGTCTGTAGCATCCCTATTCAACAGTCCTAAATCGTACTTTCCTGTGGGCCAAGAACTACTTCACAAAACTGCCAAAACCTTTGTTTTTCCCTTGCCAAAACCAACAATGCCCTGAGGTTCCTTCAGTATAAAAGAGGTAACACAGAAAACTGGAAATATCAAGATAGTATTGAGGAGTAACTCTATTTACTCAAGAGAGTTATATGAATGTCAAAAAGAGAGAAGAGCCAGACCTACAGAAATCCACATAGAAATAAAAAGCAGAAGGATAATGGCATGTACTACAGAACTATTTTCCATTCATTTAGCTCATTAGAAAAGCTCTTTTTTTTTTTTTAGTTGAAGTCCATTGGTATGTGGTAGAATTTCCCAGAACTTTCCTTACCAGAAAACTGGACTTTGTCTATGGTTCTGAGCAAGGTGCAAGGTTTGATATGCCTTGGCTGAAGTGAGCTGAAATATGCCACACTGTAAACTGCTGGAAGGGGGGAATGACACTGGATATTTATACTCCTTGAAGATGTGTGTGATACCTCAGGAGTGAGGGACTTGTTTGTCTTCTCTTTGACAAGTCCAAAGAAATTCCAGAGCAGAGAAGCTCCTTGAAACCACTGTAAATTCTCAGCCTTGTTATCATTCAGAGATCTGCAGGGTTGCAACAGAAGAGATGCATCTTTGTTTTACTGTTTGCACAGCTGTAGGAATTACATTCATACCCATAAACCTAGTTCTATTTAAGGGTCTTGAGGGCTGCTGTTCCAAAACCAAGCTCAGGCCAGGAGTGCTGAGATGTTAAACACTTCCAAGCAAAAGGCTGAAGCACCTTCTGCAAAACATCATTGAGGTCTTCGTGTAGAGATCTGCTCCTCGCTGTCTTTGTGATAACAGATATAAAATCTTGGTTTTAAAATGGACATCTTGAAAAACAAATTGACTTTTCTGCACCTGCTTCCCCTACAGTATTACTTTAGCCTCCCTTCCTCCTAAGCCCATTTCAAATTATTTTTGATATGCATGTTTCTCTACAGGACTAATCTTTGACTATTTGAACACAAATAGGGTTTTGTTGATAGAACTTCACACATTTTCTATTGTTCTTTCGCACCTAAAATAGAGAAATTTATTTAAATCTTGTAGTTCTGGATATGTTTCACTAACTGTCAAATGGAAAAATGGTCAGACAGAATGTGGTTAGGAAATCTTGCAGGCTTATAAGGGCCATTCTCCAACACAACACAAAAAAACAATGTGTCTTTACATAAAGTTTCATTAAATTATCTGTGGCTTAAAAGTGAGTTATCCAGGACAGTGCTTAATCAGAAGATCCACTACAAGTATGCCTTTGATTTCCATTCAAGACACTGACATGTAGCTACTTGCAAAAACAAACAAAAAAACCAACCCCACCAACAACTAAAGGCTTGAACATTTTCCCTTACAAAGGTTTTGAAACTTACTGTGTCCTGCTCTCTGGTGAAAATTTGTCCTAAGCCAGGAAGTCCTGTTGGACAAACAAGTGAGCACGCTTTTGAGATCCATGCTATCCACAGCAAAGAGAAGTACTGTCAGCAAGCTGGCTCTGGCTTCCTGGTTCTGATCCACTCTGGCTTAACTCATGGTAGAGCTGCCAGGAACCTTATGTCAAACAGACATCACCAACTGCCCACTTCATCTGTCCTCTGGAGAAATTTGTCATTCCCTTGTCTCCCACTGCACCGGCTGATAGGCAGTATTCCAAGCAAAAGGTTTTACTGACCTAGAGCAAATCTCCAAGGGCCGTGGCTATATTCTCTAGTCAAGGTGACATTGCTCAGATAAAAATCTGCCTTGCATTATGATCTGACTCTTGCTGTCATAGAAAAAGGCTTCCGTGTCAGAAGGTTGGTATGAAGTGCTAGAAGATATTGCAGTAGTTCTAATAATTTCTCAGCAGGAAACAAATTTCTGTTAGGATCTATTAAAATTATGAATCTGGTAAATGGCCAACGCTTCACTTTATAAAATTCCATGTTGAGCTCTTTGTAAATCTGTCAAGCTTTAACGCTGTAGACCAAAATTCTCCGTGGTAGCTGCCTGCTTCATATCAACTCTTAGGGGTCACTTTAATCTAGAAGAAATTAGCCGTTTTCTGAAATATGTTTATGCAAAATACACAAGTTAATTGACAGAGGTTTCTTTTTCTTTAAGTATAGTGTCCCCATATTGTAAGGAGAATATAAAAATATTGGCAGGAGAGTAGCATTAAGGAAAGGAGAGAGCTAGTGGAAAAAATTTTGCCTGGTAATTGAAGACTACATCATGTGCAAGCACCCACCTGTGGTAGCGGAAATAACGTTGGACAGACTCCCACATCCTAATTTTTTACTGCACAGTTTTACTAGTTTATTAACATAACCAAAGTCTAATTTTTTGCACAAATAATCTTTTCAGTAAGCTTGGTAGTGGTTCAAAGAGGGAGTGAAAACTCAGAACTTCCTATTTCCCTTCCTTTACCAAATTCCCCTTGTGTGAGTTTACCTTGTTGGACAGCAAAGCCCATTTTGTGGACATTCATATACTGAAAGCATGAGGTAATGTGATGTCATGACTGTGACATCAGCCAGCAAACTCAGCGACAGCTTCCATCTGAGAACTGCTTTTGTTGTCTATGCAGAGTAGGATCCTTTAGAAACTGAAATACACAGCACTATTCCCAAGCTGTGCAGAATGCAACAAGCTCAAATGTGCTTTCTGGTGAATCCTACATCTTGGGACACAGCAATGAATTCTACTTACAGCTGCTCCTCCTCAATTTGTGCTCCCAGTGGCACTCTGCTACCTTGGTCCTGTGCAAGGAGGAGGCTTCAGGAAAATGACACTGGGGCATTGACTTCCGCAGCTCCTTTTTGAGAGCACTTGCTAATGAACCTATAAAATATCCTTCAAGACCCAGGTGCATCGTTCTCAAGGTACACCACAATTCCATTCATTCAGCACACCACAAACAAATTAATGGTTTGTCTGAATGCTTATATCCGAGTGAGAGATGTTATCTTTTTCTTTCTTCTTTTTTTTTTTTGAAGTCTGCCTATTAAAACTCCTCATACAGCATTCAGATCTTACAAATGCAGTGTCCTTGGTGATTTAGGTTGGGTGAACCAAAGAAGAGTTTGAGTGACACTCACAGAAGCAAAGACATTTAGACCTAAGGATGAAATGAAATGTGTAATATCTAGTTTTGCCCAAAGGGACCTCAGAGCAGCAAGCAGTCCCACTTATCATAGATGCTGCAATTTTGGGACGCAGAGCAGGGATCTGAGGATAACATTTGGGCCTGGTCTGTGAGCGTCCTCACTTTTCTCAGATTAAAGCTGGAAACAATGCATTAGCTGAATGAATTGTGTGTGTGTGTGTGTGTGTGTGTGTGGTTTAATATGCATTTAATGTAGCTCCTGGGAAAGCTAATGGAGTTGCCTTGGGGAGTTGAG
>JAOWBP010002052.1:42751117-42761352 GCA_028571105.1 Tragopan temminckii | reverse complement strand
TCTGTGAGCGTCCTCACTTTTCTCAGATTAAAGCTGGAAACAATGCATTAGCTGAATGAATTGTGTGTGTGTGTGTGGTTTAATATGCATTTAATGTAGCTCCTGGGAAAGCTAATGGAGTTGCCTTGGGGAGTTGAGCAACCTCCCAGTGTGAGCTGCATAAATCTTTTTTAGCTGCAGGTGAACAAAAAGTTATGTTAAGTGCAAAAGTGAAGGTAACAGCTGCTGAATCCCTTCTGCTGGCCAGGAGAGAATTGGTACTGCATGTTACCAGCTGATTGGTGGTTTCTTAACCTCTTCTAACCTGTAAAAATTGGAGGAAATATTGAAGCTTGGGGGAAAGAACTTCTCTCCTAGTAGAATTTTCTTTTATTCGCCAAGGACAGTAGGCTAAAAAAAATAAATTGTAAAGAAATTCAGATAGAAAATGACTGGGACACCACAAATGCAGCTTTATAAGACTCTTTCTTCTCACTTTCCTGTTTTTTTTTCTTTTCCTTGAGGAAGATAACTTGGTTTTATACTTTACTGTCTTATTAACAGAATGCATTTTGGAAGTCTGCCACTGTTAACAGTATCAGAAGGATTTAGGGCTGCTGAAATACACTTGAAGATTTAATTCTGCTGACTTCAGCTCTGATCTGAAGTAAAAACTGTAACCATAGATTAAATGTTTAGCGCTAGATATTGCAATTGCTGCTTCTTGTCGTAAATCCTCGTGTCTATTGCTGTTTCAGACAGCTCTCTGCGGGCCTTTGGCAGTGCATGTAGCACAATGCTCTTGTTGTATAAGGTTCTTCACCAGGGGCCAATTCCTGAAGTCCTCTTTCAATCCTTGCTCATAAAACTCCCAGTTGCCTGAGTGAGAACCTTGAGATTTAGGGGCGTATGGCTGCCCCACAGACACAGCTCCCACCGTGTGACCCTCTCCAGCCATCACTGTCGTGAAAACCTCTTTGACTGCCTGCTTTTTTAAAGCCTAATCTTTGGCTTTTAAGACGAGTATTCTCAAGCAGGAGGGAAAGGCCTTTGCAGGCTTTATTAATCTCTTAGGAGAGCCAACTAATAAAAGCAAATAATCAATACAAAATTAGATTGTCGTGATGAAAATTAACTAATGTGGTCATTCATATACTAGAATATCTGGTTAAAAGTTTAAGGGCTACCTCCCTCTCTTAGTTATAATTTTATAGGTCTCCATAGACTCCTTTTTCGGACTTCAGCAACCATTGACATTTTAATCTTTTTAATGCGGTCATCTGATTTACACGTGGGGTTCACTTTTTCACAGTGAGTATTTCTCCACTCATTGCTTAGTGCACTCAAATAAAGTTATAATAAGAATACATCTCAATAGTCCCTGGTCCAAAACTGGTGCTTGTCTTTCCTGACCTTGGGTAGATTTATTGCACTGTAAATCTCGGTTCGCAAGCTTTAAAGTTTTTTTTTTTTCCCAGTAAAATTTTAATGTCAAGGATACAACCTAAAATATTTTCAAGGCATCTCAATGTACCAATCATACTGACATGTGAGAAGGTGATGGCACCCTTATTCTTCTAATGGGAAAGAAAGAAAAAAAGGCTATGATGGTGGCACATGGTAGAAGAAAAAAATAGCTCTGGTGTTCCCTCACCAGCACTGAGGCTTTGTGAAGAGATGAGGAAGAAAGGTACTGAGGTCTAAGCCGTTGTCTGTACTCCTAGGTGGTGGCCTGGTGCTTAATTTTTTGTGTCTTTAGGAAGAAGGGAAACCAAAATAGGAAGAAAAAAAAATCAGGTCAGAACACTGAGTGGAATGTCAGTAGCACCACCCCAGCTCAGGTAACCCATAAATTAAGTAAAAGTGATTTACTCGGCTAGCTGGATATTTATATTTCACTTAGAGTCCCTGGGGCTGGAGTATCTGGCTCATGAACTATCCTTGTAATTGGGAAGGTGCAACCTAAAATCTACCAAATTTAGCTTAAACAATTTTTAAGTTTAATTTTAGTGCTCAGACTTTTGACATGGTGACATATTGATAACCTGCGGCTGGATTGCCCATTCTTCTCAGACACACTCCCATTCAGTTACTTTTTTCAAGCAGTACCTTGTAGCCTTCTCATACTTCATCTGCTGCTTTTTTAGCATTATATAAGACCTGTATAGAAGAAAAGTATCAGGCTTGTTTCATATGGCCATGCTAGTCCCAAAGCATGCAGATAAAAGAAACTGCACAGTGATGCACTCAGCATAGCTCCAGTGCAGGAGGCAGTCATTTCCTTTGTTCCTTTCCCATGTGAGCAAACTAGTCTTTTATTAATTCTCTACCCTAGCCCCATTTACTCTTATAGAGAGTGCCAGGGAGAAGCTGGGAATATAATGCTTTCCTCTCTTTTTGCTACAGGTCATATAAAATGGATATTGCATTCAGTGCAGATGGGGTGACATTGTCATTCATCAGTTCCCCAAATTGGCTGCTTGGCAGACAGAATTATTTAAGTAAAACTGAAGTAATTTTCAAAATTGAAACTTAAGCTGTTTAGTGACATAAGCCAAGAGCAGTTTTTCTTGGACCCCCAACACTTCCTTGGCTCGCATTCGCAGTTCAGCTATTTTCATTCCCGTCAATTAGTTCAATCTCTGCGGATGTGAGGAAGGGTTGGAGCAGCACAGTTTCTTTGATGCAATTTCATGTATACATATGGAGCATCTGTTACTCCAGGAGTCTTGCCGTCACTTCCATTATATGGAGCCTATTGATAGCGATAGGAACTCAGGACCTGATGGGCCATTTTCTTCTGAGCTCCACACAGAAGTGGCTTGGCTGAGTGCCATGTGCAGGGAATACCCCTCCTAACAGGGGACACACGACGTGGCAGAGCTCTGCAGGGTGGCCCAGGGAAAATAAAATGAGCCCAACTTATTCCTTGGCTGCACTGCTCCTGACCATTTTGGTATCTGACACCTTTAGCACAGATGTAAATAGCACCCCAATTTTGAGATACTCAGGCTGGTCTGCTTAGAAATAAATGGCTCAAGGAACGTGCTTTACCTTTAACAGCATCCTGCTATCAGGTCACTCTTTTTTGGGGAAAAGGGGAGCTATAAAAGGCTTTTCATCAGTATTTCTTTCAAGACAGCATGTATTCCACTTGTATTGATGCGCCAGAGGCTATCATTATGGACACCTCAGGTAAACATCTTCAGCCAATTATTAACCTGTGATAGAAAGATAACATTTTCTCCCCTTCTTGGTACCTTTTATTTATCCTTAATACTTTCCAGGGAAATATCTGAGAGCTCTTGTTTTTCATCGTATAATTTGGTGAGGAGGATAGGTTAAGAGTCTAAGATTGCTGCCCCAAATCCCAGCACTTGGTTAAGTGTGATTTAAGTGGCAATTAAAATGTTATGTTAGGTTTCAGTATACGATGAGCTTCTGTCTCTCATTTAGTACACTCACCCATTGCCTAATTTCAGAAAGGGCCTGATGGTTTCAAGGACTGCTCAAGAAATATTTGGTGGGTATCTGTTCTCTGTCATAGATTGCTGCTGGTTTAATAACCACTACATTTCCAGCTTGTTTGGGTACATTAGTCTCTAAGCAACCCTCTTTGTAGAGAAAAGCAGACCATGGTGACACACAGACAACCTACCCCTAGCCTTTGGGGTCTCTCAGGCAGTTGGAAAATACAGCCACTGACAGCAGAATCCCCAGGGACTGGGATGTGTAATCCTAAGGGAGAAAATGGAAATGGGACACTGCTTCTTTTCCAGGGTATAGTGAGACAGAGAAGATTTAGCATTTTGCATAAAGCAATATCTCACACATTGACTTAAGTGAGATACACCATTCTGATTTGGGTGGTTTCAAGAGAAGAAACTTCCAAATGGTAGAAAAAGTGCCTTGACAAAAAATAAATGCAATATAGCATTCAATAAGAAAAAAAGGAATATTTCAGTTACTCTTTCCAAACGCCCTTCTGCAGCAGTGCTTGCTTTTCATCGACTGACAATTTTCCTTCTAAAAATTTCCAGGCAGAAGTTTGCGTCCCGTGTGTCAGTAGTGCGGTTTGAATTCATGTGAGATACTTTTAGTCTGACTCCTCGGCCCACTTACATCAAGACAGATTTTTGGATAATTTGAAACATTCTGCTGTGTTTATCTCCGAGTTGGTGAAATGCATTAGGAGGACAGCTTTAAATTACTGCTACATGACTTACGTTGCTCCTATAAATTCCTATGTTTTCTCAAAATAAGTTAATTGCTTTGTGTCACCTCCCACACAATACTAAGTTGTGTGGAGCTAGTTACGTGTACAAAATGGAGGTTTCCTTTTTCCTTGGGGTTTTAAAGAAGTTCATGTAGTTAAATGCAGAAAATAGAAAGGAGATGTAGCATTTACCAATAGAACCACTACCAGCATTCCTGGAAGGCACCCTAACCTTGGACTCTGCATGTGGAGTTACTATTGCAAAGCTAGTGATACGAATGCTCACTGAATTCGGAGAGAGAATATAGAAGGCAAGCTGTGCTTGGCATTGCTCTTGCAGTATATGAATACTATGAGATCTGCTTTCTCATAAAAGAAAAGTATAATTGATATTCCTGTATGCCAGCTATAGTTTATTGGATTGACTGGGAAGCTGCTGTAGTGTTTGGAAGGTACAGGGCTAAAACTATGTCTAACCCACTCTTACAGCATCTTTGAACTACCAGAACAAGCCTAAGGAGTTATTTTATGGGGCCAGTATCTGCCCCATTCTGGGTATGGGCTTTGTGTAAGATTGCCAGATGTAATCACTCACCCAGCTGCTTCTTTCAATGGAAACAGTCTAGTGGTGGCCTTTACTCCTCTTAAATTATAAGTGTCTGTTCCTGATCAGTTTTCAGAAGTACTTAGAATTTTTAATCATTACCTGAGACCGACAGTAACAGAATATTTCTTGATGATTGCATTCTGTTCTTTGTTTTTATGGTTTTTGTTTTTTTCCTTGGCTCCCTTGGATTGTCCAAGAGCAAAATTACCTGGGAAACAACCATGTTGTTTGGTTTTGAAGCACTACTAAACCTGAACAGTGTGGGTTTTTTTTTTGTCTACGCTGAATAGCCTTTGCTACGTATTAGCCCAATGCCATTACAAATTCAAACCCTATATATATATTGTTCATGGCCCTTTGTGTCATCAGGAAATTAAAGTCTGCAGCTGGCCTCTTCATCTTAGTTAATCATGCGGACATGAAATCCTTAAAGGTCCACGCAAGGGTCCCTGCGGGGGCCCCACTCAGCACTCCTCTCCAGCGTGACATTGTTTTTCAGCTGTGTTTTTATCTTCTCCTCTCTTCTGTTCGGAGCTCCTGCTGCTTTCAGCTTCAGTTGCCGACTGTCATGTGGCACTTTATCATGGGCTGTCCAGAGCACTGCGGTAGCCGTGCCCCTTTGCCGTGCTCTGCAACCTGCTCCGAAGTTTGGGAGGTCGGTGCGGGCTCCTCTCCTGCTCTCAGCATCACGGCTTTTCTGCCTTAGCAGCAAATGGGAAAAATCTCAGTGTGTGCCTCGTGCCATGTCTGACAGACGCAAGGTTGTGGGGTGATGGTTTAAGGGCTTAGCTTCTCCCTCCTGTGTTTTATGCTGTGGTTGCTTGTTTTCTAAGAATTCACTTAAATTATGACAGTAAATCAAAGATTTCCTTCCAGATGTCTCTTAACATCTAGCATCATTTCCTCCAGGTCCTGAATATGTCCTAGATTTCAGTTTCCTTAGGTAATTTCCTCCCTTGGCCTCAGTGACCCTGACACAGACTGACCTGTGGTTAACTTCATCTCCCTTTTTAAGATTCAGTTTGAAGAAGTCAGTCAATACCTCGTTTAGAGAGGGCTGGGGGGAGGTGGGAGTGAAGGAAAGCCTTCACTAGCTTCTTCGTGTTCATTTCCTGTGCCATTGTATTCTAACTTTCTCCCTGACTGATTTCCACTCTCCTGCAGGTGAGAAGAATGATCTCTTCTTATGTGTTATCTTTATTTTTTTTTTCTCTTTTGCTGTAGATCCTCTAAAAATTTTATTAGCTCTTCCTTACATCTTGATACATAACATACACGGGAAAGACTTTAAAGGATATATTTTTTTCCTTTTACCATTAGATTTTTCCAGACTTGTTAATATTTTCTTCTTTACCACTGAGAAAGCCATTTTGTCATTTTAAAGACCACAGCTACTTTTGTGGAGCTCTAATCTTTTTGGCCCTAATCCAACAAATCTTTTAAGCATGTGCTTAACTTCAGACATGTGAGGGGCTGCATTGAGCTCGGTGGAGCCAGTCAGGTGCTTAAAGTTAAGCACACGATGAAGTGCTTTGTTTGGCTGGTCTTCCAAAGCCCCTGGGAGCCCCTTTGCCTAGAGGCTGCACAGAGCTCAGTGCGACATGAAGCAGCAATTACAGCAGAGAGGGGAGGTCTGCAGCTCTTTTCCAAAAAGTTTGAAAATGGCTTCATTTTCAGTCACTGATTTTAATATAATGCATGCCTTCTTCACACGGTACCTTATGACCTCGAGGTGTCAGCCGTGTAAGCAATACAGGAATGGGCCAAGGGATAGAGGAACCAAAACAGATAAAACAAGAAAGATGATTCAAAGAAGGCCACGTGGGTCTGATTTCACAAGGGCATGCAGCTTCTTGCATCATCTTCACAGAGCCCCTTGTGTGCTCTTTCCTCTTGTGGAGGCCATAGCCTCTTGTAGACCAGACCCCAGTCTTCTCTATTAATTTACTTATCTGACCTATCTCTTTCAGCCACCAACATTCTTTGTATTTCTGCTCTGTGGGGAGGGGAGAATCACTGAATGGCTTAGGTTGGAAGAGACATTGAAGCCCACCCAGTCCCATCCCGTGCCATGGGCAGGGCTGCCTCCCAGCAGATCAGTTGCCCAAAGCCCCGTCCAACCTGGCCTTGAGCATCTCCAAGGATTGGGCACCACAGCTTCTCTGGACAGCTGTGCCAGCGCCTCACCACCCTCTGAGTGAACAATTTCTTCCTAACATCTAACCTAAGCTTCCCTTCCCAATTGTGTACTCAGGACACTGTTGCCCATCCCAGCTTCTGCCTGCTACACCTGGAGTAAAAAGAGTCCAACAGCTTGAGAGTGGCAGGATAGCATGGGAGGGACATGGAGGGTATGTATTGGCACAGGCTGCCCAGGAAGGTGGTGGAGTCACCATCCCTGGAGTTTGACAAACATGCGGTTGTGGCACTGAGGGATGTGGTTAGTGGGCATGGTGGGGATGGGTTGGTGGTTGGACCAGGTGATCTTGATGGTCTTTTCTAACCTGGATGACTCTATGATTCTATGGCAGCACTATCCCATTTCCAATTGCTTCTGACTTCTTCCTCCTGTCTGGGCACAGGTTCATGTGACCTGTAAGGGAAATGGACATACCAGGGAAGTTAGGTTGTCAGTAGAATTTTGGGTGCTCAGAAGTTAACCTAAAGCAATACACTACATTCAGGAAAGGCTGCTCTGGTTATCTATGAGACCATTAACATGCATTGTAAAATTGTGCATGGTAGACTCCTCTACCAGCTGAACTATCTGGCGCTAGTTGTGCTGAGTTTGGGATAACAGCAAGCTGGCTGGCACTTCTGCATGCTCTGCCGAGCCAGTTAGTCCTCAGGACACTGCTTTCAGCTAGGCCTGGCCAGATGAGCAAACTGCCGTTGCTAAATTAATGGGATAGTTCTGAAAAAAATGTCAGTTTCCCTTGAACAAGTGATTTTGGTATTCTTCACGGATGTGGATCTTGAAAGTTCTTTGCATAAAGGCTGTTCCGCCTTAGTGTTGTTCACACCTCTCTCTAGAGTCTTCTCTGTTTTTCAGAGGCTGTACACAGAAAATGCCTTCTTTTAAGGTAAGGAAGGTCATAGGATTCCTTATTTGCACTGAGGCAGCAGCCAACAGGCTTCATATGAGACCAAAACCCAGTTATACAGGCACCATACTGACCACGATTAAAGGAAATATCATATTAACTTCTGTCCTCTTCTGCTAGGGATAGGGAAAATTTGGGCAATGCCTCTTTAAAATAATTCCTACTGATCTCAGACTTGAGAAACTACTAAATCAGGAATGGGAGCAGAATGGGACCCGTGGAGACAGCACCAAATTCAGTATTATTATGGGAAGGATAGCATGTCGCTCTTCTGCACTGATAGGCTGGCATCTCTTCTTGTTGTATAACCCTAATTAATTTATATAGTAAGCATCATGGGGGAGGACAAGGTCCAGACTGCAGCGTTTGTAATGGGATTTTACCCTGTGCCAGGCAGATGTAATTAACTATATCTATCTTTTCCAGGTTCAGTTGCTCTTCCCTAAAAGACTTACATTGGGAAGGTGAAATCATACATGGTCACACCTTGTCAGCACATGCTTTTCCTATCTCCTGTGACAGAGTTAAATACCATGCTTGGTCCCTAGCAAACAGTAATATCCTTATGGCTAGAAACAAGCTAAAAGTCACTCTGAACGTACTTGTACTTTATGACATTACCATTGTTCTGATTGCTAGATAACCTCTGCCATCCTGCATTAGTTTTCATATCTGCTTTTTGTATTTACTTTGATTTCTACAGATATATCCTATTGAGTGTATGGCAGGCAGGGAGGGTATTCATGTGTGCTGACAGCACTGGGGTCATCGGGATAGAGTGGGGAAAGAGAGGGAGAATACAATTGCTCTTAAAAAGCAGTGATAGGAGAATGCGTCTTCTCGCAAATCACACCAGAGCAGTGAAAATCCTTGTAACTGAAGGTCTGCAAGGAATAAAAGCAAATTAAATAAAAACAAAAACAAACATGGATGTGTAGCTCCTGAGCTTGTACACTGGGGATTAAGAAGTTGAGAAGCCACCTGTACCAGAGCTGTGGCTGGTGGGTGTCAGGAGGGAGTTCAGGGACCATAGCTTTCTTCTGTCTTGGTCCTAGCTGTGATGGCTAAGGAGGATCATAGAATCACAAGGTTGGAAACAACATGCAAGATCAGCTAATCCAACTGTCCTCCCATTACCATTGCTATCACAAGCTACTAAACCATATCATGTAACTCCTCATCCAGATGCCTCTTGAACACTGCCAGGGACGGCTGTCCAGGTCCTTGCCATTGTCTCTCTAGTGACAACTCCTGCCCCTTCCAGCTCAACATAATCCTTCCCAAACACATCTTCATGTGGCCATCCAGACCCACAGCAAGTTGCTCTTGAGTTCATGTGCTTTACGGCTGTGTCTAGAGTGGCTGTATTTAGCTGGGTGAGCTGGGGGCAGCAACCGGCAGCAACCTCTGCAGTTTGCACAGAGTGTGCTTCAGTCTGCTCCTGGAGGACATGGGGGCTGGTGGCGTTACGGGCTGGTGGTGTTACTGCCTGGAGAAGCCAGAAGCACAGAAGGGAGAGCTGGATTGTGAGCAGCTTCCCCAACCCCAAGGTCTGTATCCTGCCCTGCTTGCAGGCACTACTCCTCCTAATGGCTCTGAGAGCTGTGCCTGCCATTGCCTAAGTGCAAGATGTGCAGGAAATTTATCCTATTATACCAAAATTGTGGTCATTCCCCACACCCCTGGCACCTATATTTTGTTTCTAATGACTAGTTTGTCCTCACTCTAGCTGGGATAAACTACCCAAAACCTCTCTCCTAGGCACCACTTCTCTCTATTCTGCCTGACTTCTTGCTGTCTCAACTGGGCCTGAACCAGAAATAAAGCCCACACAACAAATTTTAGACAACAATCCCTAATATATTCTATCTCTTTAAAGCCCTTCCTGTCTCTCACACACCCATGATAGGATCTTACTCCAGCATTCCAGGCTGCCCCTATTGCATTTAAGCCTTATATCTCTTAACTTTTGTCCTTGGCATCCAGACAATTCTTCTATTCTCAGGATGCTTTCTGCTGAACTTCCTGTCTATAAAAATGCGCTAAGGGAGTCTATCACTCTTCCAGCCTATTCCTTCCCCTTCCCAGAGCTTCCCCTTCTCTTACCATACCAAGCAATTATTCTTATTAATTATTCCAGCTAACAGTAATTATCAGCAGCATGCACCCCCAGCCACATTAATAACAGCGATCTCTAGGACACTGAGGAATTGGCTGAAAAGATTCACTTTGCTACTTGGATTGTACAGGAAGACAAGTTCTTTTTCTTCTGTTTTTTTTTTTTGGGGGGGGGAGAGGGTTGGGGGGTTGGGTCATGACTTCGTGGTTT
>JAOWBP010002052.1:42738429-42751049 GCA_028571105.1 Tragopan temminckii | reverse complement strand
GGGACATGACTTCGTGCTTTAAGATGGGCTAAAGGAGGATGGATGAAGAAATGAAGACTTGCTGTATTAGGGCTTGTCAAAAAAGAATTAAAGAATGGAGATAATAGAGATCGAAGGTTTAGGCTGTGGATTTTATACAGGGTTTCTAAGCAATTGTATTAATTGATTTTTTAGCTTCTGATATTTATGGGCCAAATACTGAAATTTCTGCTTGAGCTCCAATAATCTGGGATGTGCCTCAGGGTTAGGGCTTCAAATTGTTTTCATTTGCTCCACAAGCACAAGTGCTGCCATTCAGCAGCAAATGGAATAAAATTTGGCCATGTTTCATCATCTGTAATTTGTCAATATTTTTCATCTCACTGCTGAGAAGCACTGATGTTTTAAGAAGTGATGTTTGTTTAGTGTGAAAGAACAAAGAAAATAAAAGCAAAAATATTCAAAAAGGAAAGAAATTTAAAAAAAAATCCTTCAGTAACGTGTGAGTTAAGAAAATCTTTCTACTCCAAATTGTTTAGCATTTGCCTAAGCTGCAAAGTTTTTAATGACATTTTAGTGAAAATAGAGCACTCTGGCTAAATTCCTTCAAACCCAATAAAGCAGATGACTGGGAACCATAATGGAATTGATGCTGTCAAGTGCATTTGCTTTTTTAATGCTAACATGTTTTTGGTTGTTAAGAAACAACAACTCAAAAAACAAGTGGTATATGATCAACATAGCTTCTGACAGGGGCATTGGAACCCATCTGGCTTATGGATCCCCCACTTTTTTTATTAGCCTGAGATTATAGGGTTGTAACACTGTAGTTTAGCTTCTGGCTTATGCAATTTTAAATTGGCAAAGGGCTAACTATAAGGTGTGAGTTTCTGAAAACTAAAATATAATGCTGACCCAGTGCCTGCTGCACAGGCTTGCAGCAGATGTACTGGATGAAGGAAATACAGTAGCTTTGTTGAAATGTTACGGATTGGTTCCAACTGAGTGGCTGTAGATATAAACCAGCTTTCAAAGCAATAGGTGAGATAAAAATGTCAGAAACAGACATTAAAAGATGGTGCCACATATTACTTAATGAAACCACACAAAGCAAAAATAATACCAAATGTCCTCCAGTAGCAGTGAGTATACCCCATGAACATTAGCTTCACGCTTGTCAATACCTGTGATATAAAAAAAACAACAATCCACCATCTCACTCTTCACAGGTTTCTTTAATTTCAGTAAGCTTTTTAACATCGAGAGGATTTGTTCTCTCAGTGTGCTTCATTAGCGTAGCTTACCACCACAAAACCTGGTTGTATTGAGAAAGATTGCCCCATTATCAAATAATTAGGGCTGTCTTAGCAGGTGCATACACTTACCTTTGTAATTAAATCCTTGTTAAAACACCAAAATCCAGAGGATTTAAATGGTTACCTGTTCCCAGAGGAGGTAGCCCAGAAAGTTATTCTATAAGGTAGACATCATTTGGGAGCAACAATACTGAGCAGAGAATCTTTTCCTCCTGGGATGTTTATGAAGCACATCTGCACACATCATGCAGTGCAATAAAAATTGCAATGACAATTCTAGACAAACACCTACTGGATAAGAAGCCAGAGAAACCAAGCATAAGCCTGCACACAATCACATGCTATGTAATGGAGCTTTACAGCTTCACTAGTTTTAGTGTTACAAGCAAAATTAAAGATGATGATTCTCATTTTTTAATAATTCTTTGAAATACTTGCCTGACTTACTATATGCAATAATGAATTTGGGAAATTTATTCCTGAACTTATTTTCTAAAATGTTGCTGCATTGGAATAACAGTGATTACATGGTTCCTTTTACAGCTGTTTTAGAAGAGCACAGAATTCTAATAAAGTTTGAAAGGAAATAATTAAAGTTTCAGTAATCTCACACAGTCATAAAAATGACATTTCTTTTATATTATAAATTATGTTTGTATATTCCTATGTTGAGTGGTCTACACATTTAAGGATGTGTAGATGTCTATATTAATAAAATATGGAAGAAGTGGATTAGACAGTCTATTACAACAAATTATTTCTGTTCAGTTGGCACTCTTATTGTCCTCACCAGGACTGGTCAACCAGATAAGACTCAATTAGTTACTTTGCCTAGAGGTGTAGCAGCATTTTTACCATAAAGGATACTGAGCAAGCTTCTCATTCTGGTAGCGGTATTCAGTCTCCAAGTTCAGATCAGAAACACTAACCAAACTCTTGTTTCCAAAAGCCAGGGAGAAAACTGCAGAATTGGAAAAGATTTGTTTTCCATCTCTCAGTAAACCTTTTGACCAAAGCAGTAGGGCCCCCCCCCAAAAAAAAACAAAAAAAAACCCAGGTTAAAAGATCTGCATGTACTCATCTACTTTAATCTGTGTTCAAAGCTGTGTACTCAGTGCTGACAAAAGTACCACCATATTTAAGATGGGAAAACTCCATAGAACAGCTTCTGGAATGATGTTTTTAGATAAATGGAGTTAGTCCTAGAAATCAATTTAGACAAAGCTACAGCAGGGCTGGTATTGGAATTCACCATCTCGCTACATAATTTGAATAAATGGGAAAAGAGATGACTCCTGAGAGTAGCACTGGCAGCCAAAAGAATTATACTGATGGACTGGAAAAGCAAAGCCATGCCATGTATTGATTTATGGACTATTGCCCTTCTGGATATAGCTAAATGTGAAAGAACTCCCTTTATTCATACTAATAAAATGGACATCAATGCTCTCAGAGAAAAACTGCTTTTGGAGTTGTACTGTGAATAGCTGGCGTGTGAATGGTCGTCTTCACTTGCCCATCACACACACTCTGTGGGCCAGTGAAGTTTGAGACACACAGAAAGCAACTGGGACTTTCTCTGGAGTTGTTTCATTTGTCTGTTTGTTTATTTTTACTCAAAATGATTTCCTTTTTTTTCCCCCCTATAATCAATCCATGTAAATCAGAACTTAAGATAATGCATTATCATCTAATAGACGTTGTCTTCTGATAGTAAATTTTTGGCATTTTGGGGACTGATTTATAACCTTTTGGCAAAGCTCAAGGTGCATGAGTACAGCACAACTCTATTTCCACATCCACTGTGATGCCGTGTTAGCTGTGGTCTCCCTGTCCTACGTGCAAGAGCTGGGTTAATGCACACTACATTCAGTACAAGAAGGCTCTTGTAAAACAAGCCTTGCTCCCTCAGACAAACAAGTGCTGTCTCCTAGGTCTTGTTTATGTTCAGAGGATCCTCTGAAGACTTTCTGCTCTCCACAAGTTCATCTCCATCAATGTAAGTAATATGGGGAGCCCTACTGCCAGAATTTTTAATGTTATATTGATTAAACTGCTATGAGTGGGATGAAATTATGTGGTATTAGTTGTGCTGGCAACTGGTTTACCTCAGGGATCTTTGTGTTGCTTATGCTGGTGGAGCTAAGCCAGAATTAGGAACACTGGGAAATTGAAAAAATATATATATAGATAAGTACTTATACAGACATGACCTTGGTTGTTGCAACTTAATGTTATAAAATGAGGAGACCTTTTGTTGTCTGGTATGCTGTGGCACTCGGTGACAAGCCCTGTCCATCTCCCCAGAAGAAAGGGGTGAGCCCTGGATAGGAAGCCATGAGTCAGAACCTGCCCTGCTGGGCATGGCAGCCACAGCGCACAGCTGCGAGGCTAGAGGAAAACTGAGCTGTTTGCTTCAGCTTCTGAGGGACTATTGAGAGTTAGAGAGATAATGAGGTCAGTTCTAGGATATGTGGGTGTCCTTGTCCCATTGTTTGGCCCTTTCCTAAACCATAGCTAGCTGCTACCACAGACAGTGGCATTTTGTCTGCCCCAGCCCCAGTGCACAGCAATCCTGCACCCACCGGTACGCCAAGGGAAGTGAGTCAGCTGCCTCTGGACATGGCAGCAGGGCTGCTCTGCCTGCTGAGAACCTCTGTTCTGGGAAAGAAAGCCCAATCCCTGGAAAAAAAGAAAGACGAACATCCTGGTCCTGCTGTGGCTCATTTTCCATGGGGCAGGTGGTTATCAGACCAACTGTGAAGCACTTGAAAGTTACTGAGGTGCTTGTAAAGCTCTGTGTGAAGCCAATAAATGATTGGCCATTGAGTCATTCCTGAAAAGGTTTACATACAGAAGCTGCTGAGTTAATCACTGCTATGCAGATGAATCTGAAAAAGAATTGTCACTGCCTTGTTAATACAAAAACACCTGGCTGTCAAGCGTGGCTGGACAAGATGGCCTTCCACCCTCCTTGACATATAGACTGCACACACTCCACCTGAGACACTGACCCTAGCGCTGACAAGGAGGAATATGGTGGGTGTCTGAGGTTTTGCTATGGTTATGTGAAGGATGCAGGTGACAATTTTTGCTGTTTACCAGACAAATGTTATTGATGATAGGACTTACGGCATGTCTTCTTCTGAGATAACAGGATTTGACTTGCGTGAAGACAGAAAGTAAGTTAAGGGACTCAGTAAGTTTGTTAAATAGAACGCTGGTTAGCAACATGATTTGTAAATATTGAACAAAATTTAAGCCTCAGTCAAAGTGGAAAAGAGAACAGAGAGAATACTTCTTATGTTACTGTTTATTCATTGCAAACTAATTTCAAAATCTGTAGAAAAAAAATGCCCCAACCATCCCTTGTAGTTCGAACACAGAGAGAAAAAGCCCAATGTTTGTTGACAAAACACACATCTGAAATATTTGGGGCTAGATGGTTCCAGAGCTTAGGGTGATGTTACAAAACCTATCACATCCAAGTCGTTGGCTGAATTTAAGCCTGGACAACTAATGACTGAAAATTATTGGCAGCTGATAGGTCTTCAGTGGTCTGTGACGATTACAGTCTGTGATGTAAAATGGTGGTTGCCATATTTAGTATAGTCACACTGCACTTATGGTAGGACACCAAAAAAAAAAGCATGAAAAATTTACTCAGACTATAGAAGGGATGAATTGGAAAAGATGAAAGATAGAGATGAGGCCATGAGGTCAAGGGTTGGAAGTTAATATCTTCCTTTTGTCAAATGAGCCACAAAATTGTAAAAAAATTTCAAGAAGTCTGAAAAAATATCTGCTTTAGCAGAATGCTTCACTAGTTATTTTGATGAGCATTTGCCTTCTGAATCTCATTTTCAGTCTTTCTTAGTTGTTTCTCAAGTAAAGGCTGGCACAGCCCAGCCCAGCCCAGATAGTTTGCCTGTATATTCTAAACTGATGACACTACAGCTTCAGGGAAAATAGATTCAGTGAAGGTGATTGTGGAATATTCCCATGTATCAGTTCTGAAGCTTGGGTAAGCAGAACTTTTACTGTCATTTTGCTTCTTGTTCACATACTGGAGGTAAAGATAGGAACTTATCCTCAACATATCTGAATGTGTCTTATTTTCACAACACTGTGTCTATGTGGAACTTAACAATGATGGAGCAGAATCATTACAGTGTCATCGATTCCTTACAGTGTAAGAGCTTTTGGAAGTCAGATTATCTTCAGAGCTATAAACTCAGGGTAATCATCTCTGCCACTTCCTGTATCAGCGTAGTGTTGTGGGATGTTGTTTTAAAAACTGTTTTGCCTTCAAACCTTTATGCAAGCAAAATCATGTTTTCCCTATGTGTTTCCCAAGCGCCTGTTTGAAGATGGTGGACAGGCTGACCCCACTCCTGCCTTGTGCCAGTCATGTTGCAAAATTTAGGGCTGAAGTGTGAAACTGGAGTCCCAGAGGGAATTTGCTTCCCTAGGCTACTCATTTCCTTCTGCACGAGCTTTGCCATGCTCTTATTCAGCAGATGGTGTAGGAGAGATAGCCTCCAAAACCACAGAGACAAATATTTGATTTGGATGAGTACATTAAAGATTAGTCACTTCTCCCCTCAAATTATCTACGTTCTGCAGAGAGTACAAAGGGCATGGTTTGGATCATCCCCTTTCTAATAAAAGCAATTTCCAGCTGCTGTTGTAGGGTGCTCGTGGTATCTGATACTATCCACAGTTTGGTGAGGAAAGGATGTTGGCCTTGACACATTCCTGAGCAGTTTGAAGAAAAATGATCTGTCATGAAAGTCACCCACCTCCAACAGCTATACCAAAGGCAGGACTGCTGGATTAGCACATGCTGAAACAGTAAATTGTATCTTGATGGGCAGATTTCTGACTTAGGAAAAGCAGCAAGCCATTCTTCCATCCTTACAGCACTGGTGAAGGTTGTGGCAAGAGAAATGAAATGCTAACAGTAGTTTGTCTACATTTGCCTTTCTCCTCTAACTTCCTTTTTTAACTGAATCTTTTAAGACTTCTTGATTTATTTTTCATCTGTATCTGTGTCAGCTGTTGAGGTCTGAGGTTGCAGTTTCCTTCTGGAGAGAACCAAACCCCATCGCCTCACACAGAGACATAATATTATCTATTGGTCAGCAGGACAGGGCAAAGATGAGGCCTGGCCCTTCGAGTGGAGGAGTTCATCAGATCTACCTTTTGTCTCTGGGAAGCACCAGCTCTTGCTCCCTGCCTTTGAATAGTTACAGTGCCTCCAAAGAAGGGTTGGGATATGGGATTTGGGAAGAAGTGGCAGAAAGGCCCACTCCTACTCCCAGCAGTCAGTGTATGCACATGTACACCCGTGTGACTTTAGACTGGCCTGTCTTTAGGATTTATCTCAGTGCTGACAGCTAACAAATTTACTTCTCCATTTTTCCCATGAATCTCTGTACATGTCTTTCTGGTAGATGATTGTCATTAGATTAAAGAAGTTTTGAAGTTTTCTTCCTGCCTTTGCATTTCTCTGTATATGTGGACCCCTACCACTGTTCATGCCATAACAAGACCATTTCCAAAATTTCTTTTATTTCTTCCAGACTTCCAGCATGCCGCAAACATTTTTCTGCCTCTGTTTCCAGAAATCATTTTCTTTTTTCTTCAATAACCACATCCACGCTCTCTGTTACCCCTTCCTTTCTGCCTTCTTTTCAACTTGTACCCAGTTCATCCCATTCACAACCTCATCGCCAACATTATCTTGTTAAACCCTCTTTTAATCCATTTCTTTCACAGTGTTCCTAAACTCAAACTCTAATTTCTCATCTCTGCCTTCATAAGATCTCACAACTCACTGCAGGTCTATGGTCTGTATTTCCTTTCTCAGTGCTTCTCCCAGTGTGATGTCATAATCCTTGCAGTGCTGTTTCTGCATTCTCAGCCATCTTCTCGTGCTGTGCTCTAGAGAGTAGATGCATCTTCCACATGCAAACTGTGAACGTCTCCCTTCTGTTTTCAGGTCCACAAACACTAATTCCAGTCTACTCTCTGTTTCAACATCATAAAGAAAAGAATGAAAGAAAATGTTGCATTTCCTGTGATTGTTCCAAACTGTTCCAAGCTGTTACTGGTCTTTTCAAAGCTCCTTATGATAGAAACTGTCTTTGGTTTTGCCATCTAGAGCTCGAAGAAAGCTGTCAACAGTTAAAATAGGGGGAAAAAAAATTGCTGGAAAAAAAATCATATTTATTTTTCAGTTTTATGAACAACACCCACATACGCTGCTACATGTAGCACTGAATATATGAGGCAAGTGCTACTACTCTGACTACATTTAAATCAGTTCCACTCCCAAACATAGGGCTCATGAACATTAAGATAGCAGCACAGCTACTAATAAACTGATTGTGAATATTTATCCAGTGTTCCCTCTGTAATCAGAAGGTTTCATCAATGCCCCATTTGCTCTACAGACATGGAAAAAAATGAATGCATTCAAGACAAAAGAAAACCAATGAAACAGCTTTTTTTACAGTCTATGCTTTATCACTGCTTCATTGATTTTTCAGTATTTTAGCAGATACAGCACAACTGGATTAGCTAGATAAGAAACCTTTCACTCTGAGGTCATCAGTTCACATCTGAGGCAGGTTGCTACCGACCGAGAGTCACTTCAGCATATAATTTTAATAAAGTTCAGGACAGAGACAGGCCTTCCACAGGCATAAAGCAATGCTTTAACTTTCTTAAGCTGCCCACAGCATACACAACTAGGCTAACTTTGTTGCCTGCCAAAGTCAAACTGATAGAGAGTTAGATGGTCATCTAGTTGCCAGATGTCTGGCTGTGTAACTTTCTGGCACTAAACGTTATATAGAGACAGATCTATGGATTGGATCAATTAGCATTACACTTACCATCTGACAACTGTTTGGTAGCCTTCGCCCAGTTCCTAGAGGACAGGTGTTCACATCACAGAAATCACCATCACAATTGGTACGACTAATTGATATGGTTGTTGGCAGTCACAGCAGAGAGGACAAGGACTGAATTAGCACAGAGACCAAAGCACTGTTTCACCCCTAGAGATGGTCTCTTCAGCTCAGGATGTCCAGGGCATTGGGATGATGCCCCTCTGTCATTGCATGTGTTGTGCCGAGCAGAATCTGTTCTGCTTTTGGATCCAGTAAATTTATCCAGCATTAAATTCAATGAGGTTTTGTAGGGGATGAGAGGAAGAAAGGGATAGGAGAATCTCTTATGTTTTATTTTTGGTTACATACCTTAAGAAAGACTTTACTTTTTGCCTTTTTCCCAATGTAAGGAAAATAAAGGATAAAGTGAGTGCAGAAATCTTAGCAGTATGATCGTGTCATGCACCATTTCAAGGGAAAAAAAAATACCTTGCAGAAATACTCATGCATTTACAGTAACTGTACTGCTCCCTCATTTCTTCTGTTTTGCACTCCAGACAGTCATGTAAAGAGCTTCATGGGCATATTCTCTTGTGGAGCTTGTGGGTATACTTGGTGATTAGACAAATGGGGTTCTGCTTTGGCAAATGTCCATTGCTTTCCCCAGCTGACTTACAGAATATGCTATAAAATGCAAAGGAAGGCAATAAACCTCCCATCTGCAGCTGAGATTTCCACTTTGCCAAAGACCCTTTTTCTATCAGCACCTTTAACTATGACTTTCAAAGAAGAGAGAGGTGTCATTTTTTCTGCAGCAGATATTTTACTACATTCAGTGGCAGTATTATCCAACCCTTAGGTGAATTGATTTTGAGTATTAGTCTAAGAATAGCAAAGCCAATAATCATGTAAAATATAAATAGGTCCACAGGCCATTATTTTATGTAGAAGAGAAAACAAGAATTTCAGCTGCCTTCCTATTCTCTTTGCAGTCCAGAACAATACTATTTTTTATAGTCCATAATTAAAATGCACATTATTGATTTTTAATACATTTGGCAGATACAGCATAATTACAGCCAATAATGCAAATACTGCAAGTGAGAAATGCAATTAGAAGACAGCAAATACGTTGCAAGCTGAGTTCGGAAAAATTAAAAGATGAAATATTTTGTTTCAGCAGTGGTATTTCCAGATCTTGGTTTTGTATTCTTCAGAGGAATTCTGCCCTCTAATAAATTCTCATTTCCAATACTAAAGGATTAAAGAGGAACAGATATGATTCAAAGGAACTTGCTTGAAAAAGCCCTTACATAGCGATCAGCTGCTACAGCAGAGGATGTTCATTCACTGTCACCTTAATTTGAAAGGTATCATTATCATTAATTTTGACAAGTGGCCTTTCCTTTGGGAATTCAAGCTTGAGCCAGTCAGACTTTCCTTCTACTCAGATAAGTAATTCCTTTCCGTGTTAAGAGTCCAACTGTATTTCCTTTCACCTAACAAGATCAAAACAGCTACTTCCAGGCTGATGAGTGATTATGGAAAACAAAGAAAGAACAAATAAAATGTAAAACTTTGCAAAAACAAAGAGAAACAAAGTGCCTGGGGTGCTGCTGGCTAAATGACTCATCCCACTGCTTCCCATCACGCATGCCAGGATGCTCCCAACTCCCACCACACAGCACCTATGGACCTGAACTGAGGCACTTCCTCCCATGCTTTGTGGTTGCAGACATGTTACTCATAGGGAAGGTCCCAAGAGGCTCATATGGGTACAAAAGGCAGATTCTGATCTTTCTTTTCTGCTTTCACGTGTTAAGGATCTTATCCTCTTGTGTCAAGGGACAAGTTAATTCAGACTCAACGGTGCAGTGTCTCTTTGAATAGTTCCCTGTTGTGGGCTTTTTTAGTTCTGGCAGCAGTTTCCTCTTCTTCTTTCAGTGTATTTTGCTTCATTAATTATTCCAAGAAAAATAACTTGATATTCCAGTTTATCTTAATCCAATGTGTGCAACTAAATGAGATATTCATCTGTTGTAAGAAGTAATCTCTAAATTGCTATGGAGAACACAGGACAGAGACCTGAAAGCAGCCTTTCAGTATCTAAAGAGGGGCTATAAGAAGGAAGGGAACAGACTTTAGCAGAGTTTGCTGTGATGGGCTAAAGGGAAATGGTTTCCAACTAAAGGAGTGGAGATTTAGATTGGGTATAAGGAAGACGTTTTTTACAATAAGGGTGGTGAGGCACTGGAACAGGTTGCCCAGAGAGGTGGTGGATGCCCTGTCCTGGAGACACTCAAAATCACAGTGGACAGGCTCTGGAGGAACCTGAACTGGCTGTGGATGTCCCTGTTCACTGCAGAGGAGTTGGACTATGTGCCCTTTGACGGTCCCTTCTGACTCAAATGATTCTATGATTCTATGACATTTATTCCTCATACTTGTTTTTCTGAGGAAAAAATCCATCAAAACTATGAGTTGTGAATTGGTCTGTTTCCAGTGTACAGTATTTGTGTCATAATGCACACTGTAGTTTATATCATTTTTCCACGGATGAATTATTCAAGTTAGAAAAGAGGAATTGTGTCAACCTGCAGTTGTCGCGTCCTCACGAATAAGCAGGTTTGCCCTTCAGCTAAAGCCAATACTAAGAAATTGTCCTGAATGCTGGATACAGCTCAGTTGTGGAGACAAAATAAAAGCAAATAGTTCCATTTCTGACTGCTGGCACTGGATCAAACCCAAGAAGTGCATGCTCCTGTGTCCCACTTTGAAATCTGGACACTGGGATGGTGCTGGCCAAGTACGCCCTGGACACCCAGCTGTGCCCCCAGCATGATGGCTGAGCTGGTGCCTGGGCTCTGCCCTTCTGCCATTGACTTCTGTCCCTCAGCTCAGAGTGGGGGAAGCAACCTTCTAGGCCTTGTGTCTTCTGAACTGCGAAGACGTGGGTTAAGAGGATTTCCTCCAGCTGCTCCTTGCACTGGAAGACTAAACGCTGCCACTGTGGTGATTTCCTGGCTTGCAATCCCAGATCTGCTAAATAAAAATATAACTGGGAATCACAGAGCAAGCAAAATACTCTTTTTCCTGTAGACGTCTGTGGGGAGAAACTTCTTGTCCCTTAAGTGAAAAAAAAATCCCTAAAATACTGACAACTGCTCTCTCCTATCCTTTGCTGCGAGCTCTCTTTTGTCCTTTCCAGAGCAGTTTCTTTTTCCTTTCTAACAGATCATGTATTACCACAAAAAATAGTTGTTCCTTGTCAGTATCTCCTCAAGCGATCAATTATTTATTCCCAAAGTTTTTTTTTCCTATTCTCTGTTGCATTTTATATGATGATAAGATACCTGTTGTCTGTGACAGCTTCTTGCTGTAGGAAAAGAAAATGAAGTTGAGTGAGGGACCGATCAGCCTTGAGTAAACAGAGCTCTCTCTCTGGAGAAGAAGATAATACTTCAGCTTTTTGCCACATGCCTTTTCCTCTGGTAACACAACCTGGTTTTTGTTCTTGAGGAATTTCTAGCTTTACCAAGACCAAAGGACAAGTCTTGTGCTCCTTGTGCCAGTAAGGTAACCCCAGCAGTTTGCATGGAAGAGGGCTGTTCTCTATATTGGAGAAGGCTCCAGGGAAACCTCATCGTGGCCTTCCAGTACTTGAAGGGGGCTTACAGGCAAGAGGGGGACCAACTTTGTGATAGGACAAGGGGGAAGTAGCTTTAAACTAAAAGAGAGGAGGTTTAGGCTAGGTTTTCTTGGAAATAAATCCTTTACTCAGAGGTTGGTGAGGTGCTGGCACAGCTGCCCAGAGAAGCTGTGATGCCCCATCCCTGGAGATGCTCAAGGCCAGGTTGGATGGGCCCTGGGCAGCTGAGATGCTGGGTGGCAGCCCTGCCCATGGCATGGGGTGAGACTGCGAGGGCTTCAAGGTTCCCTCCAACCTAAGTCTTTCCATGATTCTATGATTCTATATCTCTCAGTGTTTCAGGCTGCTGTGCTACTGGTCTGTTGTATTGTACTGTTTTGACCTACTGATTTCTCCATGTGTCCTGGACTAACAAAACACTGTGAAGCATTTATTCCTCTTCAGGTCCTCCTTCTTTCAGAACCTTCCTAACCACTGATGTGAGGCACAGAAAATGAATTTAACTAAGTCAACAGCTTGCAAATGTACTCAGTAATGTTAACAAAGAGTCAATGACAAATGACATGAGTAAGCTCTGAATAAATTTCCAATCAAATCAATGCTATTGAATATATCAGAGGAACACAATAGCATTTTCATCACTCGTTATTTTTTCTTAAATATTTTTCAGGGCTGATAAAGATAGCGTGTGTTTAGATCATGCATCCCTTGCAGTATGTGATTTTCTGTGTGAGTCACATTGTGACAGGAGGCCAGAGGCTCTTCTCTCCCCTCTCT
>JAOWBP010002052.1:42708320-42738329 GCA_028571105.1 Tragopan temminckii | reverse complement strand
ATATATCAGAGGAACACAATAGCATTTTCATCACTCGTTATTTTTTCTTAAATATTTTTCAGGGCTGATAAAGATAGAGTGTGCATCCCTTGCAGTATGTGATTTTCTGTGTGAGTCACATTGTGACAGGAGGCCAGAGGCTCTTCTCTCCCCTCTCTGGTTTCAGTCCATGTCAAAGTTGTCCATTTTGTAGAAAAAGGGTGGGATGCATGCTTAGGCCAGGATGTATGGTATGTCTCAAGTGATTTTCCTCCAGAAATAATCAGGAATCTACACCAAAGTAAATACACATTGTGTGAAGTCCTCTCTATGCATTGGCTGTATGCTGGAGCTGCACTGCCAGGACTAAGAGAGAACCACAGGGAGTATGAGTAGTGCAGAGGCTTTGGGTTTCTAGGCAGAAATGCCTGACCTCTGGCAGATCCCTTGAGATATCCTGGTTCCCAGATCTGAACTGCGTAGCCTGTTCCAAGACGAACAGGGGGGAGGCAAGAGATAAATATACACTTAATGCCTTCCTGATGGAACCGTCTGTAGATAATTCCTCGAGGGAGTTTCCTGTCCTTTTTGCTGGTTGTTTTGAGTAGGGAGTGAACTGACCCATTGGTAAAGTTATTAGAAACCTTCTTCATTCAGCAAGCTTAAATGAATACTGCGAGTTAAATATTTACCGCCTGTCTTGCTGTCTTAAAATAATATTGCAAATAAAAGAGTTATTAAAATAACAATGAACTATAAAGAGAATGAATCTGAACCAACAGCATTGTTTATGAACAACAGCACATCTCAGACAAGGCTGAAACTTGCCTCTGAATGTACAGCAGATACCGAGTATGACTCTGAATCCATTTACTGCTCTTTTCCAGCACCAAGGGAAAAAAAATCCCGAGCCTTTTCTCCTGACATGTTTCAGTCCAACATACACGATATAACTACTAGCCTGTGCAGTGCTAGCCTGTAGGAGAGCTGTAACTATTGTACTTTTGTAACAGGAATTCTGCCTTGCTCCCCCATCACAGATGCAAACACATCAGATATTAAATCTGAGAGGATAACATTGATGCCCTGCATTGCAGGCTTCCTTTGATGGCTCTAGGGAAAATGAAGGTATTTTGCTGTTTCCTCTCCAGAGGCATCTGGTCTAGTCAGGTGGTTCACAGTGCACATGGTCGCATTTATTGTTTGGTTCTTTCTCCATTGTGCTTCTTCCCCCCATCCAATATTTTATCTGTCCTGGCCTTTCCCAAGGACTTTTATACAGCACTGAAACATTTGTTTGTTTCTGGCATTTCCATCTGGTGTTAAGAGGATGAGAAACAGGCTCATGTCACTAGCGCTCCCCAACCATCAGAATGACTGTTACAACATCCCACAGATCTGGGGTTTTATGTATCTCCCCACCTCTAATGCCTTCTCAAGTGTAAGTGCTACAAGATCCTGTTCAAGTTCTGGTAAATATTCCGTTGCAAAGGAATCGCCACCATCATGAAGTCCCACCATCTTAGAAATCACATACATCAGTTATCACAGCCACCAGATTCTGCAGACCCAAGAATGTTATAAACAAAAATAAAACAGCTCAAACCTAAAAAATGGTTAATGTCATCGGCAAAACCTTACTTCTCAACTCACTGAGCAGATTAGAGCAATAAACTGAGGATATTTTCAGGTTGTCTGAATTCTTTTTATTTCTTTCTGTTGTCAAGTGGTCTTCCTATCACCTGCTTTGGATGATTTTGCATTTTATGTGCTATTCAAACTAATGTTAACTATTTCTACCACTGTGGTTTTAACCTTCAGCAATGCCAGGTAATAGCTAACAGAACTTTATAGTCCCCAGCTTTACATTATACTCTACTATAAACAAGACCTATTTTTCATTCAAACTTGTGATTCCAATTAGATATCGTCTGTGCTGGCCCCGGGAAACTATATTTCCCCAATGACTGTATTTACAGGGGTCTTTAGATGAGATGGCAGTTGCACATCTGTTAGTGAACTGTTTTATTTCCAACACAAATTCTTTCAAACCCATTTATAAAATACCATTTTATTGGTGGGTGACCTGGGGATGCATTATAGAGATGCTGGAGAGCACTTTTTTGTCACTATTTTCTCCCTCAATCTGCAGAGAAGGTACCAACTTCTATCACCTGGTTGAGTTGGACATGGGTTACAACCAGCATGGTAGGGTTGTAGCACCTTTGTAGCTTTCCTCTGTAGAGCCACACCAAGATTTTCAGGTATGAATCTTCCAGGACTCTTCAAGATGTGAGCTCTTCCCTTCCTTATAGAGTCATCTCATAGAAGTTTGTTTCCGTTTGTCGGGTCAACTTTAGGAGTTAATCAGAAGTAACTTGAAAACCTCTGCTGTATGGTCTTTGAAAAGAAGGCATAAGAAGTTTTCTAGCTGACACACAAAAGAGAAAAAGCTTTTTCATGAAGTTTTGATTAGATTAGGATATCTGGGAGTTTTCCTTCACCATCTTGACATAATTAATAGGTACTCGTACAAAATACAATAAGTATATTGCCTATCATTTTCTATAACTGATGTGCAAAGGTAAAGAAAACACAAAACTAAGCATGGTTGTGGGAACTGCAGACACAGGTTGCCTTCACTGTGCTACTTAAAAAGTCTATTGTTAAATGCCTTTAGTGACCGGGAAGATTATGTCCAGACAAGAAGCCTCTGAAAAAGTCTACGCACTGTCTGTATTTCAACAGACACGTTTGGATGCTATAGAAGATGTCCTCGAAGGCCCAACACATCCAGGAAAGATGGGATTGTTTAGAGTTAGTATAAAAACAGTAAACAACCCTTTGTCTGAAACCAAGCCTAGGAAGAGAACGGCAATTGTTGATAAGCATGCAATATCTGCCCTCGTGGCAAATTATTTGTGCTGGCAAGTCATTGTGGCTGGGGCTTTTCCTTCCTGGGTCATGTCCTCTCTGCTCTTTTGTATTCAAATTCTAAAGTGGGCATAAACTTCACTTCTTTTCTTCCACCTGCTCTTTTGAGGTACTTTTTCCACAAACTTCCTGTAGCAGAGGGAAACGTAACAGAAAAATGTAACAGCCATACAAGCAAAGTTACATCAGCTGTTAGATTCTTCCAAAGTTGAATTCACACAGACAGTATTGAGTAGGTTGCCAAGCCCAGGTTCAGAATTTCTGTAAATGAAAGGTATTCTATGCTAAAAAGAGATATGCTGGGAACATGTGGCATTTTTTTTACACTGAAATAGTAGGACTACTGCACAACCGTAATGTACAGAAATTCCACTTACCTTTTAACTTTACATTTCCTTCTACTAGCAGAATAGATTACATACAGTTTTTTTTGTTGGAGAAAGTGTAAAATGATGTCTCCCTTTTGCTGAGAAAATTCTCAGTTAAGCAGATTGCAGTTTGATCACCAATTTAATCTTTTAACAGTAGACTTTTGTACATGAAGAGCGTATAGAAAGTAAAGAAAGGTGTCACTGGCTTGAGGCTACTGAATAAGTGGAACCACTGGTTGCATTATTAAAAGAAGTTGTGTCTCTAATTTATTCCTGAGGCAGGTAGAACTAAAAGATAACTCTCAAATGTCAAAACACCAGTGTTAGTGAATGTAATGCAGGAGACAAAATTCCCACCGCAGCTACAGGTAAAACAAACTTTAAGGAGGATTCTAGCACTTTTGTAATGATGGAATACAACCTTAGGCGATATAAATTCATAATCTCTCAGGACGAATGGCCTTTAAAAATGCAACAGATTATCCAATTCACCACTGAAACGGGATTTGCTCTGGCAGCCTTACAATGCGTATAATAGATACTACAGAGCTGCACATTAACATGATACTTGCGTTATCTTTGAATTTTTCAGTTAAGCCTGATATACTGTCAATAAAACCATGATAACAACAGCAAGTGCATTCATTTGGGCATCTGGGTCTTTTCCGCCTTCTTTCTCCTTCCTTGTTTCTCCATGCAGTAAATGGGTGAAAACCAAGCAGAGCAGAGAGCTGGGGAGCTGCTTTGCTCAGTTGCGCAGGAATTCCCCTCTCTGCTGTTTGCACATTGCACAGAGCACAAGGCAGCACTGCTGGCTCAGCACCCCCAGCCCTCCTGTGCTCACCCCCCCTCTGAGGGGTTGTCCATGTCAATCTGGAAGTACAAAGGAGGGCACAGAGTCAGAAGTCCTGCAACAGTTGTAGGAGGATGTTGCCGGGTATGCAACTGTGGGATGGGGAGAGGTGTGGAAGAGACAGAAGGGGCCGAGGGTGGATGTTTGGGCAGTGGGTTTTCATGCTGCTCCCCATCGAGCTGATCTCCCTTCTCCACTATTCTTCTTGCTATCCTAAGCCGTAATGGGTTGATGCATCACCCAAAAAAACAATGAAATACTTCTACGCAAACTCATTTTAGCAAGCAAAGTTTGATTTATTTATTTCTTTTATTTAAGTGAAACAAATGACAAAGCTCAAAGTGGCCTGGCTAATTGTGTCTAAAAGGCATCGTCACTGGATAGATGGTTGACAGCCCGTGTGAAATAGGTTTAATGGTTCTGTTTTGGCCATAAAAGATAAATGTTTACCTCACACCAGCACTCGAGTGCACAGCAAAAATTATCACTATCTTTGTAAATATCACCATTACTTTATATTATTAAATTTACAATTTTCTTCTGTCTCTCTTCTAAAAGTAAGAAAGACCCAAACTTGTTTTATTTTTTAACCATCTTTTACTAAAAGCACAATTTACCCAAATGAAACCTTATTGCATCTGCTCTAAGAACGCTTATGCCAAATAGCCGATGAGACTTACACAGCAGCCATGATGTTAAGTCTTCAAAAACTGTCATAAAGGAACAGATTCTTAATTGAAAGCAGCCTGCTAATAACAGCGCTCTTTCAAATAAATGTTTGCTATCAAAATAAGGGGCGGAATTGTGATTTTTCTGTGCATATGGATTGTAAATTGGATGGGTTTACTCATTTAATGGTGATTCTGTAGATTCATCAATAATTAATTTGTATGTCTCCCTGTATCATTCCATGGAAGCTGTAGTCACTGCACAGTGTATCTTGAAAGGACTAAGATTAAAACATGCAGAAGATAAAGCAGTCTAAGTTGCATTCGGTCTACACAGAGCAGTATGAAATAAAATCCTAATATGCACCTCTATGTTTTACCTTTACTCTTCTGCCAGGAACACTTTAACCAGACGCTCTGCTGGTCATCTATTCCACTGTATAATGAATTTTACTCAGCCATACATTGTGGATGTTCTAGACTTACTAAATCTTCAGAGAAAAGTGAGGGTCAAAGTCTGTGCAGTGCAGATTTAAAGTTCTGTACGTAACGTTCTGATTAGATTTCTTCAGCTGCTCATTCACTAATGTGTGGCTTGGACTTTAATGCCGTAACTGTAAAGCACAGCTAGACATCTCCTGAGGTTTCTCTTGCAACTGCTGGAATCCAATTTGCCTCAGTCACTCCAACACCTCAGCTCAAACTGGCAAACAAACTGGTTCACATCAGGATGGCTTTATATTTTGATAGCTTGTTCATGAGAATAACATATGAGGTGCTCTAGGCCCACTTTGTGTGTGCATATATGTGTGAGTGGGTGCTTTTTTCTCCCTTACATCTCCCATAATGTACAGAAAACAAAGGATCTTGATTTTGACCAGCAATGACATGTAAATTATCAAAGAATCATAGAATCATTAAGACCTCTAAGATCATCTAGTGCAATCATCAACTCATCACCACCTGCCCACTGACCACACCGCTCAATTCAGAGAACCTTAAACCTTTGCCCTGTGAAGCATCTCAGGGATGAGGACGCCAAAGTCCTCTAGGAAAAATTACACATGGGAAGGGGCCTTGAAATTTTTAAGACCTTCTTCCAGTTGTCTCCTACCAGACAGGCTTGCCTCACTCCCTCATCACTGACACACTGCCACGTAAAACCAGTCATGGTGACAGCATGGTGGAAGTCTTTGGGCCAAACTTACCATTTTTGTACTGGAATGTCCACCAGTCAACCTTTGCTAAAACCAGCCTGAGGAGACTGAAATATTTGACCTTTTTTTTTCCCCCACTTGTTTTTGACTGGAAGTAACACCAGCACAGAACAGTTAAATTTCAGCATATTTCTACCCACCTTGTTTGCCTCTGAGATTTCTGCCTTGACACTGGCTCATTTCAGCAATGTGTGGGGATGGGATTTGGATCACTGTGTTAAAAAATCAGGGGAGGGAAAATAAGTACAGATACAGCAAAAAGCAGAATATAATCTTTCAAAGTGACAAAAATGTGCATGAAGTTGCACTGTTCCAAGTTTGAAACATTTGACACAAATGTTAAAAGGAGATATTTCCATGGCATCTGCATTTAGGAGAGTTCTCTCCATGAATATTTCCACCCTTATTTAGTATATTTTTCATAGTAGAATGACATTATTCCCCTCGGGCCCTCAGTTTTTAATGTTGCATTGAAGGTAGGAGTAAAAGACTAAGAATCCCTTCAACACGAGTAACTTTGCATAGAGCTGGCAAGAAACAAATCATCACCAAACAAGTATATAGGTAAGACACCATACATTTTTAACTTTTACTTTTTTTTTTACCCTATGCAGCGCATTTTTAAAGAATTTCAGAATAGAGTCCGTTGAAAAGTTTAAGCTAGAAAAAGAGAATCTAAAACCTGGGAAAATCAAATAGTTCACAGGAGCAGAGAACTAGAAAAGATCTCTGCAGTCACTAAGTCCTATCTCCTGCATTAACATGTGTGGTTATTGTCACATAATTTCATTTTATAATCACTTTCCCCATCCCCCTAAGT
Organism: Tragopan temminckii; assembly: GCA_028571105.1. Lineage (NCBI taxonomy): Eukaryota > Metazoa > Chordata > Aves > Galliformes > Phasianidae > Tragopan > Tragopan temminckii. The sequence continues at coordinate 42,731,487 of JAOWBP010002052.1, read as the reverse complement.
AAAGAGATCACTGTTCACAATTTCTGCTGAAAGGCTGTTTTAGAATCTCAAGTCTTTAGTGTTTAGAATCTGCTTCTAATATTCAGCCTAGATTTATTCAGTTTATACATATGTTTATGTTTGTGACAGCATTGTCCTTTAGGTTAAGTAGCTATTCTCGGTGCCTAGTGTTTATCTCCTTGATGTTTCTACAAGAAATAATCATATTCCCTGTCAGCCTATGCTTTACTGGACTGCACAGATGACATTTTTGTATGGCTCACTATTTGGATGGGTTATCATTTACCTTTTGCCCGAAGGCCTTTCCATGCCCCTCTCACAGGTTGAGGTGTCCTTCCTGGAAACAGAGCCCCAGAACTGCCCACAGAGGTTGGAGGAGGCCTCTTATAGGGCTGCTGGCACTACTGTGCCTCCATGGGATCTATTACCAGTTGGGAATTGCGTCTGCCATTTTCATTAGTCTGTCAGTTTAAATCTTGTGCATGACTGACAGGAACCTTGTCTTCCCTCTTTCCCCTTCAAGCTGAAGAGCAAAAGTTTGTGTGATAATGACCTCAGAGTACAAAATTCTGCACTTTGTATGGTTTTCTTCTTCTAGTTCTTTCTGCAGTTTTTATGTCTCCCAGAGTTTTGTGACCAGTAACTTTTTTCTAGCACAGCCCTACTTTTTTTCATTGCATGTTCAAAATGAAGCTCATAAATAAAGGCTAGGTCCTAGTAACCTTGTAAGCCCAGATCCTTGCAACAAGTAACCTCATTCCAGAATTGAAGTTCTCTCTTCACCACAAGCAGTTGACATCTCCCTTTCGTTAGTTTCTTATCCACGTTATACTTTTTGAACTAATTCCCATCCTCTTCAGCTTCACTAATAATTTCCCATGTGGCACCTTATTACCTACTTTTCAGAAGTCCACAGAGATGAGACCTACTGCATTTCTTTAGTCAAGAAAATCTGTCATTGCAGTGAAGAAAACTATCCAGGTATCCTGCCGCAACCAGCCTTGGCAAACGTACAGTGCGGTCTGTCCCATCTTTCACTTACCTCAGTGCCTTTGTCCTAGAGGACTGCCTGCTGTGGAGCTTATATTAAAATAGGGCATGTAGTTGCCACAAGCATTTTCTCCCCTTTCTTAAAATGGGTGTACTATGTACTGTATTTGTCTTTCTTCCATTCTGAAGCTCATGTGGGTTTAAGATGAAACTATTTTTTTGACAGATGGTATGGGTGAAGAGCAAACCTGCAGTTCCCCCACCTCAGCTGATGGACAGTAACTTAGCAGGAACAAATTTGCCTATTGCAATTTTCTTAAAGTAGTCCTGGGAAATCCCTTTAAACATAAGGTGTATGTAAACACCTTCTGAACAGACAAACTAAGAGCAAATACAAGGAATTTCTTCTGGAGCTCTAGAAAGAGAGCTTCGATTGAAGTTTCTGTTTTGCTGTTTATTATTGGGGCTACTAATAAAGCCAGGCCCTCAGAAGGGGTAAGTTTGACCTTATAGTGTCATGTTGAATATATTTGAGGCAGTGTAGAAACACCACCTGCTCACACAAAGAAATTCAAAGCCAGCCTGTCCTAAATCATGCCACTGTGTTCAGTTATTGCATATACATTCCCCAGCACAGCATGATCTTATGTATTATATATATTGCAATTAGACAAAATGGTGTGACTTAAGAATGAAGTGGCAGCTTTAATTGCTGTTTTCATTTGTTACAAAGTTGTAACTTGAACACCAAGGGTAACTTTAATTCCAGCAAGCCAATCTGGGTAGAAAGGAGAGAAAGTAGACAGGAACAAGGTGCCCCCTTACTTGTGGCTTTACGTCCCTGCTGCAGAAGGGGCATGTGTGGGGATGAGCCTGGGTGGTGAGAACTGACCATCCCTGCTGCCGGCAGCAGGACGTGCATCCCCATGCTCTTCCCTAAGCCTTCCTGCCAGGAGCAGAGCTTACAGAAAGAAAACTAGAGCAAATACAAGAGTTGAGAGTCTGCTGTCTGAGGCTCTGATCTGTGGAAGGCACAACATGATGATAAACATGTCTGAAACCCAGAATTTGCCAGTCACTTCCTTCCAGGAAAAAGACAGGATGCAAATTTTGGGCAGTGGCAATGGAAGGAAGGAGCCCAAGAAAAGGGATGTGCCTGGGGGAAAAGGAGAAGCTTTGCTAGGCAGGCACAGGGTGTCTTCCCTGCAGACCAAGGCTGGACACATAAGCGTACAGATGGTGTGTTCAGCTCCTGAACCTGGAGCAACACAGCTGTGCAGTGTTTTCTTTGTTAAGGGTCCATGGCTAAGGCACTGCCTAAGCCTCTGGGCTTCTCTCAGTCCTTAACCTGATTGAAGTTTGCTTGTCTCAAGGCAGAGCCGAGACCCCAGGGTTTGGCCCCCTGTTAATATGGTGACTGATGCTGAAAGTATGTTTTCCCGCAGAGTGCCTCACAGTAAGCATGTTTCTAAAAGCTCTGCATAAAATGTAAACAAGGTAGAAAAGTCAAGTCCGTAATGAGCATTCTCTCTGCAGAAATGATGCTCATGCAGTGATGAAACTCTTCATTCATTTGAGCTCTTCTCACTTTGTGACATGCATTTCTTCTTATGGCGCAGCTTCTGTAAATCTGTAGCAGTGTCACAGCACATGCACATTAGACATTAGCTGCCACTGAATCTGAATGTTGTCATTTAACAAAGAAGGAGAATGAGCTTCAGATTTAAAAAAAAAAAAAAAAAAAAAAAAAAAAAGATTTAATGGGATTAAAAAGAACTACAGATACTCTTTGTGATTTTTTATGGTTGCACACTCTGTCAAGAGTTTGGTAATTTATAAAACTTCTTGATAGAAATATATGAATATACCAGTCAAAGTAATAATTAATTCCCTGGAGAAAATGCTCATTAAAAAAAATCTGTTACAAAAAAGAAAATTTGAAGAAGCTAGGAGATCACAATGTAAGCTAGCTGCCAATTAAGCCTTCATGGGGTTGAGAAAGGAAAATGAAGGCAACAATATAGCTTTCTGACTGGGGATTTGATCTTCAAGATAACCTCTGAATTGCAGTTTTCACTTACTCAAAGCTCTGCTGAAATACATCCTAGCTGATTATGCCATAATACTGTACATTTATCCTCACATGCAAGGAAGTATTCTATTACTCGTAAATGCAGTTAGTTATGAATGGTAGAAAATAGTAGCCTTTTAAGAAGCATGTCTGTGAGGAAAAACAAGCTAGATTTTATTTATTTGTTTGTTTGTTTGTTTTGCTGTCATATACTCCAGGAATGCCATCTTGCTGTAAACATGAGCCCACCTTTTTTTCTGTGTGGAGGTATCATCTTGCTACTTTGAGTGTATATCACCAAGCATCTATAGGACCAGTGAGGAGGATGTATGATATGAATAAGCTGTAGAACCTGTGCCAGCAGGGCAGGACTACAATTTAAGATTAAACTGTCTAAGAAATTAGTTTAGTTTGATGAGCCATTTGAAAACACTCACTGATAGCCATTGCATGTTGCCAAATGGCCGCACCACCTATGGAGAGCAGAGGTTTCCATGACCAGAAGATGTGTACGTCCCACAAAGTGCATAGCCACCCAGAATCATAGAATCACAGAATGGCCGGGGTTGGAAGGTACCACAAGGATCATGAATCTCCAACCCCCCTGCCACATGCAGGGCCAGTCACCCCAGTCACCCCAGTCTGTTGCCACAAAGTACAGGAAAGTTTCTACAAAATGAAGGGACTCCTGCTAAAAATGTTGTGTTGGGAGTAGAGTCCAGGAGGTTCCATTGTTCTGTTTATTTGTAAAAGATTAAATAGTTGTTTGTTTGTTTTTTAAAGAGTGTGGAGTTTTTTTCCACAAATTCTACTCAGACATAAGGTAATATAACGTAAAAATCTTCCTGCAGTGGAATCCAATTTTGCAGCCTTCAACAATATCCAATAATGCCACTACAGAGTAGAGTTTTCCCTAAGATCTGATGGCTCTGACTTGTGAGCCCTGGTGAGGCACTTGCAGAGAGGTGGGAGCTTGCCCCTAGCCCAGCCACTCCCTCTGGCTGAAGGGTCCCTCTGAAGTGACGAAATGGCTGTGTACTCCTTTCCACTGCTGTTGCAGTTCATTTGCTCATTTAAGCTGCTCTTGATTGAAATTCACCTTAATCTGCTGGGATGTGACTTGTGATTTCACAGAGATGGGTGAGGGGCTGACTAGGAGCAGAGCTGTGTTTCTACTGCCACTTCCTCAAGTACAAATTGAAGTCTAGATTCAGTGTGGAGGTGGCTTGAGCACCTCAAGAACCAATGGCCCTTGGCTAATAAATATGTGCACAAAATTGAACACTGCCATTCTCCTGCCAAAAGCGAGGACACTTTCATTTCGTGGGACAGAAACTCAAAGGTTAGGGTGGCCAAGTGCAACAGGAAAACATTTTCAATCCTTTTGTTTTAATTTTGCTAAGTATCTTTGGAAGCAATATACACATCATCGGTGGAATCATCTGAATACTGCTGTAGATAAAAGCTTATTTTGCTCATATTTATGCTTTTTAAGGCCACCACAGCACCTTCACCACTGTCTCCTAAGCCTGCAAAAAGCCCTAAGCTGCAATGGTGGAGTCACCATCCTACTGCATGTGTGAGAAATGGAGAAGTTCCCACACATGCTCACTTTGGGCATGTCAAAGTCAGGAGAAAGATTCTACTCACTAACTGTCAGGGTCTGATGTTTTACTTATATGTGGGATGACTTTGCCAATTTCTGGTAGCCATGTAGGAACTGGTTGGTTTTTATTCTCCATGTTTATTTGTCTTTTATATGGAATTATTTTCCCCCTTCAAAAGTAGAGCACAATTTATGACAATGAGAGCTGAGTATGTTACATAGTAATAAAGGTAAGCACTAACAGAATAAAGCTGTCTAAGGGGTGCTATAAATGTATCTCATTAATTTGTATGCAAAATATATTTTGGACTCTGCTCGGTGCATTGCAGGTGAAGGCTGTGTGGAAGCCAGAAATGATGCTATGCTTCCTGGGTCCCTGAAGCAATACTGGCCTGATCCTGGTTTCAGTCTGCGACTAAGCATCATTATACCCACTGGAGAGTCCAGTAGCTCTCTTTTGCACCATAGATGGCAGCTGGTGGAAGGGGAACATCACCTTCTTGAAGGAAAAGAGGAGAGCTTGACTGATTCCACCCATTTTGCCCCATCTCAGCAATGTGCAGTGCACCTGGGTATTAGAAGTGCAATATCATCAAGGGGAAGGAGATTTTTGTTGGTTAGTTACCAGGAACCAGGTCATTGAAGCAGTACTACAGTTAATATCTGACACGACTCAGGTGTGCAATGGTATTTAAAAATATCACATTATCCCCAAAGAATTATGAACCCCCGATGAACAACAAAATTTTCAGTTCTATTTTATTTCTGTGGAGGTTTGAGCTGACTCAGAACCCAAAACATTCACGAATCCTTTGGAATATCTCAGTCATGTTATTTAGCTGTGTATCCCCGACAACATCAATGCTTGCAGAGTGCTTGAGATAGTGTGTGTGAGCACTGTGCAGGGGTGAAGATGGCAGAGAGAGGATTCTCCATCTAATACTTTCTATTTTGCAGAAAGAAAGTCAAGTGGCTTTTCCCATTTAAAAAAAAAAAAAAAAAGGTGAAATGCTAATCCATGTTTATGTTACAAAGCTGCTAATTTTGTTGTGAATATAAACTACACACCCACACACACGTGCACACATACACATTTTAGTCTCACTCCCACAGAGGAGATATGGCTAAGCAGTTCCACAAGTTCCACACAGCCACTTGGAAGCCAGCTGGAAGTACCCAGGGACTGTGCTGAGGATTCCCTGGAGAACGCCTCAGCAGTTCTGCTCATACAGCTCATGAAGAATTGGTTGTTCTACGTCTACACTTGCACTCTCGCTTCTCCCGAAGTGGAGATGACTAAGGTGACTGATGGTGCTGCTGTCAAGCTGAAGCAATAGCATTTCTTTCACCTTTAGCTCGTGCAACAACTGGTTCACAGATGCAGTGTGATATTCTGGCCCAAGCTTCTGACACACACACACACTTTGTAGGAACTTCTGCATCCTGTCCACAGAGCTCCTGTGCTTGCTGCACTAAAGGAAACGATGTCACTCTTTGTATTATTAAATAAAACTTGCTAGGCCAGAGTTGTGAATTTAGAAACAAGACAAGCCCAGGTTGCAAGGTTCAATGCTCTGAAGTGTATCAAGCAATGCAAGCACGTCCCTGACCTGAAAATGGTACATCACTGTCAAACATGTGCCTTAAGAGCAGCTCTTCACTCTGCAGAGAGGTATAAATAATGCCAGGAGGTATCATAGTCCAATCCTCCTTGTTCCCAAGTTATTTCTATTTGGTCTTCTTTCTTCCAATTTGGAGATCTGAAAAAATTCCCAAGAAATGCATTTAAAAGCATGTTGTGTTTCTGTGAAAATGTTACTATTTTGTTCTAATTATTCCCAGATAATGTCTTGAATATTTGAGAACTAAAACACCAGATCTTAAATGCTGACGATTAAAAAATCATAAGACTTAATTCAGATTTGCCATCTAAGTATTTGATTGTGGAACCCTCTGAAAAAAGAAAACCCAGCACAGCTCCAACGACTTTTCCTGCAGAGTGCAGAGCTTTGTATTCCATTTCTGATGGAGTTGCAACTTACACAGAATCACATGGGCACAACACCTTATATTACTCTTATGAAAGAGTGTTTTCATAATTTGTACAGAACCAGTCGCAATCCCATATTGTTATTACTGCCAAATGTAGGAACAGGCAAGCAGGCTGATTTTCATATGTAAATTACAGTCATATTAGGACATTAGGGACTAGTTGGTAAGTAATACAATGTTCTTTTATTGGAAATGCCTTCTAATATTTAGATGAAATTCAATTCAAAACAGAAGTTAAAGCTTGAAGGGTTAAAAATAAGAAGCAGTGGGTGAGCAGCAGCCTGACAATTCCAAGTAAAAGGAGAGGAAAAGAATAGAAATGGCATTCATCTGTAGGTGTTTCTTCTGGGGAATTATCTCTAGTCATCGCCTAGTCATGAGACAAGTTTTTGCCATAATTACAAACCCAGACCTCTGTGGCTGGGCACAGTCCAGGGAGAAGGACACTGGAAACAGTGGTTAAAAGAAAAAAAAAGAAAAAAAAGGAAAAAAAAAACAGGAAAAAAAAACCAGAAAAAAAAAAAAAAAAACAGAAAAAAAGTGCTGAAAGACAAAAAGAAGGAGATTTACTCATGAAAAATGCTGGGGAAACAGGATCAGGAAAAAAACAGCTCTGGAAATATAAATTATGTGCCAGTTCCCACGTTATCAGAATCAGAATGCCTAAAATGTGTTTTTATTACAGGAAAATGTGACTAAATACACAGACATTGACACAGCTCTCCAGTGTAAAATCCCTGATGCCTGGTTTCTGGCAGCGAACCTGCTTAGAGCTGAGGACCTGGCTGCTTCTGTGTCAAGTCTTTTTCTCCTCTGTGCCATTTTGGAGAGGAAAATCTCTGTCCCAGTGTCCTCACTCTCTATCTTCTAGGTTGTCTGAGCTTCTCTCTTCTTCCTTGCATTTGAAGACGTGCCAAATTCTGCAGACACCTTTGCTGGCCATTGGTGCAGAATGGGAAGCAGAATGGGAATTTAGCTGGGGTGAAATGGGGACTGGCAGCAGTTGCACCAAACAACACACTGCTGCACTGGAGATAGTAAACAATACATGTAGATTGATAGCGTAGGGAATTGGCTGGGCTAGATGCTACCAAGGTCACGAGTCCTGGATGGTTTTCCACCCTGCTAGAATTCCCTGGTGGTGTACTATCTTCTTTCCATGCCCTTGCCTACGTATTTCAGGTGCTGAGTCAGTGAAATGGTTTGTCACAAAGCAGACTTTGTTCTCTACTGGATTATGACAAGTCACATCACAGCAAAGGTCAGGATGCATGGAGAAAATCCACAGTGTGAGGAGTCTCTCCCACTAACAGTGATTTATGGAACGATCAGACCAAGAAGTGCTGCAACAATATGAGATGGTTTCTCAGATTTTCCCCATCATTAGCAATAATTCAGCTAATCCTGATATTTTTTCTCTCTTCTTCCTGCTGTGTTTGGGACTGCATGAGGCTTCAGAACAGGGATGAAGCTTTGGGCAACTAGCATCACAGGTTCAAAGAACATGAAGTGTGTACTGCCTGAGCACTGGATGACATGGAGCGACCAGATGGGACGCTGGTCCCATGAAAAGTATGGAATGGAGATGTGTCTGGCAGGTCACTAGCATCATTTGCTCACAGAGGTAAGGGATCCAACGTACTTCTTGAGCAGCCCATGCTACTTCAGTCACAGTTGCTGTTGGTTGTTTTTTATTCTTCCTGGCTCCATCCTTGTCAAGATGGAAGAACAAAAGAGCTGCAGCTTGGTTTGTGCTATCTTCCTTCCATTTATTTCTTTGCCAAGACTGGAATAATTATTTGAACAGATAAAGCCACATCTCATCCTCTTTTCTTTTTTCTGTTCCTTTGCTCCTATCTGAGCCCTCAAGTATCTTCCATAAACAGCTATTCTTGCAAAAACTGCTCATGTTTGTCTGAAAAGTCACAGGAAAGTGCATGTGCTGCTCTGGTCAGACTTCCACCCAGCCAGCTGTAACTAAAAGCTTAGAATTTTGATTTCTCTTTCAGAGAGTGGTTTTTGCATAGCACAAAGAAATATCCTTTTTAAGTTTCTTTCCCTCACTAAGCACAACAGCAGCATTGATACCAAAGGTACAAGATAGTCACTAATCCTTTGGAGACAAACCCTAAGTTGAGAAAGTTAACCTTTATAAAATGCCTAATTTAAGAGAGAATCTCGGTCATACATGAGCTGCAAACAAAGCATCTAAAAAGAGAAATCTTGATTTATCCTTTGGTGTAAAACATGGAGAACTTGAGATTATCTTGAAAGACATATGGCTTAAAAGGTAATGAAACAAATGGTGAGCTGATCTGAACAACATGTGTTTTCAAATCTGAGCTTGCTAGCTAAAGGTATTTGTTCACTGCTTTCTTTGAAGTTTGGGATACCTGGAGTTAGGATGACCTGCATTCTGCTTTGTTGTTGACTCGTTCTTACTTCTGAGGTAATTTTATTAAAAAAAAAAAAAAAAAAAGTGTACTGTATAGATATGTTTGTCCTCCAGCCACAAAGCACAGAAAACTAGCGTTTGAGTTCTCTTTCTCATACACTTTGATATCAACAATATTATGCAAGAAGCATAGAGACTGTCAGCTGTTGTGACTGTGGCTGCTGAAATATTTCATTGGAAAATATTTTTTTCAGTTGTCATTTCCAACCTATATCACTCCAGATAAATACTGGGGTGAATTAATTTTGGAGAATTTCTGATGACACTATCATAGCTGCTGCAGCTAGGAAGTTTGTGTATGTTTGCATATGTTCACATATTTGTGCATATTTCTGATTATCCCAGGTCTTTTTTGGAAGTTCTGTTATCCATCTGATTTTGAGCTGCACTAGGATTTCGGTAGAGGAAGGTGTCTTGGTGTTAGGAATGTGCTTTTTCCTGTTTTTATAGGAACTGGGGTTAACGGCTGGGGATGAAGGGAGGAAAGCGTGAATGGTTTGAGTCAGGGCCTGGCTGAGCAAGGAAACTGCAGCTATGAGTCAGATGGGAGGAGACTGAGGTTGGCTGGGCTCAGAAACTGGGTTAAGAACTGTCGGAGGGAGAAGAAAGGGTCACAGGGGATGCTCAGCTGCACAAAGCATCCGTGTCATCAGAGCTGGGAGGGTCTGGAGTGTCCCTGGCAAGGACCGAGCACTCCAAGGCTGGAGCACAGCAGAATTATCTAACCATACACTTTGATATGGCCTCTAACCATGTGATTTCTTACTGTTTTCCTCATCAAGTCTGTCTCATTGATGGTGCAGAGTGAATGTTATTCATCGGCTTCATTCTCATTATTCAGTGTAATGGTCCTACATCCTATTTACTGCTCACTATTCAAAACCTGTTCCAAAGATAGAATAATTAATTTCCTCATGGGCTGTTCCTCATGGGCACTCATCATTACAGTACTTCATAAACAGTAATTCATTCATTTTCACAACACTCATGTGAGAGGTAGGTTGGTGTTATTCCCATTTTTCAAAAGGGGAACTGAGGCAACCAGCGTTTAACTAAGGCCGAAGTTTACTCTAATTATAGATAGCTGATTCAGGCCCGTGTCCCCCAGTTTGTCAGAGTGCTCAGCACTACACAGCCACGTGTATCCTCAGCACACATCCCAGCTGCAGCCACAAGCAATGGGTGCTTGGGAGGACAGACTGCTGAAGTGTCAAGTGAAACACTCACAGAACGCAGTAAGTGACCACAGAACGAGCAGGCTGCCTTTGGTTTCCCTACAGTGCTTCAGATGAACAAAAAGGCAAGGATAGACTCTTCTGTGTAGGACAAAATTCAGCTAGCAAGCTCTCCTTTCTCTTCCTGCCACACACAATGCGTTGATCTTTCTGTACTCCATTTCGTACCTGATCCTCAGATGAGTTCACCCATATCATCTTGAAGATAAAAAACAGGATAAAAATTAGGGCTTCAAAAGCTATTCTAATTTTTCCTACCTTTTGAATGCTTTATAGTATGAAATCAGCCTTTTGAAACTTATGTATACTATCCCTGGAGGCATTTCAGAGACATGTGGATGTGGCACTGAGGGATGTGGTTTGGTGGTGAGACTCAGTGGTCAGGTTGATGGTTGGACTTGATGCTCTTTTCCAACCTAGATGATTCTATGAACACGTGCAGCCAGGACATTTGGGAGCAACAGTAGAAGGGCAAAGTTTGCCCATATACTGCAGGCTGTTGATACAGGCAGAGTCTTTGGAGAAAATTACTGCCAAATTCCTAAGAAGTGTCTACTGAACTTTAGGATTTGGCCAAATTTGGTCTGTTTTCACATTTGTGGCAGCAGGGTATGTCTTTTTCTGTACCAAAGATGATGTCCATGCTCCAAGGAATGGAAATATTTGAGTTTATTAAACTGTTGCAAAGACCTTTTTCTGATGTGGGTAAAGTAATGCATTATCTATAATCTTGTTCTTGGAAATCACTGAACTATTTTTGCTAAAATTTCAAAACAAATAAATCAAAGCAAGGCAGATATCAGGCATGGGGAGTTTTAATTGAAAACTTAAAGTATGGCATTAAGTATAGGTGGAACTTCCAACTCCACCTAAAATATAATTGGATGCCCAGTTATTTTCCCAGGGTGTTCTGGATTAAAACAATTCTTTTACAATGGACTAGGAAGAAGTTCATATTTTTCTCAGGTTAAAATATTTGTGTGGTATTTTTGTACTTAAAAGAAATTCACATTGTTTAGTTGGAAGATTTATTTATTTACTGGTATTGGTGAGGAATGCATATTTTGCTGACAATATGGAATGGATGGTTATGGCAACCAATTTTATAAGAGTTGTTAAAAGAGAGGCATAATAATAAAATGTTAGCAATTATACTTTAAGAAATGAGTCAGCTACAGCGAAAATAAGACAGTGGCAAAAGGAGAAAAGAAAAATCTTTCAGAGAAAAATGTTTTATTTCCATTTATTTCCAATGCTTTGCAGATGTGTGTGGGGCAAGTAGGAGGCTAATATATCTCACTTTAGCTGTACTAATTGTTTGCATTATCACAATAATCAAATGCAACCATATTAATCTCTGTGGTTATTAACTTGATTTTTACACATTAAGATTTAGATTTAATCCCCTGGGACCATCTATTAATGCTTTTAAAGTTGAAGGGTTTCAACAGTTTTAAGTTTTTTTTCCCCTCTTTTAGCTGCAGGCAGTAAAATTTGAACGTGTGTGGAGTTTTGTATTTTTCATTCCTGTGGGATTTTCAGAGACACTGCTGTCAAGGACCATGAATCATGTTAATACATAGCAACCTCTACAGCTATTAAAATGTCTGCAATAATGTGATTATTTTAAAACGGAAAAACTAATATCATATGTATTACTTAAAGATCAACCTTTTTTTTTTTTTTTTAAGATTCTTGGATAAGATTGTTTTTGTCAGGGGGCAATAAAAACATTGGTGGGAGTCACTAAAATGCAGAATTTCTAATACATTGAGAAGAGAAACTTCAGCTCCTTTTGAGAAACACATCCTTACGAAGCTTACAGTCAATGAAGCATAAAAATGGCAAAAAAAAAAAAAAAAAAAAAGAGAGAAAGGAAAAGATCAAAAAGAATGAAAAGCTTTTTGTTTTGTTTTGTTTTGTTTTGTTTAGCCAAATCATAGCTGCATCGACCTGCAGGAACAGTATCCATGCTTTTGTGGTCTCTGAGCAATGGCACCCAAGCAGAAAGCTGGCCATGGGGGTGTTTCTATGGGACCTCAAGGTGGAACATACTGCTAGTACTGAATAATGACGTGAGCGGGTTAAAAAATCAGTTTTCAAGGTGGATCTTTCAGATGCATCTTTTACAACTTATTTGAACAAGAAAATACGGTAAAGTGACCCTATGAAAGGAAATAAGAGAGTGTCTTGGAGTATATTAGAGCTCTAGTCTTCAAATATTAACTCCAAAGATAGAAACAGCAAGATGCTGTTTTCAACAAGAAAGAGTATATTTCCTCAGATCATGTATTTCGATTGTAGCTGTGCATATCTGTGTTGCCAAGTCCTCAGCAAACTCTCCCTTGGCTGTTTTGCTGGGCAGCCTTCAAGCAGCCACCCCTTGACTTCACCTCTCCGAGAGGATGCAAAAACATAAAAATATCCACAATCTCTCCCTCTCTTCTGTGTCTGTGCTGCGGCCTTCTCCTCTGGCAAATACTGTAGCATCTCAGCTTATTCAAGAGCTTAGAGAAAGAGCCTTATCCAAGCACCACAGAGGGCAGAAAGAGCCCTGTCTTAAAAAAAAAAAAAAAAAAGCAGCTGAAAGACAGTATGGGCAGAATCTGCCCGTGGAACTGCCTTTCCTCTTGTCTGCAATCTATAATGTAACTCAAACATGTGTTACTAAAATTTATTTTACAATTCCTTGAACTCACTGGGTCTGGGTCACCCTGCTAGAACCTGAGCTTTAGTGGGAGCAAGTGGAAAAGACTGCTGCTTTACTGATATGATGTTCACATCTCATGGCTTTTATAGGTGCCCCATCCCCAGAGGCTCTCAAGGGCAGGTTGGATGGGGCTCTGGGCAGCTGAGCTGCTGGGTGGCAGCCCTGCCCATGGCAAGGATGGGACTGAAAGGGCTTTGAGGTTACCTGCAATCTAAGCCATTCTGTGATTCTATGACAGGTAGGAGTTTAGCTGGTGTCGGATCACTGAGTGGTGTTTCATGAGGTCTGGAATATAATGCTCTGGTCTTTCAAAATACAAATGGCTGAAACTGCTGTGGTGTGTCATGCTGGGTTCTCAGAAACACCCTGCCATGGAAAGAAGGGCCCGTGTGCCCTTGTTGGAGGTCGAGTGGGTGCCTCAAATAAGCAGTTTAGCAAGCTAGTTGTTGGCACCACACCAAATTATTTTAGATTATGGAATATAGGAGCTCCATTAGCATTGTTTTAAATTGCACTTTCTGTTTTGTAAAATCAAAAAGGAAATTTCATGGGGAAAAGAAGTCTCGCATTCATGCAACATTAATGTTTAGGGAATAATGTGGTGTTTTGCCATGTTAAAAGAATTATTACAAACCCTTCATTGAGAAGCTCTAGAGATCTCATACTTTGGAAAAGAGACTTGATAATTGGATGTGCAGGAGGGGGAGGGAGATGTATGTGGAGGGTGTCACTTTTGGTGACAGCAACGAGCCTTTTTTTGTTTCTGAGAAAAAGAGCTCGATCTGGCCAAACTGAAAAGCTGAAAAATCTGAGGAGCAGGGAGCTGCGGGTTGGTGTAGCACAAGGGGATGAAGCTCAGGGCAGAGCCCTGATGCCCCTTCCATAGAGCACATTTTTTACACACACAGCACCCCAGAAATCATTAATAACACCCAGCAGTGCAAACACCCTGCAGTGGAAGCAGGGCTGGGGACCCTATCATGGGAGCGGGGACCCCTGAGGAGTCCCTAGCTCGGCCTGTAGGGCTCCGGTTGCCAGCCCCAGAACAAAGGAGTGAACTACAGGGCACGGGGTCGCGGCGTCCCACCGACCCCTCGGATCCGGGGGCAGATCCCACGGCCTCTCCACGCTGAGCCAAAAGCAGGTCCTCTCCACCATCCTGGTGGGGAACCTCAACAGCAGGCAGCCTGGGGGAGTTTCTTCCCCACAACTCACCTTTCTGCCAGGGAGGGTGTTTTTTTCTATCTTTTCTTTCTTTTTCCACATAAAAAGGGCTGAGAGCGTATGGAAAATTAACTAGGCTGGTTTATGGTCACGTGTGGGAAAGACTGCAAACGCCTGTGCATGGGTCATTGTTGGATTTCACGGTGAATGCTTTTGTCACTGGAACTGAAGCTGCCACGTATTTCAAGATACCTGCTTGTTTCAGAAAGCTGGAGGTTTGCACAGAAGAACGCAGGGAATCTCAGCTCCACTGCAGTACCTTGGGCTTGGAGAGTTGAATCGAGTGGCAGGCAGAGAAAAAAAAAAGCAAAAAACATAAACATGTAAATGTGACATCTGCGATTTCACTTTGCCGAGTGTTTTACATGTGTGAAAATAGCGCATTGTCTTGCAAAAGTGAGAACTTCAGGGTTGAAACCGATGACAGAAATGAAGGAGACTTAAAAGGAAAAGCCCAGCTACAGAAATGAATTTAAAAGGAAAAAAGAAAAAAAGAAAAAAAAGGTTATGCCAACATTTTCCTGAATGATAGCAGAGATGTATGTTAAAGAATAGGTGTTGACAGAAGAGAAACACAACCCTTTAATAAAAGAGGTGGGCAGGCAGACATATGAACTGCTGAAATTTCAGCGTTTCAGAGTCCTGTGGGTAGAGAACACTGGAACACAGAACAAAACAAGTAGAAAAGATCTTAGGAAATAGTCACCTCCTAAAATTCTTCATCATTTTAGATGCTGTTTCACTTGAGAAAAGAAACAATTTTATATGTACATATAGGAATTGCAAAGGAAAATAGCATGGGGGGTAGGGGGGAGAGGGGAGGAAAGAGGAAAAGACACATTAATGCTTTGGTTAGACTTCCCTTTCAGATATCCTCTGCACTGTGTCACAATAAATCTTGCATCTTGCCTCTCAGCTGAGGTTTCTACTGCAGCATTCTCCCATTGCTTTGTTTCAGAGCGGTGTTTTGCACTGAATTTGAGGAGTTCTCCAAGCAACCTCAACAGCAGTGCAATGTTAGCAAAGGGTGATTAGAAAGCACGCTTTCGGGAAGGAGGCACTGGGGCACCCTTGCCCTGGGTGGCGGTGGCTCCTGGAGCTGACAGCTTCCTGACAGCCTCTAATGGCAACAGGGTGAGTGCAGGCAGCCTACTTGCAGGGCTTGGGATGTGTTTTTGATTTCCTGCCTCAGAAATGCATTTTGGCTAGCAAGCAAGTGAAGCACATCATTCTCTTTCTTCATGTCACGAAATCATTACCTATGTGCCCAATTTACGTTACGTAATGGGCTGCAAGCGTTTGGGAGGAGATTTGTGCGTATTGGCTATTCAGTTGTGTGAACAAGAGTAAAAATTATCATGTTGGAAGAATGTGATTCAGCGTGATTCTGCCCTCATCTAGGCTTTGTAAAGGATGCTAATTCCCACAAACTATTCTGTAGTTGTCTTTCTCTTAGCTACTTCTTTCAATGCCTTTATTCTCCAGAGGTCGTGCCATTGTCTTCTGAAATTTTGAAAGATTTTGCTTACATGTGAAAAGTGGCTTTTTATAAAATGCACAATTTCAGAAATCAAAGTAGTACAGGGCACCTTCTTCTTCCAGGGCAGTAAATTGGTTGTGATCATTCCTGCTTAATTTTTCTTTTTCAATTTCATGTATGTAAAAATAATGGAAATAAAGACTACATAAAATTAAGAAAAAGCATTGATCAACGTTCATTCAGAAGGGCTGAGATCTGAGACATCTTAATAGATGAGCCAACATTCTCACTTTTTCCGCAGTGCAACATACCTTTAAGTTGCTGAAGTCTTCCTACTAGCATAAGAATTCTTATGTTAGAATTCTCTTCTGAACGCGTGCTTTTTTTCTCCTGAAAAAGAAAAAAAAAAGATTTCAAGGAAAAAAAAGATTTTAAGACAAAAGATTTTGAGATAGCTTTCAGATTAGTTTCCTGCATTACAAATCTTTAATGTGAAGTCATTGATTCTGAAGAAGGGTGCAGACTTTGCCTGGAGTCTCCATGTAGGCGAGGGGCACTGCACAGCCACAGGCGTCCAATTGCTGCCAGTCTTTGCTGGACTGGGACTTCTGTCAAAAGCAAATATGAATCCACATTTATTTTGATCAAGAGTTTTATTTCTGGAACAAGTAGGGAAGAAAAAGAGGTCACATTCAATGTAAATATGAATGCTTCTGCACGATATCATGTGGTACAAAATGACTGCAGGTAGTTTCCCTCACTTATTTTGAGGCTTGACTGTGATAAAATACTTGTTTCCAGCAATACTGGTAAGACTGTTTATCTGAATACTATCTGATAAATGCTACAGAGTGTCTTTCAAATGCTTTAGTAGTACTTACCATTTGCATACATATGCATGTATGTGCATGTGTTTGTGTACAAATCCTCCTACTTGGAGTAACGTTTACTCTCAAGCTCCTCTAGGAGGGAGCAGATTTGGCTTACAATAGAAACAGGGAAACACTCTCATGTAGGTTCTTTGAGACAAGAAGATACTTTGAGGCATACTGCTGTTCCTGGCATGCTGACAATGTGTTTTAAGTTTCAAAAAGTCACTAAAATGCATTGAAACTATGATGATGATTAATTTTAATCCTAAAAAGAAATGGATAATGGGTACATATCACTGACTAACTTTTAAATTCGTAAACTCCACTTCCAGATTTCCTCGTTAAAAGACATTTAAACAAGTGATTCTTCTTTTTAACGTCCAGAGCCTCTAGAATATTGCCTTTATGGATACACTTCAGAGTTCAGCTGAAAGATCATATTGCTTTAAAATGGGCATACTAAAACCAAGCATGCCTGGAGGAGAATCTGTAAGCACAGTTCTGTTTGCCACAGTGCTGGTAGGTCAGTGGGCGGTATACGATGCACCCATCTTTCTAGGAGCAGTAGGATTTCCTGCTGTTTTTTTCAGTAGTGACCTAGAAGGAGGTTAATGATTCCAAAGAATGACTTTTCCCTTAGGGAAAATTTAATCTTCTGACCTTTTTCTCTATCTGTCCATTCCTTTTAAGTCACAGACCCCCTTCATTTAGCTTACATCAAGCTGTTTTATTTTCTTCAAAAACATGGTTGAAGTGATTGCTTTTGCTTTCATTTAACCCTTGAACTGGATGCATTTCCAAACTAAATCTGCCCAGAATATGGAATTGCTTGTAAGCATTTCTTTCAGATTTCTATATTTGTCTTAAATGTGATTGTCAACCCTCAAAATCACTTTGACAACTGACTAACTTCGAAAATGCATGCCTTTAATGTACTCTTGCAATCATCTCCGAGAGTTGCTTTACAAAAAGAACATGACAGGAATAAAGCAGCTATCGGGGTTTTTTTTTCCTCTGAGTTCTATCAAAATGCTGATGGAACTAGAGTACCGGAGAAGGAAATTTTATTTAAAGTATGTTCACCAAGACCATCATGCCGTTCTTTGGATTAAATTCGAGCTCATAAAAAGTATCAGCATCGCGTAGTCAAACTCTTGGAGTGCTTTGTTTTGTTTGAACTGCGCAGACACTACTGAATCAAATTTGTTGTCAGAACACCATAAAACAAAATCGCAATTACGTTATTATTCTCCAAGGCATTGACTCTCGGGTGCAAGGAGTTCTGGAGGGTAACTGGAAACAGAAAGTGCCTTGTGCTCAAAGCCATCAGCTTCCTTTTGCCGCGCAGCAGACATTGTTTTTGTCTGTATTGTATTACACACGGTTATTGCCAACATAAGAATTCATGAATATTCCCGCATTTTCAGAATGATAATTAACACTTGATTTTGACACAATGACAAACTTGTGCAGCGCAGACACCCAGCCCGGGAACAAAAGAATCTCTGCGCTGAGGCCAGGGCCCGTCCGGCCCCACACTCCCAACCTCGCACAGTGCCCGGTGTGGGAGGCAGCACCCTGCACCTCATGGCAGCACTGGGGAATTTCTTCCCGACCCCAGCTGGCGATCAGCTCGTGCCCTGAAGTATGAGGATTGATAGCCCTTGTAATTTTTATTCTAGCTAGTGCGGCTGCAGATGCTGTACTTAATCAAATAAATGTCTAATACTTCGGTAAAGCTAAATGAAGGCTAAATACTCCTTTCTCTTGGGAAAAATCCCGAGGAAGGAAAAAGTGCTGAGAAATTCCACCAGGAGAGGCATGCGGAGTTCCCACTGCTCTCTCCCCTCTCAGGGGATCGCACTGGCGCATGGGGACGGAAAAGATTTCGGGCCATGCTGGCCCAGCCCTGGCACAGGACCAGGCTCTGGGCTGGCTGTGCTCTGCTCTCTCTGCCCCTCAGTCCTGCTCCAGAAGTGGAGCAGGAGAGACCCACAGCAGAACTTGTCTGGATTTCTGTCAGATAAAGGAATGGTTTTAGAGGGGAAAACACGTTGCATAGGATGGTTTGGGTCATGGGTTTCTTGGATCTTCCTCCACAAGCCAGTGTGTGAAGGGACAGCCAGAGGGTCTATGGGGATGGGGAGACATGGCAGAGTTACTCTTCCTCCTCTCTTAGCTTTTGTTTCTCTTTTCTAATCTCTTCTTTCCTCCTTTTCTTCCTACTAAAGCATAGCAATTGCCCCCCAAAGCTATTTTCCTCAATCTTGTTAGCAAAAATAAATTCCAGAACTCAGCTATATGTTCTAATGAGAAGAAAAAAAAAAATGAAAAGAAAAAAAAAACAACGAAAAACACCTCCATATATTCATTTAATTATGCTTCCTGCTTATTTTTTCTGAAATGAAACAGGACAGGAACATCCGAGCTCTTCTGCATCAACTGAAATTTTGTGTGGTCCTAAAACTCCTCATCCTCTTCATGCTTCTAAATTAAATGATTTCTTCTAAGTCTACCTTCTAACTTGGTCCCATCTCCTGTCTCATTAATCATGTTTACTGCATTTCTGTGTTTCCTCGCTTTGCTATAACACAGTGACAAAAATACGACAGGATGTCCAGAAATGCAACTTTTACTCATGAAATCATGCAGTAATATTTTATGTTTAGCCATCTTTTTGGTTTTTAATGTATCTGAGTGTCTCATCTGCTTTTGTATGTTTTCTAAGCTACTGCAATACACTGGGTGGCTTTTTTCAGTGAATGATGCTTAGATTTTCCCGGGCTAATTAATTGTCATCAGTTCTTGACAATATTTTCCAGCGCAAACTCCTCGGCATTATCTGTTTAATTTTTCTTGCCATCATGTTGCCGTTCTATCTTATTTCTCTGTCTTACTCTGGAATTTCTTTACGTTTTTCCGAAATTCAGTTAACTCAATAAATGGCCAAGTGCTGTCATGAATTTTCCCATTTAGATCAATGGGCACTGGGTCTGAACACCAGCAAGCAAGCTGTGGCTGTAGCAGTGAAAACAAATGTTACCATCCTCATTCTGGAAGATGTTTAAGGTTGTTAATGAACACACTGGACAAACCCATCCTTTTTTGCTACTATTGATCCCAGGGGCAATTCGGAGTTAACCTCTCTGCTTGCATGACCGCTGATCCCTCTGCAGCTTGGGGAGCTGAGAGCAACTCTGGAACCTGCTGCTCCGGAGCCGAAGCCCTGGTTCTGCCACAGCTGTCCCTTCAATTCCAGGTAAGCTCCTTAACCTCAGGTATAACCAGCTCATTTGGAAGCAGTGGGCATCTGCTAGAATTTATAAAATGCTTTCAAGGGGCACGATTCAAAGCAGCCTGATATATATAGATATATAGTTTTCCATCCTCTAGTCAGTTTTTCAGCACAACTGGATTTTAATTCTGGAGCTGCTGTGGTTTTTCTTCAGAGAGACTTTACTATAAGCTTTTGGAAACACTAAATAAATTGCGTCTTCTGGTTCTACTTTATTGACTAGTTCATTAACTCTTTCCTGTAGTTCTAAGAGGGCTGAGAGGATTTCAGTAGGAGCACTACAGCTTTCCCTTGCTATCTGTGTGCCTCGGCACGTTATGTGCAGCGATTCTCTGAATAGTTTCCTAGTACTGAAGTAAGAGTTACTGGTTTATAATTCCCAGGATCATCATTAGCACCTTTCAAAGAGATGGGTACAACCTTGGCCATTCTCCAGTCCTCTGGTACGGTAGCTGTTTTTAATGATAAATTACATATTTTTGTTAGCACTCACTTGTGCCGGTCCTTGGTTCCGTCAGAACTCTCGGATGAATACCATCTGGTCTGGCTGATTGACTGCACTGTAATTTCTCGGCTTGTTCCGTCACCTTTTCTGATGCTCCTATTTCTGACAGCGTCTCACTTTCAACGGCTAAAAAGAATGAAGCCTATGTAGTGTTCATCCTTTGTTAAAGAGCTGTTTAGCTCTCTTTTTCTTATTTTTCTATTTTTGATCGTCTAATGCAGCTGAGCGTAAGGAAAAAGGGGTTGACTCCAAATATCTTTTTTGTTTGTCTGTTTAATATATATCTTAAAAAAAAAAAAGAAAGAAAAAAAAACAAAGCGAAAAACAACAACAAACCTAAAGATGGCATTTGTTAGGGGATGGGAGTGTCAGAAGTCCAAAATTTCAAGCTCATTTTTATTTTCTGTTAACTGTGAATTGTACTTTGCAGTAGTGAGTCACTGTGGATTACTTGGGAAAACCTGCCAAGGGAAGCATATATAACCTTTTGGGGGGGATTTCTGTGTTATATGTTGTGGCTGAGTGAAAAAATAAAGATGTATGTGTGTTACCCATTCTCCTAGAACCTAGAACAGAAAAAGAAAGCAGAAGATGAACTTCTGTGATGGAATATCTCACTGAAAAACAAGCAAATAGAGAAAAACAAAGCTATTACCATACATGGAAATAGAGCAAGAAAGAAAAGTATCATAATCAGTGTCAACTGGTAGAATATTTCTTAGCTCTGCGTATGTCTCTATGCACCTTCCCACTCTTCCCACATACACGTACAAATCTCTGCTCTGTCTGCTTTTATTATTCACGGTGCTTTCTGTCTATTTTACACCATAAGCTCCTCAGGCAGAAATCTTGTCTTTTCATAAGTCCATAATGTGATATACATGTCAGTCAAACTGTTTAAATAGTAGTAACTGAGGGTTTTTTCCTTTTCCTTTCATTTCCTTTTCATTCTTTCTTTTCTTCCTTTCTCTGTTTTTTTTTTTTAATTAAAAAAAACAAATGTTAAGTTAAAATCAAAGGTAATAATTAGTTTAAAACAGCACTCAGAGGCAGCCCCCGAAAAAGTGACCTTTTGAGCCACAACCAAACCAGCCAACTTTATTGTGTCCTGAGGTCAAGGCTCCTATTTCACATGACTTCAGGGTCTTTATGTGCAGACTACCCTGCAGTAAACCCCACAGAAAGTTATGATCAAGTAGATTTTGCACTTCAGATATCTACTGAGGTACAGAAACAAGATTCCACTCAATCTGAGATGAAAGTATTCCAGAACCAGGCTCAGGAATGCAACAGAAAATTCCTAAAAGAGGGGAAATTAAAATGCCGCAGCAAAAACAAACAAACAAACAAGGACCAAAAAAAAGAAAAAAATAATAATAATAAGAAAAAGAAATCCAACAACCAAACCCAAAACAAAGCAAAGCAAAACAAAACCCCTGGAAAAACAGAAATTAAACCAGAAGGGTGGCTAATGCAGAGCAGTGGCATTCAGTTCTTTCGAGTGGGCTGGACCCTACAATTACAACTTTGTCACCGCAGTTTGAAATCTATTAAAAGGATTTATGCTTTGCAGCTGACATTTAAAATTAGGGATTTATTGGACTAGGAATGAATATTTCTCCTGCAATTATTATTACTATTTTTTTTTTGAGATTGTATTTCAGAAACCATTATTTTTCTGTTTAATCTACTGTGGCAAGATTTTGTGGCGTTGGAACATTTGAAAAATACAAAGACAGAAATCATTTTATTCATTGTAAAGAGACTCCAATCCTGAGACTGCTCTGGAGCTGCATCACACCCCATTTTCACTGAGTACCCAATATTTCCCACTTGTCCATGCTGTTGTTCTGGGGCAAGGGAAAGTGAGTGACATCTGATACTGCATAACTCATGCACCAATAACAAACAGAGAGTTTTAATTCAGGATTTTTTACTTCTTTTCTCTGCGGGCTTTTTAAATTTGCTGTTTGGAAATTTATACACATATTTCTGGGTATTGCTGGAAGCCTCTGAAAAGCTGTGTGTTTTTCCATTCTTGTGCGTTTATAGAGATGGATTAAACTTCACTGCAGCTGAATTTTTGAATTCTTGAACTGAAAATAATTATGGGAAAAGAAGGGTATTTTTCAACTTAGGAAAATGATTAATTTAAGACAGTTGTGTCCCTTTACCACTGTTCTAAACCAATCTTCGCAAAAACAAAGAAATAAAGATTGTACAGCCATATTTACACAACTCCTGCCTAGCAGTTCTGTGTCAGAGCATCCACTCACAGCAGCAGGAAAGGAAGGCAGAGCTCTATCAGAAGTTCGAGTATGATTTCTTAAACAAACCCAGAAGCATCAGATGCCAGTAGTGTCTGCAAGCCTCAGATTGCTACCTGTGCTGCTAGCAGAGCCCACGTCACAGGTCACCTCTGCTAAGCATTGTGCAGCTGCAACATTTTGCCAAGTCCCAACTTAAACTGTTGCATGGCTCTTCCACAGAGAGATTGAGAAGGGGAGCTGAGGTGGTCTGAAAATATTGTATGAACAGTATGTGCTGCCAGCTTCACTCTGCAGGGTGGGTGGCACATTGGCATGAACGGGGGGAGCCATCCACAAGAGGGAGGTCAGTGCAGTGCTGCTTTGGGTGCATGTGCACCCTGAGAGAGGGGAACTTGGCAGAGA
>JAOWBP010002052.1:42569325-42681519 GCA_028571105.1 Tragopan temminckii | reverse complement strand
TTTGGGTTTTACAATAGTTAGTTTCCAGTTTTCCATGATCCGGCAAATATAGAAACTTTCTTGGGTTTGTCTGAACTCATAAACAAGTTCAAAGCATAGATTAAGATTTGACCCGGGTCTCATCTTTCTGGGGCATTGTTTGTGTCAGGTAGCACAGTGATGGGCTGTGAAATAAAGATTAATTTTGTCTTCATGTAAATCAGATGTGTTAGTCTCTTAATTCTGGTAGTTTCCTGTGAAATGCTGTAGTTACCAGTGAAAAGAAGCTCCTGCACACTCATTGATTTGATTTTTGTTCTAATTGAAAACTAATTGCATAGGTGGTTTATCCTTTCTTATAATGATCAAAGCAGCTTCTATAGCTCTGATAAAATTGACAAACCTAACATTGAAGCATGGAAGAACTGCTCGAGTGAGAAGTGCTGCATTTGTGGGAACAGAAGAGAAATTTTCCTTTCATCGAGATTAGAAAAAAGATTAATGAATGAAACTCCTTTGCTTATTTAGCAATAAAATCTACAGCATTCTGCAGGCTTGTGCCAAATGTGTTTCTTCTCATCCTTACGATAAGAAACCTATGATTTTTTTTTTCTTTCTTTCTTTAAAAGGTTCTCTGCTTAGATGCCTGAGGTCATGGTCTTGATTTTCTTTCAGACCCTAACTGTAAACTAGAAGACAAGACAGAAGATGGAGAAGTGTTAGACTGTAAGAAAAGGCCGGATGAAGGGGAGGAGTTGGAAGAAGAAGCTGTGCACAGCTGTGACAGCTGCCTCCAGGTGTTTGAGTCACTGAGTGATATCACAGAACACAAGATTAATCAATGTCAACTGACAGGTAAACAATATTTCTCACTTTGTGGCTTCTTCCATTGTTCTGTATCTGATTTCTATTTTCTACTTCTGATCTCCCTCTTCCTTTCCCAGCCGTTTTACTCCTGCATTTGAATGCTTGGAGGTGAGACCTTTATAAATATGTTCTAGGACAGTGTTATACTGTAAATAGGACACTATAAATTTCCTTCATACTGAAGGGTGTATGGATAATTACTGCATTGTCACTGTATTTAAAGTGTGCTTTAGCTGTCTGTGTGCCTGGTTCATACTGTCCTCTTCAACTTTCCATGTTCGCTTATATGAATATTTTCCTCAGTCATTTGTGAACACAAGAGGGTGTTTGTAAATGGGGTTTAAGTACGGTTACATAACAGATGAATTTACACAACGGCGTGTTGTAGATCTGGGCTAGATGTTGCTTTAGTTTACTGTGATAAATACAAATGTCTCTAAATGACTGTACAATAATCGGTAACCGAAAGTTACTATCAAACAAATTGATAGAGAGAAGATGAAATGCTGGTCTTAGTCATGGAGCAAAACTGAGTGCTGATCAAATACTGTTGAGCTGAATAGAGTTGAGTGAATGAACTCATAGCTGAGCTGAATTCCCTGAAATGACTGTATACAGCCCCCTCACGTAGACATCATATGAAATCTGCTGAAGTGGTTTTGCTTTTTAGATTTGGTAGCTCTTTCAATGATACATGCTGTAAGTTCAAGTAGATCAGCAGAAGAATGTTCATAACAGAAGGACACAATTTTTATTAGATGAAACTTTAGTTTTGGCCTCTACAGTGTAAAATGTATTTCTTGTGCAATACTGTTATGATAAAAACTTTTCATTATTAGAACACTGTAAACAAGGAAAGACATCCTTCCCATTTGGGAATGCTTTAAGAGAGAGTGTGTGCATGCTCATGTTTGGAGAACTTCCCAGGTTATTTTGGTTCCAGTAGATCCGTATGGCTAGGTCATGAGAGGATGACTTAAAGTTCAAGTGGCAGCGCTGCTCTTGTGGGTGAAATACAAAAAGAAGGTGATCAGAAGAGGAATAAGTTGGCAGGAGAAATGTGTACTTCTGTTAATACAGTTCTTTGCCTTTTCTTGCTTTTAAAATGTTATAATTTCAGATACTGTCAGCTTAGTCATACTCTAATCGCTTCTACAAACTTCTAGAATGCATTTCTCTATACTGCTGATGGTTTCGGGCAGTATGGATGCTCTTGGACTTTAAAATACTCTTGACGTTTTCATATCCTTTTGTTAATACCTTTCTTCTTTCTTTTGCTCTGTTTTGAAAAATGGGTGGTTTCAGATTGTCTCTCCTTTCCCTCTCTCAGAAGGCCTTCTCATTGCCCCCTGTCCACCATATCTCCCGTTTACTACTTCAGATCGCACTTACTCATCCCTGTGTTTTTCACTTTGATGTGATATATCAGTTTCTCCTTTCAAGTTAGTTACTGCTCTCCCTGTATACCAAAAATTGGATTCCTTCTTCTAATTGGGTTCTCTGCTTTAATTCTGCAATCAGAATGCTGTGACAAGTCCTTGCACAGTTGAATTGGGAAACTGAAGAAAAAAGGGGAAAAGGAGAACAGTATGTAGGAAGAAGTCTGGAACGATGGCTCTGAAAACATCCATTCTTGCTCAGAATTGCAGTGCTAAATGAGAGTGAAAACAAGAACACTGGATTGTGGGGTGAACATGTAAAGGCAGGAAAATATGTATGGTATCAAAGAGTGGGGGATTGAAAATTAGTCTAGAAGAAAACTAAGTCCCTAAAAATACCTTTGCCTCTCTTTTAAGTAAACTTGTGTTAGTGAATGAGTAAAGATCAGACCATTGGAAAGCTGATGAAGTGAATAAAAGCCTGAACTCTGGATGCTTCTGGACTGCTAAGTTGACAAAAAGCCAGTTTTTCTCAGTTTCCAAAAATAAATACTCAAAATACACCTTTAAGTTGAGAGAAATGTATGGAATGACCAAAGCTGATGTTTCCCTTTTTCCTCCAGCAAAAGAATATTAAACAGGTGGCTAATGACATGAATTCAGTCCAGGATCTGAAGTTGCATGTATGACCTAATAATAAGAATGACATTTGTAATAAATCTAATCCTTTTAGTTAGTTGTTTGTTTGTTTGTTTTTAGTTAATCAGTGACAAACAGTTGCCAGACAAGCAGCTTACCTTTTTCTTCTGAAGCACAGTAAATATTTGACAAAATAAAGCATGCTTTTAGAATTTTAGGCAAGCTCTTTGGATTCTTGACTTTCTCTTGGACTTCCATCCGTACCTTTGGGTGCCATGCTTAGATGAAAAGCTTTTGAAAAAAAGTGCCATGAAAGGAATTGTATATCCTTTTCTCATCACATACTTTCTGAAGTAAGAGGATGTTACATTATTGCTCTCGTTCTCTCCCTTTGGAGGATGCTCTATGGAACTAGCAGACACCCTAAGCTATTTTTCAGTTGTTAATCTCTAAAGAAAGTCAAAAGGTTTACTAAAATTTCCTGTGTTATATGTGGAAGAGGGCAGATTGCATCATCTCTCCTGATGTATGATCTTTCCAGTGTGGACCTCGTCTCAGGGATTGAAGAGTCACCTAGACTGTTTAGAAAGTTTCCTATTTATTTAAAAATACCAGGGCTGTCAGCCTCCTGAGTTTGTAGAGCTTCAGAACTCAAATATGAACTTTGAGTTTTCAAATGGCTGAGCTTGTCTAGATCTTGCTGAGCTTTGGAGGTACTCTCTGAGATGCTTAGGGAGCTGCTCTGTATGCAAGAATTTGTGAACTGTGCTTATTGACCTAGTTGTGGAGTTATTTTCCACACAGATATACTAGGAAGAGCAACAATGAAATCGGTGGAACATACAAGAGGGCATACCAATGGCTTAAAGCACCTCTTAGTAAATCCCTGGAGTATGAAATGTGAGAGCCGAGTGTCAGAGTGTCTTGGCTGACTCTAATTCTCCCAGCCTGCTTGGGAATGGAGCTTTCCATTGTGGATTCTCAAATTGATACTGGGGCTTCTAGTTTTGTGTGTTCTTCTGAAGCGTTAACGCTTCAGGAGGAGGAATGATATTGCTCTGCTGAATCTTCATTCCACTCAAACCAAACATTCCACTTCAACCAAACACAGAAATGGGGAAAGGGAACTGGTTAGCTGGATTATTAAACAGCAGTCCCAGTCTCTCAAAGTGTCAGTCACCGTACCTATTCAGGGCATAGTGGAAGATGAGAGATACTTTACAACCCAGTGAGATTTGGCTCTCAGAATCTTGAATTGCTGTCCTCTTGCAGATTTTTTCAAGGGAGAAGAAAAAAAGTTCTCCCCAACCGGTTCCTTCCTGTAATCTGCTATTTGAATTGAACTCATGTTCTTTTTCTAGAGGAGGGCATAGCTGATCTTTTATTCTAATGTGTGTGCTATTGATGTTTTCAATTTGGGTCTGATCCAATATCTATTGAAGTCAATGAAAAGATTCCCATTGACTGCAGTGGGGGATGGAACAAGCCCTTTGTGAGCTATTTAATAGTATTTTTTACTATCTGAAATTCTTGTACTGAGGCTTTCTGAAAAGGTGATGATTTATTTATGTTAATTGCTGACAAATTCTGTGATGTTTGTGAAATACAGATAATGGATAAAGGGGAGGAAAAGTCTCAAAAAAAAATTTCTTTGCAGTACTTATTATAGTCACTGACAGATAAGATGCTGTACTATATTAATTTAGTCATTACAAAAGATTGGCAATAAAAATATGGTTTTAATAGTGTTTCTCTCTGAAGTTAATGCTTTTCTCACTCTGTCCTTCCTGCAGTATTTCCATTTAATAACTCACGAATCACTTGCACATTGTCATCCTCTAAATTGTGTATATAAGTAAAGGACTCAGTACGATTATGAATCTTCTGTCCTTCTAGTATAAGACAGTTTGGATCCCACTGTAGGACTGTAAGTGCAGGATCAAATCTGGTGCACTGCCGATAAACCTTCAAGCTTCACTCCTCTCTTATCTCTTGGAGAGAAGCTGGACAAAAAAATAACCTTTTGCATTTCTGGTATATATGCTGTTATGAGGCACAATTTGCCAGACACTTGCCCTAATCTTTTTCTTCACTTATAATCTCTTTCCTCTGCACAATGCTTTATGCTGTTTGTTTCACATTTCCATCCAAACCCTGAGGGCTGTACTCCAGGATGTCTTCCCCGTGTAGGTGAGAACTGCCTTTCCTCTGGCTTTGTGTGTCCAGAGGCATTCACTGTCATTGAGCTTGGTTCTCTTGATGATTCTATAGGCTGCTTTGGAATCAGAAGTCATAATAAGAGCAATATTAGAAAAAAGAGCATCCTATGATGCTGCCTTGCACTCAATCAGTTATGCACTGAATATGCCAATCTAGTTGGCTGACTTGTTGAGTAGCTCAACAGTGATGGAAGTGTTGATATGCAGCAGATAGCTATCCTGAATGCCAGTGAACCTAGTGCACATTATTTAACTTCCATACTAGCCCTGCTGGTATCACAAGCTGTAAAACTTGTTTGAAAGCAGGAAAGCAGGCTACTGAATCATATGCAGCCCCAGTTTCAATACTAAGGGTGTTCTGAAGGAAAAGACATAAGCTATTTTTCCAGTGGGGATGTTTATTTTACCTTTAGCTGATTAGATAGACCTAGTTTTATGCTTTGGGTTCTAGCTTAATGCTAGAGGTTTGACAGGTTGAGTAAGTATGACAGGTAGAGTTGAGTCATTCATGTTATTGCCTACCTTGTTTCTGATGCTGAAAATGCTACTTGTTACTGCTGTGAATCCCATTCCAATGAGGAGATGCAGTTCTGCTCTCCTAGCTGTGGCCAGAGGGTCCCCTCATGTATCATCTGAAAATATTCCCAGCAGGTATATTGGGTACCTGTTATTCTGGGTGCTGCTTTCCATCAGCACTGGAGTATCACTAGGCTGGTAACTTCTAGCTGAGTATTTCTGTGCTTCTGATTATGTTCATAATTGACTTTCATGGGCACAGTCCACTCACATGGTTGATAAGCAGATCATTACCTTCTTGTATGTGTAAAAGCAAGAGGTTGTGCTTCCTAACAATTCCACAGAAAGCATGCATGACAAGTATCATTGGCTTACCAAAAGGAACTGATAGAGATTCCTCCATAATGGTTTCATTCTCTTCCCTCTTTTCTCAACTTCTCAGTGCCCAGGAATCTTCCATCTTTCTGAATGAGTTAGTAGTGCCAGGACCATCTCCTTCACTAGAAGACTTGAAAACTTTCTGAGGAATTTTGTCCCGAAGGATGCATGTTGTACAGAGTGAGACTACAAGATAGACCTTGAGAGCATTTGATGTTGTCATGGTTTGATATCCTAGCTAGAATTGTTCTTGCTGGTAACAAGTACTGTTCACTGATTTTCATTTGTCACCATTTATATGGTGAAAAGATACGTGGCAAGGGTCCTCGATCATTTCTAGAGGGGAAAAAAAAAAGAAAAATCTGAGCTTGATAAAAGTGCTTCTGAAAACAAGGACCCTAAGAACTTAAATCTATGATGCACCAAAAGCATATTCATCAGCCTCATTGAAGCCGGTGGCACACTGCCAAGCACTGCTTGCCAAGTATAGTTACTTCACTTGAGAGTCACCCTGTTTCTCTTGAGAATTCCTGCACCAAGGACTGCATATGGATTTTACATTAAACGGTCATTGAATGAAAGATAAACAGTGCTTGGACTCAGGACTTGAGCTTAGGCCTCTCTTTTTCCCTAGAGGATTTCCCAGTTGCTGTTCTACAGAGACATACTTCTACTTTTCCATTTGCTTTAGATCAACAGACTTCAGACTTCTTTTCTGCAAAATGACATTCTGTTTGACTGAGAGTGGAAAACAGACCCTCTCCTCCAGTTTTCCATCCTCAGCCAACACACAGAGTTCAACACACTTCTTTGAGTTTGCGAATGGTGGACTTGCATCCTTTCAGAATTAAGTGGTCCAGGACTGCAACTCCAAATTTTTGATATTTGGGGAAGACGGGGAATAGGGTAATAACTACATTTTCTGCCTCTAAAGATCATAATATCAAACTCAACAGTGAGTAATTGTGTAGCTGTTCTGTGAAGCAGCCTTCTGTGAGATTGGGCTTCCAAACATACCTATTGGAGTAACCCTATCATTGGACTCCTGTGCATTACAAAATAGCCACGGCTAATATCACGGTAGTTTGGGGAATCTGCTTTACAGAACTTTACATGCATAACTGTATGCTCCTTGGGAGGATAGGTGAAGGTCTTGATAATGCACTCATAGGTGTTCATATCAAAATTGAGTAAACATTTTGTAGGTATCTTTGTATTGCTCAAATGTGAGGGGAACTTCAGTGCTCTGGACCTCAAATCTGTGACAGTAGGCTGCATAGCCTTCTTGTTGTTCTTCAAAACCCCTGTGCTTACCTTGTGAGACAATAGATTCATGATGAATGGCCAGCATGGGCAATGAGGCATAAACTCCTCCCTCTTTTGCTCAGAATCCATTAATCTCTGCTCTTGAGACTGTTAATAAGTCATAAAACCAATAGATTTTCACCTCCCGAGTATTTTAAAAGCAGCATGGTGTACTTCCTGACTTGTCTGTCAGTGACCCCTTGTAAATGAAGGCAACCAATGTCGGTATTGTGAAATTGATACTTTTGACTCGGGGAACCCCTGTAATAAACCTGTTGATGAGTACTGATTGTAAACTGCCAGAATTCCTGTTCTATTTGGAAACAGGAAAGGAAGCAAGTGATGGTGCCTTCCAGTGAGCTTTCAATGCTTCTTTTGCATCTTTCACTCACCATTTTCTCCTAACTGCTGCTTCCTGTTTTCCTCTTACACTAGCCTGATTTTTTGCCTCCCTAAAAAAGACAATTAATCCATGGTGTCAAGGATAGGGGGGCTGGCATATTTAGTCTGCATCCACATGGGTTTCACAGGTGTGACCATGAGCACGCGTGAGAGCAGCAAGTTCTTTTCCTAGCTCTGATGTCCCTGAACAGCTAGAAATCAGGGGAACTGCCCAGTACCATGGACAGAGACAGCTTCTCGTATGCCAAGGCATCGAAGTGAACAGCTTTGATTGCTGAGCCAGAGAGGTGGTACTCTACTCAGTGAAGGGAATTCATATAGGCATCCCCAGAGCCGTAGTTACTGGATCTGGTTCATGATACAACTGTCTCTCAGCTGTATTTTACATGTAAATAGTCTAGCAGCGTATTTGGTGCTATTAGGGTTCATCTTGCAACAATCCAGGCCATATTAAGTGAATGAAACATGGCAGCGGAGATTGCCAAGGTGCTGTTAAATGCATCAAAGTATTAATTTCTGGCCAGAATATCAATCCAATCATCCTGGGACTTGGGCATCATGCATTTGAACCACGCTTTTGTATACTTCTGTTCAAAGCTTCTTAGTAAGTACTCTTTTGCTGAGGGTAAGAAATGACTATTGAGGACAACAGTACTTGGTTCTGTGGTCCAAAGACTCCACATGCCTGTCAGTTAGACTGTTTTTCACCATGAACTTAAAAGAGATTTAAGTAACAATTTATCTTACTTAAGTGTCTTCTTCCCAAGTCCTGCTTAGTGATAGGACCTATGGTTGTAGTCCTAAGCTCTGCCATAGGACATGACTATGTAGTACTTTTTGACTTAGGGCTATGAGACCATCAATTAGACGTACTTGACATGCCATTGTGGGTGATTGTAAAAGCATTAGGTCACTCTCAGGGGAGGGCTGTAATAGCATTGCAAATAATTCCTCTACTGGCTTTGATATTTCTTAGTTATCAGGCTAGCTCTGCACAATTGCCCCTGCCTCCAAGTACTGGCTTGCCCAGCTCTGAAGCTTTTTCAGACTTAGCTGAAATGTCTCCCTGGTACACTGTTGAAAATCTGCCCTAGCTAGATATAGGACTTCACTTTATTACACTGACAGTCTGTTGCTGCATTTATTTATAACCTCTGCTGGGTGTTCTAAAGGTCAAACCATTTCCTCACAGAGTGTTTCCAAGTGGGCAGTGCAGGCTATCTCTCTGTGTTACCATTTGGCTACTATACCTTTTCCATTGAATATTAACCTTGATCTCCCATTGCTCGAATGACACTTCCTCCTGTTGGAGAAGAGGGTCCAATTTCTGAGATCTGCCAGGTGATGACATGAGGTAATCCACTGACCTTTATCAAGCACTTGTGTGGAGGACGTAACTGCCAGAGCTTATTCCAGTTTTGTGAGAGCAGTACTATAATCACTATTTGATCTACGCATCTGAAATTCCTAATTCTCATTGTCCAAGGGAGATAGTTCCTGCAGGGAGGGGGGTGGGGTAGGGAGAGTCATCAACACTGGCACATATGTGAAGAAGGAAAAATAGTCATTACTTACCCTATGATAACTATGCTGCTTCCAATTACTGCTGTAATCAATATGGATCCTGTGGCCAAGCTTGTCTTGCTTTTCACTGTCCTTAGTAATACAGACTTTGAATTGTAAAGCTGATGCTGATACAGGGTCATAGCTACCCTGGCCTTTATTCAGTACAATGGGAATTCACGTGTGTGATTCTAATAGACGCACTATTAAAAATAAAATAATGATCACGTCTTGCATTCATGCACATACATACACCTACAGTCCATGTTCACTACAACATTTCAGAGAATCAGTTTCTGTAAATACTTGTTCTTTATTACATGCTTCTGTTTGACCGGAATGTTTATAATATATTGTTAACGTAATACAAAATGCGTCTTGTTGCCATGACAAAACTTGTCTTCTTAAGCAGTGAATTTCCTCCACCTTCTAGAATTATTTTCTTGAAATACTTGCTGTTTTTATTATTGGTGCTTGCTTTAATTACCATTTAGAAATGAACGGAATGGGAGGTACAACGGATTATCATTACTTATATATGCAGCAGTTAAATTCATAGCTTGAAAGCCAAATGTAACAAAATGCCCCACAGCTCTTTTACACTTTGCTTAATACAGCTGTAGAAGAGCCTTAATTCATGTTTATACAATCAGTTATAGAGTATTAAGGCTTCTGAGTGATATGGTGGTTCACTAGCACATAACCTCTATGGGCTCAGTTTATCCTTCCAAGTGTCATCTGAGGGGTGTAACAATAAAAAAAAAACAACAATACAAAGCCTCTCTTTATGGAAAAGAGAATTGCAGGAGGAGAAAGATCCTCAAAGACACTCCATTCCCTGTGTGGCTTTTGCCTAATAACCTGTCTAACATGACTGTAAAACCTCTGCTGCTTCCATAAAGTGACTTTTTTAGAAGGGATAGTGTTAAGACAAATAAAGGGTGTGTATTAGTACATCCAAGATGTTCTGAGCTGCACCTTGTACTTTTTGAGAAAGACACCTACTAGATCAAATACTCCATTGTGAAAATCCACTGTGATGTTCAGATAGAAATTTAGCCCCAGCAGTGTGCAGTATTTCCAGAAAACACTGGAACCTGCAGTTCCTTTTATGAAAGCTCTTCTGTGTTGTTTTGTTTCATTTTTTTGCAAGGCACCAGATACACCATTAATCTCAAAAAGTCATCTGAAATGACTGATAGTTGAGGCAAACTCTTTCTTAATGTGAACTCTTAATATTCCTAATTTTATATCCCTGTACCTTTACTAAGAGGTCATAGTCCTTAGCTGGGGATATCATTTGGGAATGCTGTAGTGTAACTGAAATCTATGACCTCTTAATAAGCACCAGGAGAAAGAGATGGGGATCATTCTACAACATGCCCTGGGGGTGTTTTCCCTTCAAGAAGGCAAGCTGAAACTGTTCAACTTTTTTCTTTCTTTCAGTTTTTTACCTTCAGGGGGAAATTGATCGATTTGGAGATGATTATTCCATAATCTCTGAATTTTTCTTCTTCTACACTGCAATGGGAACTCCTTGAAGTTTAAAGGCGTTATGTCTCCTGTGTGC
Source organism: Tragopan temminckii (assembly GCA_028571105.1). NCBI lineage: Eukaryota > Metazoa > Chordata > Aves > Galliformes > Phasianidae > Tragopan > Tragopan temminckii. The sequence continues at coordinate 42,670,702 of JAOWBP010002052.1, read as the reverse complement.
ACTATGGAGTGAACCCAAGGAGTTTGTGGGGACAGCAGTTCTTTTAGCACAGATAGAGCAATAGTAGGCAAGTTTGGAACTGAAATACCAGGAGAGTATGGACAGAAAATGGTAAATTTTTAGTTAAATTTGGTTGACTAAGTGTCATCACTTATCTCAATGGATGCTTCATTTGGGATTTATTTTGGGGTAAGAAACATGGGATTTTCCTAGAAATGTGGATATATAGAAGACATGTTGAAACTGAGATTTCTCATAGTAAATTGAGGGAAACTAGGAAGGTTGAACTGGCAGTCGACTTCCAAAAAGCTTGAACATGTCAAGGAGTATTTGATACTGATTAAATAATAATATGAAATGCTGGAAAAGTGATCTATGAATTTTGGATTAAATTTACTCTTTAATATAGTTTATTAAAATTATGTTAAGTTTGTACACATACAAATAAAGTGATTTAATATTTTTGTCTGCAATATTTATGAAGCGCATGAAATACAGTAAATTATTTCGCCTGTGTATAAACAAGGATAGTATGTTTTTGGAACAGGGAATAAATTGCAGTGCTTCAGAATGTCTTTAGAAATAAAACTCTGTATAGGGTGGTGCCGTGGACTGGCACTTCATCGATATGTATAATATATGGAAGGTCATTTTAAATTTCATAAAAATACCTGCCACTGACTTATTACCTCCCTAGCCATGACCAGAAGTGGTGTCTCGCGTTTGTTTTAGTGCTGCATCCCAGCAGGAAGTGCAGCCTAATGACTAGAGGAAGGTTGGGTGACTCATGCGGGGGAGGCTGGAGAGGGGTCAAGTTTTCCAAGTACTTTACAAATCTACCAGCTGTAAAAGTGATGGATAGGGAAATGAAACGGCAGTTGCTGATTTACCTTTCTCTGACAAATGTAGGCTTCAGCATGTGAGTGCATAACACATAAATTTTTCTGTTAACACATAAATGAACATTATTTTTTTTTCATATGTATGCATTTATTTCTCATTGCTATTATCTGATTTCAGTATGTGGTCAGAAGTGATGCTTGGATTTTTGCAAAAATCTAATGTGTTTGATCTTTCCTGTACAATCAGTTTCTAAGCAACACATCCTTTGTCCTGAACTGTTTTAATATGTCAATAACCGTAGGTTTCTGTATTATTCTAATTATTCTTCTAAACTGCATTTCAAATACTTTGAACGCTTTTAATGTTTGCTTTTGTTACAACGTTATGACTAGAATATTTTGCATTACAGGACAGTCTTTCCTTTCCTAAGAATCTGTGTAACCTGAGTGGAGAATGTTTTTCAATTTAAGTCCATCAGTTGCTGGTTTTAACCTTTGCTTCACCAAGACCAATGGAAATGTCATTATTATGTTCATTGAGGGCAGGATTTCTACTAGTGAGTTCAAATACTCTTTGGATTGTGTGATTGCTCTCAGGATTTTTCTCTGTGTCACTCAGATCTCTGCCTTTCCAACACTCTTTTCAAAATACTCAGTATTTAACAAACGTACTTCCAAATAGCTTTTCCAAAAAAGCTGACAGTCAGTGTTATTAACCCTGTAGTTACAAGTGCTTTCCCATGGTTCATTAGTCTGAAAGCTGTAAAGCTTCCCTTGTCTGCCGTGACGAGAGCTTTCAAAAGCAGAGGCTGAGGAAATGAAGAATAAGGTTTATCTCATTAAAAGTAGATACTGCCACTTCTGTGACCTTCTCTACCTGTCATTGTCTTTGATTTTTCTCTTGTTATTTGGTATGCTTATTCTTGCTGCTGAGGCTCTACTTTTTTTCTCCTGTTATCTTTATACTTTCCATGCTCTTACTGAGTGTTTCTGGAGGTGTTCTTTTATTTCTATCATATTTTCAGCTATCAGCAGGTCAGGTATCCCTGCAGTTCTCCCTTTGGCTGAGGAGGGTGGAGATTATTTTCTCCAGTGCTTCAGTATCCCACTGTGTCTCTCCTTCTTGTCTGTTCTCCCTCTTTTTTCACTCTTCACTTTTCCATTGTTTGTTCCCTTTTTGCCTCTAGGATCTCCAGAATAGTGCTACTATTCCAATTGGGTACTTCAGTAGGAACAGCAGACTGCAAAACCCATTCGGTATACTTAGTTTCATTCTGCAGCCTCTGCTGGACTAACTTTATACTGCCTTTTGTAGGAACCAAAAACATAGATGCTGTACGCTCAGGTCTACAGCCCATCTTGTTATTTGCACCGTCATTCATTATGGTGGTCTCTTTCTTGATTTGGTCACTTTTTAACCATTTTTATTAACATTCTGACTTCTGTCTAACACTTCCTATACCGCAGTGGATAGCACTGAAAATAGCGCATAATATTCCCAAATTGTGGGAACATTTGTCCTTCATAGCATGTTTGGTAAGCTACACAACTTGTATTTTTTGTCATGTAATAGGCATATTTGACCCTGATTTATTGCTGAGGATGAGTTTGCTTATGTTGAGTTGGCTTCACAAGAAGCTATTGACTTTTCTGTTGCATTTCAGTTATTGGTCAGTGCCAAAAGTGCTTGAAATAACTTGTGCAGTTCTCCTCTATGGGTGTGGAAATAGGCCCAATACAATTTAAAGACTAAGTAAGTTCTACCTATTGCAAAATTCATAGGCTTCAGTACAAAATCAAAGAAAAATTCTCTCTGCTGTAAGTCCCACAGATCTTTTCATAGAACATTTTTGAAACTACACCTCAGTTAGTGGATCTGATGACGTGAGCGTGGTGAAAGGGGATACCAGATGTAACTGGTTAATAAATAATTGTTCAGTATGTCAGTATTGTTTTTCACATGTGGGACAAGCTTTACATTTGATATGCCTTAAGAACTGTACAATACCTCTCAGTCTCTCTCTCTATGCTCTGAATCTTTTTTACAACTATTTATCTACAGTACCATGATAGGTCGCCAATGCTGCAAAAGATAGCAGCTAAGACCCATGAGACATAGTAGGGGGAGACAGGAAGCTCTGGCCAAGAATAATGTGGCAAACCTCCTGCTCTTGTGAAAAATGCCACAGGATCTCTGCTGCCCACAAAAAGCAGATTGCACTTCAGTTTCTTAAGGCATAATGGGTGGATTGTTTTATGCACGCACTGCCAAAAAATGGCCAATGCTTTGTTTTTCAGGTGAGTCATATATGTGGGAGCTGCATGTTTCAGAATGGTATCGTTCTCCTTTGTCAGTCCTTCATTTTGGATGCAAATGTCAGTATGGTCACTTCTATAAGATGTGGGGAGGCTGACTGTGGTGTCCCAGCCATTGGTAGAGAAACTGCTCCCACATGCAAGGGCTTTAAGTCCCACACCATTCTGAATCATGGAGTCGAGGAGGCGGTTCAGGGTAGTGTTTAACCCTCATCCTGGCCCTCCCTTTTCTCCTTACCTCTGTTCTCTGGGAGTTCTAGCACAATATTTTGACTTGTGAGCCCAGAGGGTTGACTATGTGGCAGACACTTAAGGTAATTATGGGCTTACTTATACATTTTACTGTCAAATTACGTGATTTTCGATAGAGGGCATAATGTATGCTTTCTAATACACACTCTTTGAGGCTTGGGGGTTCTGCCTCCTTTTAGATAGCTTAAAAGTCAAACCACGTGTTGTTACAGACCTCGGTACAATTGCCATGAAACGTGTATAGCATTCCTCCCTTTCCTTCCATAACATTCTAGGCTGTATTAATGAAGAATGCTCTGTGGAAGAAAAGATTTATCTGAGATTTTTTACTGTAATATGTGGAATGTGTTTACTAAACTGTGGAAGCTATTAGGGGTACAGGAAATGTTGCGTGTTTTGGTAGTCAGTATGCTCTTAGTGAACTGAGACATGGAATAATCATTCTTCCATCAGCCAAGTGTAGTAAGTGTGGTTTGCAAACCTAGTATTATTTGCATAGTTTATAGGCTCGCTGGTTACGAAGTATATATTTTTATCAGGACTATGTGTGTCCTTCTGAGGAGGGGAAATGGGCAGAACAGAGGAAGTCATCTTTTAGAAACAAAAAAACATTAATTATTTTGCTATTGACTAAAATTAAATTTTGATTTAACATTGCAATTGCATATGTTGATGACTGGAATTTAGGAAATGCTACTTTGAGTGTAAAATTCGTTCTTAACATTTCTCGTACTCTTATGGAATTGACTTCTTTTTGAATGGGAAAGAGACATGTTTCTTCAGCAAGCATCTTTTGCATCTTTTTATAGAAAAAGATACTCCAACTTCTGACTGACTCTAAGTTCATCATAGTATCCTTTCTACATCTTTCTTATGAATTGTTTTACATGCTGAATAAAAGGGCCTTCGTTCTTACTGCTTCTCAATAAGTAGTTAAATCAGATTGAAAGAAGAATCATTTTAAGTTAGTTTGCATTTTAGCTTTAGGGACATATCTCCTATAGATGACTTTTCAGTTGTTTTTTGTCTAATGGTATAAAGGTATTGTATACTAAAGATCCAATATGATGTATGTTTCAAATTAAAACATGATTTGCAATTAACATTTTCACTAGCATTTCATCTGTGAGGAATATTAGGAGTCTTCATTACTTTTTCTCAAGAAATGTTTCATCAACTCCCAGGTCCAAAAAATATCTGTTTTTGTACATGAATAGCTATCATGCACTCGTGAAGTGTTTCTAAAATAACATGTAATGTTATATTATCATTTAAGTAAAGACTGTAGCATTCTCCTTTTCCAGACCTTACAAGCATAATCAGGCATGCAGTATTTTACAAAACACTAAGACTGTCTGGACAAAATGCTTTCAGGATCTCACAGTTCAATCCCTGCTTTTATTCTCTTTTTAATGCAGACCTGGCTCAATATAGGTAGTTCAGTTGAAGTTCATGCAGTGAGTGGATTTATCATTCAAAGATGAGTGGCTAAGTAAAGTTACCTCACCTTAAAGTTTGCAGCTCCAAAAGTGATCTCATAAAATGTGTCCTCATATGTTCTTTGGCTCTTTCTATCAGCTAGAGCAGGAAGAAAGAAAGTGAGAATCAGATTCCTTCTTTCCAAACTAAGGCACGCTGTGTAGTCTGTTTTCCCCCTTGATATTTAAAGTTGAACCCAGTCATTCAGCCTACTTGTTAAATATTCTAAGTCTTATCTTTCTAAACTTTTGTCTTCTTTCTTCACTTTTCATTTAGTTCTTAAGTTTCTTACCTTTCTTCCTTTCTGTTTAATGTTTCCTGACACCATGGAAGAATCTTGTCCTGGTAAAAAGGGAAATGTTTCTATTTGATTGCTGATAAGCAAATTAATGCAAGAGTTTGCTCCTTTAAGAAGAAAATAAGTTTAAAGTCCACTGATTTCTTCTATTGTTAATCCATGAGTGGATGTTAAGCTATTTAAAATGATTGATCCTAAAAAGCCAGCCTACGTGAAAGCAGATTCACAGACTTCACAGTTGAACGTGGAAGGGACCAGGCAATAGTAGATGAATTAGACAAATTGCTATCCCTTTTTGTAAGTAATCACTTGCAGTCAGAATCTTCTGGTTCATGCAGATAATGAGGAACTTCAGTGTTTTCATTCAAACAGACACAGTTCTTTTCTTCTTCTACATTTTTTTTTTCTTTCTTTTTAATAATTGGGAACTTTATTTCTCCTTTGCACTCACTGGTGAGGAAATACTGAATGTGCCTCTCTTAAATCCTTCCTGTCTGGGGTTTAACTCCCAATGCAACTCTATCTTTTTGCCTTACAGCCTTTGATGTGTTTATTCTCACACTATCTCAGTAAAGTTGGGGAGATCTAAGGGTGCTTAAAACTTAAATTTAAAAAAAAACTTAATCACTTAAGATGAGATATGGGTGCTCACATCCAAAGCTGTGACCCTGAAAAGCTTTGCTGAGCTCTTACCTCCTCAAAAAGATACTCTTCTGGCACACTTAATGGTCTCGTTTCATCTTGAGTGTAGAAGTACTTTTTTTTTCTCTCTCTAAGCTATGGACAACATGTACAGTAGTCCCACACTGAAAAGCAGTAAACTTCAGTGAAGATTTTAACTTAGCAGGTAAAGGGGTAAAAGTAAACGATTTCACAGAATATTAATCTTTTTCACATTGTCTCTCTCTTTTTTTTTTTTTAAGCCATTCCAGTACTTGTTCCGGCTGTCAGTGAAGGAATCTTTTGCATATCAGTGAAATGATACACCAAGAAATTGTTATTCAGGAATACTCCTCTTTCAAATTTGAGGGGCTTGAAGATGCACAGGCTATTTCAAAAAGAAATCTAACACATGCAAGGTGGATACTAATAATGCTACCTTTCTTGTTAAGGTTGTTCTTAAATAGTATCATGAGGTTCCAGTGCAGGAAATGTTGCTGGAGATCCTCTGGAGAGGAGCGAGAAATGGAGGATGTGAAGAGAACATTTTTTTTGTTCTGTGGTGTTCAGTGGCGTTGAAGTGGTGTTTTCACTGTTCTGTGAAGATCTCAGTTTTTCTCTTTGGCTTAGATAGGAAACGGTATGGATAAATGACATTCCAGGGATGAAATTACTGGTAGAATGCACAAATCCTAATTTAATTGAAATTTTAAGCTAGCTTTTTCTGTATGTTAGTTATGTCAGTACTGTTACAGAGAAGTAAGACGTGGTGTGTGCACGTACTATCAGTCACTTCCACAACAGATTTCCGTATAGCTGTAATTGTATTCAGAAGTGAATGTTCTATTTGAGATCTCAAATACTGATCTTAGTAACTCAAAGTAGAAGATAAGTTTTTAATGATTAGAGGGTGGCATCTGTTAACTCTAGCTGATTTGTGTACCTTAATTTCATGTAAATTTATACAAATGATTTGAAAATAGGCATGCATCAATGTATAGCCCACATTTGATATGCTGACCGTAATTGCTACTCTTTTAAATTACGTTTTTACATTGTTAAATGATCAGAGGGCTGGAGCACCTCTCCTATGAGAAAAGGTTGAGAGAACTGGACTTGTTTAGCTTGGAGAAGAGAAGGCTTCAGAGAGACCTCATTGTGGCCTTCCAATATTTGAAAGGAATGTATAAACAGGAGGGGGAACGGCTGTTTACGAGGGCAGACAGTGATAGGACAAGGGGGAATGGTTTTAAACTAAGACAGGGGAGGTTTAGGTTAGATATTAGGAGGAAGTTTTTCACACGGAGGGTGGTGACGCACTGGAACAGGTTGCCCAAGAAGGCTGTGGATGCCCCATCCCTGGAGGCATTCAAGGCCAGGCTGGATGTGGTTCGGGCAGCCTGGTCTGCTGGTTGGTGATCCTGCACATAGCAGGAGGATTGCAACTAGATGATCATTGTGGTCCTTTTCAACCGAGGCCGTTCTACGATTCTATGATTACTTGCAAATGGCTTTCCAGTCTAAGAAATTTTGTATGTGTGTAAAATGTCTTCTGGGGAAGAAATCAAAGGATATTAAATCATGTAAGCAAGGTGTAGTGGAGAACATGTTTGCTAAAATCCTTAATTGCTGAATGAATATCTTAATGGCTGAAAAGATGTGGAGGTGTCCAAGCCCCTTGTCACTTTGCACTGAAAGTTAACAGAACAGTCCTCTGTTCCTATATTTCCACCAGCACTCAGTTTAATTTATGAAACTTAGAAGAGTTTAATATTTCATGAATAAATGTGACCAGGCAAAACAGTGAACAAGATTGTATCTGTGTGCTTTTAAGGAATAGTGAAAGTAGGATTAGCATCGAAGTTGAGGTAATAAAATTTCTCTAAATTTCAACATAATCACCTCAAAATACTCCACAAAAATAAACTTTTTCTCAAAAAGTAGAAGTTAGGTATTACTGTGGTAGTCTTCTTCAGCCTTTCATTTGCTGTTACTTATTGATGTTTGCAATAATAAGTAATGAAGTAAATACCTGAGGAAAGGGCCATGTATTCATCATAGTAAAAAGATTAATTTGGGACTCTAAGCTAAATATGCAAGTCTGCTGAAGTGAAGGGAGGCTGTACCCAATAGATCATGAACATTGAGGCCCCTGTAATGTTAGCATTACCCAGAATTTTCCATCGTGGTCTGCAAATCAAAAGGGAAAAGGGAGATTAATAAGAAAGCTATATCACATAGAATGGGGTAGATTTCAGCACAAAAATCCTTGCAGTAGTGAGCAGTAACTGTGTTAAGTCTGTATCCTGTGGTCCGACATAGAGTTGTATTAACTTGTGAGCAAACAAACTCTTTCTCAGGATGCTGCTTCTGTTCCAGGGCTGGCAAGATCCCCAGTAACTTGAGTGTTTTTTCACTTGCTTTAATGCACAGTGCGGATACGCCAAGTCTGCGTATTTGATTTGCAAAGGACAGAAATGTGCTGGTTTTTCACTTAGTTGTTGATGTTGTATGTTGTCTGGATAGCATGACAGTCCTTTCATAGATTCAACTCTTTGAAATATGAATTTCTGTAGTTTCACATCTGTGTCCTCTGAACTTGACAGGTGACTGAATCCAGAAGACAGGCTTTTTTTTTTAGTCACTGCAGACGGAGGTGTTGTTAACTTGGAATGTGTTGCTCAGACTGTTGGATTTGTTTGTTCACTGTTGGCCTCTGCTGTAGGTTAGAAAAGTGTACAGGCAGCTTTCTGAACAAGGGAATGGAATTCAGTCTGTTAGCACAGTCACACACTCATTACAGTGTTTCATTTTATATTCCATTTTTCCTTGTTAATTTGATCCTGTCAGTAGTTAAAACCAGGTAATTTGATCCAGAAATGATGTGAATCATCTATGGAGAATTGAAGCGTACGGAAATTTAACATGAAAGAGAGACCTGTCTTGCACCTGTTTTTCTGCACCAGTATACAGTGACCCTAGAGAAGTTAAACAAGGAATTTTCTTTTGAAAAAGAAGGCAGAATTTCTGCATGATATTAAGGAGAAAAGAGCCTCGGGGAGGATCTTTCAATCACTCTGAGCTGACAAAATGCTCCAGAGCAGCACAGTCCACTTTTTCTGTCACGTTGAAGAATGAAGACACAGTTCAAGGGTGTGCTATTAGAATCACCAACCCAAACTTCAAGTGTGTGTGTGATGGAGAGGACCCTGCTGTAGACAGCTAGCTCAGCTTCTCATTTGTAGTAACTTGAGAATACTAACAGGCCTTTTCTTGAGATCTTATTAAAGACAAGGCTCAGAAAATTCTTGAGGAAATTTGAATCATTGAATTATTTATCATTATTTTAAAACTTGAGCATACTGACTACTTTTTAAATATAGAAAACAAAAACAAAGGAGAATAACCTGCTGAAGTATAGGCACTTCTGCCACCTTTATTAGCACCCTGTGCCTCGCTCAGGTGGTGTTCATAGTTACCAGGACTACTATATGACTTGTGCCTTGAGGACATCTACGGTGCTTGTGAGACAAGACTTTATGGAGCAGACTCGCACAGTACTCTGCTTCAGAAAAGAAGTGATTGCTGGCCATAAGAAATCAAAAGGGAGCATTACATTACTTCCCACTGCAAATGTGATCTGGACCAACAAGCTGTAACCTGCACTGACCAAAAAATTAGCCTCGCCACTGTATTTTAAGGGGGAAAAGCATTTTTTGGTAAGATGTAAGGCAATTCCTCTCTGTAAGTGTGGGTGATTGCCATATCATCAGAGATAGGGTGAGTGGGAAACTACAGAATGGTTCTAGTCAGCTACTTTTTGTTGCATCTTTGTAATTGATCAAACGTGTGTTTTGTCAATGTGAGAACAGAACGAACAAAGGAGATCCTACATAGTTCTCAGTGAAGCAGATAATCTTGGTTCACCGAGCATTATATAAAAATGAAACACTTTTGATATCATGGTGTGATGAATGCTTGATTTTGACTGCACGTGGGGAACATGCCCCCTCCTCCTTCAGCCACACCGCTGAGTATGACACCTACAGCTTCCATGACTGAAGAGACTGAGCAACACATCGTAAGGGAGGAAGACGTGGTGAAACCTCAAGGTAGGCATTTATAGTCTGTCATGACAAAAAGCCTTGTGCGAGAACAAATACGTATGCTTATTTTTTTCAGTTTATAAAACTGTGTCTGCCAGGGTTTGTAAAAATGGGAGCAGTAATTAGGATCAGTATGAAAATGCCATTTAAACTCTCTACAGTTATCCCATATCTCAAACATATGATGTGTGACTCCCATCCACAAGAAGGGTCGTAAGGAGGAAACTGCAGGCCCATCAGCCTGATGGTGCCAGGGAAGTTTATGGAGCTGATCATCTTGAGTGAGATTACATGGCATGTGTGAGGCAACCAGGGGATCAGGCCCAGTCACCATGGGTTTGTGAAAGGCAGATCCTGCTTGACCAACCTCATCTCTTATGATCAAGTGACCCACCTGATGGATGAGGGAAAGGCTGTTGACATAGTCTACGCAGACTTCAACAAAGTCTTTGACGCTGTCTCCCACAGTATGCTCCTAGAGAGGCTGGCAGCCTGTGGCTTGGGCAAGTACACTCTGATGGGTGAAGAACTGGCTGGAGGGCTGGGCCCAGAGAGTGGCGATGAATGGAGTTATATCCAACTGGCAATTGGTCATAAGTGATGTTCCCCAGAGGTTGGTATTGGAGACTGTCCTGTTCAGTAATGTTGATGACCTGGACAAGGAGATTAAGTGCACCCTCAGTATGTTTGAGGTGACATCAAGAATGGAGGAAGTGTTGATCTGTTTGGGGGTAGGAAGGCCTGGCAGTGGGATCTGGACAGGCTAGATAGCTGGGCTGAGGCCAGTTGGATAAAGCACTGGAACAAGCTGCCCAGGTAGGTGGTGGAGCTACCATCCCTGGAGCTATTCAAGAAACGTTTAGATGTTGTACTAAGGGACATGATTTAGAAATGTTGGTGGTACGTGGATGGTCGAGCTGGATGATCTCGGAGGTCTTTTCCAACCTTGGTGATTCTGTGATTCTATATGTAGGTTGCTCTGAAAGTAATGCCTCCTATTTATTTCCTTGGAAACTACAACAGATACAAAGAGCACAATAACACTATTTTATACAGCTAATTCTCCGTTACAAAACACTATTTTTTTCAGCAAAGTCACCACCATTAACCAGTTTGTGTAGATAAGCAGATTAAGATATTCTTCATTTTGTAGTGTGACAGCAGTACATTACTGTCCAGAACGTGGCTTGTCTTTTGTTGAAATGCACCACCCAGCACCTCACTGTGCTCACATCCACTGTTTGGTCTCTATAAACATTCATTAAGTGTCAATGAATGTCGATGAGCGTAATTTTTTTCCTCAAGGAGGAGCTCTGTTTCTCACCTTTGCTTCGTATATACTTCCACATCAGACACCATTTTGTCAGACATTGCCTCTGCTGCCATCTCTCACACAGCAACAAAATGTAATGGCATACTGGCAGAAAGGTTTGATTTATATTGCCCTAACACCAATATCCGCATCTGATGTCATGGGCCAACATCATGAAATATGAGGCATTACTTTCAGAGAAGCTCTTTTATATTTCATAGTTTTCTTCCTTTTTTCCTTTTGTCCTCTAGCACATCTTAGCCAGTGCACAAACCACACCAAACTGGCTCTCCAGCATCAAATCTAAACTGTGCTGAAATACGGGAAATGGAATTTATGCAATTGCAGACTTTACAGAGGATACCCGCCAGCTTTTCAGAAGCTGACCAGAGTAGCACTCTTTGAGCAGACCCCCTCAAGAAATATGTCTTCTGTCATAGGCCCCAGCTTAGGTGAAACTAGTGGATAAGAACAGCAGAGCAAGCTATGGCTGAAAGGAATATGAGAGTAAAAGTAGATGACACAACACAGAGCAGTGATGTTCCTTCTCTAAAACTGTATTCATTGATTAGACTTCTGCATCTGCAATCAGCTGAAATTTTGAAGTGTCTGTAGTAATCAAGTTCTGTAGGAGAATACAGCAGTAATCTATACTTCAGTCTCTACATCAAGTCATGATAGCGTCTGATGTTGCATCATAGAATCATAGAATGGCTTGGGTTTGAAGAGGCCTCAAGGGTCACCTAGTTCCAGCACCCTCACCCCTTGCCTTGGGCAGAATTACTAACTGCTGTGATAGAATCATAGAAAGGTGTGGGTTGGAAGGGACTTCAAAGTCCCTTCCAGTTCCAACCCCCCGTCATAGGCAGAGTTCCCAACCTCTTGATTAAGCTCTAGATCAGGTTGCCAGGGCCCTATCTAGCATGGCTTTGAATACTTCCAGAGACAACATCCACAACCTCTCTGGGCAACTTATTCCAGTGCTTTGCCACTCTCTGAAAAACTTCTCCCCTCACATCTAATCTAAATCTCCTCTGCTTTAGTTTAAAACCATTTCTCATTCTCCCATCACCATCTATCCATGTAAAATGTTCATTTCCTTCCTGTTTATAATCTCCCTTTAAAGGCTATTTGGCCATTATTTTTTCCTGGATAGCCAGAAACACAAAAGCCCAGTGGGATCACAGCCCACCACCACAGAATTCAGGTGTATTTGCCCCTTTAGAAAAGTCAGCATGGTCTTTCTTGTGCCTCTGGGAACTAAATTTGACTCACTGCCAGTACTCTGGGCTGTACTGAATGGCTCGTCTTCCCCTAAATCTTGGTCCTGGAAAAGCACGCATAAATCATTCAGTGTTACAGACAGAAATCAGAATAGTGGCGAATCTGCTGGCCATTTCTTCATGTGTGCAGTGGCCAGGAAGGATGATGTCAGGAAACTGCTTGGTACCCCACAAGAAAGCACTTCTGGGCGAACAAGCAGTAGTCATCTTAGAAGGAAAACAATAGTTGGAGTCACTGTGTGACTCCATACATTATTTCTTCTGTGCCCATGGGACCGCAGATGAGTCAGCAACAGTTCATGGTTTGTAGTAACAAAAGTAGCTGACAATTGTAACAAAATCAGTATGGATGCTTGGTTCTCATCCAGGGCCAGCGGGAGGTTCTCAACCAACAAAGCCAATGCAGTCTAGTCTATCAGGACATCTGTTGCTTATGAGGGGAGCGATGTAAACAAAGAACAGCCCTTTCTTGTTTTATCTGCTCATTAACAATGTGGTGCCTTGTGAACAATAAACATACAGCGTGTGTTAGTTACTGACTTTGGTGCTGATTATACTGTTGTCAGATAGGAAGTCTCTTGTTTTAAGATACTTACCTTGTTGTGGGGATATAGGACAGGAGTGGGCCTGCACCACTGAGGTGACCAGCTATCCCAGAGTATGTTATCACTAGTGCTCCATCAGCAGTGTAATGTTGGAGTATCTCACTCACAGTGAAGTCTCTACTGAAAGAGGGAAGCCAGGACTATATTGGGCCACAGGGAGACAGCAGATGATGCTGAAACTTCACCAAAATGCCCTTGTGGGAGCAAAGTATTTTTAAAATAAAAGATAAAAGCTCATTTGGTATACTGCAGAGGAAAGTTCTCTCCAACCTGATGGGAAAATTCCTTTCCTGAACTCCTTATTAGGTGATTGATTCAACACTCTGGGTATGGGTAAACACTGCCAACAGGCATCCAGGGTGAGAGGAGAATGTCCCTCCCACACTTTGTGCTAACTGTGACCAATCTCCATTACTCTTTAAGAAGATGAGAAAAAAGCTTTGCAAGTCAAGTTATACAAGTCAAGAAAAAGAAGAAATGTTTCTTGGTTCTAGCAGTTACTCCCTGAATTATGGAAAAGAATGGAGAGACAAACAATTTTCAAGCCCCATTTTGACTCTTGTGCCCAAGCACAAGAATAATTCATATACTTTGCATCATCCCTCTCTCATCCAGATGAATTCCAGCTAGTTGAGTGGAGCAGACATTGCCTGAGAGAGAGACTGTGTTATGCATTTATGGGAGCTGGGTCCAAATTGCCCCAGGCTTCCAGTGTCACGTGGGACTTACCATTTCACCAAATTTCTTCAAAAAATTCTATTTTTGTATTGTTGTTCCCTTTTGCTTACCATTTGGTGTCTTGGTTTTGTTGTGGTTTACATAGTGATTTGAAAGCAAACAGCACCAAAATCTTCAGAGGGTTAAATGTTAACCTTCAGTGATTGTGTAGAAGTCCCTTTGACCTCAGGAAGAGGTAGAGTAGAGAGTACAGCCTTGTGTCTTGCAGCCCTCAGGCAGTAGTTAGAATTTGTTCTAATTAATGGAGTCTCTAGTAGGAATTATTCTGCATTTCCCAAATACGCAACCCATGAGTTCTTCTGTTGGTTTGTTCTTCTGTTTTAATAGGAGTTTCAGACATTTCCTGTAGGCTTTCAGAGGAGAAGTCGTATCAAGTGCATTATTCAGTATTTTAGGCTGCACTCATCATTGCATTCTTTGTAATCAAAGCACCTTTTTCGTTATTGTGTATATTCATAAACTACAGACAGCATGCAGTACGTAGATTTGGCTGCTTTTCCATAGTCGCTCAGAAAATCGTAAGCAAAATTGCTTTTCATTTTGCCTGACAGCCAGTTTTAATTTTATTCATCATTTTATCAGATTATATAACATTTCTGTTGTGTGCAACTGTCTTCACACTGCTTTCCTCTCTCTTCCTTTTTTCCCCCATTATGTTTATGCTGAAAATATGAAAACAACAATAAAGAAGAGACCAATAATAGCTTCCTGCAGTAAAAAGGGCTTATTAAAAGGATATTTTCTGCCTGGGTGAAAAAATTCCTTGAAAAAATCATAAATACTTTATAACACACAGAGCTACACTTTTATTGTCTTCAGAAGTTGATTGTCAAGAGAAGCCATTTGAAAAAAAAATACAACACAAAAATGTCATATTTAAAAAAATAATTAGGTGAGTTTTCTTCACGGTCCAATTAGGCATATTCCAGATGAAACGTCAAAAAAGGATTGAGTAACCATACAACAGGTGAGAGCTTTAAAATCAGTCTGATGACAAAGCAGACATACTTTCATTTTCTAGAGAAATTGCTAATACTGTAACATCCAATGGGCTTGGTTTTATTACATGTTTACAGGGCTCTTCATTGTGGTCTCAGCAATATGAGGAGCTCTGCAAGCATGCAATAAAAACTGAACAGACTTGATGTTAGCGCTGTTCATTGGTGTCCCTTGTAGCAGGGAACTTCTGTTTAAATAACTGCTGAAGGTTCATGGTGTGCTCCCTAACCTTAGATTCAAGCGATAAGGAGCAGAAGGAGGATCTTTCTAGTAGAGTTTTCAGGTTGTGTTTTCTATAAGTGCATAAAATCTTTTATTTAAGATATCCAAGATTTGCTGGTAAGGATGATTCATAACTGAAGTCCAGTTTTCCTTTGGGATTAGGCACCAGTGTTTGTTTTTTGTTTTTCTAGCATAGCAACTGAATTTCATCATTCATTTTGTCATTTAGCAATAGAAGACAACTTCACCAAAGAAGCTCACAGTACAAGTAAAATTGGAAGTAAATGGAAGCCATATGTTGTTTCTATAATTTCCAAGATTAAGAAAAAGCTATAGTTCTGGCTACATAATTTTTAATGGAGAGAGAAGTACGCTCTCTTATCAACAGTCTTGAGTTTTAAGTTTTTAAAAATAGTTACTTATTTTATTAATGGTAGTTTGAGGAACGCATTATGCCCAAAGTGTTCAGAGCAAGGTTGTTGCCTGGCAGTAATCCATTTCTTAACTTATGTACAACTGTGGAGTTATTAATGCTAGTCAGGTTATGTGCAAGGATTCAGGAAAATTCTTTATTCCTCATTGACTCCTGACAGTTATTGTACCTAGGAACTGGGTAACGTGTTCTGAAGTGAGCAATTATGGAAATGTTTACTTCACTGGCTGCATGTAAATGTGTGCAGAGAATGTACCAGAATTTTTCCTTGGGGGTATTTAATTCTCTCCAGGGCAATGAAAATCAAATGATTTCTTTTTTTTTTTTTTTCTTTTTTTTTTTTTTTTTTCCAAAGCTGGGATGTTTTTTTTAAGTGCTATAATGCAGCTGAATAATGATGAATGCAGTAGACAGAAAAGAAATAGAGAGAGAACTACCAACAGATCTGGAAAACAAATTTTAAGGTGGAAGCTAAAATCAAAAAGGAAAAAAAGGGCCGGGGAGCAGGGGACGGCTTGTGACATTCAAGTTTGCTGTAAAAAGGGTGTAAAATACATACTCAAGTATTCCGGAGTAGTACACTGCATGTAATACATCTGTTTTTAAAGAACATAAGCGATTGGCTCAGTATTGTTCACATTGGAGGGCATCACATTTGCTTGTTAATTAAATGCAGTACCACTGCTTACTGTCCTTGAGCAGTTGGGGGGAAATACCCAGTATATATACATATCTATGAAATTTCTACAGTTGGAAGTGAATCCCATGCAAATTAAAACCAGATTGTTACTGCACCTTTTAATGCCACTCTCCCCTAGTATTTCACCAGTACTTCTGTTTAGCCATTGAGAAAAGGAAACTGGTTTACTGAAAGGTGAATGTACAGCTTCTTAGAGAAATTGAATGGGATGTTTTCGACTCTGAGATTTTTTTAAAGCCAACTCAATCTGCACATATACATTAGGGTTGTATATAAGCGGTCTGAACTGAAATCCTGGAAAATGTTACATATTATGTAAGCTGTGCATGAATCCAAACTTACAGTGTACTCAGTGCTGACTGCTTGCCAGAAGAAAACTGAATTTACTTCTCTGGGCTTTCTGAATAAGATTCTTAATTATATCAAAGTGATTTTGGAAATCAGGAGTTTTCACATACTGTTTTACAGTAGTGAGAGTAAATATTAGTTTGAATTGGCCTCAGTGGTCATATGCCTGTCATTAGGCTAGAATTGGATTACATTAATTAAAAAAATAGTTGCTGACCTTTCTGCTCTAATTTTTGGTGTGTATTTTTCCTGAATTTCTTAAGAAAGGGTTTCATAAAAAGGGTTTTATGTCTTGCAGAAAATTGAGTTTTGTAGACATTACCTAACTCTTGATTTGTCACACTGGGATCAATAACATTTCGCTGCTCTTAAACACACAGAATCACAGGGGACACATAATGTTTTTTATAAGTGCAGTAAAGTTAACGTGTTGTTGAAACAAAAACTCCTCTGACAGTCCTGTAATAAGTACACTCTGAAACTAGCAAATTATCTGTAATACTAGGAAAGGCAGGAAGAGCGCTTAAGAGTACAATGTGTACATTGTTGGCACTAGGTACAGCTTAAAGATAGAAGTCGACAGTCTATGCTTTCCCCTTCCCTTACATGTCAGGGACACATACAGGGTTGGATTTCCCTGGGATCCACGATGTGGGATTGACACAGTGGCCACGAGCAGTTTTTAGTTGTTTTGTTTTGTTCCCTCCCCTTGCTAAATCTGTTGCTTCAGCATCTCTCCAGCAGAAGCGGGCTCTGCTTTAACTTCGTGAATGGTTTGAATAGCTCTAAATTTATGTCTGGTAAACTGTGCTTGTGAGGCTTAGAGACCATCAAACAAATCGCCTGCTCCCCTCCCCTAATGCCATCAACAAAAGTTTGTACCTCAGGCTCCTGCCACTAGGAACAAGCAAACGACTTGGGTATTTCAAACTGGTTTTGAATTATATTTGAATAAAAGAAAGACCCTCTTTCCACTGTCTATTGTCTAGAAAATAAATGGAATTCAAATAACACATATATCCATCTTTGTTTCCTGATTTAGAGAATCAAAGGAACTGATGTTAGATTAATTTGTATAGTTGTGCTGAAATGATCGTATTCTATTGCCAAGTTTCTTTCTGGTCTCTTACCAAAAAGAAAATAAATGCATGTTTTTGATATTTTGTGCATTGCTGTACTGATTATAAAAAGGGAGAGGGGGGAAAGTAATGTGAAGGAGATTTCCATTTATGCAGGAAATGCAGCTACAAGACCCAGAAAGGTGTGGCTGATGCATGACCTTTCCTTGGATTTTCTTCCTTGAGAGATTTAAGGGCAGGAAAGGTTGAGAAGCTGTTTAATGTTAAAAGAATTTTGGATATTGATGGTAGCAGGCAGTGGCCCTTTTATGCACAGTGGAAGTGCTGGAAGATAGATGTAGCCTGATGTGAAAATCTTGTCACTTTGTGTAAGCTGGTGCTATCCATCCTTCAGCACTTTGCAGAGAATGTAGTTTTATGTTCATTTAATAATTATCCATTTTGGTTGTACTTGTCGGGGAGAGCTTCTTGAGCCCCATCAGTTTTTCAGAGAAGCACCACTCAAGCTCTTCTGCTGAAAATGTTTTTCCTTTCCTCCCTTCACTTCATTCCACTCTTCCCCTTATCGACACACTCATCAGTGCCAGAGCTCTTCAGTATTCAACTCCTGTCCTTTGTGAAGTGATTTTGCCCAGACACGTCTGGCTCAGGGTGAAGTGCCCTCCCCTGAGAGCACGCACTGCAGCCCCAGGTCGCCAGCACCATGAATACATTATTATCCCAATTTCCATCCTGTTGCCACGGCAGCACTTTTGGAGCTGCTGGGTTATTAAGTCGTACATCACTAATACCCTGATATGAGCAGAAGTTGGATTTAATATCGGCCTTTGATCAGATTACCTCCCAACAGTCAGCTGTCATTAGAAAATTCCTTTGCTCATTATACCCTCAGAGCTCTGGCCTGTGTAGGAAAGGGGTGGCAGGCCTGATACATGGAGGCAATTTCAAGCCTAGGCCTTGTATTGTACACATAATTTATTTTCTGACCTTTTTGATGTTTGGAAGATTTCCGTGCGACTCCCTCTCTGTTCTCTCTCTGTCTCCCCGGATGTGTGCGTGTATGTATATATCTAATATCTTTAGTTTTGTGGGGGCCTTTTTTTTTTTTTTTTTTTTTTTTTTTGTCTCTTGCCAAGTGATACTATACTTTGTAGGAGAGTGTCTGTTTTCTGCCTGTCCTCGGGTAATGTATAAAACATGGTGCTTCAGGTAGAGATGAAGGGTAAACTGATGTCCCCCTAAATGGCCAGCCTGTGTATGCACCTAACACTTCACTGAGCAATCTGTCAACATGTCAGCAACACATGTTTTATAAAAAGCCTCCAGTGGGAGCAAAGGCTCCTGCCAGGGCTTAGGAAATGCTTTGAATTCAGCAGATTTCTATTGCTGGAGTCCCCCGAGGTTCCTTTTACAATGCCTACATTTCAGAAATTTGAACTTGGGACCCTTAGGGGGTTCTCTCCGAATGCCTGAAAATGTAGAGTTATATTGTTGCGTGTCCCCAAGCGGTCTTTACTAATACCTGAATTCGGAGAAGCTGGAAATTACAGAGCTCCCCAGGGGGAGCTTTATCCACACCAGGAAGAAGAGAATAACTCTGCAGGGAGATTGCTTAATGCATTGCTGAAATAAAAGAATTTGAGAGAGATGGGTTGAAGTGGTTTTTTTTTTTTTTTTTTTTTTCTTACGTCCTTGTTTTCTGGCCACTCCTTCAGCTTAGCTAAGTCCTTAAAGACAAAGTCAGGGTAAAGAAGCAGCTGGGCTTTTTTAAATGAAATTTTAGAGGTGGCTTTTGAAACAAGCAGTTGGTGCCAGTGCGTGCGTGCATACCTGTGGGCATGCACGTGTCCTGAGAGCGTTCCTGTTCTGTGTAAAAGTTGATTTTGCTTCTGTTGCGCATCCTCACTTTTCCTTGTGTTTCAGAGGCCTGACTCCAAGCACCCTCTCTTTGTCCTTCAGCTTTCAGAAACATTTCCTCTGGTACTTTCTGCACTGAGGGCAACTTGACTTTCACTCAGGTTGGACAGACCTTGCTCCTAGCGCATGCTCGACTCCTGCCCGCCATTACAGGCCGGGCCTGAGCTCTCTCCTGCTTGCGGGTCACGGCCCAGCTGCTGGCGGCCTTACTGACCTGTGCTGAGCAGGGCCTGACTGCGTCTGGCAGAGCAGCCCAGCCCCATGGCTGTCCCAAACACACCCTGTGATGCTGGGCAGAGATAGCTCCTAAAAACACTCTGTCCTTACAGTAGGAAACTTAATGGTAAACCAGCTGTGTTCCTGCTCAGCTTCCAAGATAGTAGGAAAATCTGAAACCCAACTGCATGCTCTTTATCATTCCCAGCCAGGCAAAAAGCTTTCCTTACAGCCTGCCTTTCCAGATCTTTCTCTGGCTGCGTTTTGCCACTGCATCACCTGACCCTGCCAGGAGGGAGCCGGGCCGGTGTTTGCCTGCGGTCCTTGGGGGCCGTACATTTGAAGGCGGCTTCTTGTAGCTTTACAGACAAAGCTGAGGCGAGCGCCCGTGCACAGCTTGCCAACCAGTGTAAAACAGTTCCAGCTGTTGCCGCTCTCAAATTTGAAGGAGGGGGAGGGAAAGTGTTGGCTTGGATTTTAGGTGTGGCTCCAGGCATGAAGTGCACTCTGAACATCGCGTTGGACTTCCCTAGGGGAGGGGAAAGGGATATAAACAACAAGCAAATTGCAGCTCAGGAAATCAGAAGCATGTTTCAAAACCCAAAGTACAGCTTCAGGTGAAATGAGCGTTTCAACCTCACTGTTGGTTTGGTTTTTTTGGGGGGGGATGAGAAGGGAAATTCTACAGAATTCTACAGAAAATCTTGTCCCTTTGCGCGTCGCTGTAGGTGAGACACTCCACGTTGTGCTTAATTTTGTGGACTGGCAACAGGCACATCTCACTTTGTGAAGGGTTTCACTGTTGTCTGGAGTTTATTTTCTTCTCATTTTTTTTTTCTCCAGAAATATCTGAAGTGACAAAATTAATTGGGCCAAAAGCAAGCGTGGGAAGTTTGATAGTACTCGTGTTTTTCATGCTTTTGTTGGTGCATCTTCTGTCCTCTGCGGGCTTTATGTTTATTGTGGCAGCATAATGGAAGATCACTTGCAGCTTTTGATCCCGCATAAGATCAGGTGTGTTTGGGAAGGGCTGCCAAGGAAGGCTTGGAAGTGGTGGTGCGGGAGCTGGGGTGGGCCCGCACCTTCTCCTGCACGCTCCTGCAGAGAGACCTGATTGAAAAGAAAGCCTAAGTTAGCCTTGCCTTCCTGTAGCACAGGAGGCAGCCTGGGCTCTTTGTCCTTGTGACAAGTAATGAGGGCAACCTGCTTCTGATATTTGTCATTTGCTAAGGCAAGCTGAGCCTCCTGCCGTATTTTGGTAACACTTTTGCTGGACAGAATGTTTGCCCTGTTCGTTACAAAAGCAGTGCCAGCTGCCTGTCTGACAAAGCAAGTGTATTTAAAGTGCTTCACTGTGTGCTTAATGCATGTGAAGAAGGTGTTTTGTATTTTAAGTACTTAAAGGCGTCCAGTAAAACATTTGCATCTGGCACCCTTTTTAAAAATAAAAGAGGAGAAATTTTCTCTTCCATGTGGTGCCTTTCATGAAAATGCATCTGTCCTCTTCACTACCCATTATCAAATAGAAAAAGACTTTGTACTTAAGGGCTTTTAAAAAAAATATATATATATATATTGGTATTTATTTTAGTTCTATTGGTAAGAGATGTGTGTCTCATGAATAATATCAGCAGGAGTTTTCCATTAAATGGTGTTGAGCATGTCATGGACCACTCGATTTAACTTTTAAATTTTCTATTGCCTGCTTTGGAAAGATTCAGATAGTGCATCAGCATAATCTTAAATTTATTTCCTGGGGAGGCCAAATCTCTTGTTTTCCCAGTCCTCGGCCCTGAGCACAAAGTCCTTCTCTTTTTCTTTATAACTTCAGAGCAAAGTCAGCCTGCCAGATGGAGTGCTACTGCACCACCTTTCAGATTCTGAAACATGTCATCTAGAACTGTACCTTATCTCCCCTAAGGCTCAAATCTAAAAGACTATCCTGAACTCTGATCTGTGGCTTGGTGGCATGATGCACTGCACCATTCCTAGCAGGCCAGTGTTAGTTTCTGCCTTTCTAAATGAGAGTCGTGCTATTTCTTATCCTTTCAGAGATTTTCACCTTGGAGTAATGTGGCTGGGGTTATTCAGAGGAGTTGATGTCAACTCAATATCTGCAATTTGACTCAGTTTCAGAGTGCCTGTTTAGAAGCAGCAAAGTAAGATAACCAAGGTTTCTACTGGAGAGAGATTGCTTACATAGGAATGCATTGCTTCTGTAGCAGCAGACAATCTCATTTTTCTTGTCTTCTAGTAGAAAAGGGAAGAGTCAATTTGCAGCAAAGTGGAACACCAATGCACAGGATATGTAGGGTATTTTTTCAGTTGTTAGCATCTCCAAACTACTTAAATAATGACTAACTTGTTTTTATTTTTTTGGGTACTTGTTACTTTTTTTTTTTGCTTTTTTTTTTTTTTTTTATCTTTGTGCATTTGCTATATTGTGATCTTGTGCTGGATTTGTTGTCTACCCCTGGGCTCAAAGCAGGTACTTAGAGTTGCAAAATGAAATCGTTATTTCTCTTGAGCTTGGTGGACACTCCATAGGAAGGCTTAGCCATGTTTCCCACCTGACAGTGGTTGTGAAATGCCTAAACTGCTTCCTTTCTCAGAGAAGTAAAGTTTGACTGGGGAAAAAAAAAAAAAAAGCAAAGAGAAATTCTCATTAAACAAAGATTGTGTTTTGTTTGCATAGCTTGCTGCCAGGCGGTAGTGGTGTTACATTTCTCAATGAAATCTGTGTATTGTATCAGCAGCTAAGCACTCAGCAGCATCGTCTCATAACAGTGGCATAACTGATTGTCTCACATGGATTTTACAGCCCTTTCTGTCTCATCAACCAAGAGCATCTCTGAATATTGGCAATTTCTTCTATGAAAAGAATCAATATATAGAACAATACAGAAACTTTTAAGCCATGAAATTAAATAAGACATGGTGCCTGTGGGAAGGGCTGGTAACTTTCTGTACACTTCACATGGGGTACTTGGGTGCAGTCCGTTCATTTGTAGGTTACTTTTTAGTCTGCTAAAGTCTTTATCTTTCTGTCAGTAGAAAAGTGTCAACAAATGGGCAAATCTAAAATCCCATTTGCTTATTTTTTCCCGAGTCCTTTATGAGTCAAACTTCTATTTCAGTGGGAGGTGTTTGTCAGATGAAACTGCCTGGGTTTGGAACATTTTCCATGGGAGCCCTGGCTTCATTGCTGTGTCCTCGATGTGGGAGTTATTTCAGTCGCATTTACCAATCACAGTAATTAAGAGAGAAAGAGTGGAGGTTCTGTTTCCTGAAGAGTAGAAGAGTAGGCAGCTGAGCCAATTCCTGTTTTGTCCAAACCCCCAGAGATCAGCTGTGAGTGACTTAAAGAAAGAAGACTAGTTCTGGCCTCTGCAATGTGGCAGTGCCTCAGAAGGCTCCTTGGGCATGTGCCTGCCTTCACATGTGTGAATAGTCTTCCTGATTTCATTTGTTGTGCCGTTGTTCTTTGTTAGGGGGTAATGTGACAGTATCTCAAATAGAGATTTAAGAGATGCTTTAATATATTCACTAATATGAGCAGGAGCACGTGCTGGATCGGCAGGTGAAAGAGCCATGCCCTGTCTTTTTTGTCATCTTCTTTTTTACCTTTCTGTACTGTCACCTTCAACTAGTTCCCTTATCAGGAGTGTCTTTCAACGCTCCTGAATTTGATAAGCTCTTGTTTGCCTCCTACTACAGAAAGAAGCAAGTGTGTGTACACGCATATGGCAACTTACTCAATGATAAAATCCTGAGTAGATGTGCCTTTTTCATTGCATACTTGTGTGGTATACGTGTATACCTGCAACAAATGGGGTTTCGCTTGTGATTTCCTATGTCTTTGTCTTTTACAGTTGAATAATCTGTTGTTTGGTACAGTAAGAACGGTGTGCACATATTGTCCTGCTCACAGATCACAGCCTGGGGGGGAGACTGTTCTCTTCATCCTCTCCTTCCATGTCCACTTCACCCCCTTACAGTAAAGATTCACTGGGGTCTAATAATGTGCACCAAAGAGAGCTGCAGTTTTATACTCAATGAAGGTACTGTGAAAATTCTTGTTTTCTGTCTGGCTATATTTTCTCTGAATTTATTAGAGCTAAATAGCATAGAGTCCTTTTTCCTGTACAAAACCGAATTGCAGTTCAACAGTGGATGCAAAAGTCACAACGAAGAGTATATGCAAGAAGATAGATGCCATCAGGTAGCTTATCTTCATTTCTTTGGGATATCAGACTGAAAATATTCTATTTTAACTTAGTTACTTAATTTCCTGCCTTCTCTAAATTGGAAGTGGTCCCAATCTAGAGCTTTAGGAATGGCGTATTTTTAATCTCTGCCAGCCCCTCACTTTGCTACTATCCTTTGGACCCCCAAACTGCAATGTTATCTGCCAGGCTGAAGAGCTCTGGATGGGAATCCCAGTGAAGCCCATCAGTGCTGCTTCTTAATCAGCAGGAGAAGTCACTGCTCAATGATGTGAAGCACCCTTTGCCCTATCCCTTGAGTGCAGAATCCAGACTGGGACCTCTCATAGAGCAGTGCCTAGTGTTAGCCAAACACGTTTGTTTTCTTCACTACAGAGAAACAACAGAGCTTGCTGTTGTCTGATATGTACTTTCCTCCTTGAGGCCTGTGTTTTCATCTCTGCGTCTCCTTTTAAAATCATAAATCTGTACACTTCCAAAGTAGTTTTTCTTTACCGTAATATGGGTTGTGGCTGCTGCTACTGCTTTTTCTCACTTTTTTTTTCTTAAATGTGATATCATGTCTTGAATTGGAGTATTGTGTCACTGTGGTGTGTGACATTACACTGTAAAATATAAAGCTATAAAAGTCTGTAATTTATAAGGCTATATTAGGTGCTTACTGTATGTATTATGGCCTTGTAATTCACCATTGCCTATCATTTATTCTATATATAATTCCACAGAGAGTTCTGGTGACATTATAAAGGAAAAGAAGTGTAGCTCAAGTGACTTGTCTTCAGAACCCCAAGATAGAATTTCCTCATATTGCATTATATAATGTTTTTAGTATTATCCATAATGCAAGAATGGGAATTTTCTGCTTTAAACAATTCTAGTTTATGATCCAGGAGTGTTATTTGTATCCATCAACATTTTTTGAGGGGGTGATGACATCAAATTTTTTCACCATGTTGTGGAAGGCTTTGTATTAGATTGTAATATCACATGCTTGGGTAACAAGGTCAAGAGAACTAGAAGAAAGTTTTCCCAGCTTTCCTTTGTGTAAGGCTTTGCGAACTTCAGTCAAAGAAGTTAATTCAGCTGTTCCTGAACAAATTCCAAATCTTTCTAATTGGGAATTGTCAAATATACTTAAGGTCTTCCTTATGTTAAAATACTGAATAAGAGTATTTTACACTCACTGTTCAGAATGCTCTGGAACTGCTATTAAGTTCACAGTCTTTTAGAGTACATGGAGTATTAGAATCCATTATTGATATTGTTGAATTGAAATAATAACAGACTTTATAATGACATTTCTAAAATCGTGAGCTCTATTTCTAAGGAAACAAAGAAGCACAGCTCTTCACTTGGAGCTGAAGACTTATTGGTAGTGTGGTTTGGATGAGCTCACCGTCTGGCTCTCCAGGTTTGTCTGATGTCTGTGCAACAGTTTTGTTACCTTCTTCATCAAGTGCGTTGAAAGCTGAGCACTGTTCCAGTTTCAACAGGAAACATCAGTGCAGCTGAGCAGTTCTCTTTTGCTTTCTGTGTGTACAGTGGCATCTCCTGCTCGGGGAGTTGCCATTCTGATCCTTAGCTTCTGTCAGCTGCTTTGGGATCCGTGCCTTCTCCTGGTGAATCACCAAAAAGTGAGGATAACTGGAGAACTGGAGATGTCAGATTCTGGACTTGGCCACTGGCAAGTCCTTTGAAGGGAATCTCTTTCAACTTTGATATATTGCATCGGTTTGCAGCAGAAGCCATGTGGCGGTGGGAAGTACTTGCAGAGAGCTGGGTCTGGGGAACTGCGATTTAGCACCCAGTGCTGTATATGAGATTCTCAATCAGTCACATGATTGCATATTTAACTTCTTTATTAAATCACAGCACAAAAAGCAGATGTGTTTTTAAAGGTGGAAAAATGTTTATGGAACTTTATTGGGATATTTTGGGGAGAACTTAGAAGAAAGGATATAGTTAACTCTAAAGCAAGCATTGTAACAAATGTTTTTTTACATCACAGTGGGACAGCTGTTTGCAGGGATGAACAGCTCAGACTTACGGAATGGTTACAACCGTTTTAATGAAAAAAAGGAGGAGAGGGAGGAGGAAGGCAAGGAATGGGCCTGCAAGCTGACCGATTTCCCTTTAAATCACATTGTAATTTCTTTTTTGGCTAGTAAATGACTTGAAAGTATAGGAAGATAAACAGCCTGAGCGAGGGCCTGGACTTCTGCCATGTGCTGGGCTCCCAATTAAGGGATGAAATTGCAAGATACTCTTCAATTTCACTGCAACTGCGGCTGGGTTTTGTGGGTCAGTAAAACAAATGGAAGAGTTTTTTCTCTCCTATTTGTGTACTTCAGAGGTACTGTGCTCGGTTATCCGTGCTAGCAGTGGTGAGACTTAGCCCCATGGTCTCTGCAAATTTATGGGAGGAATAGGTCCCTGGTCGAAAAGAAAATGATTGTGGATGTTTAAGTTTCTGTAGATCTGTTCTGCTGAATAACTCACCTTACCTATTTTTTTCCTCCTGGCTTGACGTTCAGCAGTGACTTAAATTCATACACGCAAAATATGTATTTTGATGAAGGGCTTAAACTTTTAAGTGCCTTGCAGAAAGCCTCTCTTTAGGAAAAAAAGACTCAAATGACTTTCTTTGTGTGTTTTTAAGGGTGCCAGTTGTATCCATTTTAGAACAAATTTACATTGCTTATGGTGTTTTTGCCATGGTGCTGTGTATTTGTAGTTGTACATTACTTACTGACTTAAACACTATCATTTTCTAAACTGCAGAGGAAAGAAAATATATTTTCTGTTTGTACAATGTTCAGAATAAATGAAAAGGGATGTGGCATCAACGGAAGAATTATTTTTTTTAAACTCCATCCTATGTTGTAACAAGATTTTAGAAGATACAGAAAGCCTCTGTCCCATTAGTTTTAATGATAGCTTATCTCAGTGCAATAAAACACTATGGAATAATGTGTATATTTTATTTGAATCTCAGGCTTTTACCTACTGTGCCTACTCAGCACTTCGTTCTTTTTCTCTCATTTATTTAATTCTTTATTTTTACATCATTTGATGCTGTGGCAATCTCTTGTGATGTCATACGGAGTGATAGCTCAGGCTTAGCAGCAATACCAGTGAACTCTGAATGTCTCAGAGTGTCACAGGTATAAATGAAACCATTCGGTCTCGCGTTGCCTTGAAATTTTTGGTGTGATATCCCGAATCTATCAATTAAACGGATTTGCTGGAAACTGTTCATGGACTTGTAATTTCACTTCCTGCCCTGTACAAACCATTTGAAGAGATATTGTATCACTACTACAAGTCGAGGTTTCAGAAAGTATGGGAAAACGAACGTTCTGTCAGAGTTCTGTCCTCCCGTTCAATTTAATAACTTTTTTTTCATTTCCAGTTTCCAGGAAACTTCATACTGGGTGGTGAGTTAAAGCCCTATAACCTAAAAAACCACCTTGATAATCGCATCTACTTGCTATCCAAGTTTGAAATAGAACAGCATTACTTTATTAAAATCTTTAACTAGCCTTTACAAGAGGTGCTGTACATTAAAACACAGGAAGTGGATGAAAGGCAGTTTTTGTGCCAACAATTCTTCGCCCTGTTTGTTCAATTCATAAACATAACATTTATGGGAATTACGCAGGTAGAATGGACCCTTAAGTGCTCACCTTTCAAAACAACTAATTCTTTCCTTCCTTTCTCTCTCTCTCTCTTAGATGTGTATGAATGGCTTTAAAGTGATATTTTACATTACTTAAAAATTATGTGAGTGTTTGTTGCTGTTGTGTAGGAAGGAAATAAATCATGGGCTTTTGTGGGATTTTAAATTCATCCCAGGAGTGAAGAGCTAATATCAAGACCTTCACAACTGGGATTAATTTCATCTATCTCTCAGGAGTCCATTGGGTATTATCTTTATACATTATAAAAACGTGTTTTGATATGCTTTAAATTAGTATTTTTTTCTTGTCTATGGAGCAGAGGCAGAGATGCTGTGTGTGCGTGCATGTGCCTGTGTGCTGGCTGAAGGGACTGACATGGGTGGAGCGGGGCTGATTCCAGTGGGATGAAGTGTGCTGCTGTATGGTGCTGTTCCCGAGCACTGCAAAGATTAACGTGCAGAATACACATGCAGATGTGATGTCGAAGAGGAAATTCACCCCACTCCAAACACATTCTTTTATCCCTTCGAAGGGACTTCTTTCTTCCGCTAGGGGCCTGTGGCTGAATGCCAGCTCTCGCACATCTTCACCACTCAGTGGCAGTTTCTCTGGACATCCTTTAGCAGATGCTGTCAGCTCTTCACCTTTCTTTCATTCTACTCCCTGTGCCTTCATGGATCACTGCATGTTTGCAGTGCGTGTCGAAGAGAAGGGCAGAGTGGCAGAAGGAGGCCTCGTAAAGGCTCATCTTCCCAGCTCTGCGACATGGGCGATCTTCAGTCATCCACCCCGTGATCCCCACACGTTGCTGTGACCCTTTGTCCTTGTGAGAAGCAGCACAAGCTGTCTAGAATCAAACCTGCCTTGTTTTTTTCTTAAATTATTTTTTAGTCATTTCTTTTTTAAAAAGATATGGCTGAGGTCAGAATTGACAATGGGGGTATGGGAGGCTTTGAAATACTTTGCGATGTTTCAGAGAAACCACAGCTACATTTGTGTGTGTCTCTGTACATGGGTGCAATGGCATGCGTGCATTAGTACAGAAGAAAAGGTTGCTAAAACGGTTGATCAGACAAATAGCTTAAATATTTACTGAGGTTGTCTTGTCTCCTTCTGCCTGGTCATAAGTTTTAATCTGCCTGCGTTGGTTGTCTCATTAATTTAAGAGGATAGAATTTAGTGCAGTACTTTTGTGGTTGCCCTGATTGCAAAAGACCTCTTAGGCCAGAGGAAAAAATGGTGAACAACATCTTCATAAGTGTTTATTCCTTGTAATCTTTTTAATAAAGTAAGGAAACCGGAAAAATGAATTTCTCCAAAAATTTCACTAAAGGTCAGAAGGAATCATTCTAATTTTTATCCATTCTGTAATAATTTTATCCCTGCAGGGCTTACCAGGTTTGCAAAATGTGTACTTCACTGTATAAATCACTGTGGATTTTTCAGTTCTTCAGCAATTTCAGTACTGCAAGGCTTCTTGGTTAGTATTCTACTGGCAGAAGGTTTACTTTAGTTTCAGGTATAATCCATTATGCTATCCTCTCTCTCCCTGGCTGTGTCCCTTTGCATTCCCCTTTCTTCCTTTGTCTCATTACACCAAGGCTTGGTTAACAGCAGCGATACAAATGTACTGACATACTTACGGTATATGCCAGACCTAGATGTTAAATACACAGCACAGAAGAAGGAATCCTGAGGATGAACAAAAAGTTCCACAATGGATTTTAAGATGCCACAAATGTATTGAGCAGATATTCCTCCTATCTGCCCATTGTGCCCCATTTTGTTTCAATATCCTATAATATCCTATCCTATAATATATTACATATATATGTATATATTATATATGTCAGTGGGAATCCTGAAGAATTTCATGTGTAGTCTTGAGAAAAATACAGCAATTTGCTAAGACCAGTCCAAATTCTTCTAGTTTTGTAAATATGGAATATATAGCACCAAATTAATCAGACATTCTTGTAATTAAATGGCTAACATGAACTCAAAAGAGCATGCCCTTCATTTGACTGCAGTGTGCTTATGTGCTGTGGTACACCTCCTGGTTGTTAGGCCACACGTCTGTGTGTGTGTGATGAGTTTCTCCTCTCCCTGCAGGACATCCTACACTTTCTTTGGCCAAGATGAAAAGTGCTTATCGAATCAGCGGTTTATATTTTATTTTCTTTGTTCAATATGTGGCTCCATATCCTATGAATTCCTTGCAATGGAAGCTTGGCACTTAAGTTAGATTAATTCATTTCTTCACGGGCTTTTGTGTTGCACTCATCGTGACAGTAGTTGAATCATCTGCAAATATTCTTCATCCAGTGAAGTGAGGTGCTGTTATAATACCCATTTTACCCATGGGGAACAGAGTGACTTATATTAAAAGCATGCTGCTCAGAGTAAGGGTCTGTTGTTTGCTTTGTTGGTTTTTTTTTTTAATGTACCTTTTGTTAGTATTTCATATGTCCATGACATCTCAGACCTTCCGGTTTTACTTTATGGTGAAACTGCTTCCTTGCTCCTTGCCCTCCATCCTCCCTGTGTGCCAGGAGTGTGAACTATAAGACAAACAGGAGGTTTTCTACCCAGGTTCAGTTGTTCTGTGCAGCATCACAGCAGTTCCTGAAAGGAAGAGTGGCAAGAAAAGTCTTGTCCAGGTCTGTGGCATGCTTACAGAGAAATTCACAGCAGTTTAGCTTCCAAACTCTAACAGATCTCTACTGAGTGTGCAGACGTAGATTCATGGCTTTTTTTTCTTTTTTTTTTTTTCCAAATGTAATAACTTAGTCAAACCTTAGTCAAACTGTTTTTTTTTAACTTTTTTTTTTTTTTTTTATAACAGTAAAAGGCATGTGGCTGATATCAGTCTGACTGTACTGCCAAATTTTAAATCCTTTCTATAAGTATGCAGTTTCCACAGCTTCTCTGGTAAATGTCTTCAGATCTCTTTTTTTTTTTTTTTAATATATATATGAAAAAGATGACGTTTTTCCAGACTTCTGTCTTAGAGGCAGCTGAGCTGACTTCAACTGAAATTTCAAAAAAAAAAAACAAAAAACCAACAAACCCAACAAAACCAACATACCCTCAGACAGATATCAAGTATGAAAAATTCCAGCCCAAATTGTTAAAATCTGGCAAAGTAATACAGCGCGGGGAAAAAAAAAAAAAAAAAAAAGATGTTATAGTCAGATGTATTTGCAACTCCGAGCTACTGCCTGCATATCTTATTGTATCTTTGGTTGTTACTACCCTTCTGCTTCAGCCTTCATTCAAGAACTGATTTTATTTGTAAGCAAATATCTTTTTTGAAGTTTGCATTACCAGAAATTACTGCACTAAGGGTTTGGGGGAATTTAATTTTTTTTTTTTTTGCACCTTCTTTTGGTACCTGTACTGATAGGCAGATGTAGCTACATAATCACAAATTAAATTAATTTACTAAGCTTAACTCAACTTGCTCACTGGTGTTACTGGAGACACCAGAATGACTGTTGTGCATTTGAGTCCTGTCCTGCTAATCAAATACTAGATTTGGTTTGATTTTCCTGTGGTTCGGTCTAGTATTTGGTAACGACCTCTTACCTGGGAAATTTTCTGGATCCTTTATTTGCTGAGTAGTCAAACTTATACATAGAAGCATTTAACTTTACGTATAGATTCGCTTTATGCACTTCTTACACTCCAAAAGAGCAAAGGAAACCCCAAGTGTAGTGAAACCACAGTTTCCTGTTGAGGCCATAAAACAGAAGAGCTATCTTTCATTGCTTTCTCAATGGTAGCATTGAAGGGATAGGGCTATGCCAAACTGGTTGATGTTTATGGATACACTGATCACAAACCCCCAGTTGTTCAAGAGGCAGTTGGACAAAGTTGCTTTTAAATCGTAATAACTGCTGTAACAACTGTGGGCCAGAGGTTTGAGTACTGACATTGTCTGCCTTGACCTCAGTGCTTATTTCACCCATTTGAGGATCTTCTTGGGTTTGTGTGTATGGAGAACAGACTATTCTCTACAGGTTGTGCATGTTTTAAATGATCAGGCTATGGATGGCATTGTTATTGTGAAAGTGGTTATAAAGCAGTGCTAATAAAACACTTTAGACAATAAGTGTCCATAAGCTTTTTTTCTGAGGCTTTCAATTTTTTTTTTTAATTTTTTTTAATTTTTTTTTTGCAGGATGGAGGGAGTAGAGTAATGCTGCTCTTCCCATTTTGCTAACAAAAAGTGTAACTACATGAGATACTAAAATGATTTGCTGTTGCTCCTTGTTGCTTAGGGTGATCTCAGTATCTTATGAATCTGCTGGATCTATGGTGGCTTTCAAACACATGCTCAAGTGCTGTGAGCTTTTCTGACCTGTCTGGGCTAGCCACCTCCCTGATTAAAAGCAAGTTGTAATGCTGTTCCCTGTAATGTCCACTTTTTTTTTTCTCTGTTCCTTTCTTATATGCCTTTGGGACCAGGCTGAATGCTTCTGGTGTCTGTCATTATGTTTAGCATTCCTAGTTGCAAATGGGAGTTGAATCAGAGAATGTACCTGTTTCAAATATGTCCTCAGATTTATGAAATCATATGCAAGCTTTAATGAACTCTTCCAAGATGTCTTTTTGTGACTCTCGTAGTATAGGGCAGGCTTGTGGAAGGAGCAGCAGGCAGTGGCAGCTGTGGCTATCTCTAGAACCCAAAACAGTCCATTCATGTCAGGATGGCACTAGGAGTAGCTAGCAATATGCAAAGCTTTTATTAGCTTTGAGCAGATCTTATCAACAGAGATACACTTGTTCATGAAATTTAGCTGTCTGGTGCAGCCATACTGGCATGGACCAGAGATGGCTTGAAGGCCACCTTTATCCTTCCACAGTAGGTCCTGTAGATTTGCTCTCAGCACCTCTCCTATGAGGAAAGGTTGAGGGAACTGGGCTTGTTTAGCTTGGAGAAGGTTCTGGGGAGATCTCATTGTGGCCTTCCAATATTTGAAAGGAGTGTATAAACAGGAGGGGGAACGGCTGTTTATAAGGGCAGATAGTGATAGGACAAGGGGGAATGGTTTTAAACTAAGACAGGGGAGGTTTAGGTTAGATATTAGAAGGAAGTTTTTCGCACAAAGGGTGATGACGCACTGGAACAGGTTGCCCAAGGAGGCTGTGGATGCCCCATCCCTGGAGGCATTCAAGGCCAGACTGGATGTGGCTCTGGGCAGCCTGGTCTGCTGGTTAGCAACCCTGCACATAGCAGGGCATTGAAACTAGATGATCATTGTGGTCCTTTTCAACCCAGGCCATTCTGTGATTGTATGATATGATTCTATGATCTTCTGGCATGATAGGTCTCCAAACACAGCCAGAATTCCCATGTACCATGCAGCAGGGAAGTGACATAACTCAGTGGCTGAGAGACTCAGGGTTTGTGCTGAGGGCCATCTCTATCTTATCTAGCTCTCAGATAGTATGTGCTACAGGAGAGGTGTCTGTGATGAAGCCTCATGGCTGAAGTGATGAAATGTGGCATTCGGCTTTTTACTTCTTGGGTGAATCACAGCTCTGTGCCTCAGCTTCCTCATTTGTAAAATGGGGTTAATGATACTGTCCTCCTTGTTTAAAAGCTTTTGGTATACGTTGATGAAAATGTACACTAAATGTTATTAAGCTAGATATGATACATAGAAGCTAACTTCTATTACTGCTGTTACTATTCCAAACACAGGTTTCCATGAGAACTTCCATCTTGTGCTTAGGACAGATAAGTGCTGGGATATATTTGTGCAGTAAGAGCAGTAGGACATGCTAAGAAGTGGCTAAATCAAGGTTTGGCTTCTTGGGAATTAAGCAGCTGAATTATAAACACCTTAATATGAAGTTCGTAATACGAATTCTTGGAGATCACTGAGTACAGAAGAACATTCTGGGAGTTTCTGTCTCTGCTATGTAATCTAGGAGATAGTAAAGTGTGTTAGGCAACATAGCATATTCAGAGGGTTGGGATCACCTCAGGACTCACATGGGGCTGATGAAAGTGAGATGAGATTGTTCTCAGAAGTCCAAATTAAGCTTCATAGTCAAGTTTGTAGGTGTACAGTGTGGGATGTAGGATGCAGTGCCTTCATCAGCAGCTTTTTTGTACCACAACTAAATCCTCCCCAAACTCTGCAAATTGCTAGCATGAAGGCAAGCAATGTCTTGCAAGAGAGCATCTTAAAGAGTGTCTGATATCTGAGGTCTAAAATGAGCACCAGGTTAGTGCTAGGAAATCTTCTCAGACTGGGTTGTGAAGAGAGAGAGGGCAGATTATAGACCAAGCAGTTGTCTGCCACAGGACACTGCGTGAATTGACAGACAACGCTGCTACATTTTCATCCTTCAATGGTATTTTTATTGAAAGTGTGAGAGAGAAGATGATTATAAAGGCATGAAATGCCAACAAAGACAGCTACTTTAGTACTTCAGTGTTGCACAGAGCACTGTAGACGAGCATACTTCTTCCTGTATTCTGTGTGTGCCAAAGGTGGCATTCAGAGAACTAAAGGTCCCATATTCGTATTTTTTTTTCTTATATCCAGAAATAGTTTTTTCTTTTCTGTCTTGCTGAGAGCTACTGTCAGCTTGAGCTCTCTAGTGCCATTAAAAAAAACTAGCCAGCATATTCAAATTAACAAAACCTAAAAATTTGCCAGTCTTAAACCTGCTAGAAGAGCTCTTTCAGGGTTGACTGGGTGGCTCTGAAGGTTACTAGGGGGGAGATACCTTTTCTTCTCTTAATCACCTGTTTGAGTCTTTTCCAAGCTAAATAATAATATTCATTATGCAATCACATATGTTCGTGTGTGTGTTAAATGAGTTGTGCTCTCTTTGGGTCTTAAGGGACGAGAGCATATCAAACAGTCATTTTCAAAGTGACCTTTATCTCCTTTTCCTCAGTGACCTACACCCTAAGACTGCTTGTGTTAATCATATCAAACAACTTTCATCACAGAAAGTAAGCCTCACAAGTTTGCATTTCCCAGGCTTACTGATGGCGTGGTAATTTTTATTTTTCCTGAAATTATGTATGTACTCAAGATATATTAACTGCCTTCCTCTTAAGTTCCTTCAGAACCCTTAGCTATATATGATGCGGACAGTGGATATCCCTATTCTTTACCTGGCTTTTGTCCCCTACTAAAAGATAATTTTTGAAGTCTTTTTGCCTGAGAGTTTCACAGTTAGATTAGCTGGAAGAAGTAGGTCAGCACTGAAATCAAAGAGCAGTATTATTGGAAGGTCCAGAAGAAATTGTCTAGCCCAGGTTCTGTCATGGGGTTTCATCATGTATGAGGAGACAATGCCGTCTAATTGTTTTTTTACCTTCCCTTGGAAGCTTCAAGGGATAGGATCCAAGAGCTGGCTAAGAAAGCTGTGTTTTTTTCTCCTGAAATTTAGACCAGATCTGACCTGAGACACCCATGCTGCAGCTGAAAAAAAAAAGAAAAAAAAAAAAAGAAAAAAAAAACCCACCACCAAACAAAACCAACCAACCAACCAACCAAAAAAAAAAAAAAAAAAAGAAAAAAAAAAAGAACATCCTTCATTTTTCTTCACTCAGAAAAATTCATCACTCTAAGGAGTCATAGAACTACAGAATATCCTGTGTTGCAAGGGACCCACAGGGATCATGGAGTCCATCTCCTGGCTCCACACAGCACCACCCAAACTTCAAACCTTGTGTCTGAGCATGCTGTCCAAACGCTCCTTCAACTCCAGCACTCAGTGCCATGCCCACTGCCCTGTGCAGCCCATTCCATGCCACAGCCCTCTGTGCAGCACCTGTCCCTAACCCCAGCTCCCCTCCCCTGACACAGCTCCACGCCGTTCCCTCGGGCCCTGTCGCTGTCACACAGAGCAGAGCTCAGCGCTGCCCCTCCGCTCCCTGCGAGGAGCTGCAGCCGCCATCTCACCTCAGCCTCCTCTGCTATGGGCTGAACACCACATTGCTTTCGTTGTTGTTGCAGCTCTGAACCTGTTTGAAATGACCACTTTCCCACTTGTGATCTTCTCTTTTCTGTCTTCACGAATTAGGTTCTTCTAGGTGATTTTGATTTCTCTTGCTTGGTAAACATCTCCTCAGTTTTGATTTCTTGGATTAGTTATCTATCCGATCCACTCTGCGCTGAATACTGATGAGACCAAATCTTTTCATTTCTTGTAATGCTGCTCTCCTTAATTATTCCTGTGGCAACATGATAGCTCATGGATCCCAGCGATTTTCTTATAGATCTTTTCTTTGTCTCACCTTTTATTATACAGTTTATGCTCCCACATTTTCCTTTTACTTGGGATGGCCATTTGGCCAAAATAAGTCTAAAACTGTGTCATTTAAGCTCACTGTTTTCTTTCTTTCTTTCTCTTTTTCCCCTTCCTCTTTTGCTGTAAAATATGTGTATATTCTGTGACAGTGTTATCATATATTATATACTGTAATGGCCCTGTAGGTGATAACATTTATCACTGTATGAAAATACCACTGTACTGTTTAGTATCTAAAAGGTGAGAAACAGTTCCATAGTTACATGTATTCTGGGAAGCTTATTTCAGAAGAGCTTATGTAATTAATTTTTCTATTTTTATTTTTTAATGTAATAAAAAGAACTGTAGCCTATTTTCAATGAAAAAAGAACAGAGCAAATTTTTTAGATTTGGTCAATTTGGCATTTGTCAAGGGCAGTATGAATAGTAAGGGAGTATAAGTCATAATTCTTTCATAATTGTCTCATTTGATAAAGGAAATGCATGGTGAGCAATAAGAAATAGAATGCACTGCTTTCTTATTTCTAAGGACGGAAAAGCAGAAAAATTGAAACGGAACTAACTTTGCCCACTATAAAATCACCAAATGCAAGAACTGAGCAGAAAGTAGAGTTTAAGTAGTAGGTATATAATTAATACATTTATGTTTGTGCTGCAGATGCATGTAATTTTATATAAAACTGAGTGAAAATTCTAAAACTCGTTTTCTCTTTTCCCTTTTTGTGCACATACAGTACATTAAATTTAAAGAGCCATACTCCATTAGCTGCTAAGATTCACAATTGTGTCTAGAACACTGAAAGTAGCTCTTGCAATGATAATTGTAAAATGTCAAGTAATCGCAAACAGGTTCACATTTAGTATAATGATTAGATAACTAGGGAAAAAACAGCTATTATGTGTTCCTGGACCACAGTGGAGGTAGAAAGCAAGAAAAGTATGTGGTTTGACTGCATATTATTAAAAATGTAACACTTTATATTTACTTTGCACTTAAAATTTTGAATGATCTGACTAACGGAAACAGACAATCTAATACAAATGGTTTGGAATACATTAAAAATGTATGCAAGACAAATCGCTATTTTATAATCGTTCGGCAATGTAGTAAATTTGCACTGCAGGTTGATTCATAACAAATTTGCATAACATTTATGTGGGGTTTTCATTGTACTAATACAGTTCTTTCAGCCACTTTTTATGTGTTCTACCATTTTATTATGTACCTTTAGGGGGTACTTCAAAAAAAGAGAAAGTGGGGGCTGGGAGTTAGTGGGGAGAATATGACAGAGTTTTAAGATGAAGGTTTGTAATCACAGAAATGAAAAGCTAAGGAAAAAAAAAAAAAGACTGGAAAGGGTGTATAACTTAAAATTGAGTGAGCGGAGGCAAAAAACATATATTCTGTGCTCCCACATAAATTATATAGTACTCACTCCATTATTTAGGAGGGCATGACGAGAAAGATGGGTATCAAGAGTGCATAGACCAAAGGGGCTTCTGTGAACAGTTAAGTTAAATGAAGGTGCTTGTTAATATGCTTTGATTTGCATATGCTTTGTATCCTTTCCTAAATATTCTGGGGTCAAATCAGTGTTTACGCTGTATATTTTGCCTTTTAATATTGTAGCTTATAATTCTCTTAATTTCTTTCAATTCAGAAGACCAATTTGGAAAAGGAAGGGTGAGTTTGCTTTGAGGAGGAAATAGCAAATATAGGGGAGTGAGGAGAGAAAAGGCATTAAAGAGTAGTGGGAACGGATCCAATTGGGAGAGGTCTGGTTTGGCATTTCTTTCACCATCTCACTGCTGCTGTGCAAAGACAGTAGTCAATTGAATAAGAATCCATGTAAATCCCAGTTGTGAAATCCGTCTGTGGGGAAGAGAGAGATTTACCAGTATGCTCTTATTTGCTTTCCAGTAACTTCTGGATGTCCCCTTATGATCATCTCCCTGCCCAATCTCCCCAGTCTTCCACTCTCTTTTCTGCATTCATCTTTCTTATTGTATCACCCACACAAAGTAGACAAAGAATAAATGTCTGCAGAAGATCATAATCACAGATTTCATACTGTTTTATTATCAGCATCATTACTTAAAATCAGTTTTCTATTTTCACAGAGCTCATATAAATATTTATTGCTTGCATTACTTGAATTTCAATGATCTAAGACAAAGTAAAAAATAAAGTAGCAAACATGGACAATGCTTTAGAGCATGTGTTCTTGAACTGTTCTTGAGTAGGAGGATGATAATGGTTGCCTATCTATGTAGCCCATATGCAGCAATAAGTGAATACAGAATTCCTCTGTTATGAGGTGCAGGTTCAATAATTTTCTCTAGATATTCTGCAGTGCCTTAACTGTGTCCTCCAGGCAGTTCCACTGCCTGTAGCTTATTCTCTGTTTGCTTATATGTCCTGGTGGGTATGCTGAAGGCAAGCTGCGATGCCTGGATGGATAGGCTGGAGTCTGTCTGCCAAAGAAAGTCATTAAACTATGTTTGTTAGTGAAATGCAAGGTTTTTTGGCATCCTGAATGTAGAGAATGGTTTTTGATGTAGCCTGTCCTTCAGTTTTTTTGCTTTGTCTCTCCTGTACTTTAGAAAGAGGAAACACATTTCCCAAAACAAGACAGTAAGCACCCATGAAGTTCGGGTTCTGAACATTACAAGGGTTAAAAATAAAATCAGAGGCATGCAGAAGATTTAGCATTTGGAAACTCTTCATTTATCCTTGCTGAATATGAAGGTAGCAATCTTCTGCTTAATCGAAAGCTTGATGAGAAGAACATAGGAGATTTCTTTGGATTGCACGCTACGCTTTGATTCTTGGGACAATACATGTAAACGTAAAGCTGTGGTGATTATGTGAATGTCATTTACTGTAGGTGGAGAATGCTGAGAGTACGGGAAAGTAAATGCATTTATTCATTCATGTAGAGATCTCTGGTGAGCTTCATGACAGTGAAGTTAGCATAGTTGTGAGTAGGCTTCTCTGCCATTACCTTGAACTTAATGTTTTACAGAATGACATGTAGACACCAGGAGGAGGTATTCTTTATCCTTTGTGTATTCTGAGCAAATACACAGAGTAACTTGCCCAGTCAGGTTCAAGTCATTGTAAAGAAGATTGGTAAATTTCATGTCTGAAACTGAGATACCCTCCCTGCTAACAGTGTAGCCTGTTGTAGGTTGTTATGTGTCGACACACTGGCTGCTCCAGTTTTATCTGGCTACCTGTTGTCTGAGCTTTTCCTGGAGCCTTATCATTTTCCTACTGCTGTCAGGCTTTAGCTGGGGATGTAGATGTTCTGGGGAGGAGGAGAGATAGCAGGTAAAATCTTAAGGATGCTGTTCAGGTGGGAGTGAGCTCTCCCAGCTTTGGAACCAGACATTTCCAGAAAACAATTGAACTTATTTAAAGAACAGAGGTGGAGAGTCCAGTGAAGTGCCTGGTTCTGTCTTTGTAAATAATAACAGGAGATCTGAGTCAACTTGCTTAGATTTGGCGTGTAACTTTTCTCTGGATATCTCTAGTGGTGTTCCATTTCACCCTACCAACCTAGCTCTTTTGCCGACCCGAGGAAGTGTGTCACAGGCACATTTTATTATCTTGGCACAGCATTTTAGCTAAGAGGAAGCGCTGCAGCCCCCATGTTGTACAGAGACCTGCAGGAGACGTGTGGCTGAGCTCAGAAATCAGCTCAGGCTGCTTTTGTTTTGCTCACAGTGTTGCTGTCAGCTGGCAGAACAAATGCTCGGCCTGGACAGCGGCCGGAGCCAGGTGTGCCCTCAAGCTTCACTTGTAATTAAAAAGGCTAAAATTTCTGTCATTTTTCTCAAAATGTTTTTTTAAAATAGAAGACAACAGGTACCACATAGCAAGGATTGACTGTTTGCCTTTTCTATACCTTATAGCAATATATATATATAAATAAATCAGTGGCAACGTTCTGCACATTGTAGTTTCCCTGGCCGTGTCTCACTTGGAGGACCACAGTTTAGTAACCATATAGAAAATCAATTTTTAGCCAAAATGAGAAAACTGAATGACACCGTTTGTGAGTTATGTCAGAAATTTGTAATTTGAATGTAAAATGCCTCTTATAAGGGCATAATTCTTTCTCATTTTTTTCTGCTGAGGTGCGTTTCTATGCTGTTATTGACTTCCTTGTATAAAAGCAAAATCAGAAGGAGAGTGTGCGCATTTCTGTCTGGACATGTAAAATTCTTCTAATCTCTCCCTTTCTCCAACTGATAAAATTCTCTTTTTTTCCCCCTGAAACTATTTTTATAATACAACTCATTAGAGAAGGTTTCCACATCTATTAAAACTGTGCACACTCAAAGCTGCTGTATAATCATAAATAAAGTAGGTGTAGATGGTGAGGCTGGGGTAAGTTAGCACTTTTAGCTGGTACCAAATTTGTATTTTCTTGCCTGTGCTACATGACTGTAGTAATCAGCTTACCCTTAGGACTGAGAGATCA
Organism: Tragopan temminckii; assembly: GCA_028571105.1. Lineage (NCBI taxonomy): Eukaryota > Metazoa > Chordata > Aves > Galliformes > Phasianidae > Tragopan > Tragopan temminckii. The sequence continues at coordinate 42,630,215 of JAOWBP010002052.1, read as the reverse complement.
TTAACCACTGCAGAAATCTTTGTAAGTGAAAAGTGCTGGAGATTCAGGGGTCTGTGCTGCTTGTTTGAGAACAAACTGAACAAAACTGATGCTGAGTGTGATAAGACTTGCCAGATTGCCAACCTATAAGAAATGGCTCCAGAAAAAGCTTGTACAACTCTGCAGTAGCAATAGGATTTTTTTTTGTCAACACTTTTATCGTATTCTTTATTCCAAGCTTTTGCTACTGTCATTTTTAAATAGATCATTGCCTAGTTCCAATTGTAGTATGAATTTTTCCACTTTGAACATTCAACTCTGATGTGGATTGTGTGTTTTATTACTGTATGCTTCTTCATTCAGAGAACAGAGTGAAGAGTGGGGGATATATAATTTATTGATTTTTTGAAGTACATGTAGAAAATCATAATTTTTATGAATTGGATTCTTAAAATGTTAATTTGTAGACATGTTTAGTTGTGGAACAGATGGAAAAATAGAAATGTGCTGGAAAAGTAGGTATTTGCTGAAGCTAATGAAGTTAATTGGTCTCATTTGGCTACACTATTTTCCCCAACCCCCCGAAGACTGGGCTTCTTAATTCTTTAATTAAAAATGAGTAAGGTATGCTAATATTATAACCTTTATTTTTTTTCTGGCTTTCTATATACATGCTTCTTATTAATAGAACCAGCCTTAGCAGTCCAGTATTAGTAAGCACATTAGTAACCAGGAATTTCTAGGGAAAGTGACAATATTGTGAAAAAATAATTGAAAATCTAGCAATCCATGAGTTAATATGTGCTTTTAAGCCCTAATCATTATTTCCTTTTCCTGTTTCTGCGTGATTACAAAGAAAGGATCTGTTTTTCCCCAATTTGGAAGGAAGTTGAAGTACACAGAACAGCTTAGGTGGTGGAAAATTCTAATTATTAGAAGTATTTCAATTAATTTTGATTAGCTGTGTTACAGGCTAAATCTACAGTGAAGTGCTATAAACATATGAATTAAAGTACCAGTGAATTGATCGACAGCACCATGAGATCCCTTAACCTGTTACGTTGCTGTTGTTTAAAGAGCAAGGAGAATATTTTAAACTAGATATTCTTTTCCTTCTTATACGGGTATTGAAAAAGAAGGTCAGTGGCCATGCTTTGTGGTGACACCGGGACTGACAGCGTGTGCTGTTAGGTGTGCAGTAGTGTGCAGGACTGGGGAGTCCTCACCGCCACGCTGCCTCTGTCTTCATTCCCTATGAAGTTTTCACTATTTGGATGATTGAGTTTGAGCAACTGCTTAGGGTTTCAAAGGATTTGGATAATGTTACACTGTAGGGTTGGAAATCTCTTTGAATAGTACGTTGCAAAGGGACAAAGACATAGTTTCGGTGCATTTATTAGGGCCCTGCTGTAGAAGCGAGGAACAATAAACCATCTTTTTTAAGTTAAGAGACCTTGGAACAGGCCGCTCTAATAAATCCTGGGTTTTAGAAGTGAGGTACGTGCTGCAGTGCTGAAGTTGTTTATTCATCTGGAATGTATTAGGATCTCGATTAATACGAAGACATCTGCAATTTTACATAAGAAACAGAGCGGGCAGTTTGGCAATTGCAAATGGAAATTGGGAGAGAAGAGCCAAACCTATACAAAGTCGCTGTCTAGTCCTCGTTGCCACTGATGTTGATACTAACAATTATTATAGTGGTTAAAAATATACGTGCTGCTAAAATGTTTCAATACGAAGGGCCCAGCAGCCAATTTTTCAAGAACCACACTTCTTTCAAAACTGGTAGCTTTTCAGACATCTCTATAAAGCAAAAAGCAGTCTTTGTGTGCTTAATCTGATATCCCAGGTCTCACACTGGTGTCTGACAGTAGTAATGCTTTTGAAGTTAAAGAATTTACACAGATACAAGACCAATGTAAGGTAATATCAAGAATCAGCCTGTATCTCTCCAAAATGCAACAGCATAATCTTCTTTAGAGAAGTAGAATGCCAGTCAGAGTCAAATCTTCTGTAGGAATGGTATCTTAAATTTAGGGATTAAAATATTGAACAAGCAAACTGGACAGAAAAAAAAAAGAAAAGAAAAAAAAAAAAGAAAGAAAGAAAGAAAAAAAGGAACTGATGTTAAGTGAGGGTGATGACTGAATGAAAGCCTGGGAATTTTGGGGGGATTTGTTCTCTTAAGTAGAGCATTTAGCTATGCAAATACATAATTTGGTGGAGAAAATATAACTGTTGTCAGCAGAGTTTGTACAAGTTGGTTCCCAGTTAGACTGGGAGGGCCAACAAGCAGAGCATTAGTAGATTAATTTCAGGAAGTCACATGCATTGCTAGTAATCCATAAAAGGGCAACTTCTGAACAATTGGAAGTCTCACTCCAAAAAAAATGTTGATAATGTGACTGAAATAATAGATCAGCACTTCTTTCAGTAGAAAAGGGCAAGTTAATTCTTGCCAGAATGGTTGGGAATACAGAAAATGTTCAGTGTTTAGTGCTGAAAACTTGAGCGAAGCAATTTGATCTTCTTGGCACTGAGAGTTTTCAGTCAACCTGTAGGGAATGGTGAAAAGATGAGAGGGGCTACAGGGACACATCTGAAAGTTTTCTTGAGTCAGCAATAAAGCAAGACTTCAGTAAGTTCGTAAAATGGAGAGGACACAGGAATCATTCTGATCATTTTGCAAGCCATCTATCTCCCTTTCATGACTCCATAAATAGTTGTGGCAACTCTTAATAAGGAAATGTAGGATTAGCGAAACAATGCATGTTGGTTAGCCTTCGAGGCGGTTACATCTGGAAGTGAGGAGCCATGCCATATGATCATGCAGCTCTTTACAGACCATCTGCAAGTACTTCTTGGACCTATGACAGGGCCATTAAGTGCAGTTCAAGAAGTTGATCTCACTACACCTGAACACAGTGAGACTTCACATCCAGCAGTACAAGGAGCCACTGTGGAGCTTATTTTAGCTGAACTGTAGGAGAAATAGAGTTTGTCTGTTAGTGTTACCAGAAATGTTGTTCTTATGTCTTTATTTCCTACACGGTACTGTTGGAGCAGCAGTGAGCTGCTTCCAGCCCATAGGCTAATGGGGACGGAATTGGAGGAGCTCAGTTCCCATGTGGAACTTCCACCTTCAGAGCTCATCTGCAGGCTCTTACATCTACTCATCTTACAGCCTTTTCTGGAAAAGTGGCTTGAAAAATAGCTGTTTGTGTCTTTCTTGTATAGAATTAGTTACAGATGTAATTCACGTCTCAGGGTCTTCAAGGGAATTTGTGGAAGCAGATAAATCTTTCTTATTGGAAATGCCTTTATATATGTATAAAAATATACTGTTTTTCATTTATATGCCAGCTTTCCGAATAGTCACTTCAAGATGCATGTTGTATATGCAAGTTAGTGGTTAGGTATTCATATTTGGTTTTTAAAAGTTCCATGAAAATAGTTTAAATTAAAATCACGGAGTGCTTTGAGTGAATGGATATACTTATCTGTGAAAAGAAAGGCATTCCTGAGATACAAAGACTTTTTAAAACGTAACTTACCAAAGAGAAGGAACTGTCACAGTGGTATATAAACAGGACAGATAGAGATAGCCCCTCGAGGCTATGGGACTTGACTTAATAAACCTTGAAAAGTTACAATATTTTTTGTTTCGTATTTTCCTCATGAACCCAAGTAAAATAGCTCATTTGTTTTGAATATTACCACTGGACTCACAGGCAATAAGTTTGGTTTTCTTAAACCCTACATCTAACCAGATCCAGACCAAACCTAAAATAGCAGTCCAATTAAAGTTAATAGTGAGATTCCATTGGCTTCAGTAGAGCCAGAACTTTATTTTGAGATTGTGGATTTTAGTATTGCATTATTTGGTAACACAAGTCAAATGAAACAACCATGTGTTCGTAAGATTGGCCAACTCTTTTTCTGCTAGTCTCAGTACCTACTGTGTGTGCCTGCTAATATTTCATTGATAAAAACAACTCACTAGAAGTTCAGTGTGTTCAGTACATCAGGAGTACATCATGGCTACTGCACACAGAATATTAGCTCTTAGATGAACAGCTTAATGCGATGTGGGGAAGAGGAGGACTGTAACTGAGCTTGCTACACCTCACAGAATCAGAGTATTTCAGGGGCTGGAAAGGACGTCAAGAGAGCATCGAGTGCAACCCCCCATCAAGTACAGGTTGGCCACAAGGGCACACTGCTGGCTCTTGGCCAACCTGCTGTCCATCAAGACCCCCAGGTCCCTCTCTGCAGAGCTCCTCTCCAGCAGGTCATCCCCTAACCTGTACTGATGCATGTGGTTATTCCTCCCCAGGTGCAAGACAAACCCCAGTGTTCAATTCTTCACCACATGTTAGTAGGCACTCACGATCAAGTTAAGTTGGCATTACAGATTATTTTTACCTCATATAGAATAATCTGAGCTGATGCAAACCACCCCTTTGGCAGAACACATATTTCCACTTGTGAAGGAAGTCTGCAAATGAAACGATCTCAGTGGCAATTATTTTGTATCAAGTAGAGACAGAGATCTGGAAATTTTCTATGGAAATTGAGTGGTCCAATGTAGGGATGGTAATCTTGGACTAAAGTAGAGACACTAGAGCCAAGGAACAAAAGCCAGGCATTTATGTAGAAAAACCAGGGCGAGCACAACCTTTCTGCAGCCATCCCACTTCTTAAGTAGCAGGCTCAGTATTGTACCACTGCCTTTTAAAATCCAGGCTCCTGACTGAATAAAACTGAGAAAACAGATCCTGCTGTAATAAAAACACATGTAAAATTCCTGGAAATGTTTCCTGTTACAGGCTGCCTGCTTAGCGTAGACTGCCTGCACACTGATAGACTCAGCGATTGTTTGCTCTGATATTGTTCATATCCCTTTTTTATGAGGAAGATGAAGATCAGACCAGAAGGTTATCCGTCACCTTTGCAGCCAGATTAGGATCAGAAAGAATTAAAAACCTAATTGTCTTCATTGTATTTCAGGTTGTTTTGATTGGGTTTACGCCCACATGTTTATGCCCACAACATAAAAAGCCACAGAATACTTGTTTTATTTATTTATTTATTTTTCCTGTCGTGGTAGAAGCTAGAGCTGAGCTTTTGCTTTGGGATTGATACAGAGTGGTCCAAAAAATGTCCTGCTGGCCAAATCCAGTCCACAGCATGATTCTGCCTGGATTAAAATTTTTTGAAGTGACCCAGTGTTGGGACTATAACTTGGCAGGAACTGGGTATGCAGGCTCCTTGTGATGCTCAGGATGCTCCTAGGGCACCCTTCATCCCCAGCTCACAGCTCCTCAGGCTGCCTCTGTGTCCTTGTTGGAGATGAAGGCTCTTTACCTGGTGGGTCTGGAGCCAGGCCTGGGAAAGCACCCCAAAACTAGCATCTAGAGCATTTAAATGGTTGCACCATATTGGCAAGTTGTCAATACCTTATTCCGAGATGAATATTTACTTTTTTTTCAACAAGAGAGTCTTCTGTTATGTCTTCTCTGTCTTTCTGGGACACGAGAGACCAGGGCAACTGCAGGTTGCAGTTCCATTTTACAAGACATAGTACTTTTATTTGGTCTGCTATGAGTTATGCTTGCTGATAGGAAGTCTACAGTACATTTTCAGGCATGTAATTCATGTTGAAAGTAGTCATATTTTAGAAGAGTAAATCTGGTTGTAGCACAAAGCATACAAGACTAAGGAGGAAGGGGAGAAAGAATACTTTGATGATACACACTGAGAGACTGCCTACTTAATGGGCTTGAAGTAAAGAAGACAGGAAGCTTTTTGGGATGTGGGGACACATTTTCAGGCTAGTACAGGATACAAGCCAGGAGCATTATTGACCAACATCGTGGTGTTCTTTCCCCAGCAAGAAGGACCATGATTCCCCATCCCAGTGAAGAATTTCCAGCTAATGTGAACAGTTTGTGTACTTATCTTGGATGTAGACCATTCTGCAGTCATCTGGGATGGACTACTGTAATATGCTCCTAATTGTTTTCCTTGAAATAGATCTTCTTTGGGGTGGAAAGCTAATATATTAAAAAATAGAGTCCAGTGAGTGTAGCTGTTCAAATTTTAATCCCCCAGTTCCTGGGTAAGAGCCTCACGCTCCATGTCCCTGCCTGGCAGTAGCTCACAGTTGGCCATGGCTGTCTTCCTCTCCCTGGGCTGAGGCAGACGTGGGCCGAAGGCGAGTCTTTCTTGTCCTCGGTTGTGCAGCTCCCTGCCAGAGCCCCTTGCTGGCTGCCTTTAAGGCAAGCTGCAAGCCCTGTTTATTTCAGTTGGCCTATCCATGACTGTTTTATGGGCTCCCTACCTTTGTTTTTGCATCTGCTACCCTTTTGTTTTTCTCTTTACTCTAACTAGTCAGGAATTGAGTCTTTGGGGGCTGGCAGGTCCCTTTTGAATTCTGTGTGTATAGCATATTGTAACATGCTATTAGATTTTGCTTTCTACTTTTACTGTTTTGCATTTGGCTCTTTATGCTGCTTGGCTTGCAATTGGTGCTTTAGAAAAGATCAAATAAATATATAATCGTGTCAAATCTAATTTTGTCTAAGAGAGTTAAATCCAGTATCCAAATATAGAAGAGTGTGTTTATGGTGAAACTTAGTACTGAGAGAATTAGAAAGAAAGCTCCAATTAGAAAGAAAGCTGATGCCATGCCGTTTGCAATGCCATGTTTTCTTTAAAAGAAAACTTCCACTGTAATTAGCAGGAAAGTGCAGCCTAACGGGCAGTGCATTACCTAACACAGAGGCCGCTATTCAGTCCTAGGAATAGATCATGCTTTTATATGCTCCTCTGGAGACCGTCGGTGCTGTGAAGTCCAGTATCAGCAAAACAGAAGTCAAAACATGCGCGCAGTCAGGAAATCTTGTACAATGGATGATAAATAGTGATTTGCTTCATTGGCCACTTCAGGAGGAAGTGTGTGAATGTAATCGTGGAATACAATGGCCTCTGCTTCTGCCGTCAAATACTTGGAATGAGTTGTCTGTCATCCACCCGCACAGAAGGATTCAACTGTTACATACACACATGAACCCATGTAGATTATGTTGTTACTTGCATTATGATGGCTACCAAGGGATCAACAAAAGTTCAGGTCTTTGTTCTAGAAACTGCCTAGGAATCAGCAAAAAGACGTGCTTTACCTCATGTTGATATAAGTCTGATAGTGTTGACCAGAGGAATGGAACAAACAAGTAGGAGGAAGAGGAAGCAGCAGCTAAGCGTGGTGCAAGAAGTAAGGGGCTGAGTTCAAATATTGTCATCAGAAAGTGGTTTATGGGCACCAATACAGAGGAGTGAACCCAGAGGTAAGATCCTGATGCTTTGTTGAGGATTGGGAATCCGGGAAGTTACATATCATCTATCCAAGGAAGTTCCACTTGTAAAATACTGTCAAAGCCAAAGACATTCAGGGCAGCTTGGTTCTGCAAAACAATAAAATTATTAATCACTCGACTAAACCACATTAATCAGTACAGCCTAGTAGCAAAGTTATTAATCAGTTTGATGATCTGAGCAATCTTGCAAAGAAATGAGCCTACTCGGAATTTTCAGAGAAAATTCAGAGAGAAGACTGCGTGTAACAAAATGACTGGAAACAGTGCTAAAACTCTTCAAAACCAACCTTATCTCTCACCTCACTATTTCTGTTTCACCCATCTCCAACAAGGTGGTGAAACAGATGGGAAGACATGGCTAGGATCTTTGAGATCTCAAGAAGCCTCAGATGACTAAGGTGAATAACCTGGGGTGTGAAGTGCAGCTGCACACTAAAATGAGGAAGAATAAAATGCAGAGTAGTGAACAAAGTTTGACCAGTATACTTTGGTTCTGGAAATGATAAATAATAATAGCTAGTGGCAGCTGAGTGCTTTATGACAAGAACAAGATGACAGTAACTAACTTGTCCCAGATGAAGAACAAAATCTATTTTTTTGTAAATACAAGGATGACTAATTGAAAACTTGTGAGCATCAACAATTCAGAAATACAGAGAAGGGCCTTTTTGTTAGCAGCTAATGGCCTTTCCACTCACTCAGATTGCTCACTGGCTTTGTGCTCTCTCTAAGGAGCGGAAGGTTTGGCTGTCTTCAAATGTGGGTACCTTTTTTGGCTCAGCAGAGTCAAAACTTTCAGAAGCTATGGAAAAGGTTCTGCCTTGGACAGGCCGCCGCTTTCTATAGCAGGTTGATGACACAGGCTATTGAGTCCTTACAGAGAATTGTTTGTCTTCTGGTTTTAGATGGCTTTAATTCCTCCAAATTGCTCCTTGAATAATAGGAAAAAGGCAATTTGAATTTCAGTGACAGATTGGACATAACAGGTTGCAACTATTAGGTCTAATTTTACCATACTGAGAAATAAAATTGCCTAAACATAAACATCGATCACTGATGCAGTAAATTAATTTGTACAGAAAAAGTAGTTTAACTGCAGTGCACATTAAACATAGAAAATTTTCAAAATTACAGCTCTCTGAATTAATTTGTACACTTGTTTACTTGTTAAAAGCAAAGCATAACTTCTTTTTCTTTTTTTTTTTTCCTTCCTCATTGTGACTTCAAATTGTGAAAAGCAAGAACAGTCATTCAGGTTGTCCAGAAAAGAACAAGAGACAGCTCTGCAGCTGTGGATGTAACCTAAGTTTTTTTCTTGTTGCTGTCTCTGAACGCATTAATACAATTACTAAAGACCTCTTTGAAATACTGTTTCATTCTAGCAAGCAAATTCAGCATTTTAATCGGCCTGAGTTATGTTTTGTTAAGAATTGGTGGTGTGAAGTAATTAAAAAATTTTACGATTTGGTTTGGCGATGAGTTTACTTTCAAGTGTGTCCTCAGGCTTATTTAAACTGTTGAAATCTTCCGAAGTGTTTAATAAAAAATGTCGCATGTATCTTCTTATTTCTCCTGCCATATCTTTTCCAAAAATCTGCACATGCTAATACCCCGAATTCTAATATGGTGCCTAGAAACTTGACATAGATGCTGGCCAACTTTTCTTCATTCTGGCGACTGCTATTTATTATATGTTTACTGTTTTATAAAATGAAAAAAAGCATGCTTTTCTTATTTTAAGCCACAACTATAATGCTACTGTTCATGTGCAAGCGCAAATGCATATATAAGCTTTATAAAGGTAGCCCAAGTCACAGCGGAACAGGATCTGCTAATGTGGCTTATTTTGATGGTATCTGGTGTCTACTGTTTTCAAGGACAGTAGTTCGATTCAAACACAATTCTGATAAGTGGCAGGTTTTCATGTCTTTAATGCCCTGACAAGGGCATCACTCTCAAGAGAGGGAGGTGAAACCATTTGGATGAGAATTTCTTCCCCTCTCCTTTGTGCTGACACACCAAGATAATGGACAATTAATAGCGAACCTTCTCTGCAGGGAAAGTCTAGGGTTATCACTAATACAAAAGTGCTCGGGAAGTGTTTGGACACGAAGAGGAGAGAGAAAAAATAAGCATAAAAACTACAGTGCAGGACCAGTGCAAGGCTTAATGTGCAGGTACGAGTTTTTTTCACCTGAAATTATGGTGAATGATTTGTCAGTAGCAGCAGCTGTAACTTTTTAGACCTGGTTCACTGTTCTTGACATCAAGCAAAGGATGAGAGGAATCTTGCCATTTATATCCTTTCTGGTGGTGAGAAGGCTGGTTTCTATTTCCCAGAGATACCAGCTGGCAGGGCTGGCTGCTCTTAGTTACTATTGTTGTAAAGTTTACTGCAGCAGGATATGGAGGACAGGTCTAAACAAACCACTTCTTCACCTTTGCTTCTGTTCCCCCAACAACCTTTTAGGCTCACCTTCAGCCTCGTTGTTCCCGTTTGTATCACATGCAGATCACTTTCCTTTCCTGGCCATCAGCATGCACACTTTCCTGTGCTTGGGGGAAGGCTGCTTTCTACATGGCGAGTCTGTGCAGCCCACATTTTTGCTTTGCTGTGCAATCCCAGCAACACTCAGTCGCTCCTAGAACAGTCAGCTGCCCCCCAGTCACCTGGAGAAGGAGCTGCTGGAGGTTGAAAGTCAACAGGCAAACTGCCTTGGGGATTATTATGGCAGCTGCTTATGCACTGTACCTCTGTACCAGATCTAGTGATTGATGCTGTGACTGTGTGCCTCTGCTGTCCGAGTAAACAGAGCAAAGACGTACAATGTTTCCTGAAGTTAGACAAACCAAAGATTAGTCTAAACCGAGCGTGGAACAGGTTAACTGATTTTTCTCTACCCTAAGCTTTCATTTGTCCCTAGCAGCACTGAGCTGTCAATACAGCGTACAGCTACTGATAAGTATGGGTTCTCCTCAGCCTGGAGAGATCTGTCTGATAAGATAAGATGGCCTTAAAAAAGAGAGAGAGAGAGAAAGTACGTTAACTGCTTTGACTGCAAAATACCCCCTGGTAGCCAGAGATAAGACACCTTGAGCTGCTCAGAAGACCTTAGACAGGATGTAAATGAAGCCAATAGGAAAAAAAAAAATCATTTCAAATCCAGCCACTGTTCTGCTCTACTCTTATTTCCAGCCCTGACAGCAGAAGGCTTAATTTACTGTATTTCACACCGAGCTTCCATTCTACACTGAGGAAGCTACAAAGGGTTGTTTTAGGTATATGCTTTAACAAACCAGAGATCTCTTTATTTCTGGAGAGGCCTCTATTTCAGACAGTTCATCATGAGTTTCAGCAGGCTTTGATGAGTGGAAATTATACAGAGAGAGGAAGGAAAATGCTGCCTTCTGCGAAGAATCTCTCCATCTTCTATAAGTAAATTGCCCAGATAAGCCTTTATTATCATTAAAGAGCTGAATGAAGCATATGTATTTTAAATGCAACCCTCACCTTGTAAAATTCCAGAAGGATGGACTGGTGACCCGCAAGATAGGAAAGCAGGTGGTAGATGTGATATTTACAGGTGACAGCTTTATAGTAGCATTTGGTCTCCTGACTGTTCTCAACTGGGAAATTCGTCATATCCCACTTACAGGCTAAAGCACCTATTATTCAGTGAAAGCCACACATGCTAACCTGTGCCTATTGCATGCTGAGAGAGGGCTGTATTGCCTGGCACTGCAATTTGCCTATAGTGAATGATAGATAGAATCATTACAGTTGGAAAAGACCGCTGAGATCATCTAGTTCAACCAGGGAAAGGGTACCAGAGACATGCTGCCCCAAGGTGACAGTACTGCCCAAGAGTAAGCAATTGTGTGCCATTCTGAGCACCAACTTAGCTTAAAAACCAAGGTTATCTTTGCTCGGGGACATCACTTGGAACAGCTGTGCGGCACATCTGCACTAACAGCCAGAGCTGGAGGAAAAAAAAAAAAAAAAAAAAAAAAGGAGTCTAAGATGTGATGTAAGTGAAGTATAAGAAGCTGAATAGAAATTGTTATTCAAAAGCAACCTCTCTGGGTCCTCCCCAATTTGGTCAGTGCCTTTTTTTGAACCAAAAGTTTCTCAGGTATCTGTAGCTTGGCAGTCTCCATGAACCACCCTAGATTGAGCATCTGGGTGCCCATCACCTTTAATCAGCCTGCTGCTAAGCTCAGGGCACAGCAGGCACTTACAGTAGAAAGTGCTGTGTTCCTGGCTTCCCTATATAGGGGCCAAGTAGTTCGAGTACTAAATGGCACGAGGCCTAGATTCATTCCCTCAGCATCCTGAGGGGATTCAAAGCCCCGTTTCCTGCCTCTAAGCAGAAGGTCCTCAGATCTGCAGGGGTCTCTTCCCATGGAAGCTGGGCTCACTGGAGCAAAGAGCACCATATTCATAGGGCTGGTAGGAGCACATTTGAGAAAGAACTGTTAACCTGCTGCGAATTACACTCAGTGCTGGGGCTCTTGCAGTCTGGAACTTGCGCTTAGGTTTATTTTTGTTTTTCATCCAGCCACTCTTTAATGTATAAAGAGCCCAGTCCTCTCCTTTCCCAGCTGCATGCCCAAGCTGCGAGGTTGCAGACCTTTTCCTGCTTCCCCTCGGGGCCCCATGAATTCTGCTTTCTTTGCTTCTTAGGCTCCTGGAGACACCCAAGTCCCTTTGCAGATCTAGGTCCAGGAGTTTTCACCTGTGTAAATAAGACCGCCACCACATCTCTGTCATTTGAAGAAATAAGCAGTTCTGTGTTTATTTACTGTATTTCATTCTAGCACACTGTAAAATAACACCGTTATGTTTTTGAAAGCGTTAAGTGACAGCCTTGCTTTCTCTTGATCTTCGTTCCCTTTTACTTTCCATTTCCTATAAAAAATGTTGCAATCTCTTTCCCTGGGTTTCTTTCAGATGCGATTATTTACTCCTTTCTTTCTTCTCGCCTCACATTCCTTTCTTTTTGTTTCCCACCCCTTGCCTTCCTTTTTTTTTTTTTTTTTTCTTTGTCCTACTTTAGCCCCCATCCAAAATGTATCTTGCTGCTGTATTTCTGGTCTTGAGGCAATGAAGCAATGAATTGGGATGGTTGAAATAGAGGCACAGGTGGGAGGGACAGGCGCAGGCTGAGTGTGAGGTGCACCCCCCCCAATCCCTGCAGACTTTCATGATTAAACTCTAGATTAACAGAAAGAAGGGCGATATTCAAATGAGAACCCAAGGTGGTGCTTGGCATCTCACGGGTTTCTGCCTGCAAATGCTGCTCAGGGGCTCCATCTTTTGTCTGAGCCTCCAGCTACGGAGGTTTTGACAGGCTGCCCATCTCCTCTCAGGGCCTGGGGGCTGGGTAGAAACGTGGGCTTGGAAGGCAGCTTTGAAGCGGGGACTCAGTCAGCTTTTAGGGTGTGAGCCTCTGGATTGTTTGATTTTGGAAAGGAAGGAAAGAAAGGAATGCTTTGCTGACTTGAGACACAGTCCTTATGTTGTGACCTGTGAATGAAAGCAGCAGCCAATTCATTTTAATACCCATATGCCATTGGAGAGTTACCTTTATGACCAAAACCATGGTATAGGGTCTCTGAGGCTTCAGTGCACTTTCAGTGCAGCTCTCAGAAGGACCTGCAGTTCAGGGAAAAATTGGAAGGACAGAGTTTCTTGGTCTTGTCGATGGGGCAGAGCATGACCCACTGAAAGCAGAATGCATGAGAAATTACTGGTGTCCAGTGAGAAGCCTGAACTCTTGTCCTCTAGTCGTGTGTTCTTCTTAGTAAGCAGCGCAAATACTGTTATCAGCACATATTATAATGATTATTTTCTACTACAGTACTGATTAGCTGGATCCTTACTTTTGGTACACGATGTTGTTAACATACAGATTCTTAGGAGACTGCTATTATGTGCACGTTTGCTAGAATATTTCAATAGGTTTTCTGCTCTCCAATTATCTTGATTCTAAATGTAATTATTCTCAGGGTGATTTTTCCTGACCCTAGCTTCAGACGGAACAAGCCTGGTGGTCTCTGACTCATACCGTACAAACAAACAAACAACTACTAAGAGAAACAGCAACTTAACAGCGGAAGAAGTACAGTGTAAATGTGTTTGTCACATTGAAGCAGTGGACAAATGAGCTAATTTGAATCGCTTAGTGCTTGTACAGTCACAACAAAACAACCCCTGTAAATTAATTGTGTGACATGTGATTCCCAATTATGTAAAGCAGTATAATAAGCTTTGAGGATGGTGACTGCCATTAGTTATATGTAGAGGACTGTGGAAAATTACTTATTCTTTCTCTTTGCCTTGAGAGGAACCAAGTACAGGCTTCCTCATACAAACAGAGGGTAGGTAGGTAGCTCTGTGTTCTCCTAGTTGCAAATTGGGTTTTGTGTGTGATCTGAGAGGTGAAGCAAGATGCAAACTGCTTACATTTTCTTTAATTTGGCTGTAGAAGACGGAATTCATTGGCTCCGTCTGTTCAAATGATCTTTAAGCAACAACTGAGGAAAACATTTACGCTCCTCTCTACATATGTAATAGTAATATATCTTGTGAAGAAGACATAATGGAACTGGAGGCTTAGGTTACCTTAGGAGAGCGATACAGGAATGTTAACTACTTGTCTAAGCACTAACGGCATTTTATTAAAGCAAGCAGGTTTTTCCTGGGAGGTATTAAAGCATCTTATTTGTTGTTTCTCGGAGCTGCCTTTCTTATGAAATTTAACATGGGGAAACCTCCCTACCAGCTGTCTGGGTTTTGTTGATCAGGACCCCCTGTATGTTCTTGCCCCAGTAATCTTAATTGTTAATGCATTTAATTGGTATTCCCAAAGTAGTTTTGAAATATTGATAGATTTTAAAAACATCTGTAAATTATAAATAATTTTTAAAGTTCACGTTTCTCTTTTGAATGCCCATTACAGAGTATTACTTTTCAAGCCATTTAATAAGTTATGAGACAAATGAGAGAGTTTAATGTGAGGTCACTGATGTGAAAAAAATGTGATGGTTATATTAAAGTTGCAGTTTGGAGTTTTTCCAAAACTGTGTGTCTTTCTATAGGAAAAAAAAAAAAAAAGGAGAATGTGATATAATGATATATATTTTATTTAGAGGTACTTTAAGGGTAGGTATTGTCTGCAAATTCTATCAAAATCTTCAAAATCATAGTTTCTTTTAGTGGCATGTATGTTAGGACATGGCTGAAGCCATGTTAATGCCTAAAAGCTATGCTTTGATCTTGTTACTTAGATATACTCCGCACACTGCACCATATTGTTTTATTTCAGTAATATCCAACCTCTTCATTTTCTATTTGTTCACACCTGCATATTCCCTTAAGATTGCTTATCTCATTTTCAAGGTAGCCCTGTAGACAATTAGTGGTGATAGTAATATAAAATGTGTCCGGCACTAAAACCTGAAACAGCCATTACAAGTAAACTATATGATATATAATAACCACTCCACTCAATTACCTGCACAAAAATGCAAAGATTTAAAGCTGTGAAGATCTATCATACATCCAGTTAACTGACCTACCTATCCACTGCTTAGTCCTTCCTTTCCTACCATTTGAATTCCATCTTGTAGTTTGTTATTGGGTAAAATGGCAAAGCTGTATGTTGTCCATTCAAGCATTTCAATATGTATATGAGCACAGCTGCATGTATACAGTTTTGTGTGGACAGCTCTTTGGCTGATGGGGAGAAAACAAGTAACATCTACACCATGATTCCTTGCATACATGTGCATACACATTAATCAATCTATTGCATGCGAAGGGTGTATTATTAGATGTCTTTATGTTCTGCTGCTTGGCATTTGTCATTTCTAGTATCCATTCCCTTCCTGTGTATCCACTGTTACAAATTTTGTCCCTTGCTATGTGGTACTTCAGATTGGATCCTGTAAGATGGCAGTTTGACCAGTCTGCCGTTACCACTAGCTGGGCAAACCAGTAAGAGAGTTTCTGTAGGGCTTGGAGCTGGGGGCTGTCGATCAGCTGAATGGCTGTGCCTTCTCCTTGGTTGGATCCATTCGCTTCAGCTTTTTGCCAGCCTTGTGTTTCAGAGTGGAGGAAAAAGGATTTTTCTTGCAGGATGGATCAGACCTGGGAGATACGAGTTCTGCTTCCTCCCTTGCACAGATTACATTTGTAACCTGAGGCAAACTGCTCCACTTTTCTGTGCTCCAGTTACATGAGCAGCAAAACAGGGAAAACAGAAAACTTCTTTTTAGAGGATATTGAGAATATTAATTAATTTGTATTTGTAAACTCTCCTCTATCAGAGGAATGTTATATATTATGATGCATAAAGATTTGCTGACATTTTCTCTAGGAAGGTGACCATTTGTCTAGAGGCAGCAAAAATATGTTTAAATCATACAGTAAAATAAAGCATGATAAAGCAAGTGCCCGAAGCGTAGTCCAACCAAAACGTGCCTATGTCATAAACCTTCCTGGTGACTAAATAACGTTTTTCTGAAGTGGTACTGTTATTTCAGTCAGCAGCACTAGGGAAGAGATCACATTTAAGACTTCACAACTACTGAGGTTGGCACATGAGCGGCTGGCTGTGAACTCCACAGAGGTGCTTTTGTGCTTGGATGCTCCCCCTTCTTCCCTCCCCCTTCCATGGGATAACTCCTTCTGGTATTACTTCACTTTTCTGTTAGTGAGCACTTTCCCCCATAAATATGACTGAACAGGTGTTACTCTGCTACTAACTGAGTTTCCAGCTGTCCTCCTCCAGCACAGACCAGGCAAAATCTGTTGTTTAGTCCTATTAGACAGACTAGAGAACTATCAAGCCTGAGATGGAGGTCTTCCTTGCAGGATATGGTAGTTTTGTTGCCAGAAGATGGTCAGGAAGGCCTGGCTGGCTAACAAAGACAGTCCTTCAGCTGCTGGGTGTAGTTCCAGTTTTGCATCCCCTTTGGCAGCAACACAGAGACTGCTGCAGTGTGGCCAGCCAGCAAAATTAGGAAATAAGGACCTCTTTTATTTACTCAGGCTGCTGAATCATGGGCATTTCTGTCTGCTTGGAGAAAAGTCAGGCAGCTCTACTTTCCACTGGAAGTCTCAGGAGTGCTTGGTACTTTCATCTCAGAGTGTTCGCACACTTGTTTTAATGTGCTTTATGGAAATGGTGAAACTCAGCAAGTACAGTTGGTGGAGAAAAACATCTGCACTAACTATTCACACACATTTGCATCTTTAAATAGACTTTTAAGACTTTTAGCTGATTTCCAGTGAAGTTTTTCGGTTGCGAGTGCTAGAGCTTTCTTAGAGGCAGTGAGTGTGAAGTGACTGGTTCCAAAAATTAAAAATTTACATGGACATGTGAAGTGCATCACACTGAAACTCAGAATAGTTGCCATGACACAGAAAAAGCATTTACGGTAAGTAGCACTTAGTGAGTGGCAAAGGATAAAGAATACGTCGATACAGAAAATATATTTTAAAACTCCATAAACACTCTGTGGTGTACCTGGAACCCTCCCCTGCCCCCAGATAGTTGTATGCCACTCCTGGGGACTTGTATCTGAATTTCATCCAGAGTATTTGAAAACAACTTGTGATAACATTTAAAGTCAGTATTTGTAATGTTGACATAGCTCAGTGGGTAGGTGTCTGCTGATTTATATGCACATGGATGTATGCAGAGTAGCAGCAAACTGTTTGTGTTTTCTATCAGAGTGACAAAAAGGGGTTGGGAGTCTTTTATCTCATCGGCAGGCCAAGCTTCACCCCCAGCATAAAGTCAGGTCTGTATGAAGTGCCTTTGGAAGGGGAAGGGATGGGGTCCCCCCATCCGAGCTTAGAGCCTGTCGCTGCTCACTGAATGCCAGCTTGTGAACACAGCCTCAGCACATGGTGGCACATGGTGGACTACAGCCATTTAGAAATCAGTGCTTGCGTGTGGTGCAGCATCCTCATGGGGAGGGGGTTAGATCTGCTGTCTTCAGATCCATTTCTAGACAGCCCTTCAGCTCACGTGTGAGCGTGGGGAATGTTGTGAGTCCATACTGCACATCATTCGTTACGCTTACAGTGGAGTCTGTACAACAAAAGCCAATCTGCAGCAAGGCATTTCCCTCATCAGCAGGAGCAAGGACCCTTCATAGATTGTCAGTGGCCTGCAGGCCCTGCCACAAGCCCTTGATGTGAGTGCACGCAAAGGCCCTCCTTTTGGAGCAGCAGCCACCTGGGGGTAGGCCAGGAAGCCATGCTGGCCGCCCTGTGACACTCACGCACAGGAAAATCCTGTTGTCCTCCATGATGTGCTATGTGGGGTTCCCCAGGCCTGACTGGGAGGAAGTGGTTCTTCAGGAGCACAGAAAGGTCAGATTTTCAGATTTCGAGCAACATAAGTAGGCACTTAGCTAGTAGTTTGCTCTCTTCCTTTTTGCTCTAAGAAAAATGCTGTGCAGGATTAATATGGGCTTGGATTAAAAACCCTAACAGCAGTGTGACATGCAGAAACACTTGTGTTTGCTGGCTCTAAAGTAAGAACTGGCTCTGTGCTGTAATAACACTATTCCTCCTCCACTATTTTTTTTTTACCTTGTATGAAAGCTAAAGGAGAGAACCCAAGCAAATGAGAAGAATTGGGTGGGGGAAAAGGAGCTCCCATTGCTTGTCCTGTGGTGATGCTCAGCGCTCGATCGCAACCCTGCTGCCAGTCCGATGTCCCACTGGGGCTCACAAGCCAAAGGGAATAGTTGTATAAGAGGTAAAACCAGGCAGGCAGTGGCCACAAGAAGAAAGTGATTTACTACTGTGTCAGTGATAATGCACCATTTATAATGCTTACTATATATTCCTCTAAACATTTATACAATAATACATCATTTTTGAATGGGATATACATTTTAATACTAAATTTGGTTACAAAATATGTGGCCTAGGCAGTTGCAGGCTATTTTTCTTTGTTCAGTTGCTTGACATAAATTTCTGTTTATCATCTGGCAACGTCCATATGTAAGAAATATATCTGATATTTAAAGGACAGAAGCTTTTCCTCTTAAGAAACCTAGCTGAAGATGTTCATTTGAAATAAAATGTAACAAAAGTTAACATTTTTTCTATGAGTAATTTTTCCAGTGCTATGATGATTTCCAATTTTAGAGTCAAACCCAGCAATGTGAAAGGGCTGTACACAGATTTGCATCAAAAGTCTCCCATGAATATTCCAGTCATTAATGTACCAACTTGAAAACTCAACTGTCTGGTATCATTTAGTAACTATGACAGTAAGTAATGTTACTTTAGTACACTGCAAAGCATTTCAGTAGATGATAGTACTTTTGTTGGAGGAAAGAAATTTCTGTTTAGTTTTTTTCTTAACAAAACTGACACCTTCGCTTTCAGTTCAAATTTGGGTTGCTTAGGCTTGGGATTGCTTTTTTATTTAAATATAACTAGTGCAGATTCATACATAGATAAATGCAGATATGTACTGGGGTATGTGTGCTTATGTGTATGCATGCGTGAGAAAGATGAGTGTACTTTGTGAGCCTCCCCCCCCCTCCAGAAGAGGTAAACAAGAGGGTAAAAAACATGGAATTTCAGCTTATGCTGAAAAGCATTGTGTCAGTGGGCAAGGATCCAGGAATGATGTTTGGTTATTTTCTCAGAGTTCGATGGTTACCATCTGGCATTGATAGGGAGATGGTGTTGTCATCAGTTTCGAGATGCAGGAAAGAAATGAATACTCATCTGTTTCCTGTGGATAAGCAAGAGGTTGATCATCTAGTAAAATCTTGTTACCTTAAAGAAAACAGGCTTGGAATTTGTTTACAGAATATAGGCCAGCTCCAATTTTTATGTTAGTGTAGCAGTTTCTTTGAGAGAAGGATGGAGATGTAAAGAAACAGCATTTTTCAAAAGCACCCTAAGAAAGACATTTTTCAAATAGGTTTATCTTGTCTCTGCTTTATTACTGTAATTAATTTTACTTTTCAAAGGAAGAAAACCACCAAGTGTTACCCATGGAATGGAATAAAATGATTATTTGATTTACAGTGGTCTTTCAAGTGTTCTTATGAGTTGTGGTCATTGTAGCACTGTAGTTCATGCTTAAAACAAAAAGTGTAAAAATTATAGAGCACACCTGGTTAAAAAAACGCCAACTGTGACTTGCCCTGTGTAAAGGTGAGATTATATCACGGATAGCTAGTTTAGTTTATTATCTGGCTAGCATTCCTGTTTTGTCTTTTCCTTGTTACTCATAAATCTTTCAGCTTTTATCATAATTGTTTATCATTTTTCCTGTTTCCAGTTTTCCACAAGTTGCTTTGTCTGTGATCACATCACAGTACAGGTTCTGCCAGACAAAGGAAGTTCAGCTGGCTGAGGCTTTTGCAAAAAGGAAGAAATGGTGGGCAACCTCTTGAACTTGAAAAAGAAAAAAAAAATGCTGTTCACATTTGACCCTTGTGAAACTTTCTAATTTTCCATCAGCTTGACTGTTGGCTTGTTAGTTTGTTTTGAACATTTGATGATCTAGCTGCCAGCTTTCAGGAACTGAATTGCGTAGTTATTGGAGAAATCTGGTTGCACTTCATTAGAGAAAATGTTACCATTTATACTGTTGCCCGGTTCCTTCTCTGTAATTTTTCGTATTAGTGTTTAGAATAGCACTCAAGACTCTCTCACTAATAGCCTACATTCAAAATCAACTTCAAGAGAAAAAAAAAATTGAGACAAAGCAGAGGGAATTTTTTTTATTAAATATTAGGAATGTGGGTTGACTATATTAATTTTAAATCATTCCTGTAATATTTTCTCCTTTCCTTTGACTCTTCAGATGCTCACATAATATGCAAATCATTTTCCAATGGATACAAAAGAAACATTAAGTATATTAAAATCTGCATTTTAATAAATGTGTCAGTGTATAATACATATCCTGCAAAAATAAGAAAAAATGATAAAAAAGCAATAAAAAGGTAATATAGGCACAGAACTATTTAATAACTTTTAATGTTTTACGGTCGGATAAAAATAATTGTGGTCTTGAAGCTGTTTGATACAGGTTTAAGAAATACCCTAGTATGAGTTTAATATGTTTTGGCTCTTTAGGAATAGCAGGTCTGTGTTGTTCGTGTGCATCTGATATCTCCTTTGACCTGTAGGGATTAAGCTTGTGGACATGTTTCTTTTTCATTTCAGATGGAGTGGATGTTGAGGATGACCCCACTTGCTCATGGCCAGCATCATCACCTTCCAGCAAGGATCAGACTTCCCCGAGCCATGGAGAAGGTTGTGATTTTGGTGAAGAGGAAGGAGGCCCAGGGTTGCCCTATCAGTGCCAGTTTTGTGACAAATCGTTCAGCCGCCTCAGCTACTTAAAGCACCACGAGCAAAGTCACAGTGACAAACTCCCTTTCAAATGCACATATTGCAGTCGTCTCTTCAAACACAAACGAAGCAGGGATCGCCACATAAAGCTTCATACAGGAGACAAGAAGTATCACTGTAGTGAGTGTGATGCAGCATTCTCAAGGAGTGATCATCTTAAAATTCACTTAAAGACTCATACATCCAACAAGCCATATAAATGTGCCATTTGTAGACGTGGATTCCTGTCATCTAGTTCGCTGCACGGCCACATGCAGGTTCACGAGAGGAACAAGGATGGCTCTCAGTCTGCTTCCCGAATGGAGGACTGGAAAATGAAGGACACTCAGAAGTGCAGTCAGTGCGAAGAAGGCTTTGATTTTCCTGAAGATCTTCAGAAGCACATTGCGGAATGTCACCCTGAGTGTTCTCCTAATGAAGACCGATCTGCTCTTCAGTGTGTTTATTGTCACGAACTCTTTGTAGAGGAAACGTCTCTGGTGAATCACATGGAGCAGGCTCATAATGGTGAGAAGAAGAATTCATGCAGCATTTGCTCTGAGAACTTTCACACTGTGGAAGAGCTGTACAGCCACATGGACAGTCACCAGCAGCCAGAATCATGCAACCACAGCAACAGCCCATCATTGGTAACTGTTGGCTACACCTCAGTCTCAAGTACCACTCCAGATTCCAATCTCTCTGTGGATAGTTCAACAATGGTGGAAACGGCTCCCCCTATACCAAAAGGTCGTGGAAGGAAGCGGGCAGCTCAGCAAGTGCCAGATATGACTGGTCCTTCAAGTAAACAGGCAAAAGTTACCTATAGCTGCATTTATTGCAACAAACAGTTATTTTCCAGCCTTGCAGTTTTGCAGATACACCTGAAAACTATGCATTTAGATAAACCCGAACAAGCCCATATCTGTCAGTACTGTTTGGAGGTATTGCCATCACTCTACAATCTGAACGAACATCTTAAGCAAGTCCACGAAGCTCCGGATCCAGGGCTGATTGTTTCCACCATGCCTGCCATGGTGTACCAGTGCAACTTCTGCTCTGAAGTATTCAATGACCTCAACACTCTTCAGGAACATATCCGATGTTCTCACGGATTTGCCAACCCTGCTGCTAAGGACAGTAATGCATTCTTTTGTCCCCATTGCTACATGGGGTTTCTTACAGATTCTTCTCTGGAAGAGCATATTAGACAAGTCCATTGTGATCTTAGCAGTTCCCGTTTTGGTTCCCCTGTGCTTGGAACACCAAAAGATCCAGTAGTGGAAGTATATTCTTGTTCTTACTGTACAAATTCTCCAATATTTAATAGCGTTCTTAAATTGAACAAGCATATCAAGGAGAACCATAAGAACATTCCTTTGGCACTGAATTACATCCACAATGGAAAAAAATCCAGAGCCATGAGTCCCTTATCTCCTGTAACGATTGAGCAGACCTCTTTAAAAATGATGCAGGCAGTTGGAGGTGCTCCTCCTCGTCCTGCAGGTGAATATATTTGTAATCAATGTGGTGCTAAGTATACTTCCTTGGACGGTTTTCAGACTCATTTAAAAACACATCTTGATACTGTCCTGCCAAAACTGACCTGCCCTCAGTGCAACAAGGAATTTCCAAATCAGGAGTCTCTGCTGAAGCATGTTACCATTCATTTTATGATCACCTCAACCTACTACATCTGTGAAAGCTGTGACAAGCAGTTTACTTCTGTGGATGACTTGCAGAAGCACCTACTAGACATGCATACATTTGTATTCTTCCGGTGCACCTTGTGCCAAGAGGTTTTTGACTCCAAAGTCTCTATCCAACTACACTTGGCTGTGAAGCACAGCAATGAAAAGAAGGTATATAGATGTACGTCTTGCAACTGGGATTTCCGCAATGAGACTGACCTACAGCTTCACGTTAAACACAACCACTTGGAGAACCAAGGCAAAGTGCACAAGTGCATCTTCTGTGGTGAGTCCTTTGGTACAGAGGTGGAGCTGCAGTGCCATATTACTACGCACAGCAAGAAGTACAACTGCAAGTTCTGCAGCAAAGCTTTCCATGCCATCATCCTGCTGGAAAAGCACCTAAGGGAAAAACATTGTGTTTTTGAAACAAAAACTCCAAACTGTGGAACGAATGGGGCGTCTGAGCAGGTTCAGAAGGAAGAAGTGGAGCTCCAGACCTTGCTGACAAATAGCCAGGAGTCCCATAACAGCCACGATGGCAGCGAAGAGGATGTGGACACATCTGAGCCTATGTATGGCTGTGACATTTGTGGAGCAGCTTACACCATGGAGACTCTCCTGCAAAACCACCAGCTTCGAGACCACAACATTCGACCTGGAGAAAGTGCCATAGTGAAGAAAAAGGCTGAACTCATTAAAGGGAATTACAAGTGTAATGTGTGTTCTCGAACATTTTTCTCTGAAAACGGGCTCCGAGAACACATGCAGACACACTTGGGACCAGTGAAACATTACATGTGCCCAATCTGTGGCGAGCGGTTTCCATCTCTTCTGACTCTTACTGAACATAAAGTCACACATAGTAAGAGCCTGGACACCGGAAACTGCAGGATTTGCAAGATGCCTCTCCAGAGTGAGGAGGAATTTTTAGAGCATTGCCAGATGCATCCTGACTTGAGGAACTCTTTGACGGGGTTCCGCTGCGTGGTGTGCATGCAGACTGTGACCTCCACGTTGGAACTGAAAATCCACGGCACATTCCACATGCAAAAAACTGGAAATGGTTCTGCCGTGCAGTCTACAGGGCGCACACAGCATCTCCAGAAACTGTACAAGTGTGCTTCTTGCCTGAAGGAATTTCGTTCAAAACAGGATTTAGTGAAACTTGACATCAATGGTCTGCCATATGGTCTGTGTGCTAGCTGTGTTAATCTCAGTAAAAGTGGTAGTCCAAGTGTCAACATCCCTTCAAGCAGTAACAGACAAGGCATGGGCCAAAATGAGAACTTGAGTTCCATTGAGAACAAAAGCAAGGCAGGGGGACTGAAGACTCGATGTTCTAGTTGCAATGTTAAATTTGAATCAGAAAGTGAACTCCAAAACCATATTCAGTCAATCCACAGAGAGCTTGTTCCAGACAGCAACAGTACACAGCTGAAAACACCACAAGTATCTCCAATGCCCAGAATCAGCCCCTCCCAAACTGAAGAGGTAACCCTTTTTATTTTGCTCTTGACACCTTCCATCCTTTCAGAAAAAAATCCCCCTTTTTTCAAGTCGTCTTGTCACTTGTCATGAAATTCTTAGGCTGAACCATGTTACATTTCCATCCGTAGCCATTAGCTAGTAATTACTTGCTTCTTTATATGCCTTACATCTTGGATTGAATTGTGCGGAATAGGACTAATTCCAGTCTCCCTAGGATATTGTCTTCTGTATCACTGAGGAGACCTATCTTCATGCCAGCACAACTGAGATCTGGAATCTTACCCTAGCTCTGTTAATGCGTTGGAATCCCCAGCTAGGAGTTGTGCTTACGGCAGGGAGCATTAATGACAGAGGAGTAGAACGCAGTGAGCCAAAATGCTGGCATAAGGGGTAGATTTTTAAAAAATATTTGTGAACAACAAACTGCGGTTGGTTTTTTTCTTTGCAAATTGTGTTGTAGACATTGATTTTCTCACTTACAGCATATTTGGATTAAATAGAAGTGCAATGCTAGCCTAAGGTAAACTGGGAAATGCGTCCTTCAGATGCAGTTCCTTGTTTTACTTTTCTTTCCATTCCCAATGAACAGATTTTGATGTTACTGAAGCACCTAGTGCCTGATGAATGAAAACCTGTTCATGCACTGTAACTTAGAAAATAAATCCACCTTTCGAAAAAAAACAAAGGGTCAAACTCTTAAAAGATCTCATCTGCTTTCTCAGACTCGAGTGACCAAGAAATAATGGCTGTATGGGGAGTAGAGGGGGAATGTAGGGGAGTCATTTACTGACTGAAGGGAATCTGTTTTATCTCTGATCTTCGGAAATATTAGCAATAGAATGACCGAGAGTTAGTATTTTAGGCATGGTATTTTGCATAATAACCTATTATAGTTCAGGAAGCCTTAAAACACAGCACACACAAACTAAAAGAAATAATAGCTTTTGTTTCAAAAAAGCTTATAACGTAATGGTGCAAGCGTGTTGTAACCCATCACTGTGAATGCATATGGATACCCTGTGGTTAAAGAGCTGCTCTTCCGTCTCTTTCATCACTCCCTATTTGTGAGCCCATCTGTTGGGCAAGAAATCTCTTAGCCTGTCACCCAGTAGACATGTGCAAACTGGAGGGCAGCGGGGAGGCAGAGAGAAGGAGGGGTGATGCATAAGGATGCTTGGTTCAAGAGGTAAGTGTGGAGCAGTGCCTCTGTATTGAGAACAGATCTGGGAGGAGGCCACTGAAGCAGCACAGGACCTGGTGTGTTACCAAGAGGAGCACTGCAGCTGGGAGATGAAAGTGTAATATCAGTCAGGATGCATCCACCGGAGAAAGACTCCATGCTTTTATGACATCTGCATCTCCATTGTGCAAACTGGGGGTGATGGGTGACACTTGGGGAATGGGATGTGTTGTGTAGTTAATGGAAGGAGCAGTTTGTCAGACTGAGAACTGCAAGTCTAAGGAAAACCTTTTCAAAGAGGAGAGAAAAGGAGTGGCTCCCATTATTGTACTTTTAGGCCATTGATGTCCTGTAGTATTGCTGCTGAGTAGGAATCATTGAATGACCAGGTACAAATTTTTGACAGATTCACAATCATCCTATTTTCTTTCATCTTTTCCCAAAAGACTGCTTGATATCTCTCTTCCCAGTCATTTTGGAAGACAATTCCTGCTACCTCAAGTATGAACAGAATCATACATGTTAAGACAGTTAACAAGATAATATGTTGCCAATTTGACTTTCTCTTGCTTGTAAATTATGGAAAATGAGATTTAGGCATTCTCTGTAGTTATATAAAGTCAGTTACCTTCAGTGTCCTCAGGGAATCTTCTTGTACTTGGATCGGGTATAATCAGGGTCCTTATATCTTCTGATTGTCTCATGTTTCTTTTCTTGCTTTTTTCAATTTTTATCTTAGAAATGTATGTAAGATGAAAAAGCCTTTTAAGCTACATCAAGATTTTTGAGTAGCATTTGCATGCTTTCGAATCACCATTTGCCTTCTGCCTCCATTCAGAGCTCTTAAACTGATTTTTCAGTGTCTGTGGTTTTGTCTTCACATGTGTAACCTAGACTTTCAGATTCTTTTCTCGTGGGAGGCAAAAAGCTATCAAGTTCTTGATAAAGCATTAGTACTTCTGGAAACTATAAATGCATGTTTATAAAATCTTGAAAGATAATTTAATTTTCTAACAGATATTATTTCAAATTGTAGTGATGCGAATGTTATAGCAATGAGAATCAAAATTCAAAGTGGTAATGCAAAGATATTCAACACTATAGATTTCTTATCCAGGCTGAGAGAAATGAAAACATAAGCATATAACACAAACAGTAAAAACAAATTGGGTTTCTAAAATTTATTATTAGTAAGTGGCTTTGGTCCTGCACTGGAAGAATATTTGTTGAATTGAATGAGGTATTGAAGAAAGCTACTTAAACGTGCTATTTTGGAGAAATTTTCAACCAAAAAAAATATCATTACATTAAAGAGTGAAGGTGTCGTTTGCATTATTTATAGTTGTTGGCTTAAGTTGTCAAGCTTCAAGTAAATAATAGTTCACTTAAGAAGCAAGAAAAATATAAAGTAGTTATCAGACAATTAACAGTACTGAATACCCTTTGTTACTCAGTTAACTAAGATGACTGTGCTAAGAGTGCTAGAAGATACCTTTTTAAGATAAAAGATAACACAAAACACATGGTTTCTGGCTTCCTGGCCAGTATTCTTCTGCTTAAGCTAGAACACTTTCCTTTTTAGTCTGTACAAAATAACATAATAGGATGTGATTGTACTGTTGTCTTCAGGCAGACAGACTTGAGACTTGAACAATTCGACTGTGAATAGATAGCTACTGAAAGAGCTTTTAAATTAGTAAATCCCTAATTTATTCTTTGAGCTTAATGAGATGCTGAATTCAGGCTGTAGGTTTCTTGTAAAAATCCTAAATTATTGCAAGTATGCTGTTAGGCTAGAATAATAATCTTGGTGATACTTAATGTTTAAAAGTGAAGAACAAGGTTTAATATGATAGTGAATTGAGAACTAGACAGAGATTATTTTCCTGTCACTCATGTTCTTTGGCACCTCGGACAAATCCACCTGAACATCTCTTCTTCACTTTCCTTGTTGAGAAAATAATTTTATAGTTTCTGAAAATGCATTGCCTTGCTTAATTACGATACATTTTTTCTGCAAAGCACTAGGAAGATAAAAAGCAATGTTCAAGAAAAGATGTGCAGCTTTGCCTCTTTTGCTCTTCTTCAGTGTGTTGCCGTGCACCTAATGAGAGAACTGCTGGCACAGCAGAAAGGTGTGCCTTTTCTTTTTAAGCTTCACAACTTCTGTACACGCAGAACCATACCAGCATAACAGTTCAATAATAATTATACTGCTAATTGCTTAGCAGGCAGGGGAGGAGGGAGTGGATTTTGCACCAACAGTTCATTGGTAAAGCTGATCTGGTGCTAGTGTGTCCTTGTGAGCCACTGTGCTCAGTTTGGGGTCCTGCTGATAACATCCGGAGTAGATGCTCAGCAAGCATAATTGCTGCTGTAAGTAGCTAAAGTTATGTATCACTTTTTTTCATGAATGTGAAGCTCATGTGAATACTGTATTACCTGTGGCAATGCAGACAGTCCTTCATTAATAATACAAGGACATTCTGGGTTTTCTGGTCCTGAGAAGAGAAGGGGCAAGCACACTGCTAAATTACTGCAGGAATAAAGATGTTTATGTAGGTGTTGCAAAAGACTTACAGAAATTCACTGTAGCAGAGAATCAAAGTGCTGAACAAAGGAGAAAAGAACTAGCAACGTTGAAGCCAGCTGAAGAAGGGCAGTGAGAATCTGGGGCTGCTCTCTGTCCCGTTGTGGCTGCACAGAGCTGTATGCCAGGATGGGCATGTCCCAGCAACGAGAACTGAGCACATCACAGCACCATTCTGGAAGGAGCCATAAAGGCGCAGGCTGACAATGAGCTCATGGAAACGGGAGTCACAGAATTCAGGTGCTGAATTGCTGGTGGCTCCCTGAATCTCTACGTATCTGACCTCAGATGAATCTTGAAATGGTATCTCTGGGACCACGAATGGCATTCAGGTAGGTGTACTGTCTTACTTTTACTCTTTTTTTGCCCCTCTTTATTCATGGGCATTGAATCTACCTTTCTTACTGTTCCTTCTCTCCATTCCCCAAGACCGCCAAACTCAAAAAGACATAACAGGAACTGCCTTTCAAAGTAGTTGGTTTGTTTCAACATCAGGTACTGGCAGTCAGAGACAGAAAGAAGAGAGGAAAACTAAGCAACCCAGAAACGTTCCCAAATGCATGCTTTTGGCAGGGCAAGCAACTGCATTTTAGCAACATAAATCACTGTGCTTTTAACTGAAGAAATGCTCTGAAATCAATACTCATGTATTTAATTGAAATACATAAAGAAATTAAAATAATCCTCCTCATCAGCAATCCAAGCTGATCATTTGAACTGCAGGATTTTTTGTGGATAAGCACATAGACTTGAAATGTAAACATTGGGTTTCCTGTCAGTGAATGTATGCCCGTGATTTTCATGCTGGATTTTGGATTCAGGGATGGAAAAAGGTGAAGAAGGTTTGTTGCTCACACAAAGATTTGTATTTGAAAGAGTTTGTGGAAGTAATCTGTACCAACATATTTACTGCTTCTGGAGTTTCAGAACAAGCTCACTAAAAATGCAGCTTCACCTTCTGGCATCATTTTGACATTGTTTTCATGAAGGTGTTATGTGGCAATATGTATTTTTAGTAAGGGCTACTCTGTTTTTCT
Organism: Tragopan temminckii; assembly: GCA_028571105.1. NCBI lineage: Eukaryota > Metazoa > Chordata > Aves > Galliformes > Phasianidae > Tragopan > Tragopan temminckii. The sequence goes on along the minus strand of JAOWBP010002052.1, from coordinate 42,601,478 downwards.
AGACACAGAAGGCCACCTTCATATTACCATATGCTCTAATTTCTGGTAGGACCACTGCCATGGAGTGGCTGACAAGATAGCATCGATCTTCTTTGTCTTTCAGTAGTGATCTATCAGACAACTCCTCTGCATTTAACAAAGATGGTGTTATTTATTGTCCTGTTGCTATTAATCCTACTGAAGTTAAGCAGCAAATTTCCCACCTTCCTGTACTCACCAGTTTGTGAAAGGAACTCCTTATGTTAATTGGGAGCTACTAAACAGTAGTAAGTTTTTTTAGTTTCCTGTCCACTGATCATTAAAATCTAATGCTGTCATGTTGTTTGTCAGATGCTTCAGCTGAGAAATTCTTCATACCTTTGCATCGGAGGAAGAAAGGATAACTTGTTCTCCAAACTTTACAACAGTTCCAAGCCAAGATTTCCATGAAACAAGGCAGCGGAAGGAGTGCCTCCTTGAAGAAAAGCAGACTAACAGGAGAGGGGCACAGAAAAATAGATGAAGACATTAAGCAACTCTAGAGAGGGCATATGTAAATGTATTTATGTCTCATAAAACTTCAACAAGCCTTTATGAGACAAAGTGCCCTAAGATGTACACTCCTGCAGATCATCTGGGCAGCCCACTGTTTTCATAGGGCTTTCCTCATTCATGTACCTGCTGGCCAAGTGACCAGGGTAACATCACAGTTTCCCTTCCACACAACCTCAGTGGAAAATCAACAGTGATGAGTGTTAGTACTTTGACCTCAAAATCATGTAGAAACCACAATAAACTTTCTCTTTTTTCCTAGCCTGATCATCTTTGGGAACAAGACATGGGAAATCATGATATGTCTCTTTTTGTCTCTTTGCATACTACTAGAGAGTTCTCTCTCTTCCTCCTCCAACTTTTGAACTATTCTTGCCCAATTTCAACAAAAGCATTATAGCTGAGCAGGAATATTAAGGTCTATAGAGTTTTTACAACTTTGGTGGAAGAAAAGTGACGCAGCATAGATGATAGAAACCAGACAAGAAAGAAGCCTTTTAGAGATCCAAACCAGGAAGAAGGCCTTAACTGAAGTTCATACCTGGTTTCTCTGCACAAGTCAATCAGCCACAAGAAATGAAGCTATAAGAAACCACGATCCACTCTTTGTGGTGATCACACAGTAACTTTTTAACTGACTGTAAATGTTTTGAGAAATGCTATTTGTTTGTTTGTTTTTTAATCACTGCTCAATAAAGCTATTATATGCAATGTGTGTATTATTCATCTCACACACCAAACATGACAAATTTGAGTGACACCCGAACTTGTCACTCTGTCATGAGAAATATAAAATGGGCTAACTGTTAATTTAAAATGAATGTGCATCCCCGGTACTGCTTGTTCCATCAAGTTGTACAGAAGGAACATAAATGAACCACCTGATAGGTGCCATCTTGGAGAGTCCTCTTGTTTGACCTGTGTCTTTGTGAAGACTGGTGATTGATCTTATCTCTGATCGGTTGTTCAAAATCTTTGGATACTTTTTTCTCCTTCCAATCTCATTTTCCGTTTATTCTATTTACTGCATTCTTTTACAAATTATTGTATAAAATACAGCTGTAGGTATGACAGCAGAAATGTGTGTCCTGTCAACATTAGTTGTTGTCATGGGGCATATCAAGGCAAGAGTTGGTGGGCACAAGTTGAAATACAGGGGCTTCCATGAGAATAACTGGTACAGGTTGCCCAGAAGAGGTTTTGTAGTCTGAGTGTTCCTGCCTAAACAGAGGACTGGTCCAAAATGGCCTTCAGAGATCCCTTCCAACCTCAGCCATTCTGTGATTCTGTGGTTTCCAGAGTGCTTTTGGCCTACCTACCAGATGCACATCTGTGTTACCTTGTTCACTTGGTGGTTAAACCTTTATTGCTATATATGCTATACAGTATAGATGTCATAAGTCAGGGAATGAAAAGGTGGGGCACCTCAGTACAGTCCTACTAGTAACAATGTGCAAATCAAAGAAAAAAAAACCACGCAGTTTGCAGTTTTATTGGAGACCTAAGGTCATCAAAGTGAAGAACTCACATGTGTTCATTGATCATTCATAATGCCCATGAAATGCCTTTGAAAAGCCCCTTAAAAATATAGCCTCTTAGAAGTGCAGTCATTAAAAGTTGCTTGCTGCTTGTATACTCAAAAGCAAGGTGGAAGGTAGGAGGGAAAGAGACAGTTTGTCCCCTTTGGTCATGCTTCCACAATTTTGGTATACTGCATAGGATAGTGTTCCTCTCTTGCCTGTTATCCAGATTCAGCAGCATGCAAAAAGGCACACCTGATGGCTTCTTCTATCTGGAAGGCCTCCTCTTCCTTCTGCTTTTTCTGAGAGGAAATAGAATGGTTCACCAACAGAGAATGATCTGAGATTCCAAGCTTCCAAATTTCCTTTTTCCACCTTCATTTCCACTGCCACAACAGTCCTCTTGGTTTCTGTTCTGATGGCTGAAGTAGGTTTGGTGCGAAACTAGGAATGTGGCTGTCTGCACATGCCAATCCTGCAGCTTTCCCTGACAAACTCGCAGTTGATCCTGTTCTGTTGCTTGGGCCTTCTTTTGCAGGCCTAATAAGGGAATGTCTGCAAAACCTGATGATTTTTGTGAATGCTTTCTCTTAAGCTTGCTTCTTCTGTTTTCTTCTAATCCCTGCTTCACAATTTCATAGTCCATATAATGGTGGTCTAGACAAGCCTAGATGTATGGTATTCTGTTTCTGAAGTAAACCCCTTGATCTCTTTTTCTGTTAGAGCATGGTAGATTGAAGCCCATGAACTTATTACAAGATGTACCTAAGAGGAACTACTGGAATTTTAAGAAGCAGTATGAAAGTAAAAGATTATAAAATAGGACAGAGGGAACTGTGGGAGGTTCCTGTAGTTCCCGTACAGGAAAGTAAGTATGTCTTCACAGGAAAAACTGCCAGACACAAACCGTTGTGGGCAGCGATGAAGACTGACTCAGTGGCATGCTTGTTTTGCTGGTGCACCACTTCCTTGGGCAGCTCTGCTGCCCCTGCTGAGGTTTGCCAACTGGGCGTGCAGTCAGGCATCACTGCAATGTCAGCAGCTGTGTGCCCGCTCAGACTCTACTGGTACATTTGTTAACATTGATGTGGCCTAACAGTATCCATACAGAGTGGTGCTATAATCACAGCAGTATGATTGTGGAATTCAGTTAGTGGAATATTTTATAGTATAGGCAAGCTTTTGTATAGTTTCAGTCTTGTGAAGTCCCATTGGCTTCACAAGTGAAGCCTTCACTTGTGAAGTCCCATTGACTTGCTCAAGTGCAGAGCTAATTGCAGGAGAAGGATCTAAGGGGTTTAATCCTTCTCCTGATATTTCAATGAAAATTAATTTCTTATATATTATGTATGAGTAATATATTTCTGTTTGTACATTAATATTAATGCTGCATATTTTTGAGCACAACTGTTCAGTAGGATGGAATTATCCTCGTAAGTAATAGCCCAGAATTCTTCAGGAATAAAGGTTGAATTGAAAGTGGACAAGTAAGGAAAAGAAAAATGTCCCAAGTCTCGCTTTAGAGACTGAAATTAATTGTCATTAATTTTCCATAGAGTGGGAGAAAAGTGTTTTTAATGTTCAAATTAAATAAACAAAATGAGGTATATAAAAGGCCCCCAGTTTTGCCTTTCTGTTAAAATCCAGAGAGCTTTTACAAAATTTGTGATGGTGAAAAGAGACAAAAGAGTATTCTCTTGTGCGTACTTGCAAACTATTAATTTTATTGGTCTACATCTGTTGCTGATTGTTGGTGAAGAAAGTAGTGGCTTTATTGAATGGCAGTCTGTCTCAGTATGCCTTTTTTTTAAAACAGAGGGAAAAGAGAACTAGACTTGAAAAAGCCCACCAGCAATTCATCAGCCTACTCAGAATATCAGCTTTTTGCATCTCAGACCTGCCAAGTCATGCTCTGCTGCTTGTGCTTTGATGCCACATCATCTGCAAAATTATCAGCGCAGTCTCGGTTGTAGTATCCCCTTAACATCCATAGCCATGTAGCTGCTCTGAGATTGAGATGCGGAATGTGAGGATGCCTCTTGATGGGTTTGCAGTTCTCTCTCTTGGCTCTTCTCTCTCTCCTATTTGATTTTAAGCTCAGTGTAAGGAGACAGAAAGGGGGAGGAATGCTGACCTGTGGGGCCTATTGTAGGGTACTTACTTTAGCATGGGGGTTGGACTTGATGATTTCTTGAGGTCTCTTCCACCCCCTGCGATTCTGTGATTCTGTGATTCTGTGACAGAAAGTTCAGTCACACAGCAAGCTCCAGATTCCTGAGAACTGCTCAGCATGTGCACTTGCCATGTTTTAAGGCCCAGTCTCACCCTGGATCAGGCCCTAGGATAGAAAATCAGAAAAAAGCATATTTGTTTTCCAGATCCCAAATCGAATTCATGGTACTTACAGCTATTTGTAGTTACAAACTATGTAAATGTGATAGGAAGTAATCAAGAGAAAATAAATACACAGACACATGGTGCCAGTTTTATGATCCCTTTTCTGTCAGGTAGCTGATTTTCAAAGACGTGTAGAGAGCTAAAGAATTAGAGAGCTTGAAGGAAAGAGATGCAATTTTAAAATGTTGCAAGATGTGTTTTCTGCATAGGGATGTGAGACATTGCAAGCTAATGCACTTCATCAGCTAGGGGAAGAAAAGATTTGTAACTAAGAGACACTGAAGATAGCTATGATTAAATACAGCATCCGGAACACAAAGTTGGAAGACAGGACAACAACTGTAAGGCTGCAAGTAGAGAAGGAAGAACTGATAGAACTTTGTGTATTAAAGCAATGAGTAACCGCTGTGAAAGGAATTTCAAAATAATTTTTTCTCCATTTATTGTTTTTCTTTGTATAGAATTGACTGTCCTTTCTCTCTAGACTCAGATCCCACAGATCCCGATAAACAAAAGCAGAACAGAAAAATTTTCATAAAATCTTTATAAATATATTTTTAATGACAATCAGGAAATACTACTTAAAGGGTGTTCTATTAGCAATGAGAAGAGTTAGCAATTAATTCAGAAAAAATGCAAGCTGACAGTGGCCCATAAGCAAGATAAATAGCTAACTATGTAGTGAAACTGTCTAACATATGCTTAGTTCTTTTAGAGCTTAAGGTTGACAAAGTAAGCATCCAGGAAGATAGAAAAGAAATCCTCAATTAAGGTACTGTCAAAAATAATCTGAGTTATGATGAAAAATGGCTAAATGGACAAATAGGCTGGGACCATGGTTGCTCTTGTGCCTCACGCAGGGCCGAGCACGCTGCTAACGCTTAATGAAATAATAATGTAAAAAATCAGCTGGCAGCATTAGGAGTTAGCACCAGCAAGTTGCTGTAGTTAGCGTGCAAGTTTTAACTTGCTTTTGCAAATGATCTGTTGGGAGCACAAACACGGAAGCTATTTGCTTTCTCTTGTCAGATTACCTTTCTGTTAGTTTAACAGGTGGAATTCATTCCAATCTGGATTTAATGTGAGGGAATGTGGGAGAGAATGATTAGTCTGGGAGGGGAAAATCAGAGGATGTGGGAGGTGTAGGGTTACTCTTTTTCAGCAGTTGCAACTTGGCTGTGTTGTTGATCCGTGCCATTGTTCAGTGCTAAAACAAAGTGGAAAAAGCCTTGAAAATCCCCCTTACCAACATCACAGGGGTAAGCAACATATCTGGTTGTAAATGGAAGGTTATTGTGATGATGAACAGGTACACATCAAAGTCATTTTCAATGCTAGAGACTATTGCATGCAGGAGAGGTTGGGGATGTAGTACAGAATAAACTTGGGATGTCTTAAGCCTGTAAGAAAAAGGGGATGGAAGGATTATGCATGAAATTACGGGTTTGTGCATTTGATTTAGACAGTGAGGAGAGAAAGCAGTGACAGAAGAACACTCAGAAATTTTGGATTTATCAGAGGATGGGAAGTAATGATTCAGAAAGGGAGGATCATGTCTAAATTTTTTGTTGAAGAATGTAAATGTTTACCAGAATCTTAGCAAAGCTTTTGATAGAGTATTGCACAAAGGACTAATTTCTTGGGTTGATACACGTGGCATAGGAAAAACTACTTTGTTTGACTTAAAAAAGAAAAGCAACACTAACCTGGATATGGATAGCATTGAAGTCTTGTGAAGCAGTTAAGGTTGGAGGGATGTGAATAATGGAAAACCTTGAGAATCACTACTTGCATGAATTTTTCTGAATTTATGCAGTGTATTAGTAGTCTGGAAGAAAGAATAAGTAGTGAAGTGATGAAATTCAGTGATAGTACAAAACTGGGGAAATGTCAGAACAAAATAGGCACGTGATAAAATTCTGAATGACTCTGACAAGGAGGTGGAGCATGAGCAAATATATAGCATATGCAGTTCATTCTTAAGTAATGTAATGAGATTAAGAAATAGGAAAAAAAAAAAGAATGTATGGGTATCTGAGAGTCACAGGACACAGAAGGCTACATAGAAGGACCTTCTGAATAGAACTATGAATCCTCTAATAGAGGAGTTTGTAGAGTGTTCATTAGTTGTCTGGCTTTTAAAAAGCAAAGTTTTTGTTTTTAAAAGCAAATAGAATTGTGGATTAAATTCAAGTACCAATTGAAAGACCATACTCCTGGGCCACTTATAAAGGCAGCAAAGCCTATTTTGACATGATGTGGACACTTTGAGGACCTTTATAGTAAGGAAATTCTGAAAACTGCAAAGTGACAAGTGCGGATCAGGACAATAATTAAAGGTCTAGGTGACATTAATTATTCAAAAGGTTAGAGAGACACATGCATATGCTCTGCATGGATTGAAGGCCCTATCTGAAGCTCATTAAATGTAGTCACAGAGAAGCTTCGCATGCTGGAAGGCTTTAAATCAGCTCTGAAATCAGTAATGAGAAAGAACAAAAATGCAAGAGGCAATGTGGCTGCCCAGTGCTTGTGTGAGTCATCTAGTCCAAGGAGTTGTTCTTCTAGGACAGTTTTAAATGGCCCCAGCTGTGACTTGGGCCTCAGATTTGTGCTCAGCATGTAGGAAATGAATTGTCAGTTGGTTTCTTGACAGGAGGGGGTTTGTGAATGATTGTGAGGTTGTTTATTGGGGAGTTGTGTTTATTTTATGGAAAGGTGAGGCTGTGATGATGTAAGAAATAAAAAGAAAACATTCAGAAATTTTCAGAATTCCATGTGTATCATTCTTCTCTGGAATATATATTTGGAAATTTTGCAGCAAGGCACAGTCTAGCACACTACAGCTGCTCCTGATTCTTTACTGTTGCTGCCTTGTGTATACATATAGGAATGTGCTGGCCAGGTTCTTCTGTGGCCCGCCACTGCTGGTATGACATTAGTCTAACAATTAATGTGTGTTAGTTTGTATTTGTGCTTGGAGAGGAGAATGAGAGTGCTGACATGTTTGTCTCTGGCAGAAGGTTGACGGGTGTCCTCTAGCAAATGCAGCAATGGCACGTTAGGATGCAAATGCCCTGAGCTGTCCACTCTTCCTCTTCATGTGGAGCTGAAATGCTCTGGGCAGTGAGCTGGAGCAGCAAGGCCTGGGTGCCTGCTACTCTTGCTGGGTCTCAGTGACTTGGGCAGAGGGGCAGGGAGCTCTGCTGGGGCTCTGGTGCTGCAAACGACTGCAGCAGGGTGAGGCAAGGACGGCTGTCACAGCCTTCGTTGTGTCCTGCCTTGCAAAGGGTTGCAGACAACTGAGAGAGTCAGGTGGCTCCTTCAGTCATGACCCAATTTTATTTCTATGTGATGCGGTGCTGGCACAGCAAGGCTTCTTGCCTGGCAGGGGAGATGGAGCTGCCATTCTCCAAGGCTCCTCTCCATCTAATACTCCCCAGGTTTCCCTTTTGTGGGAACACAGAGTGAGGAGGGCTCGGTCTCCCCTGGATCTGACTCTGGTAGGGAGCTGGGACCGGCCACGGGGCACAGCAGGATCCAGGGGCCTGTGTAAGCAGTCATGAGTGCTGCTGGTCTGACAAAGCCTGTGAGACTAAGTTGTAACTTGCAGTAAAAAAGAGCTTCTTTAGAATGTGAAACGTATGGAAATAAGTATGTGGGTTTTGTTCAACATGGTGTGAAAATGTCTGGGTTTGATCACTTTGAAAATCTAAGAGTAAATGGAATTTATTGAGTTTGCTTTTAAAATCAAAACTTAACCAGGAACAAGTTTAGACACTTTGAGGTGAATGTGTCGAGCTAATAAAAGTTGATGTCAACATTTTAGAATATGTTCAGAAACAAAGAAGAACTTGGTTTTGATCAAGCAGCAGTCACAAAAAACATTCTTTCCTTCATGATAAAAAGAAAACCTCTGTGTGATTCTCCAAATGTGTCAGATCATTTGAAGAGGCTAGCAAGTGCTGGTAAATTATTGTTTTTGGTTGTTGTTAAATGAGTTTATTTTTTTGCATGAGACTTCAAAAAGTCCAGCCTTTGTATGTTTTGCCATTATGTACATCAGTCATAATTTTCCAACAAATCTTGACATGCACTCTGCATTACTGTGCTAACAAGAGAAAAGACCAGCCATTAAGTTTATGTTTCTTTGTTTTTGCACAAAGTCACATATCAGGAATAATGCTAGGGGTATGCTAATAAACAATATATAGTGCCAGTCATCAGGGAGTAAGAAATATTTTCTAACTAGTTCTAAAGGGAAACGGTGTTTTTAAAAAAGGGAGAGTGGTTGTTATTTATGCAATATTGTTGTTCTATATGTCAGCATCAAAAAGCACCTTGTAAAGAGCTTAGCATAATAAATCTTTGATCATGATTGTCATTATTTAGAGGTCTTTGATAGATCTAGGTGTAGTGCAGTAAGGTTAAATTTACCAGCGTATAATAGGAAGACCTTGGACTGCATCTGAATTTCTACCTGTGTTACCATTGTGGTCACACCTGAAAAGGAGAAAAGTCTTGTATTTGTTTTTAACAGCAGGTTTTACAAATTGTAACTGTAAAACGAGTCAAACTGAGTCAAAACTAAGTCAAAGCAGATTAGTTTTGTGGGTTAATTTTATTTGTCTAGGTAAGGATTTAACTTGGCTACATTTCACGAAACTTAAGCTGGTTTAGATGAGGAAGAGCAGAAAAGGCTTATGAGTGTTTCCACTGAGAAGAGGCATGATGTATTTTGTTACTGTCATGAAGAAAATTAAAATAGCCTCTCTGTATGAAAGCAATAGGAGATTTGTAAAGAGAAGCCCACAGAAACATTTAATTTCAGGGCTGACTTTGATTAGTCACGAATTTTACAGTTAACTTGGCAAGAAAAAGATGACATGCATTGAAAAAGTCTGTATGTTCCTTTCTAAGGGCTTCTAGTGAAAAGATGCTTAATGAATGAGCACTTGGTCTGAGACATAACGTATAATTTTAGGTAAGATAATTGCTGATAAGAAATCCAGCAATTCTTTAATAATGCTTAGAATCTGGGGGGGAGGGGGGAAGAAAAAAAAGAGCAAGATTTTTTAAAAAAATGTAATAGATGATACCAGCTGTATAACACTCTTCAGAAGTTAAATGTATACAAAATAGACTCCATTTTTGATGCATGTTATCCAGTGAACCTTACTTCTTCCCCAGTGAACATATATATGAAATCTGTAATTTAGTACATTTGTGCCAGGTTTTTGTAACTTTGTTCTTTAAAAAATTATATGCTTTTTCCTTTCTTCTTTCTTTTTTTCTTTTTTCCCTGCCTTTTTGCTAATGTAGCCAAGGTGTCTGTGGCTGTACAGAAAGATGCATGTCTCCTGAATAACTAGCTTGATGTGGCACTTCAGGGCTTACCTTCACTGCATCTTCAAAACAACAGTTGAGCTCTCCAGGACTTACTGTGGAAATGTAGTCCCTGATATTAGAATTATGCAGTTGAATAATTTTATGCATCTGACTTGTCTCGTTAGATGCCTAGAACTGCAGATTTAAAGTTTCTAGGATGAAAAAGCAAAATTTTATTTTTCAGTGTACTCAGAGTTTTCACTTCTAAAGACATGCTTTGTGGTATAAAATTTCTAGTCAACTTCTGGTAAGAAAAGTAATAAGAGGAAATAAAATCATGTTTCTAGGATGTTAGTGCCTAACCTGTATCATCTTGCACAAGTATTATACCTTGCAGAAAAGTGTAACAACAGATCTATTTTGAAAGATACTAAGGTACAAAGGAAGGACTACTGTGTACCAAAGAGAGCAAAGTACATTCCCCTGTTTATAACAAAATTTGATTTACATGCATCATGATTTTTAAGTAAGTCAGGCCCAATCTAATATGGCCAGAAGGGTTGCTCTCTGGATGGTTTCCAGACAGCCTTCCCAGTTTTAGTACAGGTTTGCCAATAGGTATAGAAACTACTGCCTGAAAACAGTAGCCATTTGTCCACAGTAATGAGGACTTTTCTTTGAAGGATGGTAACCTGATGGACCATTTAAAACGTACAGAGGAGATTGTGCAACCTAGCTGAGACTGAGGGGAAGGCAGGTTTCTGATTGTTTTCTTCCCAGCTTCACCCCAGTTCCGTAGTGGGCCTACTCCATTGATATAAAATGAAGGATTCATATTGATTTCAGTGTTGTTTGGATCACATCCCACATATTCTCATCACATCTTGCCTCCTGTGAATATGACAGTGGTGTTTTAGCAGTACTGCTCTCTCCATCGAGTTAGAAAGATGAAAAAAAGAAATAAAAAATAAAAAATCCAACAACAACCCAACCTCTATGTAGTTTCCAGAAACATATAAAAGGTGCTACAGAACTGCAGTGTTATTATTTAGTATTAATTATTAAGCCTTAATAAAAACACTGCTAGAGAGCTTTAAATGACCACTTTGAACTCAGCATTTTGAGTTATAATGAAATGGTTCCAACTGTATGTTTTAGTAAATTTTATCTACCCTTATTTCTTTAGAAGAAGACCTACCAGTGCATCAAATGTCAGATGGTTTTCTACAATGAATGGGATATCCAAGTTCATGTTGCAAACCACATGATTGGTAAGTGAAGTGCTAAAACTTCTCAAAGACAGATAGCTATTTCTCTTACTCGTGATCATCATTGCCTCTAAAATTAAACAGAGTTAAGGAGAAATTAATTGTACATCCATCAATGATTAACCTAGGCATGATTGATTTTTTTATTCATATTATTAGACTTGATAAAGCATTAGCATGTTTTATTTTCTGCAAGGGCTAGTTTAGACTTCTGCAGAGAATTATATATCCACTGCCAGTCAAAACACAGGTGATTAGCAAATTAAACTTCTAATCATTTTTGCATTATTGAAAACAAACTAACAGGAATGGTTAATGAACTGGATGTTAGCTTTCCATAGAGTTTTAGACAGGTTTTAATTTCAGAAGTTATTATGGTAATGACACTACTGTGTGCTTCTCAAGCACCTTGGTATCAAAATCAAAACTGGTGAGTTTTTGTCGTTAGGAAACGTAAATAATTCAAATGGCCATAAAATAGTATTGTTTGTTGTGTTTGAACAGTCTGGAAAAAAATCCTGAGTGTATCCGCATACGGTTAAATACTATCATTTATATGAAAAAAATAAGGAATTGTACTATTCGGGAATGGAATCTGCACTTTAAGGTATAAGCATGTTTTAAAAATCTTCTTGGATTCCTAACCCAAGCCTAGACTGATGTTTACAAGGCTGTTACAGTTGTAAATTAGAATAAAACAAAAGCTGCTTTTTCTTTGATATTCATATTTTCTTATTATTTGCTTATTCCCCTAGGATTACCCATAATGTTTTCAATTTGGTAACTACTCAGCAATAGCACTAAGAGTTCTATCAGCCAATTAAATTTATCAAGCACATCATTTGCCCGCTAATAAGATAACATTGACAGGGTTGTCTTACTTTGTTTTTAGTGTTTTCCAAATTTCACATTTCAAGACAATGATGGATACAGTTGATTGTTTTTGCTCCTGTTTCCTTTATGCTGTTTTTTTTTCTTTCATAATAAAAAAAAAAAAGTATGCAAAATGTAGACTAAACTACATGGAATGCAAGCCAGTAAATACATATTTAACAAAAGATAGTTTATTGTTGTTTTTTTCTTCATTTTACAACTTAAAAATGCTTGGCTTGATGCTAGTTTTTGGGTTTCTTTCTCATGTAAGGTAACTTAAGTATTTCTTCCATGAGTTCTTTTAACTTGGCTACACTGTAAAAGAAATTACCTGCCACAGCTTAGTCGCCCATTTTTCTGAGTACATTATTAATAAGTTTTAATTGTTTAGAGCATGAACATTTCATATGCTTTTCAGAAAAAAAAATGAATAAACACAAGTGACAAGCTGGTTTTGTAAATGAGCGAAGTGATTTGCCTGTTGGACTAAGCTTTAGTCCTGATGTTTTGTATCTTTGCGGAAGAGATAATCTGAACTGCTTCAGCATTCAATCTGGGTCAGTAACGTGCAATTTAAAAGTCCCTTGTTACGAGCAACAGAACTTGCCATTTCTGTTGGGGTTTTCTGAATCCAGTGCATGATGTGTCCTTAATTGTGGCTTGCAGTGATACTGAAACATGACGGGGAGTACAGACACCTTGGGTAAGGAGTGATGCCGGAATGCAAGAGTGGTGTGTCTACTTGCTGCCTGCCTCCCATGTGCATTGTGTTTTCAGAATTGGACCCCTGTTTTTTCCCATAAAATACTCAGATTTTCTTTAGTTTTCTTTCCTTCTATTTTCTGGGTGTGTTTAGTAAAAAGTCAGAATGGGATGAGAGAAAGGAGAGATTAAGTAAAACAGAACAAATCCAGTTAGCTTCAGTCTGCAGTTCTGAAAAGACTGACATTTTGTTAAAATGAATGATTAACTGCCTATGTATTATTTCTAAAAGCTGGGTGAAGTTGACTGAGAATCTTTAAAAAATACATTTAATTGTTTTTGGCTGTGTTGTATCTAATCATGCATTATATTGCTTCATGACAAAACCATAGTGACACAGATTTAAATGTGCTTAATGTAAAATCTTGCAGTGAAATAAAGGAGCTTGCAAAACATGCAGGGAGATTTGCTGGTCATGCTTCTGGTAATCTGTGCTCAGTGGAAGATTCTTATCTGCACTGCCAGACTAAACCGTGCAGCTCCTAATGATGTAGCCTCGATTAAGCAAGTGCAAGGGGATTTTGTGCTGGGGTGAAAGGAATATCAGCATTCCTGAGCATTTTGAATGTGACCTTAGAATTGAAGCACGGGGAAAAATAATTTCTGATCTTCAGCTCTGTTAGCTTTCTCACCAGTAATTGGATTTTTCTGTAGCTATCTTTCTAATTTCACTACCCCTCACCCCTCCTTTAATTTATATTGTTGTTCACAAGCCTTTTTCCAAGACTATGTTCCGTTTAGAGAGAAAGGTTCAAGGGGTGGCATCAAGCTGTTTAAAATTGGCCTTTGTTTATGTGTGTCTGTAGATAGGTTTATAGTATTCCTATATAATACAGAAAACATGTGCTCAAACATATTGGTACGAATATATATATAATATATAACTCATAGATGTATCCATAGATATCTACACGCATTCAATTTGTGGATTGAAAAATTAGTTGAAACATTTGACTGAATACAGACTTGTTGACACAGCGTATTTCCTGAACAAAAAAATCCTGCAGCCCTAAACACCTTGGTCCCTTCCTTTCCTACATGTATCTGATAAAATATGTCTTGCTGCCCTGCTTTTCCACTAGGACACTCACTCCTGTAGAATAGGGAAAGCAAGAAAGCTTCAGGAAGAGAGGGGAGGAAAAATAAGACTTCAAATGCAAGAAAAGGGAAGATAATCTAGGAAAGCTGACCCTAAAAGTCACAAAGTGTGATAATCCCTAGATCAAATGTAGGGGTAATAAAGCCGCTTTCAGCTATCACACAGTCTCGGGAATGGTTACTTCCTCTCATAGTAAAATGTTAGCATTATCGTGTTGCGGTTATTGATGGATATAGATTAGTGCCTTCGTACGTGAAGGGTTGCATATGATTTAGAGAAAAGAGAGAAGGAGCAGGGAAGAAAAGGAAGAAGAACAGTGGAGGAAATTTTGGTTAATTAACAGAAAAAAAAAAAACAGTTAAACAGTTTAAAAAAAGTAGTCATAAATATCAATTATTTAAAAAGAAAAGAAAAAACTTGGGAAAAAAGGAATAAAGACCAAGCCCTCCCAGAAGAAGGGAAAAAAAAAAAAAAAAAAAGGAAAGAGATTAGAAGACAGAGGAAGATGGCTGGAGGAGGTAGAACACGGGACAAACAAGGAAGCAGAAAGTCATCTGCCAAACTCCGCTTAGAAAGGAATGAGAACCATTGCTGGAGGTAATGCTGCTTACCAACTTTTTAGTGATTTGGGACCATAGCAAAGTCGATACTGTCCCATCTAGTTACTGTGTCCCTTGAACATGATCCCAGGATGTAAACTGAGTTCATGTTGCTGACATCCACATAGACAGGATGCATTATGGAAGGTCACTAAGGCAAATATATGTTAGTAAAACCCCAATGTGAAACTTAGACTTTTAAATAAGGCAACCTGAATTACTTTGTTGGCTGAAATAGCTCCACTGAGGGTAGGTATTTTTAGGTTGTGTGTATGTTTGTGTTTTTGTCTAATCAAATATAATCTCAACTAGACATTTAGCAGGGGAAGAGGGATTAGAGGCTATTTAAAAAGCCTCTTACTCTTCTTTGTTAGGAGGGCATGCAGCATTTTTTGCAGATTTTGTTATACATTTCAATCTGTTCAACGAGAAAGATTATGCCACCTAATGGAAAACAAAATCTGCAGATGATCCAATAACGTGCCTTAAATATCTTTGACAACAATACAATTTACATTTGTTATTATACAAGTTATATGTTAAAAAGGTGTTGTAGGGGTGGCTTTCCTCAGTAACGACATGTTAATTGCTTTTAGAGCCTCCTGTTTTAAAACTGTTCCACAGTCTTTTTTCTAGTCTTCCTGTTATCTTTGTGATGGGATATGTCAATAAGCTTTTTTCACCGTATAGATGAGGACAAAGATGCAAAACTGGAGTAACTGGAAGTTCAAGAGTTCTGACTGCCAGATATGTCCTCGCTTATCTAGACACTGTGCTTTATCAAGCAGCACCCGTGTTTGCTTAAACTACAGGCTGATTCAGGTTTAGGAGATGCTTGTGGGCTGAAAGGAGGCAAACCTTTGGCTTTTTTAAGTAGACTGTCAATTTAAGCATTATTTTGGACTTAGATATGAGTATGTATTTTTGTTTGGATAATCATGAGGGTGATTGCCAAATGAAAACATATTTGTCGGTTTGCTTATTGAAATCTGTTGGTAAAACGATTTCTCAACTCCTGAATTAGAGATGAAGAAATGTAAATCCAGGTGTGTTTCATACAGTTTTAGGAAGTACTGGCAAACACTGTAATTCTTCAGCAGCTCTCTAGCTTTTGCTTTTCTCTCTGAGCAGGGTACATTGCATTTTTAGCAGCTTTCTTTGAGAAACTTCTATTTCTGGGTGTTTGTGGCTAAGAGGGAGGCTTTCTGGCATCCCTTTGTTTTGCTCACATAGTTTGCAGTTGGCATTTGACCTGAGAGTGTAGAAGGAGTGTCAGCTATTGTTTGTATTCTGTTTGCTTCACTCCGCTGCTCATCCTATTATTTTGCCTGTTATTTTAAGTAGACAATTTAAACATTACATTTTCTTATACTGATTCCTTTACATCTGCCGTATCTGATGCAGTTTAGTATCAATAGACTGAACAGTTGCTGTAATCCCTAGGATTTTGTACACGTGCACATACAGACTAGATCAGAACTGAGGGAGTTCCGATGTGTTTAACTCAGAAAAGGAGTTATTCCACATAAAATTATGAGGCTCAACAGCAGTAGTGTAAATTTTTAAGTGCTCTGAGTAAAGTGCTGTTAGGCATGAGATAATGTAAAGAGATGACATTGCCAAGAACTATTTATGAAGAGCTTAATTTTTTTCACTCTGATAATTCTTGACCAATAATTACCAGCTTCTAATTATCTATTTTAGTTAGAAAGAAATCTCTATCACTATGGAGGTTGGCATTGCAACTAGCGCATAAATCCCCAAAGAGGTAAATGTGTTCCAAACAGCCACAAACAACTGTCTCATGAAACATAGTGAGCAAATTGCAAGCCGCTGGCTGTGCACAACAGAGCAGCACATTTACCATTGAGGACTGATCAGGCTGACAAAGAGAATGATAAAAGGGGGAAACAGCCACAATCTTTGTAGGTTGCTGCTACTTTAGTTGATGGAAAAGCAAGCCTCAGTGCCAGAGCAGGAGCAACCTCCTGTCTGAAAAGTTGGGAAGCTGGGGGAAAGGATGTCACTTCTTGCAACCCTCCTTTTGAAAATTTCTATATAGGTCATTTTCGGGTACACAGACTTTTATTTTTCAACCTTTTCAGTGTGAAGGATAAAACACATTCTGCAAAGTCAGTTGTGGTAAGGAAAAGAGCTTGTTTTTGAGGAGAGAATGTTGTGTAGTATTGAGCATGGTAGAATGAACAGGAGGAGAAAATAAAGGGGAAAAGCCACCTAGCACCAAAGTTAGGAAACAAATGGGAAAACAGGATGAAACAACCCTGCAGCTGACAAGAATTCTAGTTTACGTAAGTAAATACTTCACTAAGCCCTAAGTTTAAAAAAAAAAATAAAATAAAATAAAATTTAAAATCCATGCTAGAGCAGTTGTAGATTAAAAAGAAGAGTATGTAGAAATATACGTACAAAAAAAAAAAAAAGCACAACAGTGTTTTACAGTAACAAGTGGCATGTAACCATTAGAAAACAAAGACACATTTTAGTGCAATACGTGATTTCTGATTTGTTCACTGACAGGAATATAAGTATGTAATATGTACGTATTTACATGCTTGTGTGTTATCTGGATATGCATATTTGCATTATGCATGTATTAACTGCATGCATAATATGTCTATACAAATAAGTCATTTTGTTTGCCTCACATTTGTGCAGTGTATGTGTGGACAACATCACTGATTTCAAGGCAAAGAAAACACCTTATAAGCTTTTTGGAGCCCAGAAAAATTTTTGCTTGGTTGCAATATCATGTAGCATTCATACAGTCTTTTATTTGTCTAATTCTGTAAGTCACTAAAAACAAGATTTTTCCTTTCCCATATGAAGAAATGGTTAAAAAAAAAACAACCACAAAACAAAACACAACTCACTACTTGTTGTGTTATGTTGATCTCAAGGAAAATGTTTACAGAATGTCACAGAATGTTACGCAATAGTTTACAGGAAAACTGACATTGTGAAGTCTCTCTTGTAAGAAGTTTGGAGAAAAAGAATCCAAAGATGCACATCTATATACCAGAAGATGAAGGAGATGGCAACTTCTTTTGTCTGTCCTCTATCACTGATAATATGGAAATTGTAAATTAAGAGCAAAAAGATGGATTGTACCTTAGAATCAGAAAATCATCTGGTTTCTATGGAATTCTCTTGTTTGAAGACAGAGCTAGCAAGTAGGGGTCCAAAAGTTAGATGAAACTTCGCCACCTTGTCTGCAAAAAGCAGAGATGTAACTGAAATACTCAGGAAAAAGCAGCATTTGGTGTTAAATCTGAGAAACTGTGCATTTATTTTGTGAGGAGCTGGGTTACAAAATAGATGAAATCTGTGCTGTTTCCTGCAAACAGAAAGCTACTCTCCTGTGAGCAATGCTGGCTTATTTGAAAGGCCCATAAAGGGTTTCTGCATGGACCATACAAAAGGGATACTTTCTCTTTAATAGCCATCTGTACAGGAGAGATGAGAAGTGGGCCAGGTCATCTCTCCTCAGCTGTCATGATATTAACGTAGGTAATGGAGCAAGCTCTGCGTTCTGCTGGGTGTTGTTTTTCATAGATGTTCATCGATTTACACAGATAATTCTATTTATTTCTTTGAGTTGGTCCAAGCGAACCAGGCAGAATAACAAACACCAAAGCATTTCAAATGACTTTATCTTTGTTGTTTTGTAATGTAACTTTTGTCTAAAAAATGGTGTCACACCTACTGTGCAGATGGCTGCACGATTTGTAAACCAGCCAAAACATTTAAACAAATGTGTGATCTGGGGATAGATTAAATAAAGGATAAAATGGAGTGTGGACCACAAATTCTAATAATCAGATGATTTTAAGTTGTGTGTAGTGTGGAGCGATGGTAGCAGTGATAGCAGGGAACGCTTGCCAATGACAGCAAGGTGCCTCACAGATCTCAGGATGGAGCCTGTGGCCTAGTAGGCCTCAGTTTGAGAGCGGCACATTTGCTGTACAGCTGGCAGCTCTGTATGGGGACATCAGATAAAACTTATGTAAAATGAAGTGTTATTGCTTAGTATGAAATTGTGCAGAGAGGGAATTTGCAGACAGTAACTGAAAACAGAATTCATGGTACCAATGAAGCAGACTGTAAATATGAAGAGGCTTTAATTATCTGCGCAATTTAACAAAAAATTCAAGATGTATTCAGAAATGGCAAAGGCAGCTGTAAACATGCAAGAGCAGCACTGTTCTCTGTGCTTAAAATTATGTCACCTATTCGGGCTCCATGCTCCCTCTCTCCTTGTGCTTCTGGGGATGTGATTTCACCCACTGAGCTGTGCTGGCTGGAGCCCACTCCTCCATTTCAAGGGTTAGAATCAGGAATAGCTTTTTCCTTTTGGTCACAGCTTTTAGGAAAGTCTTTCTAGGCTTCTACAATCACAAATGGTTAAGTCGGGACAGACTGGGCAAACAACTGTGAATCTCCCCCAGCTTTTTTTTTGGGGGGGTGGGTGTGTGGGTGTGGAACTTGGACTCAAAAAATTCTGATGAAATTGAATGAAAACGTTTTAGTATTAAATAATAATTATTGGAGCAGTGGCAATAATGAGAATGCGAACAGTAACATTTGAAAATATCCACAGTACAGTCTGGAGTTTGTTTAATGAAGACGTGAAGCAAAGTGTGTCAAAGCTGTAATTTTTTTTTCCTACAGAAATTCCTGTTGTGTTAGAAAGGGATGCCACTGTGAGATAATGCCAGGCAGTCCGAAAGTTGTTCCTTTCTATCCGCTGAACTGCACGATTCTCCACCTCGCCGATGCTGTGATACACCGTGCATGTTAATACTTCCTCACCACGGGCGGAATTAATGCCATTGTGTTAGCCTTCCCTTTTGTTCCTCGCTGCTGACCACTCGTCAGCAGGCTTTATCAGGAGCCGTAGCACATTCTTCAGGGCTGTGCTTAGCGGCCAGCACAGAAGGTAGCCAAACCAGACCTTTTCTGAATTGTCCCTATTCTTAGAGGAGAAGCCTCTGATTCTTGGACAGAGTATGTCCCCCTTTTTTTTCCCCCACTTTGTAAGCTCAGGAAGCAAAACAAAAGAAGCCAATATGGAGAGTGGGTGTCAGACTTCAGCTGCTCATATTGTTGCATTTGGTGAGCTGATGGGGTTTCGTAGGTCACCTTTAGAATTATGCCTATGACAGCAGTAGCTACCTGCCAAGATTGCAAGGTATCTCACAGCTCTCAGGATGGAGCCTGTGGCCTGGTAGGCCGCCGTTGGAGGGGTACACATTTGCTGTACAGCTGGCAGCACTGTATGGGGCAGCAGTGTGGGCTGTTAGGGAGCTGGAAAGGAGACAAGCATGAAATTTCTTCTAACCCCAACTCTGTTTTTCTGTACTGTTGGCTGCTTCTCAGTTCCTTGACAAAAAAACCAATCAGGCACCCTTTAATCCGCCTGTGATTACCAGTGGTATAAAAAGAGAAGCATAATGAGGAAAAATGCCTCGTTTTGTTGCCTTCAAAAGCCAACAAATTGGAGTTAACTTGACAGGAAGTGGCTTAATAATTAGATTATTTATTTATTCCTGACACATATCCCCCTGTTACTAGTCTCAGGAGATCCTGTAGATGGTACGATTTTCAAGCTGCCATTACTTCGCTGTCTTCTGTGAACAAAGAAGCTACTGTCTATCAGTCAATTAAATGCACTCTTTAAGCAGAGGCTGAGAAGTCCTCAATGGATAGAGCCCTGGGACGTTGTGGCTGATGATTCCTTTCTCTGTACTGTACATCACACTCTCAACTACAGTCCCCACAGAGATGGAATAAAGTCATGCATTAAAATATCACTTGTTGATTTGTTTGCTAATGAAGAGCCATTGAAATGTTTGTGTATTTCTGTGGCAAAATTGTTGATAAAAGGACTACTTGCTTGCATATCTTACTTCATCTTCCGTAAGCGCCTATTTAAGACTTACTAAAATTAAAGTCAACAAATTAAGGAAAAAACAGAGAGATGGATAATATTGGTTTACTTGCAATTCACATGAATGTAAATAACACTGAGGACAGTGAGAAGAGAGAAGGGGGAATAATAGTATTTCAACCATGTCTGATACAATTTTCTTCATTAGTAACAATAAGGATCCCTGTATTTTTCTGGTATGGTAGTGGGGATGCATTTCAAATAATGAAAATGCTGAAGTATCCATTTTAAAATTATCCTGGGCATCTAAGAATATTATATAAAGAAAACAAGTGGAAACTTGAGTGTTTTTTTTTTCTTTTTTTTTTTTTTTTACTTTTTCTTTTCTTGTGGATTTTAAATATGCCCTGTTAACAAAAACTCATAGTATTGTGCATTATTTCCCCTAGCTGGGAAAAGTGCGACCATGTCAAGGTAGTTAGGAAGGCTGGTTTGGAGTGTATGCTTGATGCAGAATCAGCAAAGCCATCTGAAACTGGGGCTTCTGAGATCAACAGCACCACTTTCCTTACTCCAACTGCCCTGCCAGACTTCTTAGTAGGATTTCATATTCTCAATGTATTTGCCCTCCCACCATTCATCTTCCACCCTCCAAGAGCCTGAGTCAGCAGAGTAGACTTGTGGGGACCACATTTTAGGCCAGGAAGTATTATGTTAAGGTTTATTTTAAGGAAATTGGTATACGTACATACTTGTCTCCACGTTGAAGATCGTTAATTGGCAATATCCATCTGGATTTGATGCAAGTCTTTTGCTGCTTGTCTTACTGAGCTCCATTTGCTCTGAAGAAATATAGATTGTGCTATTGCAGTTCTCTAGTGAACTAGCTCTGTTCTGAATTTAGCCTCTATTTGACCATTTGTACCTGCAAATAGAGACTGTAAGTGCTATAATATATGGTTATTTTCTCAACCTTATAAAGAAAGTCACTCATACCAGGATTATTGTTTTCAATGAACTTAACAACAAGCTATAGGGAATTAATTCAAGCCAGCCTCAAATTGGAGTGTTTCTTATTCCTATCCTGTTATTCCAACTCATTTTATTAGAAAAAGCTTAGATACTCAGAGGTGTTCTATAATAGAAAATGAATTTGAAACCCATTCATTAATTGGTGATTAATACATTTCAGGATTAGTTTAAGCAAGGCCCTACCTCCTGCCCAGTCAAGTATGTTCTGGTTAATATCCAATTATCTGCACCTTCGTACTTATTATGTCTTAATATTTCGGATATGATAACCAGAAACTTGAGAGTAATGCTAATGAGGAGCATAGAACAAAAATTAACCAGTGACACACTCAATGATCCTTACGGAGAGAAGTAACTCCTTCTGTCTCTGCTACATAGAGGTAGAGCTATCAACATGCTTTCATTAAGTAGTGCTTTTAATCCTGTTTTTATGGGAAGTTAGAACAATATTTAGGCAAAAATCCTTATGCCTCATAGACTGTGCATGATGAGATTTTCCTGCATGCTCTTTCTTGTATGTAGAATTACTTGCTTTAGGTAGAGCCGCTGAAAAATCCGTAATAAAGTGAAATGGTAGTGCATACTTAAAATTCAAGTTGTTCTGTGATTGAATGCAACCTCTTCTTATTTACATGCTTGTATGCATTCGTGTACAAGCTGAATGGCCAATTTATCACATCCTTCAGATTGTAAGGCACCTGCTTGAGCAAACAACAAATCAGGTATAAATGTCTGTGAAAGAAGGACACAATCTGATGTAAATATTACCAAATTAAGATTTTCTCTGCACAGAAATGTCAAGATATTAAAGTTTGTCTCAGGATTTTTGCCTGTGAAAAATTATGATATACCCACTTAGTGAAACACGTAAGTAAAACTGTGAGACCAACATATTGGGGGGGGCAGAACTGAGTAATTCTGTCATGTGACCTTAAACTAATGTAATTATAGAGGCAAATTCAGTATATAGGGAGAAAGGGAGAAGAAAATTTCCTTTTCACAGATTTATTTTTCTTAGATAAACCCCTGTGTGAATACTTTGTGCAATTCAGGGCATAAGGAGAAACCCCAAAGGAAATGAAGTGCTGGACAGATTGAAGGAGACCTGCTCAAAGGTGCAAAGCCACATAACACATTATTTTTATTACATGAATATAATCCAATATATGTGGTACTTATCCAAAAGACTACAGAATGTGCTATTCATAGCATGTTGGACAAAGCTTGTTTCAAAACACTGCCTCATTCATTGTATTTATACTGAAAGGTATGTCTCGTGTTTGGATTAGGCTGAATGATAAAAGGGATAGTATATTTGTATAACCAAAAGCAATCATAAAACACATGTACAGTGGCCAGAGGATTTGGATTTGCCTGTAACATCCTGTTTTGGTTTTCTTTTTTCAGTGCCTAGCCACACAGTTTCAAACTTCTTTCACACACCACTTTATTAGAGGGTTGTAGTTCAGGACCTCAGCAGTATATTCTTAATATCTAGCTGTTTGGCTAGATATACTTTCTCCTAACCCTCTTGCAGGCAACCTTCACAATGAACCCACTGTGCCTCTAGCTTCATTGCTTTTCATGGCACACCTATGTGAGTGCCAAGACATTAGATAGCTGTGCAAAAAAATCTTCCAGAACCCTCAAATGAGATTCCTTCTGAGCTCTGTGTAATTCATGGAACAACTTGGGGGATGTTTATATTTACTAGCTAGTTAAATTAATCATTCAGAGGTAACACAGCCTTTCATTTGCTTAGAAGTTTGGTTAAAAAGCTTAACCCAAATATCACTTAATGCAAAGTGTGATTTGCAAACTGTCATAACATGATCAAATCAAAACCAATTTTCACCAGAACAGTTAAATAGTCTTCTCTTCGCTTGAGTGACATTTCCCTGCCAAATCTGAACTTTTAACCCACATTTCTCCTTGTGTGATGTTATTCTTCAAGTCAGATTTAATGGGGATGGTATTTTTAACCTTTTTTCTTTTTTTCTTTTACTAAAATATAACTCAACAAAAAGATGGCTAAATTGAAAACAAAATGAAAATAAAATGTAGTAAGTGAAAAATGAAATAAATACCTTTGGGCAGAGAGCTCACCTAGAAAACTTAATCTTAGAGTAACTTCTTAATAATGAAAAGGTTCTGTATTTTTTTTACCTGCTATATTTGTACCAGTGATGGAGTGTGCCTTGCAGTACAGACCTGAATTGTACCATCAGGAAAAATCCTTCATGGTGGTTCATGGGAATAAATTAGGCAACAGAAAATAGGACTCTAATTTGTATGATATGTCACATAGAATATTGTATTTTACTTCAACTGCCGCTTTTGTATTGCATGTGCATCTCTTTCAACCCTAGTGATAGCTTCTCCTGGCCACCCTTTCTGTGAGCTGATTTTCCTTGTCTCCTTCAGCCTAAAGCCTCAGTCGAAGTTCTCTGACAGAAGAAGCACCCTTGACTCACTCACGCAGCCTTTTTGTTCTCGAATGTACACTTCCCACTCATCTGTTTAAAAAGCAGATTTTGAAGATTCTAAACCCTCCTGCTCCATTATCTCTCGCAAAATACAGCTAACTTTATCATGACTTTACGCAGTCTTTCTTTCCCCTTTTTCTTTATGATACTGTTATGCTATCATCCCTCCTTAAGTGGGAGAAGAGGGCTGGTGGTGATGCTCCTTGTTCTGTTTTCCAAGCCTTTGCTTGACAGGCCACAAAGGCAATTTTTGGTTCATAATATCAAAACTGGAATCAGAATGGATGTGACCTTGTTGTAGTTCCAGCATTCCTAATGATTCGAGTAGCCTAGAACAAGACACTGAAATTTGGAATGGAGACTTTACTTGTCTAAGGAGATGTTTCAGGACTTATGACGAGAAAGAAGAGTACTTTAAAGCTGTTCAATTATTTGTATTTTTTATTATCTCTTGGAGAATTCTGCAGCCTGTCTTAGACCTCCCGAACTTTGTGCTTTCTATCCATTTCAGGATCTAATTTTGTAAAAAAAAAAAAAACAACAAAAAAAAACCTGCTCCTCCCCTTTTGGTCTATTATCACTGGTGCAGTTCAGCTGATTTCTATTCTTGACATCCCTGTCTTCATTCTAGAGTTGTCCTAATGGTTTTCATGAGCCAATAATACTTATTCCTCTTCAGTATTTGTCCCTTGTCATAGCAATTCTGAACACTGTTTCAAAGCCCATCTATTCTGCAGGTGTTGTACCCTGCAAAAATCTCTTCTTCAATTTCTAAGTATTCTGCTATTGTGTGAAAACATGTCTTTTCTCCCTTATCTAAACCAGTCACATTTCTCTGTCTTTCTTGGTTATTGTTTTCATTTGTAACTGATTATTGCTGCACTTTTGTGAAGAATTTCTAGAATCACCCTATAAAACACATTGGCAGTCTTTAGTTTCAACTGCTTATTGTGGCTTCAGCTAAATCTTGTAACAACAATGCATTTGTGCACCTTCAGAACAGTTTTCATTTTTCAGTATTCTCTACTAAAACTACCTTCTTTGTCTTCTATAGTCTTGATTCTGTACCCGCTGTAGCTGGCACCACAGATCTTGTAGCTTTAAATAGTATGCCTTAATATTGCCCCCTTTGTATGCTGTACTGTAATGAAGCAACATCAGTAAATTGCAGTGAGGGGTGATTGTTGCATGGGGATGACTACTACACCTTGGGGTACATTTGCACCAGATTATTTTTTTATTGTAGTTATTACATCCCGTCTTCTTTATTCTCTTGATACCAAACTTGCCGTTGGACATCCATGCAGCACAGGGGATCTTTAGGAACAGTGTGGACATCAACTTGTCTCTTAGGTACGCACCAATGACTGTTCAGTTCCAAACTCTGGTATCCTTGGTGGCTTTGCAGTACTTGAGCGATGCCAGCTTGATCTGGTTACTCAACCTAAAATGTTCTTCATCATTTGCTCTTTAAAATATTAGATTGTTGTTGATAAAAGTGACAGGCGTTTCTTGCTAGCCATTCTCACACAGGAACAATACTGGGTTTATAACAAGTGCAGCACGCTTTTTCCCTTCTTGCTATTCCCCATACATTTTATAGTACTGAAGAGTGCAAGAAATGATTTTGCTCTAGCTGTTTCCTTTCGTTTGGGGCACTGTGTTCCCATTCAAAGGAAGAATTATAGCAGTGGTGTCAGTTTATCATCCAGTGCCATGATCTCAAGAAACCTTCTGCAAAATTCAGTTTCACCCAAGTAATAAAAATTATTACTGTTGTAAAGGTACAAATATTTCAATAAAGACATTTTCTTTTCAAAAATCTTTCCAACTTAGGGCATCTAAATACAAGTTCCAGCAAGGTAATATTGCAGCTTTCAGCCTTAGTCATACAAGAAGCAATGTTCAGTCATGAAGGCAACTTTGAACTGATTTTCATACAGTAAAATGGAAGATTTCATATATGTGGAAGCCAAGAAGTTGTCCTGCGTTCTACAACAGTGGGGCAGCTCAGGAGAGCATAGTTAACATGATTACTAGTGACAGAACCGTTGCCCATTCCCAAGTATCCTTCGTAATGAAAAGACCTGATTCTGAAAATATCTAAGTGTGTATATGATTTTATTCATACAAGTAGATTTCACAAGCTTTGCTTCAAATGTGAATAAGGCTACATACGTTCTTAAGTGTTTGTAAGACTGTCACCTGAATTGCAGTTTTGGGTGTCATTTTAGCAACACGTTCTAAATAAGGAAAATAAAAATATGTCTTCTGTAATGAAGTCTTCATCCCATTAAAGCATCTTTTTTTCCCTCAGTGATATCAAATGTGAATTTTCAGCTGTAATTTGGATTTTTTCCATCTTTGTGAAAATGACACATTTTTTTCATTGCAAGGCAGTTTTTTTTTTTCATTTTCTTCTTTAGCTTAATACTGTGGCTATGTAGCACTGCAATTCAAATCAGGATTTGGAACTGATGCGCCTTGAATTGAACTATCAATTCTTTTAAAACTGACGCCAGTCCCGCAGTATTCGGTCGTGCAAATATCCGATTATGGGACAGAGAGCATTGATTTTGAGCTGTCATTTCTAGCTCACACACTGTAGAATTGAAATGTGAACCTTAATCCACTCTTTAATACAATTAATTTTTAATGTGCAGTAATACTAATTGAAATAGCCCGAATTTAGTAAGTCACCACAAGACATTTTCAAAAGCAAAAGTCTCCACTGAGAGCTGGAAGGACAGATAATAATTGTTACAGTGTTTACAGAATAAATGCACACTCTGCAGGCAATTCCATGCCAAGAGAATTTTTCGTTAGCTTATATTAATATATTTGATTGTGGATTTAAATTTGTTTTCAGTGATTCATACTGAAATGCATCTTTTACTGTGAACAAAGTTACTTCAATTTTATTTAAATGGAAGTGTGTTTTTTTTTCTTAATCGAATATTTTCAGTCCTATACCTGTATTTTTAACAGACTGTCACTGTATCTAATTGTCAAGTACATTTCGACATGCACAGAAACATATTCCATTTTCCACCTGTAAAATAAGCAGCCATGCAGTTTCTGTGTATAAGAAAGCAAAGCTGCATGTTCAGTACCTGACTCTTTTTTTTCCTCTAGGTTTGCCTTTCATATACGCAATAGATCTTGTGCCTGCCTGATTTCACTACGTCACTTTTAATTTTCAGATGTGATCTTTCCAGGTGTTTTAGTGGGGAGGATAGAAAGGGAGTTCTAACTGAAGAGGAATGTATGTTACACAATTAACCAAGGAGGCATTTAATCATTTTTATAACAGCATGATGCCATTGCTACGTTTATCTGATAGGAAGAAATACTTTTTAGCATGCATCAGTTCTGATGAATGGGCTTGTACAGTGTTCAAAGTGAACCCCAATGTTAAGTGAAAAAAAATGGCATGCACTCTATATCATCCTCTCATGGCTTTGACATCACAGTATTTAATAAGCCAATAGTGCTGTTAAATATTTAGCAAAGGTTCCCTCAAAACCTTGCCACAGTTTCAAATGGGATTTTGAGGCATTTTGCTGCACATAGTAAGTAAAATTGTGCTTTAGTTCTTGAAATGGTTGTAACATTGGTTGCTGCATATTTCCTAAATGAGGTGCAGGACAACATGCCATAAATACATTCAGCAGATTTCACACCCACAGAACACCAGAATTGATTCCCATTTTTCGGATTAAGGGTTCAAACTGACTCCCATTTTGTCGCTGATAGAAGAAAGCTGTACTGAGTTTAGTTGCACAGAATATTAAAACAGTATTACAGCATTTAGTAAAAAACCCTGCAACTCACAGTGTGATATTTTTAAAGGCTCCTTACCAGTATTTCGTTTGTAACAATGAACATTTTCTGAGATGGGGGTGATAGAAAAGCAAAGATCAAGTTGTTACCCTCTTCTGAGCCTGACAGAACATCACTAGGTAGCACTTCTAGGTTCTGTAGTATGCAAAATAGAGATTTAATAACATAGTTGCTGTGTGATGTTGTTAATCAAACAATAATAAATCATTAGAAACCCTGTCTTCTTTGACAAATGTCTGCATGTTTCAGATCCTTGTTGTATGCTAATTAATCCTCAGTAAGTGCTTGTATAATAATTAAATGCCCTGCACTTAAAATACAGCCGAGCCCATTTATACTGTTTAAAGAAGTGTATCTCACGTTTTCTTTGGAAAGAATTCGGGTTCAGGATGTGATGAGGTGGGTATTCTGCTTTGGGGACGGCTTGCAGGTTTTAGGTGCTTTGCATGATGTGCACACTTTTCCCCCGGTTTGTGTTTGTGAGAATAGGATACAAAGGTTGGACGAGCCTGTCTGACTATTAATGGATAGGTCTGATGCTGCTGCCCGGATCAGCATGGTATTGCCCCATGCAGAGGCAGCACAAAGGGTCTGCAGTCTTTGGCTGCAGCGACAGGTAAGGAACAGCTTTGCAGGTGCTCGGCTGCTCCGCTGTTTCCTGGGGATATCTCCAGTGCCCCTACTCATTACTTTGTCCGTGAGCTGTCTGCAAGATTTTGGACTCACTGAAGAATTATTTTTTTCAGCTTCTCTTAAGAAAAAGTACTAACTGTGATGGGTATAAGTCGCATGCTTAGTGTTGCTAGTTTAATCCAGGAAGGTGGAAAACAGTGTTTTCCTGCAAATTTTATTTTCATTTTGGCTAAATGTATATATATTTTAAATTTCAATTTGTATCACCAGCTAATACCTGCATTTCTTTGTGAGTAAATAATACACTTTCAAAGAAATATCAGTGTAGTTTGTATGCATTATTTGGGTCCTGTTTAGAATGTTGGATTTATTTTGCATAGGAAATAGTATTCATATGTGTAACATGCTTGTATAAATAAATAAAAAAAGGCTGTTAATTGAATATATGTGTGTGAATATATAGAAAGGACTATATAGTTATATAGGGTAGACATATTTAATATGCATAGCTTGATGTATGTTGACCTCAGGTTACGAGAGTAGAAAATCCCATTTTCCAGCTTGTTTCAAATGTAGTAAAAATGCTGCTTCAGTTGCTTTATGCTACTCACATTGGGAAAGGTGCTTATACTGTGATAATTATCATCAAGGAATATTAATGCGTTCAGCATTTGTAACCCAAAAACTCATTATAGCTTAAGCTGTGCATCATCTGTGAAGAGAGAACTTTGCCAGAATTCGCTCTTCACAGGGGTTGCCTCCTGCTTGTGATGGAGTGGTCAGAGTATTGTAAGAGGTCACATAGGCTATTTTTGAAAGCTGAAGTTTTGCAATTTTTGATTCACTACCTTCTGTCTAAATAGCTTAGCATTCTTCTCCCCCCCACCAAATTTGCCTTTTCTAATTGAATGCCTGGTGAAGTGCATAAAGCTAAAAGATTGAATCTCATTATGTGCAAGAGGCTAAAGGTGTAGACATAAATATTACACGTCAAGGTCATGGAGATTTCAGAGACTGTTCTTCCACTGGCATACATGGGATTTGCACAACCACTGCTACCACTTGTGCTAATGGGATCTAGCCATTCTGGTCCTATGGTCTTAGATACTAATCTGGGTTATTACTTGTGTCAAGCTGTTGATGCTCTGCAAGCTACTTCCACCTGAGTTCAATATCTGTGTATTCAGAGTAGGACCATATTTTGTTTTCTTAATGGTATTTCACTGTGAAAACTGGGGTTTAATGTTTTTACACTTCTGATGTCTTCTATTTTCCTGAACCCTCAGTTAAACAGCCTTCATGTTTCTAAAATATCTTTGGACACCGTATTAAACACATCAGGGCCCAGTTCCTTCCTTGCTTGAGTTTCACACCAGAGTCTCTCAGCTGACTGAGCTGATATGTATTAATATTGTGGAGAGGAGATTCATTCCTGAAAGGAGTTTTTTGTTGTTGTGTTGTTTTTTTTTTTTTTGTAATATGTCTTGTTGTGAAAGTCTGTATGGACTGTATGTTAGTGTACCAATAGATATCCTAGAATGGTTACAGAATAAGATCATAAGATCAGAATAAAAGATAACCATAAGATCTAAAAATAAATAATGCTCTACAGTAAAGATAAATAATTTCTTTTTTGTTGACTTGTCATTGAAATCTTTCTTCCAAATAAGTATTCTTTACAGATGAATATCATGCTTCCACCCTTAGTAATAAAGACTATTGCAGAATCAAAATTGTGTTGTTCAGTACTGCTGTTGCTGGCATTTTTAATATGGGCAGGTTTTAATATTTCTCCTCCCCAGCACTGATAGAATGTTTGTCATTCTTCACTCCTAATATTGCCCTATGTTGCGCGTTGTAGTTTGCTTTGTGTTAGGCAGAGCAGACCAGATTTTGTGGGTTGCTTTGTTTCTGAGGTCAAGATGTGAACTCGGCCTTGCTCATGGGAGGACTAGAAAAATCTATTTCATAACTTTCTTCAGGCCTCAAAGAAGGCAAAAAAGAAAAAGACAAAACCCACAGGCTTAGTTTAGACTGGGGTGAAGAGTTGGATTCATCAATAGGAAAGCTTGCAGCTGATCAGCTTTTCTTGTCATAAAGAGTCCCTGCTGTCAGCGTATGCACCACTGATATGACAGAGCTTTGGGAAGACCTGTAAATCTTTTAAACACCAAACATTTCTCCAGAAATACCTGACCTAATAATACAGAAAAATCTGCTGAAGTAAGAAATTACTTGCCAGTTAAGTCACTAAAATGAAAGGCTTGGATAATAAGTAAACACAGCTCTCGTTAGCAGAGTGTGGGCATTACGGGCTTGCCCAGTTTGTTGATGGGGCATGACTTTGGTTTGTGCAGTAGAGTGCTAATGCATCATAATGAATGGCTGTCTTGAACCAGAGAGATATTCTCAGCAGGTGAGAACACTGCTGATGGGAAATAATATGGTACCATATCTGCTGTGTGGATGTAAACTTAATAATCTCTATGAATTTTGAGTAACTCATAACCCTGCTTCCCTTCCAAAGAAACATTATGAAAAGATTGCTTCCAAATCCTTCAGATATTCACTGTACTTGTGATAGATGCCTTAGTCTTTACCTTGAGGCACTGGAAATGAATGTGTGTTCTTTACCAGAGATAAGGATGTAGACTTTTAGAAGGAGCAAATTGTATTTTCATGTTTAAGTTCACCGTTTGCACTTGATGTAGTGAAAGCCAAATGTGAAGAATTGCTTTTCAACATTATTTCTCTGTCTTCTGCATCTCAGGACCTCTGAATTATTATGCTAAAATGTTCTATTACATACAATAAAGAAATACTGGAAATCTAGAAATAGAGCAAGATTGCCTGCATCGATTTGGCTGTACTTGGATTCCTCTAGCTACTTCTTAAATCACAAGAAGGGTCATCTTTGTGCAGCATAATAACATTGCTGAAAAGACCAAACAATCTGCATTTGCTGAGGGTATTACAAATGAAACCATTATCCAATTTTAACAGCTCCTCCTTTTAATCAAAAGGGAAAGTGGGGGCATTGATTCTTATCCCACTTACACCAACACATCTGTGCGGTCTTCAGTGAACCACAAAGTAAGTGCTTACAACAAAGTGAAATCACAGTTAGGTTCAGAATTTGTTTTAAGAAATACAAAATTTACTTTATCTTCCTTCCACTTTTTTTTCATTGCTTGCATCTATTTGTCAAAATTCATGTTGAAGTACTCTGAAATACGGGGAGTGAGCATGGAGGCAGCATCTGCTTTTCAACCAGACCCAGAAAATACTTGCATAATTTTTAAATTCATCTGGTTTGTATTTCATACATAGGGCACTATTTTTTTCTTGTAATAAATATTTGAAATCTTAAACTTCTCAATTTTTTAAACAATAGAGCAATGCCGTTACTTATATTTAAAAAAAAAAAAAAAAAGAAGAAGAAGAACAAGAGCCATGTTTACCTGTATGGTTTATTTTACATGGATCCAAAAGCTCGGAGATTTATGGTAAGTGTAAGCTCAAAACAGAGCAGATTAGATATTGTAGCATGATGTTCAAAAGAGAGCTATTGGAATGGTAGAATTCTTGGCTTGGCTCCCTCTTCAGATGTAATTGCTGCTTCATTAGGTCTTGGAAGAGTTTCCTATGGTTAAATTTAATCAAATGGTTTAGAATGGCAAGCTCGTACGCTCAAAATTCCAATACCATTCAGAATTTTTAACAAGATTTCCCTCAAATCTCTTTTAAACAAATATTGTTTAACACCAACTGTAGATTCTGAAGTAATTCTTAGTAACTCATCATAATGAATAAAGTCTGATTTAGAATAGTCTGCACAGGACTTGGATGCTAAAGAGGAGTCATCTGTTGTAGC
>JAOWBP010002052.1:42561825-42564325 GCA_028571105.1 Tragopan temminckii | reverse complement strand
ATGAGTGTGAATGGGCTTTTCGAGTTTAGCTTAAACTTAATTGGGAGGTCTTCGAAGGTTATGCTTTACACAGATGTTGAGGTTACCTCAGCACACAATGACAGTGAATTATTTTGGGATGTGCAGGCTTATTTCAGTGAAATAATGTTGTTTACAGTCCTAAGTGTGATGCCTAAGTGTGGTGCCTATTCCTATATGTCAGAAGTAAACCAAACATATTCTGCTTAATTTTCAGGACTCTTTTTACTAACAGTATCCTACAACAAGTTCATCTACAAATGGTTAATTTCTGGGAAGGAGGGAGTTATAGTAATAGTTTACTATTATATTGTGCACAGAATGCACAGAGAAATCAGAAGATGTAGAACAGTTTCCTTGAGATGAATAAAAGATTGGTCTTCCGCCCAATTTACACAACTTAATTTTCATTCCTTGCTCCATTCTTTCTGTCCTTTGTGTCTTTCCCACTCTTATTTGGTTAGGTTCCTCATTTCCATCCAGCTCCATTTTCTGAGAATTTTTATCCTAGGGGAGAAAAAAGAAGTCAGTAATCCTCTGGTCTGTACCATTAACTCCAGTTGCCTGCTGTAGCAAACACTTGCAGCCAGTACTACAGAACAGCAGTGTCTCAAAGGGCCTTAGTTCTTCTTCACCACCTTGTGTGTCTTGCCACTGGCTTCTCAGTTGGTCTGTAGTATAGAAAAAACATAAAATACTTTGTCCTAAGATCCATTGCCCTGAAATGCTGCTGAAAATTTCTGTTTCTAAAATGATGCAGGTGGGCACAGGGGTTGGTGGCATATGTAAAAACTTGCAGGAGCAAGGGCCAAAGGAGGCGAGCGTCATGTGGCAGCATCCATTGAGCAGGAAGAGCCCAGCTTCCAGGCTGCAGCTGGTTGAAAGAGAGCTTGTAACAGCATTATGAAATGTCTTCTGTGAGCATAGAATTGGGGTAAAGGATAATGGAAATCTGAATGCAAAAAAAAAAAATAATAATAATTAAAAAAAAAAGTTTCAAAGGGACATTTGGCAAAAAAGATATTTTTCATTCTCATTAAAAATACAACGTGAAGACAGAAAAATGAGGCCTATTTAGCTTATGGAAAGAAAAGTCTGAATGGGGATTTAAGAGAGATAGATTATATTCCTAAAAGGAAATCAGTTTGATGCCAGTCGGCTTTTTGAAGTAGAAGCTAATTTGAAAACAAAGAGTTCATGACTGAGGCTGTGACTGGACTGCAGCAGACAAACAGTTTAAGAGGGAATATTTTTTTGTAGAAAAGGGTGGATGGAATATGGAGCATTCTGCCAAAGTCAGCAGTGGAAATAAGCAGAGAGAATTGGACACATTTTTGGAAAAGAAGGGAATACTGGGGTACCGCCACTAGCTATGCTGTGAGAGCCAAGGTTAGAAAAGTAGTGCAATTCGTACATGCTCTGTTTATGGTAGAAATATGGAGCCTTCATAAGTTTTTCACCTGGCCTGTCATTTTTCCATATATGTCAGCATTTATCTTTTTTTTTGCTGCTTCGTATTAATAATATATATATATATTAATTGTTCTTTTTAAACAGTAGGATGCTCAAGCCTCTATGAGGGAATGTAGAACTTCAATTACAATTGTGCAGTATTCAAAAAAAAAAAAAAAAAAGCTAGCTGTATGATATTGATGACTGGAAGTAGTCTTTTATAAACGAAGCTGTAGCAGCTTGAGAGCAGTGCCATCAAAACCTACAGTTGCAAGAATGGCATTGTTGCTCTTCCTTCATTTTCACACTAGGTTTAATTATTTGCTGTTTTTTCAATACTAGTTGGTCACTCTTAACATCATGGAATTAACACCGAACCCCATGTTGATAAAAAGCCTTATGGTGCCCCATTTTATTATAATAGCACAGTACAGATTAAAATTGCATCTGTTAAGATTACACTGTGTGTTTGGATTATAGAAGGCAGAAGCACAATAATCTCTGCTGAATTTAACTATTGAAGCCAATAACCTGTAACCAATCACATTCTTCTTCTGTTGAAAAATGCGAACTAGAAAGGATTACATCTTGGAAAAGATCATAAATCTGTCACCACTAATGTAATCTTTACAGAAGCTTTGTAACCAGTTAGCGACTAAAAGAGATCATTATTTCTTTTGCCATAATTACAATCATAACACATATTTGATATTTTATAACTTTCTTTGTTCGGCAGCAAATGCATTATAAAGTGTACAGCATTAATAAATAGAGGCATAATGAATGTGACTAATTGATTTTGGCAGTCAAAGACTGGCATACTTTTTATACAATAGGGAATCCATTCAAAGAAGCTTAACTGCTATTGAGTGTGAGCCTTCAATGTAATAATGGGACCTAATTTGGATTCTGTTGTACGAGGTGAGTAAAGCAGTACAAGTTATTACTTTATACAGCAGTGTAGTTCAGCGTGTAGTATACACTTGCACGTAGTGATTCCGGTGTTTTCCCTGCTATAAACAGCGATATC
>JAOWBP010002052.1:42551825-42554325 GCA_028571105.1 Tragopan temminckii | reverse complement strand
AAAGCGATGGTTATGCTCACTCCCATCCTCCTTCTTTTACTTATGCTTAACCCTTTAAGCTGTGTTTGATGCCCTTCTTAACAGCCTCCACCCTGGTGGCTCAGTTCTTTTAGATTTCTCCCTTTTTCTTTCTTTTTTTCTTTTTTTAAATCTTTAAGTCTGACCTCAGCATCTCAAATCAAATAAACACGTTGCAGGCAGAATGAAAGCTGCAAATGCATTTGCTCATTTAACCCATGAGCTTGACATTAACTATTGAAGTTTCAGATAGAATGAATGGCTAGACAAGCACAAAACCGATATCATTTTGAGGAAATAGATGCATCCAACTGAGAAGCAGGGCCAGTGCAAGTCGGTAATTTTTCTGGGAGAAAGGGGAAGGAAATGCTATTCAACCATCCCACAATTTTGCTTTTCTACCTTCCTGTTGAGTCTTGATGCAGTCCTGCTGGTGTCCCCTGCCAGGGGGACAGTGAGGAACCCTGCCAGCAAGGAGCCCCTTCCTGCCCGTGTTTTGAGGAGAAAGGGACTGCTGTGCTGCTACAAAATGAGGTCACTTGCCCCACACCTTCCCAAGGACAAACTGTGCCTCAGCCCTTGATGTGCCCCCTAGGCACCCAGAAGTGGTGATAGTACTGTGTGAGCCCAGTGTGATGGGTGTGCCTCCTCCACCCTTAGCCAGTTATACCTTACTTTTCAAATCCCTTTGTACGTATCTGTGCAACTCTAGGTTAAAGATATCGTTACCTATCGCTGACAAATGGACACTGTGTGGATGGTATTACCCCGGGCACTCTGTTCCAAATGCATTGTGTCTAACAACAAAACCCCCCGTGAAACTCATAAAATTACCAATTTCACAGTTGACTTTCTTCCTGCTCTGCTCTGTAGCCTTCATACTCCTGGCCTGTCTCCACACACTGCAGGAGATGATGTCGGACCAAACCAGCAATGCTGCATTAAAAAGGTTCTTGATATAAAAACAAGATCTATCTTGGTACTGATTAAAACATCTGCAGATTTTTGCCTTATTTGGATAAATCCTTCAGACATGCATCACCTGCCATTATGCAGTGGCAAGCACTGTGCTGCCCAAGGAGGACTTTTGCAGCAGCCAGTGTCAGATTCCACCCCTGTGAACCGAATGCTCAAGTACACAAAGCGTGCTGTTGCCCTGCGCAGGTTGTTTGTGAAGAATTATCCCGACATCCATATTGGGGTTTGGCCTTTCCTGCTCTTTGGTGGGTTTAGAGGTGCAATCAGCGTTACTGCCCGCTGCGCTTCTCACTTGAAATCTCAGTGCACTGCAAAAACATGAATTAAATCTCACAACAGGGCCCAGAGGACACTTATTTTACAAAAGGGGGCTGCAAGTAAGAGGAGAATAAAGGCTTTCCTGCATAAGCAAGTTACTGCAAAGGATCAGAGGCTGTAAATTTACAGGGTACACTAAGTATTCCACCCTGGCTTCCTTTGCAGATGCTCCTAGGGCATAGGAATGATTTGCAAGGTGAAGAGCAACTGGGTGCCAACTGTGCACGTAGGGCATCTGTACAGCGAATCAGTGCACTGCAGAATCACGGCCCAGGATACTTTGCAGGAACTCCCCTGTGTCAACAAGCTCACAGTGATCCAGCCCAGTCACTCGCTGAATCACCCGGGCCACTTTAAATCCTGGGACTTGGGTTTCCTATGTACGTTTTCTGCTCCCTGGATTGTCTTCTTTTCCAGAGTAGTAAAGAGCTTTTTGCTGTCTTCCTCTGTCTCAGCATTTTTTTTTTGTAAATTTTACCAGGCTCCTTGCCCGGAAATGCCAAGCCTTTTGCAGCTGCCTGCTACTCTGTTGATGTACTTCCTCATCTACCTTCTATTCATCTGTCCAGTGCAGGTTTTTTTTCAATGTCCACATTTTAAGGAAGACGAGGACAAGTATTTAACAGTACTATCCTGTGCAGAAATCGTCTTTTTTTAACAGGGCAGTGTAAATGATACAGTCCATTTCAGTGTGAGTTCTGCGACTTGTACCAACCTTTTAAAAGATGGCTTTATTTGAGAGTGTGTCTAGTGTATGTATATCTTTCACGTTAAGGGCTGGAAGTTCTCTCCTCCCAAAGGTTGTCGTCTGCCCCTGTGTTCCTCCCTCTATAGTTCTTCCTTACCCTGTCCTTCGCTGTCTCTCTTTATGCTGACTTTGCAACTTCCCAGTGCCACCCACTGTGTTTCAAAACAATTCTCTCTCTCTCTAATGGATCTCCTAACAAATCTCTCCCTCTTTTCTCTCCTTGATTTTGCCATTCTCCTCAACATGGCCCTCAGTGAAATCCTCACTTGTTCATCTAGTTCAGACAGTAAGGTCCTCAGTACAAAGAAGTTGGTTTTGAAGTACTGTTGGAACACACACCATCTGTATTAACAAGCTGGCTGACTTTGACTTCTACTGCCACTAGACAGAAACAAGAGTTAGAAAGTGAGTAGTTGTTCCCTTTACACATATCAGGCC
>JAOWBP010002052.1:42535201-42551725 GCA_028571105.1 Tragopan temminckii | reverse complement strand
GACTTTGACTTCTACTGCCACTAGACAGAAACAAGAGTTAGAAAGTGAGTAGTTGTTCCCTTTACACATATCAGGCCATAAAGAATGCATCAGGCACTAAGCATAACAGAGTACAGACCCTGAGCAGCATTATCACCAGTCCCCAATAAGCTCAGTGCCTGTAGATTTTGTGATGGAATCCAGCAATCTTTAGCCATTTATCATGAATTACTTGGTAGTACCATAGATGTCATGAAAAGCTTTACCATTGCAGCATTTCATGTCAAACCTACCTCCTTCTTCCATTGCTCTGGTCTTCCCATAGCATACAAAGAACTGCCAACAGCTCTTGTCTCAGTACCCATAAATAATAGAAACTGCCTTATTTTTATAAATTTGGAATTAATGTGAGCTGTTATGTGACAGTTTCCCAAAAGTGACTTTTAGTCCACCTGAATCTCCTGTTTAATGACCTTATAGCTTGCCTAAAACATTGTCACTTTTCAAGGCTGTCTTCAAGAAACTCGACAGTGTGAGGAAACCCTGCCCTGCTGAAACAGGATTAAGAACAAAGTGGGTTAAATGACAGAGCGCCGACACGGGTTCATTTAGTTACCATCACAAGATCTGGCCACAAATATATTGCACATTACTCTACTGTGAGTTATCATGGCTCTGACCCCTCTCGGGAGATCCCCATGCCACCACTGTATTAACGACTGCATCTGCTTCAGAATAACCTTATTAGCTTGCCACAGCTGAGCCAGTAATCTCATAGGATTTTTGTCCCGGTCCCTTGCGAGGTGTGATTCTCTTCTCCTTGAATCCAGTTCGATGCCCAAAATTTAATAAGTTTTCTTGGACCCTCTGCTCTCCCTCCTCCTCCCCCTTTTATCATCTGCTGTAGGGACCATGAAATCCCTGGTAACCTCCCCAAATGCCATCAATAACTCCTGAAATGCCATGATGTTTGGTGGTTCCTTAGAAAAAAAGCTATGTTAATTAGATAGGAGGATTTTTTCGTCCCTTTTTTTAATCCAGATTTTCTGCCTATGCATCCACTATGGAGATGTACTGAGCACCTCAAGTAACTAGTGCAAAGCTACAGAACCCAAGTGCGTACCTTTATCTATGTAAATGTTGCCCTCGAGTCTGAAGCCTTTCGTGGCGAGAGAAATCTCTCATGGTGTTTCTGGTAAGATGTGAGCAGCTCTGTGTGTGGCAGTGGGGTATGTATTTGTGTGTCTCTCTTTCTCTCTGCTTCCCGTATGACTGAATTCTCAGCCTGCTATTCCTTGTAATCTGCATCACTTGATCGAGAGGCACAAACGATACTGAACACAGCAAGGTGTCTATATAATCATTAACTCTCTTGCCCTCTGGATAGGACAAATGATGTACAAGCCTAAACTCGCCAGGGGTCTTCTTTGGGACTGTGTCCTGGGGGAATCTTCTCCTATGAGTTAATGGAGTATCCCTAAATGTGCTGGCTGTTTCCTTCTGCGTGTCTGTTCTTTCCCAACTTTTCTTTCACAACCTCTGGCATCAAAACCAAAGATATCACATTCATAGCATGTGCTTTTTTTCTAGACCCATGCAAGGAATAGCAAAACCATTAACAAACCCTCTGAACAGAAAAATCTGCTGTA
The DNA here is from genome assembly GCA_028571105.1 of Tragopan temminckii. Classification (NCBI taxonomy): domain Eukaryota; kingdom Metazoa; phylum Chordata; class Aves; order Galliformes; family Phasianidae; genus Tragopan; species Tragopan temminckii. Next base: position 42,550,097 of record JAOWBP010002052.1, on the reverse strand, counting down.
ACATGATCTGCAGTAGGCAAACATTTAACCACAATAGTGTTTAGATTATCCTTGCCAGGATGAAATAAACGCCTTTTAATTCTCTGTTGAACAATCTTTGACTTCTTTCTCTTTCCCTCTCTCTCTTTTTGTTTTATTTTTACTGTGTTGGACTATTTCTGGTAGTTTCCCCCACAATACTGTGGCCTACACTTGTTTTGACTGCACAGCTGCCTTCCTGCCTGCACTTTTTTACATATTCTGCTTCCAGCCTGTAATGTTTGCAGCTTTTGTGGCTGATGTTAGAAGGAGAATTTGACAAGTCCATGGATAGAATGGAAAGCACGCTGGATTGGGAGTTTGAAGCCATTCCTAGTCCACTACCTGCTTTGTTACCTGGAGTGAATTACAGCACCCTGGTGTTTGTAGTTCCCTGTCTGTGAAATGACCACCGTGATATGGAAATTCTGGTTGTACGGAGCTTTGACATCTGCAGCTGAAAGCATCACCTGAGTGCTGTTAACATTCAGCCAGCCGCTTTGGCTCCCTAGCTGACCTAGACTGTTTGGTTCAAGGCTCTCCAGCTCTTTTAGTATCATGTTGTGTCCCATCACCCTGATGGGCACTGACTGTCATGCAGGGCTTCCCTTCCAGAAAGTATCAGGTGAAATGCTGAGCAATGTCTTGAGTACTTCTACTGCCCTGCCAGATCTATTCTGTTTCTTTTGTGTTCAGAGTCCCCTTCTGTCTCAAGCCCCTGTTTGACAGGCTTGGGATGAAACGTGTCACAATCTGTCTGTGCCAGGTATTTTCCTTTACTGCAGCCACCACAAGTACATTTCCGAAGGATGGAAGAACCCCAAATAATCATCTTGACTCTCATAAACCATGTCAAGGCTAAGGTATTGTGTTTAGTTCTGGAGAAAACATTGGCTTGTAAATCAAGCAGGAAAATGGTACAATGAATGAAATACGTTTGTTTCCTGTTTGTGATCATGAAATATGCCTTTCCACAGCACTGGCATGTTTCTGGCTCTCAGTAATGTTCGTTCTTTCTTTCCGCTCTCTACCTAACCTATCTGCCTCTTACTGCCCTTTGCTTTTCTTGACCATCTTGTCCAGAATTTCTGTATTGCTTGCTTGCTTTTTGCTTGCTTGCTTGCTTACTTGCTTGCTTTTTCTCACAGGTACAGGCACTTTACAGGTATTGCTTTAGCTTGTTTTCCAATTCTGTTTTCTCTAATTTTTTTTTAATATTGTCTCAGTGCTTTCCCTTTTGTTTGTCTCTCATTATTCTTCCTTTTCTCATCAGTTTTCTCTGCCTGTTTTTCCTCTCCTTGCATATTTTCTCCTCTGTTGATCCCATCTTCTCCACCAAAATAGCCAACCCCTTCCTTTTATTTTTGTCTACTTTTCATTCTCTTGATTACTCTTTCCAGAGGTTGATGAATCTAGCTTGCTCTTGAAATATTTAAATATTTAATAACAGGATGACAGCTATTCCCAAGACACTTGTGTCAGCGGACAGACAAGAACCCCCTACCCTTCGAGTCTCCCAGCAGGCCTTTTATGCACTAGCACATACCCAGGAAACAGAGGAGCTGAGGGGAAAGAAAGGTTGCAGTTGAAATTAAGTCCCCTTGAGCCATCTCTGATTCCTAGTTGGCTGAATAAAAATATTCAAACGTGTAATTCCTTTAGCGTCTTTGTTGCAGGTGATAGTAGAGGCTCTTCCTTTGTGCCTAAGTGCCTCTTTTCTCTTCATGACTGACCTGGCCTTGTTACTAGTGCGCAGGAAAGAGTGCTTGGGTTATTCTGTGCTTTATTGCCCTTCACTCCTCAACCTCAGTTGGTAATGGACTTAGCAAGGACATCACTGAAAACTCCCTCCTCCTCAGCCTCTCCCTGACAAGACCCTCAGACTTTCTCCTAAGTAATAACTCACCGTCTTGCCATGCTGCACACCAGCCAACTGTAGACTTTGTATTGAGCTCCAGTATTTTCCTTTAACGATCCCATGTTCTTTCCTCATTAAATAGACATAAGTGAAATTACAGCCTATTGTTCCTCGTTCTGCACTATATGTAGCTTTTATCCCCATTTGCCCTTCTTTTGGGGAGGTTTATCTTACATTCTTTCAAGCATTTGGTGGTCTGATTCAGAGAACGTGCTGTAGAGAAACAAAGACATTTTGACTTTTGTATTAGGCAGTTTCCTCTTCCCATCAGTAGACAATATTTTCCCTGTGTAGTTCATGTAATCCCCTGAGTTGTTTGAAGCCTCCCTTAATAATCGCACTGGTATTTCTCCACACTTACAGCTGTATTTCCTCTCTTCCTTTGTTTTCCCATAGCTGATGACAAGAGAGGGAGGGATATTTTCAATAAAACACTTAGGCCCAACACTAACTCACATCTCAACCCAACTGATGAAAGGTCCCCTTTGAACTTACTGCCAGACAAGTCTTTCTCTTCAGTCTGGGACAAGAGGGATGCTTAGGAGTTGTAGCTGAGATGGCAAAACTTGTCCAAGTGGCAGCTGCTGAAAGAGGGCAAATCCTTTTTCTGCAGAATTATGTCCAGGCCTCCAGATGCATGCTTATGAATGTAGTTCTGCATCAACAATACTCCTGCATCATTTTCATTTCTTCCAGCCTTCTGACTTTTTTTTTTTTTTTCTTTTTTGATGTCCTCGCTTCTCCAAGATAAACTTTGCAATCTAGTGTTCCTAGATGAAGAGCACAAATTCATTTGCTCTTTCCTCCACATTTTATTCTCTTTTTCTTCAAAGACAACCATTTGTGTGTGCTATTTGTTAAATGACTGGCTTGTAAATGCCGTTCTCTGCTCTCCAAAAAGCCCCCAAATCCCATACAAACCAGCCCAACTACCACAAACATTACCAATGGAGAAAATACATGATAGTTTCTGTGAATTGTTCAAAGAGATTAGTAATCTTGTCTTGTGGTGTGTTTCTATCCTTGAAGATGGGGAGTAGGAAAAGCATTTTAAGATCTTGGGATACTCTTAAACCACTCACTCTGAAAAGAAATGAGTGTTCAGGAAGTTCACCCTAGGCTGCACATGTATGGCCAAACCTAGAGCTAGGCATCATGAAGCAGAGTTTGCATTAGGTGCTCGCTTTCTGCTGGCGTGTTCAGCTCCTTCAGCCCCACATTATGTGCTGTTGTTTCAGCTAATGAATCTTTCCTGACTCCTTTAACTGGGAGGTGGCAGTCCCCTCCTGCACTCCCCATACAACATGTCAAGTTAAACACAAGTCACCTTAGTTAGTGCCAGTGGGTGGGGGGAAGCACAAAGGAAAAATATAACAACAATTCTGCTCGAGCCTTTGAAGTGTTAGACGATCAATCTGTCTGCTTGAGTCTGATTCTGAATCCCTCTTTAAAATGCATCAAATGTTTGAGCCTGAAGTTCCGTCCTGACAGCATCTGTGAGTCTCTGTGGAGACATCTGCTCCACAGTTTCACAGACGCTCCCTGTGTTCACATGAGAAGGGTTTGATCCAAAGGCCTAGCCGGAGCGAGGCTGTGCAGGGCTCAACAGACAGACACTTCTAGCAGGGGCCTGTGGAGTCTCAGTAGCTAAGACCCTGTGGAGCTGGAGTACGTGTTCTGTAGCAAGGGCCAGAGGTTTTTATTCTGCCTTTCAACCAGACTGTTTGCCACCAAGCCCACAACAGCTACAGGGATATTTGCTGGGGGAGAAGAAAAGTGAAGTGCCATAGCTTCTTGGATGCTTTAATGGCAGAGTTATACCCCAGGTCAGCAACAACAACTGAAAAGAAACTCCAAGTGTTTGTTAATGGAGAGCTAGGAACAATTGGGTTTCCTCAAAGTAAGAACAGCAAATAACTATGAAGCATTAGAAGAACTGCTTTCCTTCCACTGTGACTGTGTGGTTGCTACACTGTACTTGGCTGTTATCTCACAATTCATGTGAGAAGTAAACCAGAATTGCTTTTTCATCTTGTTGAAGCTTACGTACACCACAACCTTCAGTACTCATCTACCAGGAATGGCCTTTTACTATGCTGTGTGTATGGAGCTCCCTTAAAAGAGAGACTGTGAAAAGTTCATGTTATGACTTAGCACCGTATAGATTTTACAATAGCTTTCCTGGACAGCCTGCAGTGTCAGTAGCTTTTCCATCACAATGGTCCCAGAGACCATTTTAGGCGAGCAGTACTCTGTAGCTGTGGGTTTTAGCAACAGCTTTGGTAATTGTACTGTTTTCACAAATGCCAGCAGCACATTAAAAGTAGGCTGGGGCCATCTTTAAGGGTTATGAAATAATCTGAATTCACTCCTTGTGAAATTAAATTTAGAGTAGTTCAGACCTACGAGTGGAACTGTAAGCAGTCTTCCGAGATGGCAGCTTGCTTTATAGGGCAGCCTTCTATTTATTGCATCACACAGCAAGATAATAATTTGCTGATCTGTCATTAGTGCCATCAATTTAAAAAAAATAAAACCTCTTGTGTGTTCTCTTTGCTTTAGGAATCATGGTTCACAAACCCGACATACTGGTGGCATTAAGCTGTTAGCTGTATACAAGATACAACTTTTTATGGATCACATATTTGAAGGAAGATTTGTTGACCAAATTTATAGCTTCTTTGTCCTTTCATTTTATCATGCATTAGGATCTGAAGTCACTTGGTGGACTGGCAAATCATTTCTTTACTGGATGCTTACTCAATAGGTAGAAGCAAAGTCGGGAAAATCATTTTGCTTCATATTTTTAGTCGCAGACAGAGCTGTAGCCCAGATGAGGTGGGATTACATTTTGTTGCTTCCACATTCTTCTGTTTACACCTTCAAATCACGTCTAATCTCTGCTACCGTCAGAAAATAGGAGGGGGCTGGGAGGAGAGAATCTTCTAAAATTAAGATGAGGGGAAGCAGAAGTGCTGTCTCCTCCCCAAGACAGCTACAAACTACCAAGATAAGGAGAGTTTTTTAATCAGCAGGTTCCTATGAGACATTGTGCCTAGGCTGTAGCAGAAGTTTTGGCACATGCTGAGCCTGAGGCGGGGTGGTCAAGGCAGGCAGACAGCAAGTTGGAAGGAACACATCCTTTTCCACAAGGCACACGCTGCTGGGATAGCTGAGAGCCCTGAGTGCTGCCAAAGAGGGGACTCTGCAAGCCACTGTTGTGGCCATTCTTCTGGTCAACACGGATGGCAGATTTTCATTTTATTTCCTTTTTTCCTAACAAGCAGAAATATCCACTTGTTCCATTTGGGAGACCGATGTAATCCATAGACTTCAGTGCACATAAGCCAGATGGCAGATCTGAGTAAGTTGTGACCAAAAACTTTTGAACTTTAGCCCAGTTCCACACCAGTGGAGGATGCGTCCCCAGTGAACCTGCTATCTGCGCTCATTCGGCATAGCTAAGAAGGGCACAAATAAGTCCTGTGCAAATAATTATGTTGGATCCATTTATGCCTAACATTTATATATACCCGCCTAATTGAATTGAGTGTCTAATCCCAGGATTCATTATCTATTTCCCTAGCTAAGTTTTCTTTCCTATTTATGTTTAGCACCCAGCTGTCCCCTCCTCCAAATGGTCAACTGTTGCACCATAAAAATCTCCACAGCCTCCTCCCAGACCTGTCTCGCTGGGCAGCAATTTTCTCAGCGCCGGGTACTGGGAGCTTGGCAATTCCCCAGTGCTGGATGAAGGTAGTTAAGGGGAAAACTGCATGAAAGTGGGAAAGATGGAGCACGTTGTTCTCGAAGCCGTCCTTGATAGTTACGCTGGAGAGAGTTCAGTGTGATATTCAGTCAGGACAAGGCACTGCTGCCTTTTGTAGTAATCAGAATAAAGCAATAAGAAAGATCACTTAAAATGCTTACTGGAAGTTATTGATAGAAAAATTCTTTCTGCACGAAAGATTATAAACTGAGCTTTATCTGAAGATGGATTTGTTTTAATTTGGCATTGATGTATTTGATACCTAGTAGGATCAAAGAGAACGGAATCAAAGAGCAAAATACAAGCAGAGCTGCTTCTCTGAATATTGGCCTCTTTTATAGATATAAAATCTCAGGACTAGAGTGCTCGAATTTATTTGTACTGATGTTTGTTTAAAGATCAATATTAAATAAATTGGTCTGGAAGCTATAGTCATAAAGCAGCTGTCGGACTAATGTAATCCCACAATGCTATTTTGTCTACCACATGAAACCTGGTTAGCTGTGTACTTCTAATAATATGTGGATATCTGGTGAAAAAGAAAATAGCTGAACTGGATTTGGTGCACTTGGATTAACTATGTGTCCGTCCACATATTTGAAAATTCAGCTCAGTGGTCGGATTGTAAATCAAGGCTAACTTTCAGATTTCCATGATAAATTCCAGCTCTAATTTAAATAGTTGTGGAAAGAATTTTATGCTGTTCACGTTGAAAGTAGCGAGAGGTGTTGTTCTTGTAAATCTGCCTGTTTTGGCTTGGGATGTGTAATAAATCTCCAGTGTCTAAATGCATACAGTTTATGTGTTTGATAGTAAACACAGAGTTCTTCGTGGTCATTCTTCTGTGGTTCTGTTGACAATTCACAGAGATTTTCTCTGTGATTTCTCTCAATGAAAACAAGAAGAAAGGAAATATTTCAAAATGTAGGGCTGCTTTGTATTATGAGAGTCACATGGAGGACCTCCAACAAGCCTAAGATGTCTGTGCATTTGAGAGGCTGTCAAAAATGCTCTGAGCCAAAAATGGGATTTGTTTATACAATGTAAACCAGTTTATCTAAAGGTCTGAGGCACACCTGAAAGCTTTGGATAAGAAGGTGTGGATTAAGCAAGTGGTTTTCTAGAAGGTCTGCCCTTCAGGTACCCCACACCAATTGACCGTGAGAAGGCAGCCAGTGTCTCTGTGCCATGCTGACATTTTGGGAGCCTGCAAGAGGCCCCATTGGTTTGCCTACCTGCTTACATTGGTTCCAACAGCTACCCGAATTTCAGTGCACTGAGTTTCAGAGGTCAACTAAATAGAAGCACCCGAGCTTTTTTTTCCATTCACGTTCAGTCCCAGTCCAGCCATTTAAAGTCTTCTAATCCAAAGCCAAAACCACTGCCACCTGCTGAGACTGTGCCCAAGGCCACCACCAGTGATACGTGGTGACACATGGAAGAGGAGGTCCTATTTTTGTCCACAGAGCAGGTTTAGTGGACTTAATGATGTTTTCATGAATGTTGTAAGGCATAATTCATTTTCTCCAGCTTGTATCCAAGCGGGAAATGTCTGCATCCCAAAAGTTTCAACACCCTTATTTCAGCCACGTCGTGAGTATGCGAATGTGTCATTTCGATGTTTCACTGTTAACAAGTGGATGGCTTCAGTGTCAGGATCATGATGCTCACCCTCCCACACCACGAACTCAGCTATATGCATGCAGCTCACATCCAGCCCTACAGTGTGTACATAGTTAGGCGTGTGCGTGGAGATGTGACAATCCAATAGTGTGAGTGTCCATGGGTGTAAAGACTTTGTTCTGACACACATCCCAAGGCACACTGGCAATCTGAAAAGCCATTTGTATTTAATTGTAAAAGAAGATAAGGTATGAATAAAATTATTTCTTAGCAACTGCAGCGTATTTAAGTCTCGCTGCCTCCTGAAGGGCTTTATGCAATAATTCCCATTCCCACTGGCCAGCAGACCATTGCTCATAGCTCAGGGAAAGCTGACCAACCTTTCAGTATTGTCTTCTCTTGGCTTTCCTGGTGATTTTCTCAGTCTTTGTGGGTGAAACACTTAATTGCCATGAACCATTGTGAACCATTGGTCACAACTTTAAAACTGAGGCAGTGATACTTTCTCATCCTAGGTAAAACACTTCGGGAATTCTGTGTGAATAATACTTTTGCAGATTGTTCTATGTGATTACGATGGAAAATACTATTGCACTGAAAATAGGAAGAGAAGGCATGCTATCCAGGCGTGTCACTGGGGGAAAGCATGCAGAAGTAACGTTCCCAGTTGGCAGTGCAGCGACCTGCAGTCCTGTACCAGACATGCTCTGAAACAGCAGAACCCTGTAGCTGCTGCTTTAACATTGGGATTTGCAGATGTACAGCTATGTTCTGCAATTTATATGTTGCTTAAGTAGCAATGTGTACATTTCTTTGTCTCTACGTGTACTGATAGCAGAAGCTTTTGTTTCACGTCTTTTTTAGAGAGTAATTTCAGTGCAGTACAAGTGGGACATTTTCCCCATGCATTTTTCTTTTTTGGAAATGCTAGGTTTATAACCATCGTATCAGAAAAGGGTTTAACATGGGGAGCAAGAGAAATTGGTGGTAGAGGAGAAAACCTTTCCTTTCCATGAAATACATTCCATAATGTAATTTAACTGCTGGTTCTGCAGCAAGGAGCAAAATCCATTTTCCAAACTATTTAGGAGGACTTTTTGTGTCCAGAAGCCTCCACCATGGAAATAAGGGAACCTGTTTACTAACATAATGTGGTGCTGCCACTCTGGCATGTTTTCAGTGCCGTGAGATGAGAACAAATAGGCCATGAATTTGTAGGTATGTGAATGCATACTATATGCATAGTTTCAATTTTTGTAACAAAGACATAAAACTTAAAGCAGAAATGTGGCTGATTGTGCTGAATTATTACTCCAAGATAGATTCATCAAATCTCCCAGCTGTATAAGACAGGGCTTACTAATGAAGTTCCCTATCAAAAAGAAAAGCCTAATTTTGATTTGGCTTAGGTAATGAACTTCTTTTTCCTGGTGTGATTATCTGCATGGGGTGGCTAAAAGAGTAGCAAGAGAGAGTGCGCTCACAGAAGCATTATGCAAAATGTCTTTTGTCTCTTTTTGCTGGGATATATTAAATTTTCAATGTAGTCTATGTAATATAAAATTATGATAATGACTTTTGGCCCACTGTGAAGGCAGCTTGCTGGTCCTGAGCATGTGTGTCTGGCTTGAGCACTAGGATACACTGTGGGAGTTGCCTTTTCTATTAACAAACCTCTAGATACCTAATGATGAATTTTCTTTCACCAAATGTTCTCCTTTTGTCTAAAATACAAGCATTTTCTAAATTGCTTTTGAGAAAAACAAGAGAGGCAGAGAGGTCTATGGCACTGACAAGGGATGTTGAAACAAAGCAAGAAATTCAGTTAGCATCGTTCTTGTAATTATAAGCCAACCAAAGGGTTGTTGCATGTAATAGTGAAAATATTTACTGCCTTATTGAAATAAATGATGGCATTGCATTAGTGAAAGAACAAATCAAACTATTTGCTCATAAAATGTCAGTGCAAGTTCAGTAGCATGAAACTTGACAGTTGAATTTATTGCAGGTAATTGTAGCAACTTTCGCAACCCACAGTCTCTTCAGTAATTGTGAAATCTTTCTCCTCTTCTGTCCTTTTTTTCTCATTTCTCATCAGAAAGGCTAAGCAATGAAAATAAGTTTTTTAGGTGTTTGTTATGTGCTATTGTTTATTAAGCAAGGCATAAAGTCAGAAATTAATGTATTTTAGATAGAAAGAATGTTTTGTGAGCATGGATTATAGTCAACTTGGAAAATCTCTTTCTGTGGGAAAAGATATTTTAGCAATCTAACATTTGTTTTCTGTGGTTTTTCACATTTACTCTTGGGCTGACCTCAGAGTCTGCACTGAGTTGTGCCTCTTACCTGAAGCCATGGTCATCCCTGTGTCGCATCACTGTTAGAGCTGTTATCTTGGTGTCGTACTCAGAGGATTAAAATTCCAGGCGGGTAATGAGATGCAGCAGCCCATTAATTGAGTGGGCCATTTTCAGATGGATGCCAGTCGTGATAAAAAATAACGTAATCAAACGTATACAGAAAATGCAGGTCGGATCCTGCCAACTCTGCGCGCTTGTACGTGCACCAGGCAGTAGGCTTCTGTGGAACTCCTCGCGGAGCAGAACTGCAGGATCCAGCCCATATTGTTCAGACTGTCATATTATTAAGGCGATTATTTTTCAAAGTTTCCCAGGAGGCCTCCGCTGCCCCCCGAGGCAGCTCCAGCCGGCAGCTCGCTGTGGCATGTGTCAGGGAAAGGGCAGTGCTCCGGGTGGCTGTGTACCTGATGGTCGCAACAGAATTGCAGAATTATCCATGTCCTGTGCCCATTTGCATGTGGAATTTTGTAAAAGAGGGGAGTTACCAAGAAACCATTTGTTTTTTGTGGAATATTTGGAATAGCTCTATATGAAAATCTGAGAGGGGGGTGAGGGGGGAAGAAGTAGAATGTGGTGGAATAATAAAAATAAAAGCCTCATTTTTAATTTTCTGATACCACAGAGAGCCAACATAACCTTTAGCGGATTAAGAGCAAATCTCTCCAGAAATGGAATCAAGCCTTCTTCTCTCCTTCTAACTAAAGAATGTATTGTAGGTTCTGCATTAAATAAAAGCTCTGTGAATATCCGAGCACACATTAGTAGGTCTAAAGGTTGGAAATGCGTGCAATTAATTAATTAAATTATTATACAATATAGCTGCTAGCAGTGTAAGCCTGTGTTGCTTTGACCCTCCTCTATCCTCAGTCCTTAACGCTATAAATGAAGATGTATAGGAACAATGCTGGCATTAGTTTTAGGGTTCACGGTGACAGACATAATAAGGCTTTTTCTCATATGTCTATAAATGTCCTACCTTCGGGTGGGACAGAAAACCTCTCGTCTGGTGTTTCTTTATAGCTGCCAGTAATCTCTGACTGCCATCTTTATTAAATCAGTCCTCTAGTCTCTGTGAAAACCATTTCCTTACCATGTACCGCTATTTAGATTTCATTTAAAAATAAATAATAAAACCTTCGGAGACATATGGCATTATACCACAGGTGTCATGCCCTTCAAGGCTGCTTTGTGCATAGCAATGGCTGCGGATCGATTAGAGAGCTTGAAGGTTCTAAGAAATGAGTCTGCTGCAGGTCCGAAGGGTGGAAGGCTCGAGTATGTAATGAGGTTATGTCTGTGCCGTGCCTGCCTTTGTGCGGGTCGGCAGACGACGTACTGCTCTGTTCCCATGGCCAAAAACATAGAGCGTTCTTTTGGTCACTTCCCAAGCTTCCATATGTTATTGCTTTCCTTTTTTTTTTCTTTCTTTTTTTTTTTTTTTTTTGTTCAGATGCAGCACTTAGGTAAATGCTGAATGTATCGAACTACATGAGGTTATGTTCGAATGGCAAAAAAATGATACTTGGCAGCCACATTCTGTGCTTTTTATCCTTAATTCTGCATCTGTGTTTTATCAACTGAACCAGACAGCAGCAGATGAGCAGAAAGTTCTCTGTGGAAGGACTTTGGGAAAGTAAAAGCGGTCATGTTGGGAGCAAATGGCTGTGCTGCTGTTGGAGCTCCCTCTAAATGGCAACGTGGCTGTTTACTATGTTTTTCTCTGGTAGAGCCTTACTTATACCAGAAATCTTGATTTCACTCTCATTATTTTTTAAAACCATGGACGTGGGACCGTGAGATCAACTCAGTAGTTTGACATCTTTTTTATTGCTTGGTCGCAGACAGTTTCACGACAAATGCATGCATTTCACATACTTCTTCATATGGGATTGGTTAGGTGTATGCAATATGCTTCGCCTTTTCAAAAAGCAGAGCTTAGACTCATTTTTAGCGTTTGTTTGTGTAAGCAGATTTCATTGTAGAGTGGGGGCTTTGGCCCCATTAATGCTTGGTACATGTGCTCACTAAACAGCTTTCTGGTTATTTGCCTGTGAGTGGGATGTTTTGCAGTAGATTTGGGTCTGTAAAGCTCTTTTCAAACCCTCCGGCTGGGGCACCTCTGCATTTGTATTAAGGCATCTCCTGTTCTTGTGAGTAAATGGCTGGCATTCTGTTTTTGTTGGTCTGCCAGCCAAACTATGAAGTGGTAATTGAGTCTGTTTTAAAGTGGAAGGCTTTACACAGTGCTTTAATTGTACTCGAGCCAATTCCATAAATACACACTCCAGTATTAAGTTATTTTGTACTGTAAGCACTTAGGCAGAATCCATTTGTATTGCATTTACCAAGTTTGCTTCACTTGTCTTCAAAAAAAAATTTAGAGAAACTCTGTCCTCCCTCTTGCACGCTTTTAAATCACTAAGCAGGTGCGCATTTTTCAAAGTGATCTCATTGTTGCTCTCGTCAAAATGGTCCTGTCCTTCTCTGCACCCTCTATCCATGTGTGGAAAATGTTGCATTTATTATCACACCCAGTTCTATGCATCTTCCAGATGATTTAACTGAACCGATGCTATGGAGGATATGCTGACTGGCACTTTTCCCATGCTTAATGTGTTAACAAAAGCCAATAGTGTCAGTTTTAACAGTTTTAGTTAAATTCCCATGACACTCTTAACAAACGTTGAAACCTCTGCCATGTCTTACCCTGACAGATTCCCTGCCGTCATTGCACACTTAAAATAAATGTCATCCCCAATCAAAAAGTTCACATTTTTTTCTGACAATATAATTTGTTACTTTGTTCCTGTTTTATCTCTTTCTTCGGCGCAATAATCCAAGGGCATGTCTGTTACTTTCTTTTAAGGGTTTTGTGCCACCTCCTGCTGTTGGAGCTAGAAGCATGGGAGCAAGTGCAGAAAGCAGCCCCTATGCTTGACTCTGTATAAAATGAAGTGTTCTTAGTGGAAACGTTTGGAATAGGAATTGTGTCTCTAACAGCAAAGTGAAAGTGGGCCAACAGGGCCGGAATTTTGCTTGCTGGCAACGTTGCCCACCAAAACAGAGCTGTGAGCACTGAGTTCCATGCCCTTGGCTGATGCTTTCCCATCCCATCTTTTCTGTCATCGGTTTCACAGCCTTTCCTGTTTCAAAGACAGGTTTCGCACCACATCGAAGAGAGAGGATGGTGCCCCAAATAGTACCTTCTGCAGACTACCATTGGCTATATACTATAGCTTCCATTGTCTGTGTTCTACCTGCGAGTGCACATATTTGTGCAAAGAGAAGCCCCTTTGTGAGCAGCAGCATCTCTTTGATCTAGCCCGTGCAGGCCATTACGGAGAGATGGTAGGCAGACTTTTTTTAATTATTGTATTAGAGGTACAATTGGCACCTCTCTCTCTCCCTCCCTCTCTTTCCCTGCTTCTCTCCCGCGCTCAGAGAATAAGAGAGGTGGCTTGCACAGCAGCTGCTTAATTTCCCTGGCTTCACACTACTGTTTAATGATCCGTTTCTCCTGTGCCACCTCTCTCATCTACTGAAAGATAGGTACAAATTGTACCTATAAAAATTATAATACAACTCTGGATTATCTTTGTTTTTCAAATTGTGATCATCTGAATTGAGGTTTAACATTATTTTCTTTCTCAGCTCTTTAGAAATAGCCAAGAATAAATCAATATATCCTACAAGGAGCATTTCGGCACAAAGATTTTACATTTGGGGCATTTGGCAGCCTCTCATATGGTTGGTTGTTTTTGAAGGTGGAAGATAAATCCCATGGAGATAGCATCCAAACAACCGTATGGCCACTGAGCCAGACTGCAAACCATTGCAAATGGCCAGATATGCTGGCAGGTCTTGCTATGAGACTGCAGCTGTCTCTGGGAACCTTAGTGGACCCTGTAGCAAGCGCTGGGCTCTGTTTGAGAGAGGTGGGGTTACAAATAGCTGGAGGAGTGATGTAGAACTAGTTAATCCTTCCTTAGGGCAGGGGGGATAACTGCGAGACTTCCTAAAGTCCCTCCCAGGGTTCCGATCCTATAAATGGTGGGTAATAGGAAGGAGAAAATGTCACCCATACTTCTAATGAATTGCTGTCTTATCTCTGGGAGTGGTCCCATAAGATCAGGACTGACGTATTTTAGCAGAGAACCAGAGGGAAGTTCACACCACAAGTTACCCTTTGTTATGTCTGTTCCAGGACTGAACTTCACTCCCCAGGAGATGCCAACCTCTTGTCTTTGAAAAGTACTATAAAACGTGTTTACAATTTCTTAACATATGGGAGAATCTGTGATTTTTGTGAATTTATTTACTCCAGTGTCTAACTGGAGAAGGTCCAGTGACTGAATAAATCTATTTCAACACTAAAGAAAGGTAAATGTTAGTGTGATGTCCAAAATAAATAAACTCTGGGAAAAAAATAAATAAATTCATCAACCCCAAACAAAAAGATAACAGAAGAGTGTCAGTGCAGTTACAGAAAGGTTGCACATTTGAAACTGCAGATTTTCATACAGCAGGAAACCTTCTCTTGAGTATTATGACAGTTTAAAGGGACCTCCATAATGATTGATATTCAGTAGATTTTCATGTGTTTTCAAAGTTTCTTTCTTAAAGGAAAGCCATTCACATGCCTGATTAGTAAGCAGAGAGCGACCCTTCTTAAAAGCTGTGCTAGGAAGCTGGGGAATTTGCGTAATTTAGAGAAACGTGTTGGGCAGAGGGGTTTGGAACTGAAGGTATACTGCCTTTATGGAATAAGCTGGAGCCCTCGTTCTGAATAATAGACACCGCCGCTGCCATTGAAAATACTGACTCACAGTTTGGTGAATTTAGGCATGGGTTTAAAAGTCCTTTTCTGCACTGTGTGTTTGAGTCCATTTTTTAATACTGCTGTTGCAAACCAAGCCAGCAGAGAAGGCATTTCGGGCACATAACTGAGAAATGTAGGAGGAAATGGAACTGAGTTTTAGGTGTAACAGCCATCACAGGAGACAGAAGTCAAGATCGGATGGAGCAGTGGAGAAAGAAGCTGTAAGGGAGCCAGAACCAATGCCATTAGCTATAAAGCAAGTTCCTGTGGGAACCAATTTCACAGAATTTGTTATCCCATTGTGAGTTTCATACTTGTCCTTCTTCAGTTTCCTAGGGAAGATCTCACACCAGTGACTCCCCCCAATCCCATTTCTTTTCACAGTGTAA
>JAOWBP010002052.1:42516723-42527269 GCA_028571105.1 Tragopan temminckii | reverse complement strand
TGGTATCATGTACTGAAAGAGCAATTGCTCTTCCAGTGTAGGAGAGATGGGGATTTGACTCTCGAGGTTTTATGGTACGTCCTGTCACTTCTAGAAATTCAGGAAACATCGCAAGCTGAAGCTGGAGCACAAAAGACTCATTATTCTTTGAGACTGTTACTCAAAACTTCATGGTGACTCTTGCAAATTGACTCTGACAGGTAGTTATCAAACACCTCTATATCTCCATTAGAGCTTGCACAGCCACAAGAAATCTATCTGAATCTGAGTAGATTCTGAAAATAATTCCTCACAGTCAGAAACACTTAACTCCATCACCTGAAGCAAACAACCTGGATTAACCAGCTTGTTAACCACCTGTTTTCTTTGACTCTTGCACAGTTATAGCAGATTTCAAATGCTCTTTTCCCTGTAATCAATACATTTGGAACTGGTCTTAATCCACTGGCATTTTAGCTATCATCCTTTCTGCTTCGTTAGTTAGAGGTCATCTAAATTGTGCAGCATAGCTGATCCTGCCTTAAGGCAGGAGGATGCTATTGGTGACCTTTTCAGGTCCCTTCCAACCCTGTTTTCAATGATTCTACAATATGATCTGTCAAGACAAAATAGATGAGCAGGTGTTTAGGGGTATTTAAGATATGTCTTCATCTCTAATATAGCTTGCTACCTATACAGTTCTCCTGCTTAAGTCCCTAGCAATCAATTTGGACTTTTTGACATGCTTTTTAAATGCTGATAGGAAATGTCCAACCCTCAGATCCTTAAAAATAATAGCAATAATAATAACCAACACAGGCAAATGGTGATTGCAGGCATGTAACAAAGGCATATTTCTGTTCTGCGTCCAGCACCGCTACACAACAAAGATGTGACTAGCTATACAAGCAGGGCTGGCTACACAAGTCAAACCACAGGCTATCAGGGACACACACGTTATTGATGTCTAATAAGAATCCATTGATGTGGAAACTAGAATAACACAGAATGGTTAGCGAAGATGACTTTAGCACTGCAGTAAGCTGACCTGTACACAAATGTTAGTCACTAGGTCAGGCCTCATATATATAATGCACATTCTTTATCAAATGCAGGCTGGAGGTTGAGGGCTTCCTATATTTAAGGCCAAGTGAACAAATCACGGACTCATTGTGTCCTTGAGCCTCTTTCTTAATTTATGCTGAGCAGTGTTCTCAGCTGTAGTGATTACCAAAGGTAGCTTTGATGGAGACCACAGGAGGGAAATGAAGTCTCTAACAGGGTTCCCATGCAGCCAGTTCATGGCGATGCTGTTGTGTGGAGTCGGATGAAGTCAGCAGGTCAGAGACGGACTTCTGCAGTCGGCTTATGGAGAAACTCCCTTGCTCTAGAGGATTTAAATGGGAACACTGTCAGGTTTAGTGTTCCTGTTGAGCTCAATTTTCTTGGCGGACTGTAAGAGGAGAGAAAGTCTCAAATGCAGCCCAACCCTAGGTCATCAGAGGTTTATAAAGATTACAGTCAGGACCTTGAATTGTATCTAGTAATAAACGGGACATTAGCAGAGTATCTGGAACTCTCAATGGCTTTGTATAGTAATACCTCAAATACAAAAAACTGAAATATACCCGTTCAATGAAAATTTACTCCGTTTGGTTGAAGAAAAGAAAGGGAATTGAGAAGACAGTGAAGAACTACTTAGGAAGTTTGTGTTCTTAAGCTGCTTAGTTGGCTGAGCTAGCTAACGGGAGACTGAGCCCTCCCCTTTGAATTAATTGAGCAAATACAATCTCACACGAATCTATTTGATGATGGTAGATATTACACTCAAAAGAAGAATTCAGTTATTGTAAATAAATGGCACAGGAGCATCTTTCTGGTATTTACAAAGAGACGTGTTTTATCAGCAGTGGCAGCAGATAACCTAGAGATTGAGCTGCTACAAAAATGGAGTCACTCTTACAACTGAAATGATCTTTTGAGAATCAAGCCATGTAGAAAAGGGGACAAGGGAGAAAAAGATACATAAACATTCTTCACACTTTCCACCTTTTGCAGCAAAGACTTCCAGTGTTGAGCTTTCTTAGCCTAGAAATTTTTACCACTGCCAATTTACTCTTTCAGAAGAAATGTGTAAGAATTTAAAATGGTTTGCAATTACTGAATGTATATACATCCATAGGTGCAGCAGTGTGATGCATTCATGTGTTACCACACACAATGGGGTAAAAGGTGTGCTAGGAGAACAGGAGTGCAGCAGTGAATCGAATACCCACATGTGCAAAGCACATGTGTGTGCAAAAGGCATGAGCATTGGTTTATTGCCCTATTGCACAATACCTTTGCTGTTCCAAGGGACACATCCGTACTGAAATGTCCTTATCTTTCGTACTTCTGTCCCATTAAAAGTGTAGAATTGTTTGTCCGAAAAGATCTGTCTTTGAAGCTGTAGTTCTGGTTTGACCCTGGGGACCCTGGGTAGCCTTATTTCATTTAGTCCTTAAAATCCACCCGTCTTGGTGACAAAGGGCAGTTGCTGGAAGGGAAGTTGTAGGATGAAAGGGGGAAATGTGGGCAGCTGCATTTCTAGTTAGTGCTCAAGTCCCCTCCTTTTGGAGACCTGCATTTTATGGATCCCAGTTCATTTGCAGAAGAAAAATAAACAGCACTCCAGAACTTACATCTTCTTTTGAAAAGGGGTGGAAGGAATTGAAAGGAGACTGACAGGAGTGCTTAGCATTGTGGATATCTATATTCTGTCTTGCCAAAGGGTAAATAGAGGACATTTGTTTGTTCATCAGCTTCCAAATCTCCTCTTTCATTCCCGAAGGGGGGAGGGAAAAAAAATAATTTGGAGAAGTGGGTTCTGAATACTTCATATTCTCTTTTGCCCATTTCTAACAGAGCCAGGCATGAACAATTAAATCTAGGGCTTCCCTGTGGTCTGTGAATAACACAGCACAGTGCTAACGATCAGGGCACAAAGGCAGACAACAAAAGGGGCTTTTTTATTTTTTGTTTACCCTTCAGGACACTGTTTACCTTATCACTGAAGGGGAAGTTATCATCTCATCCCTTTTGGAAATCGTGGTGGGCTGGTTCTGCACCTCCAGGTGCCTGGCCGGCTGCTGATGGAGGGAGCACGGCAGCCAGGGGTGAGGGAAGCCAGGCAGGAGCTGTTGCGTTCTCTCCCGCCTCACTCCCTGTCTTTTCCTCTGTCTCTTGCTCTTTCTCTGTCAAACCATTTTCTCTCCCTCTCTTTCTTTCCACCGGAATGATTTTTTTTTTTCTTCCCCCTCCTCTCTAAATTTACTTCACAGCAGATTGTCTTGTAGTAAATCACCAAAAACCCAAATAGCACTAAAGCATTCTGATACAACATTAGCATTTGCTTAACAAGCACAAGATAAACATTAAACAAAGAACTGCATTTCTTTATTAGAGGCTGCAAGATACATAATCCATGAGCACAAGAAACATGGGACCCAGTGGATATGCAGATGTGTGTTATTTCATTGGCGCTGGGCGGCCTTGTTAGAAAAGGTTTTCATCTGAAGGCTTGGGGGTGGATAGTTGCCTGTCCCTGGTGGGGCTGTAACTAGATACAGAGACTGTTGCAAGCTAGGCTGGGCTCCCTGGTGGATGTGCTGATTGGACAGCCCGAGGAAAACTTGGGAAGCATCAGGAAGTGAACTCAATCACCTTGGGGATGAGAGGGTAGAACCAGATGAAGGCATTTGACTTCTTTTGTAACTCCCACTAAGGACAGATTGCCAGCGCGATCCAGCCTCCATAACTGCAAATCAGGCCCTTTCCCCTATGCCGATTTCATTAGAATGGCCAGCATGGTGCAACGAGGAGGGAAAAAAAAGGTTAGACACAGTAATTTTACAGGCAGGCGGGTACAAAAAAAATCTGCATAATTAAGCAGTCAAGGCTGCTAATAGGGGAGTTTATATGCTCTGGGACCAGGCAAGGGCAGCACATATGGATATAGCACTGGATATTAAATCTACGGCATGCAGACTTACTTCAGGGCCCTTAGAGAAAAGGCTAATTATAGAGAGAGGAATTGTGTTTACTGGTCTGTCTTGGGCAAAGATGTTGAGAGAAGTGCAACCAAGTTTTGCAGTTAGACATGAACAGTCTGTTAATAGAGATATCAAAAATATGTGCTTGTGGTTGCTTCATATCTAATCAACAGGAAATCACAGATTCCGAGACCCCCTTCTCTCAGTTAAATAAGGAGGGGAAAACACATACACATACATATTCCGGATGCAGGATGTGAATGTGTTCATTATTAAATTGCTGGAATTTAATCTGAACCGAGCTCTTTATCATCAATAAATTATATTTAGCAGTTTACGCTAGTTTAGCTACTCCTGTTTAAAAATGTCAGCGCTTCTGGGTATAAGCTCCAAG
This sequence comes from Tragopan temminckii, assembly GCA_028571105.1. Classification (NCBI taxonomy): domain Eukaryota; kingdom Metazoa; phylum Chordata; class Aves; order Galliformes; family Phasianidae; genus Tragopan; species Tragopan temminckii. Next base: position 42,522,865 of record JAOWBP010002052.1, on the reverse strand, counting down.
TCAGCATTTAAATATAAATGGATAATATGAATGGAAGTTGCAACGGGCAGAACTGAGCAGTTAGAGAAAGGGTATGTTTATGTAACAAGTCCTGACGTGGTGGACATTAACATTTCATAATGCAGATCAAAGGTATGGAGAAGACCCAAGAGCCCTCAGTCGGAGGCCCCTAGCAACTGTCTACTATGCTCCATGAGATCTGATTTCTCCAAATTAGAAAGACTTAGACTTTTCTCTATCCATCTAGATAGATACAGATAGATTTTTTTTGGTGCTTCAAAAAGTTATTAGCTTTTTTTTTCTAGCTCCTTGCCCGCTCCCCAGAGAAGGATGCTTCTCATTTTACTGAGTGGTAAAGGTTGTCTAGTCAGTGTCATGAAACAGTGTCTCACATCCATGACTGTTAGGAGAGTCCAGAATCTGCTGGCTATTTTGGTTTAGCATTTTTGCCATTTTTGGCTTTTGTCTTCTTTGATACATCTTTGGATGCAACATACCGAGCTCTACCACCATGGGAAGCTCTGTTCTAGAGCCCTGGAAGCAGGAATGTTGGAAGTGTGCTGCGTACCCATCAGCATCTCCAGAGTTCTGTGTGATTTCGAGGCTTTATGGAGCATGTAGGGAGAGTCCTTGGCTTGGCTTCCTTCATTGCATGGATTGGGAAAAAAGAGAAAAAAAAACAACAGCATTCAGGGAATTTATAAGCTGACATAGGTTTTGTGGGGATTGCTGTAACAGCACCACAGTAACATGCAGTGATAAGAGAAACATGGAAAAGCAAACCCAACCTGGAACACTTGCAAAGGTACTCTGAGTGCTCACCTTGCAAATGAACGAACATCTCTAATTTGGTAAATAGCTGCAGGCTGACTTTCTAACAGCAACGTCGTATCCCAAGCCATACAGCAGTTGAGCTCAAAGGATGCCAGCCAGGCTGACTGTGATGAACATGCTCTGGTTTGTTAGATTTTTTAATACTGTAAAGTAAGCCATGGGGAGAAGTGCAGGAGTCACCTGGACTGCTCTGCTCTGGAGGTGAACTGGTAAGCAGGGGACAGAGGGACAGTTCTCCACATTTTGTTCATATTTGGCAGAACTCTGTTTCTACACATTTCATAAGAATACAATTGCATGAAGGACAGCGTCCCCAGAGAGGGAAAAACAATATGCTGAGATTCAGACCTTTCTGAACATTGAAGATTCTGTGGTAGAGAACAGAAAAAACAGGACCTGAGAGAGACCTTCCACATGTACATTCTTGGACACAAAGTCAATCAGCTGGGAAACACAAATCCATAGCGATCTTTGTCGCTTTCCAGTTCTGCTGAATTTTTTTGCTTAATTGTACTCTTTTAGTAACTTGTGTTCAGTTTCTTTTCTATGTAAAACCACTTCATTTATTGATCATTACAAGACATCCTTGCTTCTATGTTCAGGTGTGTAAACTGAACACAGAAACAAATAGGCATGCATATGTGTGCACGTGCTCACTTTTGCACAGTCAACGGCAGTTAAAGGGATTAGTGAAAATCCTATTCCAGCAATTTTTCCCATATGTTTGTGAGCAAATCTGCCTTAAAACATCTGTAAGATGTCTGTAATGATGCTATTGAAGCATCAGTATTGTCCCCATTTGGGGAACAGTTGTGTTAGCGGTTTAAGCATCATGACAGAAAATTGTGGAAGACACTCGTTTTGAAGGCACTTTCAAGGACAAGTGGCAATTGCCAAATAACTTTTCACTAGTGAGGAGCAAGTGGTTAACTTATCAATAGTGGTGATCTAATGGCAGTCTCCAACCTGGGATTTGTCATCAGCCCGCTGTCAAGCCCACCGGTGTGCTGGAAAAGCACTAACTGTTGTGATAGTATCAGTGTGAAAACCGCTAAGGAAAAAAAAGTAGTCCTTTAGTGCTGCTTTGTAAAAGATAGGTCGGGGATCAAAGTTCGGGTTGGCTTTATTGGATTTCCTTTTTGCTTGCACTGCTACCTGTTAACACATCACTAATTGTGGCTAGTTGCAGCTGCAGTTTCTTTGCTGGTAAAAGGCACCAGGCAAGAAGGCTGCAACCTACTTCAGAAAAGGTATCTTCCAGCTTCACATTGAAGCATCCCCTCTTCTCCCATGCAGCCCGATTAGGCTTGAGTCAGGAGAAAAATGTCTTCTCCTCCTCATTCTGGCTAATGTTCAAGACCTGCTTTTTGGCTATGCTTTGAGTAATTTGAGATTTAAGGAGTAGTTCTGTTTTAGTAGTAGTTCAAGCATCATTTCTATTTACAGGTTTAAACATATCTTTCACTGATGCACATCTGTCCATATTACTGTTCTTCCTCCTTCTCTTTGTCCAGTACAATTCCTTTGTTACTTGGTTGGTAAGCCCTGCAAAAGAGCAGAAAATATTACTTCTCTTTTAACTAGGAGCTTAAAAGACAGAAATACATTTGTTTAGATAGAGTCCAAAGTAATACTGGCATTAGAAAAGATATATAACTAGCAGACAGCTGTCAGTGATGTTCTCTCAGCTTTCCTCCACTATTATGTTTGGCTCCTTTTTGCTCCATTGATCCATCCATTACCATCTCCAAATCCCACTGCTTTTTACTTCTCATCATCTCAAAGGTCTCTCCATTTCTTTCCACATCCACAGCCAGTTCTCTTATTAGAAGCCAAATGATATTTCACTTTAACCATGCAGCATTTCATCAGATGAGACAAACACAGCTGCTGAGCTAAGTTTCTGGATACCGGTTTATACAGTTTACTTAGTTACTTCTGTTACTCTTATTTTCAAATATTTCTGTGTAATCATGCCCATGCTCTCTTGTTGGGACTGCTTGTACCCATACCTCAGTGCTTTTCCAGTGCTTACAGCTTTGAACACCTATTTCTGGAGTCAGGGGCAATGTCCTCTTATCTTTTGACACGGGGCTCTCGTGCTTTGAAGAAATGCTGTCAGTACCTCTACACAGCTCTACCCTGTCCAGCTGTGTGCCCCTTCAAAATGTCAGTTCTGCCATGTTTGCATGGAATGATTATTTGTGTGAGAAAAAAGCTACAAATGTTCACATCCCATTCTTTTCTGGCCACTTGTTCCTGCACACAGAGGTTCCCTGGGCCAGGGCGATCCTGCTGGCACGTGATACAGATGCTAGGAAGGTATTACAAGCTGGGAATGCATTCTGCTGCTCTTCCCATTCCTTCAAACCTACACAGAGTACGGCCATGGAACTGCTTATCTGCCCACATCTCTTGTGCTTTCTTAGACATCCTTATGGTCTAGAAAAATATATTTTTAAGACGACTTAAGTGACTGGGGATTTAGGATTTGGCAAAGCTTATATGAGCAGCAGGATTTGGGACCTGATTCTGCAGATACTCAGGGCATCTTACAAAGTGAGGAAAGAGGCAGCAGAGGCAAGGCTATATTTATCCTGGTAGGCAGCACTAGGGACATGAAAACAATTGACCCCTTTGTTTCTATTTATCCCCAGTTTTGCAACCCTGCCAGGCCTAATTTAGCACCTGTACTCACCTTCCCTGAAGGCAATGCAATCTCTTATTTGGCTCGAAACTCTTTTCCCAGAAACCTTTATGGCAGACCATACAGGGAGAGATATCTTGGAGAATGGGTGTGCGAGCTGGGTTGTGTGGTTCTTTCATTTTCCTAATGCTCCGGGTGTATCTCGGGAGACTAGCAGGCTGATTAATGCATTGTTCTCAAATGTCAAAAGGACTTCTGGGCACAAAGTGTCGTGTCCTTCAGAACCACCCAACTTCTGCAGAAGAAGGAGAGGTGCAACCATGGGGAAAATGTCAAACTGGAATTGAATAGCTGCGAGCGTCATCACCGATGGTAAACAGGATTGCTTATTTGACCGGGGTAAAACGAATGCTAAAAATACAGGGTGCTTGTCCAGTTCTCCCATTCAACACAGCTGCTGAGCCAGGGAGTTTTGTTGGCATTTGTAACACATCCTGTGTTAAAAAATAAAGAAATAAATAAAGCAGAGAACATACAGTAGATGCATTTTACTGCCAGAGTGGAACTTCACAATCCTACCAGGGGATCTTTTTGTAATGTTTGTAATGTGCTGCTATCGTGCTTTAGCTGAGAAAAATGTCACTGCTGGGCTTTATTTTTAACAGACTTTTTTAACATCAATTAATGCAAGTAAATATAGTGAAGCAGATCTCACTTTTTATTTATATTTGGGTGAAAGCAGAGAGGGGATTTAAGGGAACAGCATGCATGAGCAGTGGGCCAGCAGAGGCAGAATGGCAGTTCAATTGCACTCCAAACAATTGCACAGCAGAAAGATGGATTTTTTTTACAGATGTGAAAATGGAGATGGACACCCAGCTTCCACTGGCTGTCACTGGGGCTGAGGAATCGTGTTGCCTTGAAATGTATCATTCATGTTGCGTCTTTAAAAAATACACTGCAAAATGTGCAACGAAAGTTATCCAACAGGAAAGACAATATGCTCCACTAGCAGAAATCAGTTGATCCCTGCGTGCTTAATTTTTTATCATAATGCTCTGGTAGCCCTAAAAAGTGATATTTGTTAACTACTGCATGAACTTTGTAGGAATTGCACCATATTAGGTTTCCCTCTTGTTTGAAACCATTGTACTTGCGTTGTTTTCTGTCTTGCTCATGTTTCTTTAACAGAACTGTGTAACACATGCAGGATTGTAGGCCAACTCATAGCTTCTGGCACTGATCTGTTTTGCACTAGTGGAAAGAGATACCATTGCAAACCTTGGTAATGCAACATGCACTTCTTCAACGTAGGCCTTTCATGGTGTTAAAGGTGACAGCTACCTGATATTTTTCAGGTATTGTTGACTTATCATGTGGGCAGATGCAGGCACAGAATGTGTGATTCAAAGATAACGTACTGTACCTGATGTAATATCATACCAACACAATGAACTAAAGACAAAGCAACAATTTTAATTGAGAATTTTCCTGCCTGTGCCACTTTTTACTGAAACTGAGGTCTGGTTTGTTCTCTGAGTAATGTTGCTGTTTTCAGTGCATCAGCCAAGCCTCTGTTTGCTATAATTCACTTTTAAGTTTTTTTCTTCCCTTCATAGCCAGGTTGTTGTTATTTTATGTTTTTTAGGGAGAGGAAGGGTGTGTCAGTTGCATATAGAAAATGTCGGAAAGAGGAAGGGGTTGGTAGCTGGCTTGCAAATATGGCTCTTGGTTCCATTGCCCCACCCCAGTTTGTTTGCTACTCTGTGGGTATTCTTCATCAACTATTATTTTGAGTTCTGATCTTTGGCTTCCAGTATTCAGCTGAACCACAGAGGCTGCCCACCTTTTCTGCTGTATAATTTTCAAGGATTTAACACAGCATTTTTTCTTCTTCTCCTCTGCCATTTCGGATGTGAAGTCTAGCAATCAAAGCAGACTGAACATGAACAAAATATGCTGCTTACTTTAAAAAGTGTCACAGGATCAAAATCTGCATGCTTCACTCTCAGCAAAATACATTCCTGAATCTAACAGTGGGCTCTTGCTGGTCTGAGTAACACACAGCAGAGAAAATGGATTTGCCTTCGCCCTTCTCACCATCTCTCCCTTTCCCTCCCCCCCGACTTCTAAAATACCGCAATTATTCCAAATATGATTAGAGGGCTAATACTCCTCCTTGATCATACTTTCTGCTGACAAAATCCTGACTAGTGTTAGATCCCTCCACCCACCTCCAGGTGTAATAAATTAAAAGTTGCTGTTTGAGTGAGGTGAAGGAGGTAATGAAGGAGGATGGAGGATATATTTTGGCTGCTTTGCATTTTGGATGCTTGTTTTCCCTTTTCTTTTTGAAGGAAGATTGACAAGTAAGCATAATGTGACTGGCGCCATCAGTGAGTACATAAACCCAGGGTGTTTGGTTTTAAACAGTGTCAAGCTTCAAACTAATGGCTCTCGGGCTTTCAAGAAAAAGAAAAGAGCAGGCAAGTTAAATGTACATATTCTGTTAAGAAATACATTTTGCTTTTAATATTATCAAGAGATTAATGCTGTTGCAAATAAAATCCCGTGGAGCTGGCTCTCATTATATGATCAGGGTATACTTCAATTTTAAAATAGCAACTTAAATGAATCTGTTCAGAGCTGGGACAAATTGTC
>JAOWBP010002052.1:42498267-42516623 GCA_028571105.1 Tragopan temminckii | reverse complement strand
TCATTATATGATCAGGGTATACTTCAATTTTAAAATAGCAACTTAAATGAATCTGTTCAGAGCTGGGACAAATTGTCTTAAAGTTAAGAAATCAAAAATTCACCCACAGCATCTTTGTAACTCCATAAGATAGCTGTAGGAATAAATACTCCATCACTGTTTTGCAGGCAATAATATCTGGGATTGCTCTGCGAAGCGCATGGCTGTCTTCACTGGCAGTCCTTTTTTCCTGACTAAATGTGAAAAAAAACTTGGGTCCTCGAGTACTTTGCGTGTCTCCTTTCATTCTTCTTATTCTTGAACTGTGCCAGTACTGCACGTAGATAAATAAAATATCATCAAGAATGCTGATATCATCTTCCTTTTTCCCCTTTCCCTCCTCTAACTTATAATAATGTGGGGCAAAGGTCTACTTAACATAGCACAGTTACGATAACTAGTACATTTGTATTTCTGCTATGATGAGAGGTCTGCTGTAGTGAGACTCATCCACTGTTGCTGCTTCTTCTCAGCAGTGTTAATTATTCTTCAGGCTCATGTAGCGTGTGTATGGAAACACAAAATAAGCGTTCAGGGAGTTGGATATTTTTGGGTTTATTTGTCGTGTCAGTGACACTTCCACTCTGACACAAACTCACAGCACAACACTCCTGATCTGTAATGAGGTTGTGTCCCATGACGTATATTAAAAGCACTAAACAGTCCCTTGCTCATTCACAATCCTCATTTATCTGAATTAATTTTGTGTCCCCCATTTCATTTGGGTAAATTAAGTTTCACAGTTTCACAATTTGATCACAAGTCTCACAATGTTCAGTGCTTCTTTTCTGACCTGAGCCCATGAAATGATGCTATTGCATCAAAATCTCAGGCTTTGTTGGTTTAAAAATAAAAATAAAAATCTACCAACAACAAGAAGGACTTCTGTTGTTACGGGGAAGCCCTCTGAGAGATAACTGCCCCAACTTGAATGCATGGCCAGAACTCCAGGCATACACTTGATGAAATCTCATGATTTTGAATCCATACACGTGATTTTGCAGCTCTTGCATCTATAATTTTGGTTTCTGTAGACGGTTAGACACCTTCTGTGTGTGTCACAGGGCTTGACTGGGTCAGCTTTGAATCGCGTGGAGGAGCTGTGCAGTTCCTTGGGCAGGGGAAGCACAGTTCTCCTGTGAATCTTAATGGTTCTCAGACATAATTGAGTGGGGATTATGTCTCAGCTCCAGTCTTTAGCTATCTCAAAAGGGGATTTCTCTGAGATGTGTGACTGCTGCATAGTGGGTGGGTGGCCTGCACCATCCTGTGCACGCCTCCTGCCCCAGCTTGAAGATGGCCGGAGCCCAAAGCCGGCCTTGGCAGCGTGGTGGAGCCCTGCCACTGCCCAGCGTGTCCCTGTGGAAAGGCTCACGCCAACCGAGGAGCGATTTCTGGTGGCAGGAGGAGAGGAAGTGTCACCCGCGGCTCTTGGCTGAGGAGCTGGGCATGGCTCGGTGAGCTGGCCCTGCAGCCAGGCATGGGACCGCAGGAGAAGGCTGGGGGTGGGCAGCTTGGGGCCGGCTGCCGTTCACCTGCTGGGCCTGGAAGAGCTGAGGTGGCAGTGGCCGGAAATGTGTCAGCAGTGCATCGCAGGGAGAAATGAAAGAGAGGGGCAGCTTGGCTTTTGCCCCGGCACCCCAGGGAAGGAGGGATAAGGCAACAGGCAGTTTGGAAGAAGCTCAAACCAAACCCCTGGTCTTTTGACCCCCTCTGCTCTGCTCCTGCTAAGTGTGATCTGAGTCCTTCTCCCACTCTTTTCTTTTTCCCTACCTCTTGTCTTTGAAATGAACCAGCACACGCATACCCTGCACACAAAGAAAATGAAGTGGGCCTTTTAGAGACTATTTCAACAAATAGCAAACATTGCCAACAAATGCAGTCTTGTAAGTTATTTATTAGAGTATGTCTTAATAAAAGGATAATGCCATATAGTGGTCAGCCAACTTTCTCTTGCTGTTACGATTGTGTTTTTCATATTGCATTTCAGATTTCCTCCGAGTCTTACAAGTGTTTTTTTTTTTGTTTGTTTTTCAGTGATGTTGATCACCTCATAGTCATTTAATATCACGCTATCAGCTCTATAAGTTTTATCTGGAGAGGATATACACTGTTCTGACAGCCCATACATTTATTTTTCTCAAAATAGTGAAGTATTTTTTTCCTCTGGTGATATGATTTGATGCCTTATAGCTGTAACCCGCTGTTCTTTTTAATTGCTTATTGGTATTAATTGTATACTAGTAACATTGTTGGCTTGAGACAGTTGGCTGCAAAAATACATTTATCATTATTACTATTGGAACTGTACTAAATTATCCAATCTCTGTCCTAAAATGAATGCTTTGCATTTTTACAGTTAAATTTAAATAAGTGTTGAATCAAGACTTCCTTTTGCCTCTTTTTGTTCAACTAAGCTTCATGCCCTTGTCCTGCTTCTGCTTGCCACCTCTTTTCCTCCATCACCTTTCCTTTGCAGCTTACCTCTCATCATTCTTGTTGCTACAGATCTTCCCCCTCTCCAACAAGCCCCTGTAACAATTCCTTCATTTCTTGCATTTTTCTCTCCTTTGCCTGTCAGTCACACATCTCTTTTCAGCCAACTTTTGTCTCTTCTCTTCTTTGTTGTTTTTCCTCTTTTCCCCTTATTATTTCATGTTCATAACTTTTTTATCCCACTACTCAAAGTTCACTGGAGAGTGAACTTCTCTATTGCTGGAATAGTAGAAAACAGAACCCTTGCTTCAGTGAGGAAATAAGTTTGATGAAGAGTTGCAATATGTTTGTTCAAGTGGCATGTAGAATTTTGTTAAAAAATAAAAAACAACAACCCACAAACCTGTTACTGAATATAGCAAAAGGAGGAAAAATAACTAATTGGCTCTCATTATTCTCTTATCTGCAAACCGAAGAACTTTTAAGATTGAAATCCCATCAGCTGTTTGTTCAGCTCAGTGTGAAATTTTAGTACCAGCAGAGAAAGTGGGAAGGAGAGTGGAGTGGGTTTCAAATGAAGTCTGGTCCTTTTTTGATATGTGAACCCAAAGCTGCTTGCATGTGCTGTAAGCAAGATCAAACATAGACACAAGGAAATTAAAATTGAGCTTTCTCATGGTTTCCTAAATAAAATAGCAAACTAAGTCAGATGAGTAATAAAAATAATAATCTATATTAAATAGAGCTTTATCATTATCATACATTTTTTGTACAAAGAGATGGGCCTTAGCTGCCAAAGCAGTTTGCTCGGGTGGAAAAAATCTAATTAAATGCCCAGTTATCAGCATAGACCTGAGGGTCTTAACAGCCTGAACCGCTTCATCCTCCATGGTTTTTCTGAGGGCTGAAAGGGGGGTGCTTGGGGAGGAGATGGAAGTTGAGAGAAAAGAAAGCAGACTGTTGGTACACCCCTAAATGAGCTTAAGAACTGGATCAATAACCCAGCAACTGCTACTCATTTCAAAGTGTCCCTTAACCATGTAAGAAAATACCAAATAATCTAAATATAAATGCATTTGAATTTGGACAAAAAGTATCAATAGTATCTAGCATATTAAAAAATCCGGGAAAGCACTGTTAGGTCTTCCTTCTAACAGTTGAAAATATCCAGTAGTCCATGAAAACCCAATTTTATTTTATTCTTTCTTTTCTTTCTGTTTTCCTTATTTTTCTCCCCCTTTGCGGGTAGGATAAACAGCATTTCAGCACTTAGAGACTTTATCTTCCAGACATCTAATGGTTTCATGCCAAACAGAAAAGAAGGCAGCCCTGACCTTTTCTGTATACTCAGAACAGAAGAAATACCTGATGAGAGTTGTTTACAAAACATAATTTCTACTGATGGTCCATTGTGGTCTGGAATTAATATTGAGGCTTAGGTTGTCTCCATGCAGGATATGTTTTCCCGATAGCCCTAACTTTAGAGCATGTTGTGTTTAATTTATGCAACATGAAATAACCTCTTCTAGTTCAACAACTTGTGAAACTTGTGTTTTCTTTGTGCAGTACTTAAAAGTAGATATTTCTGCTCTTCTACAGTTCCAAAAGTCTCAGATCATTGGGCACATACAGATAGTGAACAGCAAATAACAGAGAAAGTTGGCTCTCCATCCAGAAAGCAAAAACTATACAGTGAACAAAAATTTTTAAATGGAATGAATAATGTGTTCTAAATTCTTCTGAGCAAATATGTGACATTTTCATTTTTCTTCTTCCTCCATAATTTGATTTAATTGTTAATAGGTACTTTCCCAAGCAAATTCTGAGCCTGGGAAATTCAAATTGTAATTTTACTTTCCTGGTGAAGATTTGGTCCAAAAATCTTTTTTGTTAGGAAAAAATAGAAACTTAGCTCAAAGAAGAAAGACAAAAATCAGTCAGTCTTAATTCTGTGTTTGTAACAACAGGCAAAAGAAGCAGCATCTGATTCTTTATGCAAATGAATTTGAGAGTTTTCATTCTCTGTATGGTGTGCAGAAACAGGCATCTGGCAGCTCTGGAGTTTGGTTTCTTTATCTGTAAAGTGCAGATAATAATCCGTATCTTGGTGTGCACCATAAGGATGAAGGGCTTGACCTCATGCACTTTGGCAGAATTTAGTCCCATGAAAAGTCTGGAGAAGAGCCTCGTATGATAAGAAGTCTGCTCTCCTGCCTTGGTTGTGCCAATGTTTGAAGGATTGGTCTCCAAGCCTTTAATCAGTGCTCACTGAGTGCTTTCTGAAAAGGTAAACATTGAACTGGATCATCTGTCTACAAATATCTCATACCACTCAGCTTATTTCTGCCCATTTAAATTCCTTTTTATATCCTATGGAAAAAATTGTTTCCAAAATAAGCTGTATCACATGGGATTTTACTGCAGCAATACAGTGTAACCTTGTAATGTGTATAGCTATGTGATGCAAGGCAGACTTTTTTGGAACAAATTTTAATACCTTTTGGAGGTGCAGTTACAGACAAGGAGTAGCAAATTATGCATGTCCCATCAGCCGATGAATAGCCCTGTTGCTGAATTCCTGCACTCTCTCCTGGTAGGCAGTTGCCCAGAAAATCCTGTTCTTTGATAGAGAGGGCATTTTCTCCACTTAAATCATTTTCACTTGAGCTGAAAACATGACAGTTATTAAGAAATAGAACCTGCCAGGTGCCTTTCATATATTTTAATCCAGCTTCACTATAGCTAGACAATTTGTGGTTTTATTGGAACATACAAGACACATGTGGTAAGAAGAGTTCACTTACAAGCAGCCAAAGTGAGTGCAACCAAGCAAAAAAAGTGAACAGTTGGTAAAGTTGAAATGCATCCCTTGCTTCAGACAAAAATACGGTGGAATGAAAGATGCAGTAGACTGGCTTTCCCTTAAGCAGATCTAATTTCAAAATCTGGCCCTGGAGAGATGAACTTTTGCTTTAATTGAGGAGGTGGATCCCAGCTCCTTGTCACTCCATCAGTCAGCACCCTTTGCTGTAGCTGTAGCAGTGTGCTACAGAAGGCTGTCATGCTCATTCTTGATGTTTATACCAAGTCTTCCTATCTGCTGCTGTTGCTGGGAACCCATGCAACCTGTCCTCAGCATCTTCTTCCTTCTATCTTCTATACTGGCAACCGACAGTATGCTTACATAGCGTCAGTCATTGCCTGTTCTCCACTTGCCATTCAGGAGGCTAACGTTGGTGACTCTAGGATTTGGGATTGTTCCTTGCGTCTTGTCCTCTTCCGTCTTCTGGCCTAAGCAGATTTTTTGCCCAAAAATCATTTCTAGGTGAAAGAAGCGAGGATGGAGGTGTTGTTTAGGTTACAACCTGTCACTCTTATAGGATAAGAGTGAAGAGAACAGGAGGAAGTTATCAGCCCACTGACTCCAAAATTTGCCCTGAGCACTGCAGGAGAGACAAAGTTGTACTTCTGTCTTTCCACCCAATCCTCCATCCTGTCCCAGTGGATACAACTGTTAGTCTTAAAACCCCTGTTTTTCCATGACAGGTTCCTCTTGTGGCTGTAAATTCCAGCAGTTGTCTTCTTCCTGCTGCAGTTTACAGCTGTGTGCTTTACCTGTAGTACATCCACTTCTTTATCACTGCATTCCCATGTTTTTCATGTCAGCTTCCAGAATTAGCACCACAATGGATAGTGTTTTTCGTGAGGGGTTTGTGATCACGTTTGAGAAACTGAAAATGACAAAAGCACTATTACAATCAGGGAGAAATTATGAACATAGTCCTGGAGACTTCAGCACTGTTTCATTGCAGTTTCAAGCCTTCAAAGAAGTGTTGTGTGTTCCCTATCAGGTGAAGAAACTTGTCACTCAGACGTTTGCCATGCAGAGACTCAAGTTTCCAGCAGGAATGAGGTTGTCTGTGGTGACATGGAGATGTTGATGCATGTGCTTATGGCCGGCAGAATTACAAAGATAATAACAAACCCAGCACTGCAAACCAGAAAGCAGAAATAACTGTATACCCTGCAAATTAAAGTGTTGTATGGTGTGTTTTGTCCTTCCTTGCTTTTCAGTATGAGATGTTGTAGCCAGGGGGTTAGCTGTAGTCTGTGGCATTCCTTCGTTACTCCTCAGATCTCTGCCTTATAAATGTGTGCTGCAAAATTAACTCGGGGAAGAGTGAAAGAAATGTGAAGAAGGAGATATAGGAGAAATTGGTTTAGGGGCATGGTTTGCTTGATAAAAAGAAAATGTAAGAAAATACATGGAATGTGAAAGCTGTGCGTGCTTCAGAATTGAAAAAATGCAGAGACTGCAGGCCATTTCATTCCTGTGTTCAACGTGGAGAGCAGAGTTTACGCTGCTTTTTGTAGATGCTTTTAAGCATGGACTCAGCTTTGTGATGATTTACCAGGAGGGCATCATCATCTTTGGACCTTTGCGTATAGATTTCTGTAGAGTAAAAGAAAGAAGGACCCTCCTGGACAATCTCCAGGGTAAATAAGAGAAAGAGTTACTTATAAACTGTTACAAATTGGTACTCAGTAATGGCTGTAGTGTTGATCAGACAATATAAGAGGGCCCCCAGTGGTTACTGACTTAACAGCTGCATGTAAGTCAGCCACTGAACATTTGCTTGTAGCTGCTCTAGTTTTGTTTTTATTGAAGAACAAGAAGCATAAACATGGGACATGCAGTCTAGAGGCTGCTTTAAGGGTTTCACTTGTTAAAAGTGTATATTGAAATGGCAGGGTCTTCCATAAAATGAGCAGGTCGTGCTTGTTGTTGCTAACAAAAGTGGGTCCAGGTCATCCAAAGCAGTACCTGGGGTGGTGCAGGTGGGGGTAGCTCACTGGCCCTACAAAAACATGGGAGCTGTGCAACAAGAGTGGCTGGTGCAAGGACAAAGGATCCCCAAATCTGAATGTATTCCTGTCATGAACACTGATTTTGTTTACTTTTCTACCTGGTTATCAAGTTAGTGGCTGAGGTAATGGGCTGCACCTCAATTAAAATCTACCTATCCCCATCAAAACATTTAACATGTGTGCAAATATTTAACATTTATATGAATATTTAATGCATTTATTTAGAAATGATTTTTGTTTACATTTTCTCACAATCTGAGTAAAAATTGCAAATGGAAAGTAATTTACTTATGCAGACATTCTGCCTGCATCAAACTAAATTATCTACCAGCAGTAGGTAAACCATCCTCATCAGTGTTGCTGGGTCTTCACCATATCTGAACTCATACCCTGGCTATGTAAGGGCAACAGTAAGCAGGAGTTCTGTGCTGTGCTGTGGGTACTTTGTTCTTGCCTTCCTTATGGAATTCTTGGATCCATAATGTGAAGGACGTGCTGACTTGTTTTACGATGTACCACATCAGGGAATGCAATTTTCTGTTTTCTGTTAGATTTGGAAAAGTGCAGGCTTTATATTAAAGGTTCATTTCTTTTTCATCGTTCAGCTAACTCATTTGCACTGTAATGTACTTTCCTATTCCTCCTCCTGATAGTTGGTGCTTTCATACCTATTTTACAAACCATATTTTCAGTCTAATCCATACACCAGTTGTCTAGAATTCCATAGCGTTGCTTATTTCTTACCTATAACTCTTAATAAAATATAGGGCTGTGCCAACCTATTATATCCTTAATAGAATATTCTAATGGTTATTAAATCAATTGACTCTGAATTTCACTTTAATAAATGAGTCAGACAGTATTTTCCGATTACTGTCAGCCGCCACCTTTCCAAAGAGCAGATTATTTTGATTGAATTTTTTAAAGCTGCTCAGCACTTTTTTTTTTCTCTTTTTTTTTCCCCCACGTAATGACAAAGAGCAGTAGCTCTGTACTGCAGGGAAGGAGAGCCTCTTGGACTGTATCTGACACTCCTTTCCATTTCACATTTATCCCAAATGGAAACTGAAAATGAGACATTTCTCTGCTCCTTTATTTATTAATGGTATCATACTTTGCACTTTCATAGCACCCTATCAAATTGTTTGCTAAACATGAAGAGTGAGACAGAGGTCGGCGTGTAAACAGAGCCTTTTGCATTCTCTTTCCACAACTGGCACCTCTGCAAGAGCTGCCACACCCTGGCTCTTTCGTGCCAGTAAGAGATAAAATGCTGGCCTTGCTTTTAAACTCTTCGTGGAGAGCAGAGCCCTTATTTCCTCATCCTTCTGCAGTGCTTGTGACCCAAACAAGCAGGCATTTTTTGCACCTGCGCACGTACCTTCAGCCATTTCTTAGGCAGATCACAGTGATTCTGGAAGTCTTCCATGTACAGTAGCTAGTCCTGTGCTCTTCTCCAGCTCTTCTATCCCTCTAGTATTAAAAGTCTTAAGGGATACAAATTAGGTCAGCCTATTAAAGAAGAAATTAAAAATTAACACCTCCTCTTTAGAGATGGGTACTCTGAGAAACACAGGCTGTGTTGTCGTGCCGAAGGTGATGAGAGTAAGTCAGTGTCAGAGGTTGCAATGGACGCCAACACTCCTGGCTCCTGTGCCAGTACTGTAACCTTATCTGTCTCTCTTGAATTTAAATGATGCTGGTATCACATTCCTGAGTGCAAGAACTGGAACCTTGCCCTTTGTTCCGAGGAAGCAGCGCAAAGCAAGTAATGTACAAAAATGGGTGAAAGAAAGAGTGAGGGGAGGGGGTTAAAATTCCCTGAGCAGTGAAACTTAGGGAAAAAAATTGTTCTATTAGTTATACAAATGTAGTCATATTTTAAATGTGGTCTTTAGAACTAGCAGAATAAAAACATTTTATTTTTAAGAGAAAGCTTAGATTCTGCATAAATGGATGTCTCTTGCCTGGGGAAGTTTCCTATCTGCCCCAGGCGAGTGGGTGAGGGGATTTTTCAAACCCTGTTTGTAAGTCAGATTTGCAACATAGGGTAATCAAAGTGGTTTTGATGTTTGTGACCAGAAGATCACCTCACGTCTGTGTGGTACAGGAGACACAATAGGGTCACATTTAATGGGGTTCAGTTCTTCTTGAACAAGTATAAGTGCTGTGCGCCTAAAATTAGTTTTGCTTCGGCATCAGGAGTGCATGCCTTTCTTCCTACTTTTTCCACATTAGGCAAGGCAAAAGAGAGAAAGGGGAAAAAAAGCCTCTTCTCTCTTCTGTAGCTCCTTATAAAAATGTGTCTTTTTAGGAAGTCTTTCTCCCCTGAAATGTTTGAAGAAATCCCTGTTCAATGTTCCCGTGCTCTAGGATGATTAGTGTGGTTCATTTACACTTTGCCAACAGTAACTCTGTGATTTGAGAATTGGCATCGATTATCTTCACCTTGACATGTGGAAGATCCTGAGATGGAGCTCCCTTTGTCCTAATTGCTTTGGCTGTGTGTATCAGCACAAACAGTTTGATGAAGAAACTTCACCCTGTAGGCTTTCTCACCCACAATTATCCTTTTCTGGGGACTTTCACTGTCCTCAGAACTATCTGTTTTATAATGACCATGACAAGGATTTGGGCACAGAAGAAATGATCTGATCACGTGGCAGTCTGTAGGTCTCTTATGGATCATTGTCTATAAGTTCAGGGAAGAAGGGGCAGGTGTGTGTAGTTTGTTGAGTCTTCATCCTCTTTTCAGTATGCTCAGTTCTTCAGCTTGCTCACAGATGCGGGTTGCCTGCTTGGAGATTATGGTGTACAGTCTGCCTCACTGAATATGACCGTCTCTCTTAGATATACAGACTGCTGTGTGTCAGATCTTTTCCCTCGTGCATCCTTTCATAGTGCTTGTGTGGGCCAAGCTTGCTTTTACTCAGCAGTAGCAAAAACAAGGCATGCCAGAAGGGTTTGTCAGTGATGTGGAGAACACAAAATCCAGGCAATTCTTGAGAATCTGCTAACACATTCTTTGATAAGGAAATAGTTAGCAGATATTTGATACGTTTGCTAATTTATCTCTAAATGGTTATGAAAGGTGTTGCCTACCCAGTGTATCCCCTGTAGTTCAGAATATGTTTAGCCAACACCAGTATGACAGTCTGGATGAAACGTGTCCATCAGCAGCCTGACATCCCCTGCCTCCATATCCAGAGAGGTTGTGGTGGCAAAACAGCAGAAATTGTCCTGAGCCTTTATCCAGGTTGGTACTGAAGGCTGTTTTCATTGAGTCCAGCTGGAAATCAGTATGTGCTCACATGGGCTGGGAGTCAGAAGTCTTGGGTGTGATGTTGGTACCAAACCACAGCATCACCAGGACCTTTTGTCAGATGACTCCTAAGTAACAAGCATCATAGAATCAATCATAGAATGGTCTGAGTTGAAAAGGACGATGATGATCATATAGTTTCAACACCCCTGCTATGTGCAGGGTCACTAGCCACTAGACCAGGCTGCCCACAGCCACATCCAGTCTGGCATTGAATGCCTCCAGGGATGGGGCATGTGTGGCATGGAGCTTTGCACCCACGGACATGTGCTTTCCCACATACCCAGCAGTAAGCATTAGTCATTGCAGCTACTGGTCACCACAGGTTGTAGGGCAGAAAGCGGGCAGCCTTCTGAGGTGTTTGGGCAGGCAGAGTGCTCACCTGTGTGGCTCCTTTTCATCTGAGAGCTGGTTGTATGACACTGGTCACCCTGTGTATCCTTCCTGTTTGCTGGTAATCAAACCCTGCCTTTACCTGCGTGATCAGTACCACTGGTGTCGCACACGGGTGATGTACAGAAGGACTTTTCCTGAGCCACGCTGTGAGAATTGAGGCCTCTGCAGCAGGGCTGGAAGCCACCACTCACCTAGCAACTGTTTGTAAGTAGGACACAGCCGCTGAGCGGCCTGCAGGTCGTGCAGGTTCTCAGGAAGGGACCTGGTGGCGAGACGCGGGGCTTCCCAGCACAATGGGAGGAAATGCAGGAACGGGAGGCAGGGGGTAGGAGCCACGTGGCATTGACAGGAAAGCTGTGTCAGGAAACACGTGGGGACTTCCTGGAGCTGGTGTAAGGGGAAAATGCAAATAGCAGGATTTGTCAGAAAGGGAGCTGGGAAATCCTGCCGTTTGCAAAAGGTTTTGTATGTGCCCAGAAGACTGGGATAGTGGAGGGAGGGTGATGCAAGGGTGAAAAATACCTCCCCTGTTACACTACTCGCATGACACGCTGCTGTCAGCCAGAGTGGCAAAAGCGTGCTCTTGGAGTTTCCTGCTTGTGGCTTGTGGAGTGGTGTGCAAGCAATGTTCAATTCCCGCACTGCTTTGGAAGTGTTCTTGTTTGTGATCGAGTGCTTCCTCTAAGAGATGGTACTTCTGGTTCTATTCATCGTTTCCTACTGATATCTAAGGCTCTGCTTTTCTATCTGGTGACAATTGTTTCTGAAAAAGCTGTATTTTAATGCCCAGTTAAATTCCTACATGCTGAAACCTTGCAGATAAACACTTTAGCAGCTGTGGATGCTGAGGGGCATCCAGTTTCCTGAGCTGAGCAAAACAAAAAGCTCGTTGCGTTCATAGATCATGTGTGACATGCTCTTTTGTAAGGCCCTTAGTGAATTTCACTTCTACTCTCATTTTTCCCACAGATGAAGGACTGAACCATGAATGCAAGCTCTGCAATCAGACATTTGACTCTCCTGCCAAACTCCAGTGTCACCTGATAGAACACAGCTTTGAAGGCATGGGGGGCACCTTCAAATGTCCAGTGTGCTTTACAGGTAGGAGGCAATCACTGCTTGTCTCAATCCTGCCCCTTCTGCGCCTGCGCAGAACTCATGTAATTGTTCCGTGTGTTGGCTTTAGGTCAGTTTGTGCTCATTAGTAATGTTAACTGGAAACCATTCAGAAAACTGAGCTTCTTGGGAGGGCAAGCATCCATCTATAAGAATGGCATTTCAATCTCTTCAGTTATAACTGCTGAATTTTTTACAATTACAGAAATTATAATCTGTTGCCTTCTGTGATGTCACACTCACCATCTTCATGTTCCAAACTTGCTGACATTAAAACTGCCCGTAAATTTGTGCTTTAAAGCTATGCATGTTTCATCTAAAATGACACAACTCAAAGCAGAACTGCTAGATGTAGCCTGCACAGCAACATTCTCTGAATGAGCAGGAGAGCCCACTTGTGTTTGTTGGCTTCTGGTGAAACGCCCTTGTATTGTGCTTTAGAAAGCAAACCGTGCTGCCTTGCCACAAGTCAAGTTCTGCTCTCCCCTGACACAGGTTCAAGTGCAGAATAGTTCTCCCCAAGTCAGTGGTGTTATTCAATAGTAAAATCCAAGTGAGAAAATAACTTGACGCAGTACGGCTAAGCACTGCAATGTTTGGGGCATAATGAGGAGCAGAAAAATGCTGTTGTTGGAAATGAAAACACATTAAAAGGATACCTATGAAGTTGTGCATTTTTTAAGGATATTTTATAAAACAATAACCTAAAACGTAAGTCTAAATATGTAGCTTACACACATAATTTTTCTCTACAAGATGAAAATCAAAGATGATTGCAAACATGACACAACACACTTTGGGTATTCTCTCATCAATGGCATGCTAATTCTGGAAGCCATTCAAAGTTTTTGTTCCCCATTAATGGAAGTGAAGGATTTTCACTGATCGACAAACAGAACCTCTGATAACTTCATTTTACTCCTCTTTGTTTGGCAGCTCCCCTTCCAATACAACCTAAGTACATGCTACAGAGGAAAATGAAAATTGCGTTCTTTGTCTCTCAGAATGAGTGATCATTGATGAATATTGCCTCAACTGTGTTCAGTTTCCACACATTTCTGCAGGTTATAAAATTTAAAAAAATGTGTAGTTCATCTTCATTGCACTGCTTATATCGGTAATGTCTGGGCCTGGATAGTACAGCTGTAAGCAGTTTGCCTATCCAGCATCTGCATACAATATTTTTTTTTCCGTGTGGCATTTTTTTTGTCTTTTAGTTTTATTACTGATTCTGCTTTTTTTTTTTTTTTTTTTTTTTTTTTTTTTTTTTTTTTTTTTTTTTTTTCCCCTCTTTCCTTTGTATACATGTTATGAAGTAGTCTTTTTTTTAGCGTGACACCATGGGTCTTAGATTTCCAAGTTTGGGGGAATTGTAAAGGCAATATAAAAACTTGCATCTGTAAGGAGTGCCCATTGACAATTCTCCACATGAGCTAGATTCCTGATAAAAGTAATCCTTTAATGTTTGAGCCAGTAGCCTTGTAAGATGTGTTAAGGAGTATGGAGATAAGTTGATTCCAATCTGTGTGGAACACTTTTTCCTTTTAGCTGATGGGGTAAATAGGCACCGCGCATTAATCATAAACAATCGTGTTTTATTAGCAATATGCTATTAAATTATTTCAGCGCGTCTTGCTAGAATATTAACAAGAAGTGAAAATCCCCAATATTAGTTTTATATGGAAAATGGAATCCAAGTCCCTTTTTTCAGTGTAATGAGAAATGTGATTAAAATGTATGACTCAGAACAACAATATTCTGATATTTTTTTGTTGCCTTGCAATTAGAATAATTTTAATGATTAGAAGTGGAGTCAAAGTCAAGTGCCAGCATCTTTAATAAATCCTTTCCCTGCCTATACAGATTAATATTGTAGATGCAAACTTTTTTAGGTCACAGTGCACCAGGCATCCATCAGAAGTCAGTGCTGCCAACCCAAACACTGCCTCTGGCATATACAATTTAATTATTAATAGTATGTCTCCTAGGTAAACTGTTACACAGTCTTAGGGCCTTGTTTTGTAGTCATTAAAATTGAACATGTTTATATTATTGAAACCCTTGCATTCAGTGTGTAGGCAGAGTTGATCTTAAAGTATCCAAAGAGAATTTACCTGCAGTTCTGTTTCACATTTATAGACATTGCCCCAGTGTAGCTGTGGGATATAATTTTTAGCATTAACACATTTAAATACAGAGCTGATTGTTAGCTTTAACTTTAGGCAAACGCAGTAAACAGGACTTTGGAACCTATGCTTTTCAAACCTGCTGGTTGCTAGGAAATAAGTTTGTATGTGTTCAATCAAAGTGCAGTAAGCATGAAGAAATAATTCTAAAGAGAAAATGGCATTTTTAAATCTTTAAATTTAAACTTCACTTGTCCTGCTAGGGTCTCCTTTTGCTTCCTTCTTCTAAATTTCTTCTATTAAATTTACTATAAGCCAGACATCTGTTTCAATTCATTTAAAATGAAAAAGGATCACGCTTCACAGTTAAATAGAGTTTGTTGGTACCCTTTATAGCAGCAGCATAATGTGAAATTAGAGTATGCCAGCTTAATTTTACCTCTTGGAATTGCAGAGTGTTAGTGGGAACTTGTTTATAAAAAATGCTTCACTTGCTATGCCAAATAATGAAAAACTCATTGTTTGTCTATTATTTTAGTGTTTGTCCAAGCAAACAAGTTGCAGCAGCACATTTTCTCAGCCCATGGACAAGAGGACAAGATCTATGACTGCACACAGTGTCCACAGAAGTTCTTCTTCCAAACAGAGCTGCAGGTACGCACTTGCTACCTGGGGGTTATAATAGCTGTAGTTGTGTATTTGATAGCTGAGTTCATAGATTTGCTTGCCATGACCTCCTCTGATACTTCTTCATCACTAGGATGGGAATGAAGGAAGGATAAGGGAAATGGCAGATAATTCAACTCTCATGGCTTCAAAAAGCTGCTGGCAGAAAACCACTGTTACAGACCTGAGTTCTGGGAGCCACCTTTGGATTTTTTCTTTGTGTATCATTGCATCTCAAGATATTATTGAAGAGAGAGGAATTGCCATTGTATTTTGAAATGGGAAATAGTGTATTCTTCTGCCACAAAAGCTAACCACTGGTGTGACAATGTAGGAATGGGGGGAAAAAAGAGACAGAATTTATCTTGATTTACTTACTGCCAAACCCATTTCCCATAAACCCCAACTTAGTGGGAAGAAAATATGTATATATAGTCAAACAAGTGTTACGTTGCCTTCTTGTCTGCTGTTTGTTTGACCCAGGATATGTTTATAGTAAATTATTAATGAGAACAAAAGAACAGAGAGAAGAAAATAAATGCCAGAAAAGATCTGAAAACAAATTTGGGTGAAGGAGTTATTTACTCCATATTAGTATCTGAAGTAGCTTGTTTTGTGGGGAGAGGTGGTGGTGTGTATTCCTGATGTGGTAGTGTATTTTGAGACAGCAGCAGAAAATTGTTCCTAAATTATTTTAGTTTATATTGACATATTAAATTGGGTTAACAGAAGAAAAGATTTCTGTGTCTCAGATGATCTGTAGAGACGGTGCAAAGAAAAGTATTTGTACTGTTCACACAGTAAGCAGCCCTTCCTCTGCCACCTGCCATGTGATTTTTATATGGAATTAAAGAATTTTTTGATACTCAAGTATTTTTCAATAGTTTTTAATAGCAGGAGCCCACATGTCTAAGTCCTTTGACTGGGTGCAGTGTCCACAACTAATTTTGCTTTGCATGAGAGCTGTATTTCATCTCATCAGCAGCGGCTGATGAGACATGTGCATCCATATGCTCATTTAGTATTTCAATTACTGAATGTTTTACATACTGAAAACCCAATACAAATATTTGGTATGATGATATGAGATACCTCTTTGAAGAAAATGGAAATAAGAGAATGTAAGCTGTGCAGCAATTCATCATGTAAGAAATCAAACTTTGTGTCAATTGTATTGTTTTTTTCCTTTTTTAATAATCCATATTTATGCATAGGAGCAATACGGAAGAAAGCCTTTTTGATAGCCTTCCTTACTCTCTGTGTTGCTGTAGCTCATCTGGAACATCATATCTGTGGCACTTCAAAGTGCCTGTGCTGTAACTTTTTTAATAAATTCAAACCTGTTTCATTTACTGTCTGTATCAGGTGTTAGTGCAAGCTCTGACCCAAGGTGGGAGAAGACAAAGAACAGAAAAGATAATGTTAAATGTTTAAGGGAAAAAAAATAGTCATTCATAGTGGTGGACAGGAAGATAAAAAACTGAGTTTTGAAGTCAGAAAATGGTCTGGGTTGTATAGATAGTTATTGTGTTTGTGGGAAAAAATAAAGTAGAAACTGAGTGGAATGGGGGAAGGTCAGAAACTCGTTCTGTTATATTTGTTTCAACCACAGCATGGGTTTTTTTTGAATCATTTTCTTTGCCTTCTTTCAGTCAATATGTTTGGTGATGGTTTGGTTTTGTTTTTGGGGTTTTGTTCTTGTTGCTGTTATTTTTTGCCGGGTTGCTTTGCAGATTATCCCCAGTAAGATGAAACTTCTTCAGAAAGAAAATATTAAAATTTTGTCTTAGTAATTCTCACAAATTCCATTGTTCATCACTGATAAATCAAAATGCAGAAGTGTAGAGAAGTAGAGAGATGAACAGTGTCTGAAAAGACAAAGGAGAGATTGCTAGGGAAGACAAACTAAAAGGAAAAAAACAATATAAAAAAATAGTAAGACGGTGCAAGTGTGCAAAAGAAAACTGTGAAAAGAAACAGGAACAAGAGAATAGAAATGAGTCTTAACAGCAGAATTTACACTGGATTTTAAAAAGAAGCGGAATAAGTAACTGGATTCTGAAGATGCAAAATATACAGAGTGTAATAGTGGCACATAAGATCACCTCCTTGCTTATCTGTCTCCCTAAAATATGATCTCATTTCAAAATACATAGGGTTCCAAACAGCTGCCTCCTGGCTTTTTTACTATAATAAAAACATATGTTTTTCCACTCAGAATTCAACCCCGCTGAAGACTCAGGGCAAGATTTTGCTGCCTCCATCTAAGCCTAGTTCATTAAAACTTCAGTGTAACTGGAGCACCTGGTTTTCAAGTGAAGGGCACAAAAGGATCTCCCCACAGAGAGACAAATTATGCTCTACATTGGCTAGGTGACAATCAGTGTGTTGGTTGTTCCATCCTGCAGAAGGCTCTTAATAGACCATATCACCATACCCTTAGAGACAGCTTCTCACTGGCTTATCTACATCAGCAAAAAGGGAAAGGTATTCATTTTCTTATTCACTTAATTCATTATGTTCATTATTTTAATTAACTTGGGTAGCCCCACCCCAGTTGAGAACACATTATATTTTTAAAAACATCATTCCATGATGCCATTCGCATTCGCTAGGATCACTGGCTCGCTGCGTTTACTTCCAGTTCACCCTGGATGGTGAAGGAGCAGCAAAGCACATAGGCAGAGCTGTAGGTACTGACTTTAGGAATCTGCTTTTACTGAAAATACATTGATCTCAAGATCTCATTTAAAACCTCTTCTAGGAAGCACTGCTTTGTTCAGGCTATCTACCAGCTGAAGCAGTGGAATCTTTGGCAACTAGCCTCCGGCTTATGTTTCTCTATACTTTCACATTACCGTGGCTTGTGCTGGGGCTTGCAGCATAACAGTGTATTTATGCCCTCTAACAGAAGCAGTTTCTTGCTTTTAATTTAAACATGCATCTAAAGTGCATCTCCCATGCATGAGAGATGCTAATCATCTCAGATTAGAAACCATGGACAGCACTGCATGGCTGTAGGGCAGAATAAGAACATGAACAAGACAGAGCAGAACAGAACACAATAGCATAGGAGCCCTATCTTTGTGTATAGTACCGATAATCAAAAGGAATGAATTCAGGGGTACAGAAAAGAAATGTGTTATAATGATGCTTGACTTGGTTTTGGCCCAGTGTGACTCTTTACCTTCTTTGCTTTTTATTTTCTGACTCCTGTTCCTGGAAAAGCAGGCTATAGGAAAATAAAAGTCCCTACTTACTACCCTCATCTCACCTCAGGGAAGTTACTATCTCCTCACTACCAATCTTCACACACACACACACACCAAAAAAAAAACAAAAAAAAAAAAAAAAAAAAAAAAAAAAAAAAAAAAAAAAAAAAAAAA
>JAOWBP010002052.1:42456909-42498167 GCA_028571105.1 Tragopan temminckii | reverse complement strand
CACACACAAAAAAAAAAAACAAAAAAACAAAACAAAACAAAACAAAAAAAAACCACAAAAACCACCATAAAAAAGTATCACTCTTTTTAGAGATTTCCATGACTTCACTCCAGACCTTTGTTAGGAACACAAGACAATCTCATAGTTCCAAATTTTGATAAGAACAGAGAATAAATCTCCAGCCTGAAAATCAAGCCTGCAATGCATTACTCAGTCTTTAAATTAAAATAATTAGATTATATATGAATTTCCATTTCGCTTTACCATCTTCTAAATCCTTGTGCAAACTGTTCCAAACAGAAGTATTTATAAACAATATGATAATGAATGTATTTTGTTATATTGATTCTTAGACTGTTTGAGGTGTGTGCTATAATGTTCGAAGAGCAGCAACGAACTAACTCTGCATTCCAAAGAGTTTACACCCAAATTGGTGAAGAATAGCAGGAGAAACAAAGGTGTAGATAGGTATAGTGACTGATGCAGTACGTGCATCAGTTTGGTGGTCAGGATGAGACCAGAAACCTGGTGTCCTGAACCTATATTACCGCTATCTACCTCTCTAGTCTCTCTCTGATTGCAAATTTAATTGGCAAAATATGTGCATTTCTCAGAGAAAACAAAGAAACTAATTTTAATCATTTCCATATCTCACTCTTTTCCCACCTTTACCACTTCTAAATGGCTTTGTGCTCCATAGCTGTTGAGCTAGCTTTAATTTTTTTATTATTATTATTATTATTATTATTATTATGAGATTATACTATCTCAGTAGAAAGGAAGCAAACATAATTTTTTTTTAAATAATAGAGCTGTATGCTTTTAAGAGTGTTCTTATGCTCTTCAGACTGTTTGGAATTTTCATACTTATATGTACTCTCCGTCTATGTGCTATATTTACAGTTCTGAAATTAAGTTGAAAAAGTATGTCCTTAAAAATGTTTATTCTTTAGAATGGAACACTTTTAATAAGACATGCTTCATATGATCAGGGCTTTTCCGAAATAGAGTCCTAGAAAAAAAAAAAAACCTGTAATGATATTTAAAATCAGAAATATATCAGATATTGTATAAGGAAGCAGCAAGGTATGTGTTCTTACAGAGTGCCTGGATGTCTCCAAGAAGTTGAAATTCTCGTTTTGAATACCTGAAGCATGACCATAGAGCTTTCTATACAGATAAACAATTTTCTTCATCCATTATCCATTCTACTGAACTTTTAATTAATACGGAAATAAAGAAACCTATAACTAATTTAATTTAATGTTGAATTTTCATTAAATCATGGTAAAGTCATTTGCACCTACTAAAACCTCCTTTTCCTGTTGTCATGCTTTTTCCCAGTTCTTGTTTCTTTTGCTTTAGTCTTCAAACTTCAGTGTTTGAATGGATGTAAGTGCTTCCCTTGTGCCTGATGAGAAGTAGCCACTCTGTCCTATTTCCAGCCCCAGTGTTCCTTCCGTAGCCAATACAACATAACTCAGTGTTTATGAGTTGCTCTTGTGATCTATTATGGTTCAGAATGAATGAGTTCATTTTAGATTTTTTTTTTTGGTGTTGCTGGATCGGAGAGGTAACAATGCTTAGTAGTAGTGCAGCATAATTGTTTGGGATCAGTGTTGTATCAGGGATGCTAGTTAGTTCTGAATATGATACCACCCAAGATTGCATGGCCTCCCAAGACCATTTTGCCCAGTACAAAAACTGTTTCTCTTTTAAGTGAAGTAGAGTATTTACTTAACGTTTAACTAATAACTAGTTATCCATGGGCGTAGTTAATTGTCCCCACTTCACAGACATAAAAACTAGAGCAAGAATCAGCAGTTACTTCCCATCCTGTTGGAAAGGGACCTGGCTTCAGTGACTCATACCCTTGCTACTTCCCATCTGGAGTCCATCAGCACAGAATACCTGGCACAAAGCCATCAGCCTGTAGGACATTCCAGCCAATACAGAGAGCTGCCACACTGTTCCTCAGTAGGGAAGGAGACCTGTTCTCTTGGTGCCTCTCTACACTGCCTGCCTACACGTTTAGCCAGTTGTGCTCTAAGACTTGGTCCTTAGTATTTTCGGTAGCCTCGGTCCAGTGCATCTCTGAGATCATCTGAAAAGTTCTTCCCGTTTGGCAGCTGGTGGACAGCCTTGCTTTGTGAGTGTTTTTATCAAAGAGCTGAAGCTTACTTTGCACAGGAGCTAGAACCTTCTTGTAGGCTGGCCCAGGAATGCAGAAGAGACTTCCACCACAGCTAAGTATTACCATGAATGTCCTCAGCTTATGCTTTCAAGAGCAGGGCATCTATAGGTGCCAAAAGCTCCTTTATCTCATATAAATATGTACCTGAATGCAGATTTCTGAACCTCCCCCAAAACCCCAATCCACAACAGAGCTCCTTCCAAACTGAAATACACAGTTCCTTCCCGAGGGAAAGGATGAAAGAAAGAATGAAGCACTCATAGCAGATGTTATTTTTGTTGTTTAAAACAGCAGGAGAACATTCTCAGCTCCTGTTGCAAGCAGCTGAGAGTGGAACTTACATGAACCAGAGCAAGGTAAAGGCAGCATAGGAGAGCGTCCAGAAGTTTTAGGTAACTTTATGCATGTCCTTCTCTGGATGTCCAGGTTGAACTTTCATGTTCCATGGCTAGCAATGTTGAAAGTGATTTTTCAGTCTTTACCTCTTTTCTTTAATGGTTACATTTTCCAAAGACCTCTGCATTGTAAAATGCTCCCAAAGATCTCAACATTTTGAAACAACTTTAAAATACCTTTGACTTGAGCTGAATGGAAACTAAGCAAACTCTAGGCTATTGAAAAAAATAGGAATCTTGACTGAGATCACTACTGGAAACAGTAGCAGAGCTGTGATTCAAACCCTATATTCTGTCATACTGGGGGGCCGCTAAAGAAAATCGGTACTAAAGCTGGGCTGGGATTGCCTCCTTGTGTCAGAGGCTTTCTAGGGGCCAGCAGACAAAGAGATTGTTATGGGAATAGCACCAGCCATAGCAGCAATGGCACCACTACCTCCAGGTAGGAATTGTTTTTCCAATGACCCCAAGAGGATTGAGTCTGTGCATGTGTAGGTCCCAACAGTAAGTCTTGCATGACAACAGGGAAGACATGAATTATTTATACTCTTTACACAAAAACAGGGATAAAACTTTCAAACCTGCAGGTGAAGTTACATTTTCAAGAATGTTTTCTTCACAAGGAAAAGGCCTCAAAACATTTTTTTAAGTGAAATTGGAGATTAGCTCTGGCATTTCTAGGTCCCCAAACTCTTAGGGTGAAGAGTGGAACAGAAATGCTAGCTTTCTAGGCCCCAAAGGCCAGGAGCCAGCAGGGAATAACTTTGTCAGCTCTTCTTAAACAGAAACCTACCTGAAATCCAATTAGCAATCAAAGCTTTAGGCCAACATTTTTAAACTCAATGGCCTATTTCTGAGAGGGTGCTGAGCACCTCCAGCTGCAGTTAAGGTCAGTACAAGAAATTGGTGCTGAGTGCATCAGGAAATCAAGTCAAAAATGCCTGAAGATAGCAACCTTGTTAAAAGCATGGGTGCTGTGCAGCAACAGCCACCTTTTAAGGTTTCTGCAAAACACTTTTAATGCCTAAATACAGACACCAGCTTCCGTGATGTTGGCCTTAGTCTTTAGCAGGTTGCTTTTGTCAGAGCAGATGCCTGGGAGTCAGGAAAGCTGCATTCAGATGCGAAGTCTGGTACTAACTTGCTCCACTTAGCCGTGCATCCTCTTCATCTAGGGAGGGAGGATGATGATAACAGTATGCGTGCCAGAGATAGTAAGAATGTAATTAATGCTTATGTTTTGAGGGAACTAGGTAGAGAGAGCTGCGTATATTACAAGTATTACCAGTTTGAGTGCTTTTTTTCCTGAACCCTTACAGTTCTTTCTGTTTCAAAGAAAACATGTGTAAGTTAGCATGCACCCGTGTGTGCACATAGGGTGCACGCAAGCATGTGATTGTATCAACTGCATTTTATTTCTCTAAAATAAACCCCCAAAAAAGAGTCCCTGGAAATTCTTAAAACCCTATCAGATAAAGTATATATCTACGTCTTTCAATATTTAAAACATCCAGGTTTGTATTCCTGGGACCTGAGACTTCTTTCTCTCTGGAAGGGAGAATTACTTCCTTTGCAAATTATCTCAAAAATGTAATGAAGAGAAGCGTGCACTTGTGCATTAGCTCATTAAAGGCATACCTTCGAAGTGTTTCCCCCACAAGTCTTTTACTTCAATGACGAAGTTTAAATACAAAAACAAAACAACAACAACAAAAACCCACAAACAAACAAACAAAAACAACCAAACAACTTACTTTGAATTTCCTTCCAGCAGCCACTTCCCCCCTGGAGATCCAGGAGTGTTACAGCCATATTAGCTTTTTCATGCAGTAATTCTTTTCCAAATAAGAAATTTCCAGGTTTGGAGATGGTGAGTTCACTGGCCTTTGATTGGCCTATTCAAATGTAAACACTCTTTGTGAGTAGTTCATTAATCCATGAATATTTACAGCACAGTGCAAAGACCACCAAGTCCCAAGTGACAGAGTTTTATAGGGACCATTTTGATTTAACTAAATAGTGATTGACAATAGTGACGAGCTGGGTATTACCGGTTCTTACTAGTCTGCACATTCTCCATATACTTGTAAATCTACACCCAACAATCAACCTGTGACATTTTCTATGCTGTTTCCTGTAAAGAAGCAGGAAACAATGAGTTCACATCTCCTGTACATTCCCCAAAAGGATCTTCCTCAAATTTCTAGAACAACTGCATCACAATTATAATCTGTGTTTTCAGATACTTAGATGATATTATTGATTAAATTACAGAATTAATTGACAAAGATGGCGTACAAGTGAAGTGATATTGCCTTTAAATAGTTCATTCTAATCTTGAAAATGAATTCAGACTTATGGAACAACAGAATAACAAAAGAACTGGAAGCTAAGTATAACATCCAAAACAAGTGCTGAGCTATGCCCACAAAATACCTATACAAAAATAAGCAGAAATATATATATTTCTTCACTTTCAGGAGGGATAGTGATACTTAAACACGTATTTACTTGAATATATGTCCCTATTTCTCCTACTCCTTCCCGTTCAGGCTCTTATATGCCTTTTGTTTTGTTTTATGTATATGTTTTGTTTTGTTTTGAGAGTTGGTTCTGGGGTTTTGTTTGTTCATTTTTGTAAAATATACATTACCTGTTTTTGTAAAAAAAATCAATTGCAACATAGAAAAGTTAGATCTGTTCACGTTATCGTCTGGTCTGATTGATATTAAATATGTTCTAAGAAACTGAAAATATGGTAATTGCCATGACTGCAAAGACTGTGTCATGCAAATATTAAGTGAAGTTTGTTGTCTGCAGTCTGAAAACAGGAAACATTGGTGATCAGAGGATAATCTCCACTTTCCTTTGTCTTCTTAAGAGTTGATTCAGAAAACTCTTGAAAAAAACGAGAAACGATGTTATATGCCAACGTTAACATTAGAGTTTCTGATTGTTTTAGCTAATGGAACAGCAAAGTGTGCAAGCTTTCATCCCAAAGAAGCAAATCATAAGTTGATGGCAGAAAAGAAAATGCACAGAAGGGCAGGAGAAGAAGGAAACAAATGGCAAAGGAATAGAAGTAGGAAAGAGATTATGGGGCGCAGAAAGAAATGAGATAGAAATAACAGTGGTTACAAGGTCAATATTTTTCTGCTGAGTGATGCTGATAATAATAAGACACTTGTAAAAATAAATTGTGATAATAATAAGGAAAAGTTCAGTTATTACATAAAGGCCAATTTCTAACCTCAGTATCAGGGAGTCCTATTGCAGACTGAGGGCAGGGAAAGCAGTAAATTTATTCCCTGACCCGCAAATAATCATTAGAAATGGAATTCTGCCCTTTGCTGAAAATGAGTTTTTATCATCTGTGCCCTGAACATTTCAGCCCACACCTCGTCATTAGTCAGATCAGTTGGCTGGTACACCTGGAGTAAGCAGAAGAAATAAGCACTGTGTTCTCGTTTGAGTAATTTCCCTGGTAGATAAGCTCCGTTCTCTTAATTGTCCATCCATTAATTTCTTGCTAATGTAGTTGATATCGATGACTGATTTTCTGTGCTGAACAGGACGCACCACTTCTTCATTCTAGGATGCATTCCTTCCTACGACTGCCCTGCTGTTAGCTACCAGTAGCTGCCATTATATTATCTTTCATCTGGCCCAGAGCTGACAACAGATGGCCATCTCCGGGACTGCCATCAGTGTGACTTTATGAAGCATCCAGCTATGGTGTACTGAGGAGCTTCATGGCCAGTTCTGCAAATCTGCCTCCCTTCCCCCAGCCCTCTGCTGGCCCCCCCTCCCTCCATCCCCATGAATACGCTCCTCGTTCCTGGCTCCACTCTCCACTGGTCTTACAGATTCCCAACAAGCAATGGCACAACGTTATGGCTGGAAGCTTGCCGCTTGAGATCTGCCCCCTCTTTCCACTGTAGTGCCAGCAGAGGGTTGCCATGGCTCTCATGTACCCCAGCATCCTCACTCCTCGATTTTTCAGTGCACAGGCAAAGGAGCTCAGTAGCAGCAGACCTGCCACCCTCTAGAACCTGCAGCCTGATTTCCCATCTTTTTCCATTACTGAGCTTAGCTTGGGAGCCCTGCTTCTCCTCAAACTCAGGGACTTGGAGAGAGGGAGGATGTTTGATCTCGGTTTCTTAACATTCTGTAAGACATGCTGCCAAACCGAGATTGGAGTATATTAAGTGTGAAGGAAGGTAAGATATCGATTAGAGACACAAAATGGAGAAAAGTAGAGAATTCACAGTCATCCTGATTCCATTGACATGTTAGATCATTTGGAAAAGCAACTGGGCAGCTGCTGTGCGTTTTGGAAACAGATATATTGTTTGCTCTTGACAGAGGTTTCTAAAGCAAGGTACCTCCGGAGCTGAACCTGTATTTTAAGAGAAATTCACATTTGTATCCTTTATTGTGATATTTGCAGCAAGTCTACAGCTAGTAACAGTCTCTGCCCTGAAGCTATGAAGGAAGAAGGCTCCATTGTTGAAGAGAGATCAGCCTTCCTTCCCTATGAAAGGCTGAGGTGGGGAAGAGAAAATGAATAGTGCTTAAAAGCAGTGCTTGCAGTGCTGTCATTTAGAACAGGAACACTGAGGATTTAAACGAAAGTGAAAGGCATGGTAAATGAATCCTTTAAAATCGGTCAAATTTTTAGCTGCCTAAAATAACAAGTTTTCTCCATTGATAGATCCATTGAGTAGGAGGAAAGCTGGGAGGGGATGAATTCCCTTAGGGAGGACGTGCAGATAGTTTGTGAAAACAAGGTGTGGTCAGTGATTCATAAAGAGACACATCCAGGAAACTCCAGTAAACAGCAATCTTGGCTCCGAAGTGGTGGCTTTCCCTTTTTATTTTTTTCTTTTTTCTTTTTTCTTTTTTTTTTTTTTTTAAATTTATTTCCTTTCCTTTTCTTAGAGCATCAGAATCGTTAGATTGCTCCTTTCCAAACATTAGTCAAAAAGACTCAGATGCAGATGGCTGCACAACTGGAGCTGTTCCTTACAAAACCCCAACCTGGAGGAACAGCTTTGAGGTTTAGTTTTGCTACCTGTTCTCGGGGTCAGGTTCACCATGCTTTGATCAGACTGAGTCTGAGGTATGATTTGGGATGGAAAAAGAGTGCATTTTTGTAGACTCTCATGATTTTTTATTCAAGTAGAGCTTCCTTTGTGTTCAAAGCTGAAATGAATGTCCTCCACCCTGTTAACAAGAGGGAAAGAGATGATTCAGGCCTCATGAACCAACACTGCTGAGTTAAATGCATTTCTACATGCAGCTTTAGTTGTTTAGCTGTATTGTTATAAGCTCGTTTTGCAGCAGAATCACTGGACATAGGCAGTGATTGCGAGTGTACTCTGATCATCTGCTTGGGGGTACTCTGTGTCGGTGCATATGCTGCTTTCCTCTATACTCTGTGTGTGAAGACATGTGGTATGTAATATAAAGAAGCCGAGGTATTGTAAAATATTAGTGGTGCATTTTGCTTTGCTTTGAGTTTGTAAAGGTGAAAGGTGACTGTGCAGGAAAATGGAACAGTATATTTGCTGTGAGACAGGCACTAAGAACTCACTCCCATGCTCAGTTATAATTCATGACTGTACTGGTGGGAAGCCCTTATCCCTCTGTGGAGTTAATGCATCTCTACTGTAGCCTGCTGAGAGCACCCTGTGTCCCCTCCCACCATCTGTGCATTCACTTGCGTGCTTTCTCTCTCTCTCTGCTGTGAGATCTCTTGGTGTTAAAACTGTCAGACTACTACTGCCTGGTAAAGGTGGCTTTATGATGTGTATTAATATTGAATTGTCGTTTAAAGGATGATGAGGTAGGAAAGGGATCTGTTACCATTTGTTTTAAGCTCTTGCTCAAAAATGCTGACGAGCAAATCAAAAGGTGAATTTGTTTCTTCAGACAGCAAACAGCTTTGAACAGAGTACCGAAAATTCCACAATGTAGGGTAAGACCTATTAAAGGCAAATGCATCTTTGTTCCCAATCCGAGGATATTTTGTTGCTTCTTGGTATAGGAGGTCTCTGTTTTCCGTGTTATAATTTGAACCAATGGCATTGTAAATGGAATAATATTTATTTACCCATCAGCTGGCTTAGCTGACAAAAATTTTGTTTTCGAAAAGTTGATCTGCCCTTTTAACAGAAACACACTCTGCAAGCTGCAAGTTAATTGCTTCTGTACTACCTGAGACTTGAAATTCATGTGTGCTCTAAGTTGGCACAATCTGACTTAAATAGGTAGGATAGAAAGATTTGTTATTATTATTGCCGTAAGGCACTGCCAGAACACCGGTAAGACTGTCTAGCTTAGAAAGAACTGAACGTCTTTCACAGAGGTTTGAGATGATGCTTTATCAACCTGGCACCTTTCTGCGTGGATAGATATTAGACTCAGAATATGGCTAAAGGACCATGTACCTGACTGTCACAGCAATATTAATTTGCAGGGTTTCATGAATGTAATCTTACGTCTTCCGTTGTTTGTATTCCTTTAAAACTTATAAATCAAATCCAGACCTGGAATACCAGTGTATGATCTTAACAGATGTGCTGCCGTAAGGGACCTACTAGGTTATAAACTACAGAAATGATCTTTCTGTATTTCAGATTTCTAGCTTATTCCGGGGAGATTCAGGAACTGCAGGAGTGAGGTGGAAGGTCGTGCATTAAGACAGTAGCACCCACCCAGCACTTGACATTTGGTGTAATTGTCAGGAAACCCACATTTAACGGTTTTGTTATGCAGTCATAGCATCTTACCCAAGTTCCAGAGCAAAAGTAGGGCAAGGATGACTTCAGTAGCTCTGTGTCCAGGTTTTCTTAGGTGAAAGATCACTTTGAGATGACACAGCTGAGTAGTCAGGCTGAAATCCTGGTTGGTATTTTATTAATTTTGCACCAAGATAAATCCTGAAATTCTGACAAACTCTGTGACAGGTGAAATTCCTTCTTGCAGAATCTGCTCAGCAAGAGGCTGCTCATTTCGTTCTGTTCGGAGGCAGGCAACAGGAGGGCAGCTTTATAATCAGCCCTCAGCGGACCCCCAGCCGCCCCAGAGCCTTGGACTGATTGAATAACTCCTGGGCCTCTTCCCCTAGGCCTCCATCAGCAGGGGTCCTGTGGAAAGCAATCTCCCGCAGACTGGCACTGAAGTGAGCTTTAAACTACTATTTTCTGCTCTCCAGAGGAGCCTGGAGTACTAAAAGATAGATGGACTGCAGATATTTTATGAGAAACTGTCAGAAGAAGAGCAGAGTAAATGTTTTTTTTCCTCCTTCTTGGAGTCACACACGCTGCAGCGCTGTAGAATTTTTCCCAGAATCTTTTGCTGCTAAAGTTTGAAATTAATTGGTTGCTAACCTTAATTTCCCCCCCTCCGCCTCCCTCTTCTTTCTCTTTCTTTTTTTTTCCCTTCCTCCTCCTTCTTTTCCTTTTTTTTCTTTTCTTAAATATTCACTCGGAGGCCCTTTGCTTAACCACAGTTGCAGAAAATCAGTACCATTTGCACTGAAATATTTATAATGACAGAATGAAAAATTGGATTCATTTTCTGGCCTGTAGCCGAACAGTCTGCAACTTTGTGCGGCATTGTTTAGCATCTCTCATTCCTGCCTTTCACTGGGGTCGTTCTCAGACACACACACACGCGCTGCCCATGCTTCAGAGGAATGCTTAGCAAAACACAGAGCCATTTTTAATCTCAGCCTTGTGAAAACAACTTGTCTCCAACCTTGCCACCATCTGCGGGGGGAACCAGAGGGGGAGTGCACAGGAAATGAGTTGACTCCCTCTTAAAGGAGAGATTATAAGGGATGACATGCAGTAATCTGCACCGTACAGCAAGGCAGTGTGCGGCTGGGGTGCAGCAGGTTGCCTTGGTGCCTTCCTAAGGAGGCATGGCACTAGCATGGGGATGGGTAGCACTCTCTGCTAATCCCTTTTCTGCTCCTAATTCCTCCAGTGGCTTTGGGAAACTCCTTTTGTGTGTGGACACAGACCATGCCTCTAGAGTGCTCCGCACCTCCAGCAACCAGAGGGTGCTGAAGATGCACGTATTCACTTCCCTCAAAGCAGTGGTGTGAAGGTGAAATGGTTGATGTTTGCAAAGTGCTTTGAAAATGGAAGTGTGATTCCTCAGGCTCCAATTTGCATCCCCTGCCAGTATAAAAGGTACCTTTAGTCAGACAGCCAAAGATTCCCTTAGTATGCAGCAATTCCTGTTTATTTTGCTAGCTGGTTCTCTATCACTCCCTTTTGGTCCTCGCAGGCATGTCTCAGGCTCTGATGAATTCCAGGGATTTTTAATTGATGTGTCAGTCCCCCGGGGGCTATTATGAGCTGGCGTAAGGTCAGGCAGCCTTATGAACGCTTTAACTTGCACTGAGGACTAAGCTGGCCCAAGTTATGAACATTTAGGCCACACGGATTTAAAAAAAATATATGGCAGTTGTATAGGAATTAGTCTGAAAATGTCAGAAATTTATCAGAGAATGGTAAGTCTCTGCAGATGTTGGACTGTTCCGCAGAACTTAATAGAGAAATATATCTCTGAACAGTGGTGATTCCAAAACCCTTAGAAATGATTCTCTGGTGAGTTTTGTAGACTGTTTGACAACTGTGTTAGTTTCTGGAAAAGCCCTGTGGCCAGAATGTTAATCCCTGATGCCTAAAAAGAGGCACCCGGAGACTACCCCGGCCCACCTAAGTAAGTCGGTCGGATTTGGGAATAGGATTCTGCAAGGTGCTGAGGATCTCCTGGAAATGTAGGTTCCAGAAATTGCCTCCCGAGGTTCAAAAGTGTCCTCCAGCCAACTTCATCCATATGCAATTTATAATATAGCACTATTGCTATAATGGCTGCTATACAGCAAGTACTCATATACAGCACTAAATTCTCATCTCTTCTACACGCCACTCAGCTGTGCCTGAATTTTTTATTTGGTTTCTTCTGTCGAAGCTTCAAAATGTTGTCTCCCTCACAATATTGTTAGGAGCAGAGCCGAGCAGGTGTGCCTGTAAGCAGTAGGAAGGGACAGACAGCTGCTGCAACCATCACCACAGCTTGGTTAGCGCTGCGCAGCATTCAGCTCTATAGTTTGGAAGCAACTCCTACTTTTCATCTTTCCCAAGTTTCCTACCAACTTGCAGATTTGCCTTTTTATTGTGTTCCCAAAGCTAGTTTGACAGGTCAGCCTGAAGTGATGAGCGTTCTGACACAAACTGCGTTGTGGCTCAGAAATGTTGCCTGCAGTTGTTTTACTGTAGTGTTGCTTTGATTTGAAAAGAACTTTCTACAAAGTGTTATGTTTTAGGATAGAGCAAAAAAAAAAAAAAATTTTTTTTTTTGTTAAATCCAATATTGTGCTGCATGTATTCCGGAGACTTTCTGCTTAGACCTTATAATTGCTTTCTGGTTTTCTTCTTCTTTGTGTATGCAAATGGAGAACGCTGTATTTTTTGTAATTCTTAATAGTTACTGAGAAGCAGAAATAACAGAAACCAGAAAGTCTGTGAGCTGTAATTGCTGATATTAAGTATGTTTTCGAACAGACATTTTGAAAGCAGATCACCCTGACGATTTAATGACATTTTAAGGGAAAGCCAAAGCCCCAGAGCAGCCTCTTTCAAATCCAGAAGTATTTATTCGGTCGATCTGACCAGAACACAAACATGCAGTGTGTAAAACGCCTCAAGATGCTGAAAAGAATCGCAGGGAGAATAGGATATAGACCACAGAGAAGTGGCAGTGCAGAGCTCGCTGATGCTAATGCCACAATGCAGAACTGTTATTGAACATCAGGGACTGCAAGAGTAGCCCCCAAACAAATGTTTTATCTCAGTGTTGAAGACAGTTACTTTCTGGGAAAGCAACTGCTGTTTGTAGTGCCAGTCTGTTTACTGAAGTTAGTAGTCAATATGTTTTGCCAAGGTGAAGTAACTGTGAGAGCTTTAGATGAGAAGAAGTGCCACTTGTGTGTGGCAGGTTCCCTGGCATGCGGCCTCCTGCCCCTTGATGCTGGCACAGTTGCTGAGGGCACTTGTTCCCAGCTTACATTTGCATTGGTGTAAGTGTGCACTGCAGTATGATGAATTGCCCCCTGGTAGAGAAAATTCTGTTTGTTATTTTTTTGGTTTTTTTTCCCCAGGATCGAGCTAATACTTCACTTTAAAGAGTTATTTTAATTAGGTGGGTTGTATTGTAATGAATTAAAAGTAATTTGGAGTAGCAAATTATGTAAGACCGTGAGAGCTATAGATTAGCCTCACCATAGCTACAGCACATCTTTTTGTAGAAGAGATAAAGTTCTGTATTTCAGACAGCTCGGTACTAAACACATTCAGCAAGCGAGTGGAAGCGTTGTCTCCTGTTATCTTCCCTCTTTGGTGTGATTTCTTTTCAGTTGATCAGAAGATCGTCGCATTAAAGGACAGCCCTAACAGGCAGAAAGGGGTGTAAGCAGGTGCCCCCAGCAGAGAGAATCAGGGTGACAGCAGAGCCACAGCATTGCCAGGGGTGAGGGGCATCTGTTCCACTGTCTGCACAGGGCCAAGGCTGACTCTAGTGGCACGTCTCATTTGCAGTGTGTCATGGCCAGCTGTGTGACAGGAAGCAGAATGACCAGGCTAGAAGAATGGTGTTTTGTAGGAGGATGCTTCTATCCTCAAGGGGAAGAAGGAAACAAGAACAGAACGATGCTTCCTTGTGTTGTCCTTGTTTGAGAGGTTTGAAAAGTATTAAATGAATGACTTGGACTTGCAAAGGAGTAAGACTTCACTGTCCTACCCCTTGTATAGATTCTGAAAGCAGGCAAAAGTGAGAGTAAAATTCCTCCCATTTAGCTGTGGTCACATTTCACACTTCTGTTCCACAAATGCAAATGGCAACAAAACAGAATACAATAGAGAATCTGGACTTCCTCATTTAACAACTAACAACCACAATGACAAAAATAAAATTTTATTATTCTGGTACCACATGTCAGTAAACGCTCCAGATTTATTGATTTACAATGTGTGTCCTTAAATAATTCAGAGAAGTGGTGACTTTCTAAAGGGCACAATAGTATACTGGTCTCTAAAAATAACTTTCACGACCTAGAGCTTCTTAAACTGGAAAGGAGGGAACTAGGATGCAGTTATTGTAAGAACACAGCATTTCAGTGTAGGATTATTAACTGTCACCGGCTACGAAGGGATGAAAACAGTCCTTAATTTCTTTACCGACAAGCACATTTGTAATTCACATTCATACCAACCCTGTCACATAGCTGCTGCTCCTTGTTCAACAAGCTGTAGGAATAGAATCATAGAGTCATAGAATTGCTCAGGTTGAAAAAGACCTTAAAGATCATCAAGTCCAACTGCGGGGACAGTGAGATGCCTAATCTGGGCTGGCACAGTAGCCAGCTGTGAAGCAAGTCAGAGACCAAGAGTCATGGGACCTCTGCTATCAGCTCTGGATTCTTTCATCATTACAATCAGACCTGACTAGTTCTGGCTTTCCTTACGTACTATCTTGAAGGAAGAAGCGCATCAACGTAAAACTGAGTGAAGCTGACCATCAGCATTTCAAAGAGTAGGAATAGTCTTTCCTTTTCTTTCCTGCACATTTTAGAATTAACGTACCGAGGACGAGGAGACATGTTTTCACCTCTATCTCTTTCTGACTTCTAGGTCCAAAACATACCAGTTGGCTTAAATATTCCCGTACCTGTATGTGCACTTGCCAGCTGATAACCACCAAATAGGATTTCCACGCACCAAGCTGGGTCTGGTGATTTTAAACCTGGGCTGGTTCACGCTTTGCTTTTAGCTGAGTGAAAGCTGTGTTAGACACCTTGTGTTAATGTTGAGCTGATCCATAACCTCCAGTGTGCTCAGTGCTGTTGTACAAGGCAGCACACACTGGCTGCCAATGTGTGGGGAATCCAGATTCCAGGCTGTCCCTTTGTCACTTGATAAGCACAATACCCAGAGATATGTCACAAAGTAGGGGGGTGAACCTGGCAATCGATACAGTGTGGGATGTGTCTGCCTGTATAATAAGAGTGCAGACAAGTTACAATGCTTTCCTTTCAGTTTGTATCAAGAAACTTGAAATTTCATTGGTAATTTTGTTCAGAGGAATTCTTGTACATGCACCTGTGGAAAACTGGGAAGGATCATAGTTTTAAAGGTTGCCCTTTGCATATAAATCACAGCTCTGTGTGCTTCCCCATTTTAATTGGGTGACCTTTTGAATCCTAAGGATGGGAGCTGAAATTCTGGACCTGCCAGTTAGTTTGAAAGGTTTTAAAGCCATTCACTGATCCAGCAGCTACTCTGCTGTAAGTCAGAGAACCCAGAATGGGAATGTGAGAAGAAAAAGATCCACTTAGAATGCTCCTTCTTACAGCTCCTAGTGAACTGCACCACTGGCTGAATAGATGTGTGTAAAATACAGGTTCATTTGTCACTTTAATCCCTGAAAAGACCTATCAGAATCCAGTGAGTATGAGATAAACAGGAGGAACAAGAAACGTCATGTTTCCAACAGGACATTTCTGTGCAATTATCAATTTAAGCTTCCATTATTTGTCACTAATTACTGCACTGAGCTGTTAAATATTTAGTAGGAGTTTGTTTAATTGAATTTGACCTATAAAGGAATCTGTACACAACATAGCTTCAGTTCCAAGAGCCAGTTCCTCTCTCCAAGCTAAAGGTGAATTTGCATTCACGTGAAATGAACGCATATTGTCAGGCAAAGAGTTTTCTGGTTTTGTTCTGATTTTTACCTCCCTCTTTTCCACATGTTTATTTCTCTTGAAGGAATCTAAAATTAGAGCACAATGTAGGAGTACTGCTTGTGGATGTAAAACAGGAGGGAGGTCAGACCTAAACTTATTCACAGATGTTGTAGTTTAGAAAGCACCAGGACGATAAATCTAACATAGCAAAGGAAAACCCTAAAGCAGAGTAACAACTTGCCGATGAACACATCTGTTTGTGAAACATTGATTTAATCCCTGAACATCTGATTAGGCAGTATTGCCTATCAAAGTTTTGTGTCCCCTGCTACTCTGCTGTGCCTCAGCTGCAGATAAACCAGGATTCATTCAGCTTTGGGTTCTGCTTGCTCTTTGCCTGTGTCTGATGTGGTAGAGA
This sequence comes from Tragopan temminckii, assembly GCA_028571105.1. Taxonomy (NCBI): domain Eukaryota; kingdom Metazoa; phylum Chordata; class Aves; order Galliformes; family Phasianidae; genus Tragopan; species Tragopan temminckii. The sequence continues at coordinate 42,482,397 of JAOWBP010002052.1, read as the reverse complement.
GATCTGTCCCCTCTGCAGAAGGTGAGAAGAAGCAATGGGGACATGGACAATATTCATTTGTTTCAAACTCCGCAAGCCTGGCTCTCTTCGTAGTTGTCCCTATCTTGTAACTCCCTTGATTTCAGTGAAGTTTCTCTTAATTTATACCAGGGTAATCATAATCATCTCCTAAAGTAATAAGACTTCTGATATATTTCTCAGAAGTGCCTACTTTTGTCTTTTTTGTTTAAGCTTTAATTCCCACTTAGTGAACAGTTTTCTTAGTGGGGTAGGACACCTGTGTATTCCTTTCAAGCATCTGCAGTATCACAAAAGCCTTGTTTTGTTGCAAATAACACTTAGGCCTAGGTCCTGATGAGCAATACAGCCTCTCCATGACTTGAGAAAACAGGGGTGTGTTTCCCAGTTTTGGTGAATTGCTGTAAGCCTAACTGCTTCCCTCTCTTCCCACCACCGTCATTTTGTCATTTATAGAGGTAATCTTGCTCATACATTCAGATACACCTTGCACAAAATGGAAAAAGTAGTTGTAAGTTCCATTGCATTTCACTAACCCCCAAATAGTCTAAGGGAGGCTTGTGGAAGGGTATTGCACTGTAGGTTAAAGCAGCCTTGGAGCTAGTCTGATTTGTGGCAGGGGCACCTGTTTAAGCCCCTTAATGCTCCTAATGAGGAAGGGGCAAGAATGGGAGCAGGCACTTTTATTTGCCTCTATTCACTTCTGGTGACAATGATGAAAGTCTTAGTTGCTGTACCTAGAAATATCTCATTCTTTTCCATACATAAAACCTGTGATATATGTATTTACATGTAATAATCCATCCAAAAAGATATAACTAGTGTTTTACTAGAGACTTAATGGAAGTCTCTGAAGAAAAATCAGTGTCTGGGTTTTGTTTGGTTGTCTTTTAATTTTTGGATCCCTGAGAGCATCCTATCTATTTAGAGGGTTTTTTCTGCTTTTGTTTTCTCTGGTCCAGCTGGTAATATTTGAGAAGACCCAGAATACTGAGACTTTTACATAAATGTGATTAAGTGAATGATCTGATTAGCAGTTATGTCATCTCAGAGGTGTTAATATAATATCAACTCACAAAGCTTAGGTGAACTAATTTATACAAATAACCACAGCTCAGTGCAGACTTTCTTAAATTATCGTTGTCAGCAGCGGTCACTCATGACCTAAGATAACCGTTCAAGTGGCCCTGATGGCTGAGAACAGAGCTGGTTCTCAAAGGCTGGTAAACATCAACTCACCCCACATAAGTGGTATTTATGCATAGACAAGTGATATTTATGGGCGCATAGTTTCTCTTGGGATTTAACCCCTTCTTTGTAGTGGAAATGGCTCTATTTTAGTTCAGATCAAATGTTTCTTTCCTTGGGAATCTCAAGTTTCAGAAATTGTGTATTGTTAGACCTATGCTGGTGGTCAGAATGGGTCTGGATGAAACTCCATACCCAGCTCAGTGCATTTAAAAGTTCATCAGTGCTCCTCCTGCTCCATCAGCTGCACTGCAGCACTGAAGATACTGGTGGCAGGCACACCTTGCTGGAGTATTTTCTCTTCTCTCTAGAGCTTCAAAATCTCCATTTGGCTTCCTACTTTGAACCTATGAAAAACTATAATCATCTGCTTTCCAGCTACTTCATTCACTCAGGATAAGTGTGACCACTGATTTCTGAATACGTAGTCACTTTTGTGTAAGAAGCAGTGTAATTCCTGAAAACATGCTAGAAACGTCTGTTAGTTCCAAGATTTCAGATAAAATAATTTAATTTCTTGTGGTTTGTGTTTAATGAAAGGAAGGGAGGGACTCGTTAGGGGGAATAATCTATGGTCACATCATCTAATGATGAGCTTCAACTGCTCATCATTTTCACTTATGTGAAAAACACAAAGTTGTTCTGTCAGTACAGCTAAAAATTGTATCATAGAATGGATCTAGATGTCTCCCTATAGCAGGTTTAAAACCTTCTTTTAATATATATAGTGAAGGTGGGCTGTGGATAGGATTGCCCTTACTGTGAGAGCACTGCTAAATCCCACCGATATTACACATTCATCTGTATTGCAGAACAATCTGAGAAGCCTGCGTAACAGAATCATCTTTATTGCCTGCAATAGCAGAGGAGCTGGGGCCTTAATATTTTGAGGCATTGAAAGCGTGTTTACTGCTTTCAGATGCTTTGAAATGGCCCAAATATTCCACTGAAATCAGCTCCTGACTATGCAGATTTGGTTTCATGTGTGATTTGGAGCTGGCTGAGCCTCTTCCTCTCCTGGAATGAACATCAGGGAAAAGAATCCTAACCCTGAGGTCTGTGAAGCTGTGAAACAGCCTCCCAGGAGGAGCATTGGGAGCTCTAATTAAAATTGGACTGGGCAAAACACTTGAAATTACACTATAGGCAATAATCCAACGCTGGCAAGATGGGTGGAGAAAACGCCCTAATGGGTCTTTTCTGTCTTTAAATTCAATGAGTTCTTGTTCTTCTCTTTTATTATGCTGTTTCACCTTTTTCTTTAGTAGTGACATAGTGTCATCGAGAAAGGATTATAAGATGCTATTGTGAGCTGAGTAGGTTGATGTTAAATGTCAAAAGGAAAGGCAACAATTTCTCTGCAGATTATTTGGATTCACAGTGATTATTCGGAGACAAAAAAAGAGAAACTGCAAGCAAGGGGCATCAGTGCAGTGTTTCTGATCTGTTAGACAGTGGCAAATGCCTGCAATGTATGTGTTTATCATTTTGACATTGCGTTTCATATTCTCTGTGTATGAAGAATAACCACATTTCCACCAAAACTAACACAGGTGTGGAAAAGTCATTTGCTGTAACTGTACATCACTCATATTGCCACAGATATCTTCTATCCAAATGTTTCAGATATCCCCAAAGACTTGGAAAAAAATAAGATCTTTTTACATTCTAATTTATAGGATGTATTTAATCTTAGTATCTCACAAATCTAAATATCTCATCCATTTTGACTTGTATATAATGATGTCATGGTTTACCAGGAAAAAAAGTTGTCACAGTACAACAGGACATTGACAATAAACTGTGCACTGCACTGAAAGACCACAAGTTTGAAGAAATGGTATAAAAATCAGGCTTTCCTTAGATTTTTCTGGAAGTTCTAGTTATGTGTGAACAAGTTTCATTTGTTCACTCTACTTGCGTTCCCTCCTCCCCATGCCCCTTTCCACACGACATACTATTTCACCACTTCTCAATACATAACCTCCTAGAGAAGAAGTCTTATATCAATAGCACCTGGCTCAGTGACGAAGCATCAGACAGAAGCTCTGGAAACCATGTCGATGCTGTGAAACTGAATTTTGGGTTCATCATTACTGCTGCACTTAAGGTTTTTCCACCAGCCTTTCTTCCTTCCCCTTCAGCTCTGGAACATCCGGCATCCTCTTATTAGCTGCAAACAGCTTGAAAAGTGTGGTACAGAGTAGGAAGTTTGGAATATAAAGAAGGGAAGAGAAGCAGAAAATCTCGATTAGAAAGTATAATTTAATAGAACGTGTATTGAACCAAATGTATTGATTAATGTGGAAGATATAGTACTTATATTGATTCAAACTAGAGATTTAGTACTAAAAGCTGTAAGCCAAAAAGCTGGTGCAGATTGCTACAAAAGTCAGTTTAATGCTGTCCTTGAGAATGCCTTCACAAAGAAATTCTTCTAATGTTTGAGGAGTAGGTAGAATGCGGTATATGTCAGTTTGATCCCGGAGGGTTTTATTTTGTACTCTAATAGCTGTTACGAGCCTACATTATATCCAAGGAGTAATTTTCCTTAGGGGTGCCCAGCTCGCTTTGTGTCAATATTCTAGCATTTTAAGTCACGTACAGTATATGCTTCTGGGAACAGTGCAGGAGCCAGCCAGACTCATAATGGTCTGCATTCATTAATAAAGGCAGAAGCTTCTGTCCCTCCATTGCCCACTACAGGGATGCCTCCCTGGTCTTCAGGGACCCGTACAGACACATTTAAAGAAAGCTTTATTTTGAGTGGGCAGGAGATGAAATGCAGGACTTGCAGGCATTTCCTAAGTCAGCTTTATGCCCGAGCACAGGGGTGACCTTAATGGGTCAGAGAAGAATGCAGGTCAAAAGACTTATTATCCAGCCTGTTGGAAACCAATTGCTATTGTTAAAAGAAAAAAAAAAAATGTAGTGCTTAACGGCTGATAGTAATGTAGAGTTCTGTTTTACAACCTGCTACTGTATTGCAGTGCAAGGGGGTTGGGGATTTTTTGTTGTATTTTGTTCTTGAATGCTAAAAAATACAATATGATCCATAATGTACACAGATAAAGGATTCCAGATAAGTGATAACATGTAGGGTACCATAATTACTTAATCAGTGATGATTGATTACTCATGTTTGTGTTCTTGAACTAAGGAAAAAATAACATGCTGCTTTGGTACAGTTACCATCTGTTGAAATAAAGCATCCACATTTAATTTTATATTTCTGCACTTGTACCCTCTTTGCACTGTTTGCTGGGTACAGCAATGTCTTGCTTCATCTTGTCCTAAGAGCACAAATCTCATTATACTGAATTCAACTGCAGTTCACATTAAAGATACTAATGGTATAGTGGGTCTGTGGTTATCTGTGGATATTTTTTTCTTTGCTAATTTTGTTGCTGTGGGTGGTAACATTCTGCCAGCTAATACATCTCATGTTCTTTCTGGAACACAAAGATGTGCACCTAACAACAAAAGTACTGCCTCTTTTGTCTTGAACATTTCTGCAAAGAAACCTTTTACTTTTTCTTTTTTCTTTTTTTCAGAGAAAATTATTCTAGACAGTGTTATAATGAAATCCGTGCATCTTTTCTAGCTCCTTGCCACTAACAACAGGAATATTTAAAAGATTTTCATCCAGAGCAGCTGTGGCATATAATATAGCAGCTCACATAACAGTTGCTATTCTGGATCCTAATGAATAGATACAGGAACAGGACAGATGCAATTAAAGATTTTCTTTTGACTGAGAAATACTTTGGATTTAGGTTCTACCTGCTTTCCAAATAACACCAAGACAGAGAAGCGGTGGAGGTGAGAGGTTTCCTGACTGGACTGGTGCTTGATGCAGGAACACAGAGACCTTTTGCCTCACTGGTCCTCCATTTTGTGCAAAGCTTGCATTTCTATTTGCAAACACAGTTCTCCTCATGAACTCTTGGAAGTGTTAACATAGCTGTTCCTGAGGTCCAGAAAGGATTATGTTAATAAAAAATATTTTCTCTTTCCATTGCTTGAGTAGGAAACCAAAACTTTTGCTTCACAGGGAGGCTACCTCATAATTAAACAGATGTGCTTATGCACAGTGAAATTTGGGTTATATGGAGAAGGGGAGTGTGTGATACCTTCTGTGTTTAGTTAAATGACTTCTCTTTGGCAAGTGGATACACTAATTCCTCTGCACTCGGGCAAGCTATTTTGAAGTTTCTGGTGGAGGCACGTTCCAAGCTCACAGCGTACCCTTAGAAAAGGGGCAGCGTGCTCACAGAGCCACACAGGGGATCTCGCTACCACTCCTTGCTCTCCTGGGTGCCCAAACTGCCGTGTCCCTGCAACCTCCCTGCCATCAGGAGCTCCATATTCTGTCTTCCCCACCCGCTGCCAGGCAGGCAGGAGCTCACCACCGTGAGGAAGAGCGAGTGCCGCAGCCGAGATCTGCTGTGCGGATAATGGAGGAGGATTTTGTGCCCTAAATTTTTAAACACAACACCCCTCGTAAAAACAACAGCAGTTCATAACTGGGATTAATGTTTGCAATTTTCAGTCACTTAGACGTGGGGTCTCCAATAGATGGCTTTTGGTAGAGTGGAATATGGCTCTCGGTGGGATTACAGAATTTCCTTCCTTTTCTTATCTCTCTCCTCCCATCCTTTGCCCGCTCATCTTGTCAATGTTATGCTTCTGAAGTGCTTCTAGTTTGTATTTTTTTGCCACTTAGCCAAATAGGTATTTCTCCCTTGTCCCTCACATATGGGGAGCCTTAATTACTTTGGAAAGCGTATTGTGTTTTGACTGTTTACAGTAAGTAGAGTTGCCTTTTTAAGGCCCGAGCTGCTCAAAGCATTTCCTGATGTTTGAATCCTGTCCTGTCTTGTTTTGCTGTGCAATGCTTGTTTTCTTCTATTGCTTCTTCAGTGTATCGAGAAAATCCTGATTTGAATCAGGGCGTGGGAGCCACGACACTGAGAGCAGGGACAAGTCTGTCCCTATACTGGGTTTTAGTTTATCACATTTAGGCCTTTTTATACTTTAATCAAAAAAATCACTGCATCCAGAGTTATGCCTATACTAATAAAACGTCTTTTGGCTGCTTCACATGCAACTGTTCATCCGGCCCCACACTGATCCTGCGCTGGTCAGTCAGTGGAAAGAAAGAAAAATGGAAATGACTGACATGCTTACTCTCAGCAGACTGGAAACGAAAGGCACCCCCAAACATCACCCTGCAATGTAACAACTGGCATACGACTTCACCTACTCGGGAGCAAAGGAGAAATCAGCATTCAGGCTGCCGCCCCATATTTAACCTGTCCCATGGTTTCTATGTACTGCAGGGTCTCCAATAAGCTCATGGTGTTATGCTGTAAGTTCTGCAATAAATGGGCACAACAGGATGACTAAAGGGCCGACTGTCAGGCTTAACTCTTAATTTCCTTGCTTTTGTGGTTTCAAGTCAGAGCCCATTACCTGAGACCAGCTGACGTTTTAGTCTGCAGTGTATTGTTACTGCTTTGCAGCATTCTGAAATGACTTTATGGGAAGGATAAGAAGCTAGATGAAATCGAGCAGTAGAGTGTATTTGTTTAACACTCTCTGGCCTTGGACGGTCTGGAATGCCTGCCATCAGCATTAAATCATTTTGTATTCACATCTGGAAATTGCATCTCTGAGTGTCACTGGGTCATTTTCCTTTAATCTCAAGAATGGCACTACATTAAAAATTCCTCAGTCTTACTGTAAGATCCTTTGCTTGCCAAATGTCCCATGAACTATTGTTTGTGTGCGTGCACAGTTTTAGGCAGAGAGAAAGGAAAAAGCAGGGGGAGCGATCAGACTGACCTGCAATCACGCTGCATTTCACATTTGTTTTGCCAAGGCTGCCTTTATGGCTCTTTCCATGGGTGGCTCTGGAGGGTGTGCTCTAGTAGATAGATGTTCTCTTCAGCGAGAATTCTGACAGCCTTCGGGGAACAGGTTCATCCGGAAGAATCCAAAGGGGGTTGGAAGACAGATTGGGCTGATAAAGCAGAGTGAGGGGACTGCACGTGCAGGGGCCAGACTATGGGACGGGACACCCTTCCCCTCTGAGTCACTGGCCCAAATCTGGCCTGGATTAAAAACGTGCAAAGTTCATCACTAATCAGTAGCATTGCTGTTGTCTGTGAAGTAGCATTCACAGACTTTGTTTTTCTGTGAATCCAGTTTATATTGGAGCAGACTTAACATACACTGGATTGGTTCCTTGCTCTTAGCTCAGTGTTTGTGTAGGATCTGAGCCAATGCAGGCACTGAAATAGCATCTCATCCCTAGAAGTGGTCAACTCGGTTAGGACAGGGGCATGAAAGTTGTTTGCTGCCACATTTGTTCATTGCTAGCAGGGGAAAGGAGAACTTCAGGCTCCAAAGCCCGTGCCATGCTACCTCACATAAAGCACTGCATTCAGTTGAGGAAAAGTATCTGTGGGTTCTGGTGGCTGATAGAAGGGCTGTTGCAACCCTCTTGTTTTCTCATCAGTCTTTGAGCTCCCTTCTAGGCACAAAATGGTGCTTACACTCTTTGTGGAATACACTGTGCTATGCTATTTAAGTGGGAAATAGGTTTTAATGTAATAAAACTTTTGAAGTGGTGCCACAGTCTAGGAAACACTGTCCATTTTTTGGCTTATAAGCAGCAAGGACATTTCTGAGAAATGCATGCATTTCTCATTTGCATAACGTATAAACCATCAGCCACGTGTAAGCAGACACCACAAGCATGGGGCTGGTGGACAGTATCCCTAGAGCAGGGCTGCCCAAACCTACACAAATGCAGTGTGTTGCCTTTCTGGTGACCTATGGAGAGAAAAGCAGTTGAAACAACTGGGAAAAGCTGTTCTCTTTGATAACGATGCTTCTTCTGCCTGCTTTAAAAAGGGAGGGGTCAATCATTTTCTCTTTTCAATACATGATTTTGTGTGATGTTGGTAGAAATGCCTATCCTGTGACTAAGTTGTCTCTTTTGTTTTCATTACAGAATCATACGATGACCCAGCATAGCAGTTAGTGCAAGGCCCATCTCTTCTGGAGGATTCTTTGTGGCACAAAAAGGGAACACGTTTTACTCTTTGCACGAAACTTTCATTGTTAATGTATATTATTCAGAAACATTGTATTGTACCATAAAACTTGTATTATCGAAACTGTTGGATGTTCATGTGTTTGAACTTTTGAGCACCGGATAGACTTCCTGTATATAAAGTGTTGCACATGTATTATGTTGTCTGATACTAAAATGGTCTTATAAAGACAAGTGGACTTGGGCCCTATTCAAGAAGGATAAAAATAATAATAATACTGTATGAGGGGAAAAAATAGCTGAAGAACAAGTGTCATTTTCAAGGAGGAGGGAGAAAGTAATAGCTATGTTCCAATACAGCTCTGTTTGGCCTTCCTTTCATTTAAACTTCGGTCTAGAAATCTCTCTCTTTTGGTATACAAACGGATGAATCCAAGACTATTTTTTATTGCTGAAGATTCTTGCAAAAAAAATCTGAAGACTCTCTCTCACAGAGCAGGAACCCACAGTTGAATAAGGCCCGTATATATATTTGTAAGCCTTGCGATATGACAGATAGCATTACCATATATGCAATAGTTGTTATGTAGATTGTCAAAGAATTTTTTTTTTTCTGGATACCATTTGAAGCTTTGAGTGTTCAAGACTTTCCTTACTGATTTCACATGGCCAAATTCTTGAATCAGTTGAACTAACCTGTATGTTACTGTTATTAATGTTTACTCTGCGATCTGAACCTGGAGATTACTGGAATTGTTTTCCAAAAGGAAATAAATTCAGTTTACCATTATGTGTGAGCATGCTTGTGTCTTGTCTTTTCCCTTTGAAAACAGTACCACTGTCATTGCTCCTCTAGTATCTCAAGGACCACCGAGATCTGGAATCCCGTTGTGTCAGGACCTCCGTACTGGTCAGTAGGTCATTTTTCTCATAGCTGGACATTTAACTAAAGGTTCTGGTAGCAACAGATCTGCTGGCCTACTGCAAAACAGTATGTGCTTCAGGGCAGTGTTTTCTAGTTTGTTTATCTTCTTAGGCAGTTTCAACGATTTCCTACCTGTACTCTTGACATATTGGTTGCCAGAAGAGTCACCACACATCTTCTGTGTTTAGTTATATTATATCCACAATATTATTTATAGAGTTGAGTCTGGCACTGACTACCGGGAGCAACAGCCACTCTGCCAGTAGCACTACTACCCTCCTGTCCCTCACACTCGTTTCCCAACGTGGGCAGCAGAACTGGGGCTGGCGAATGCAGCAGGATGATGTTCCCTGTCACCATGGCCCTGGGGAGCCACCACCAGACATCACAGCTTGGCTGAGGTCTGACTGTCTGCAGTTCTGAGAAGCAGAAAGGGGATAAAAGCTAACCTTGCCTACTCCATATCACCCACAACACAAGTTCACCAACAAAACAGGAACAAAAAATAAAACATTTTCCAGCTATTTTAATACTGTATCCTATTGCTTGAATTGCTGGATTCATCCGATGGAAACCAGTGTTGCTGACATACTGTAGTTAAAGAGCTGCGCATCACAACAGCCCGAATGGCTGGAGCTGCTTGCCTATTGCTGTCAGGGTAGATATAAAGTGTGATTTCCAGCTTGTGAATGTCACATTTTGACTGTCCACAGATGGAGGACAGAGAAGGGAAGAGGTAAAATCTGAAAGTCTCGGGTTACCAGATAGTACAAGAAAGAAATAAATCATGTTTAAAAATCCAGCTTTGAGAATACTGTGCATATTTTGCCAAATACAAAAAAGAAATTCCTGGGTTTCATGTGAAAATCTCATTTGTGCTGACAAAAGAATAAATACAGGCACGAGTACACAGGGCTTGTAAAATGCCAGTTCTATTTATAAGTCAGAAAGTGTTCTCATTCTTATTCTCATTAATATATTACTCATCTCAGCCAAATTGAATGTGATGATGTGTTCTTTATTTTTGACAGACACCTTAAAGGATATAAGACATTTCAGCCTTCATGTGTGAAAGTGTGACATATTGGTTAAGACTGAAAATAACATGCTTCTAGTAGAGTTCAAGTATATAAGAAATATTACACCCTACTGTTTTTGTAAATGCCAGAGTGCCACTGAGTTGAGACAGATGGTAGCTGGGAAGGATGCAATCTTATAATCAAAAGCTAAAATATGTCAAAAATATGTTAGCAAGCAAAACATAGCATATTACTAGTGTCTCATGTCATGACAGCTTGCAAAACACGCGAAGATGTTGAATTTCTAGATATGTAAATAAAGTAACAGTAAACAGAGCAGCAGCAAATGTGACGAAGACTTTATGCATCGATTGTTTCTGCGGTGCAGCTCAGGGGAAGAGAAGGGTCTTGCGGCCGCAGGCAGCCCCAAATGGCTTCTAAGAGCTGGCTGCTAGTATCGAGTGCTGGAATCCTCTTACCTTTCCAAAGGAACAGGTTTCTCAGTGCTACCTAAATAGCTGTTTAAATAGATTATTGAAGACATCTAAACTTCCCAATGAGATCTGAGCGTTCCATGGGGAATGACGAGAGCATTTAGAAAAAACAACGTGGGGACAGATCGTCTTGCCAATGGAAGAACAGACACAGCTCCCTGCCTGTGCACGTGTGCATTTCAGCTAGGGCATGCCTTTCTCGGTCCTGGGTCAGCAAAAGCTAAAAGGAGCTCCTCCTAATACCCTTAACACAATGTGAAAGGATAAATCTATTCAAGAGGCTGCGTGGATAGATTGATGCACAGGGTATCCTTTTCCCTCTGAGACTGGCTGTATTCCCAAGATTTCAAGTGGGCATGAGTTTTACCGTAAGTGATGTTTTAATATAATGATAAGTCTTTTGGCTTGTTTGCCACTCCTGCATTTAGGAAACATAACAGACCTAAAGAAAGTATAAAAATGGAATGTGTATTGCAGAAGTGACGCAATCCACACAGATGATATCTGAGCACAGGATTTATGAGGGAATGCGCTGATTCTTTATTTGAACAAAAGATTAACTGGGACAAACCAGTCATCAGCTCCCCAAAATGAGAGCTTTGACCAGCACTAAGGATTTCATAGCTGCTTGCCTAGCTTGGATTTCTCAGCATACTTGAGGTGCTTCAGCTCCCAGGGAGGCTATCACAACTTCTTCCTTTCACTCCTAGTACAATGTTGTCATTGCTTTCCCTGACTTAGGAGTCATGTTGCTAACCTTAGTCCAAAACTCCCCAAAAATGGATAGTTCAAAGGCTCTGCCTATGACACCTTGTAGTTTTCATGTCCTCGACAGTGTGTAGAAGAGCCAGAGCCCTCTCCACTTCTCAATGACCAGACTTTTATTAGTAATTCTGGCATGCCCACTCACTTTGTTTCATTACCACTGTCCTCAGCACACACACACACAAAAGACATCCCTTCCGTACCAACATATGGCACCTTCTATTTATAACAAGATTAACAATTCATTCACACCTTGATTGAATCCTGCTTTATTGAGATGTCACAACAGATTCTCACAGCCTGCAAAGGGAAAGACTTACAAATGCTAATATTGTGACAAGTAGGACACATAAAAGTAAATGAATTATAATTGGCAACAATTAAAAATAGCTGAGTGTGAAAACAGAATATTGTGCTGCTGTTACAGCTGTGATGAGATGAGGCAAAGTGAAGGGCTCCATAGGGCTGGACCATCCCTGGATTTGGAAATGTTACCTCGATTCCTGTTTAATGTGTTCAGTCATACACTGATGCTCAATTAATGCTCGCACGCTCTTTACATCTTAGTGGGCAATGTGCCATTCTCCTTAAAGTATTTGCTTCAGTGCTCTGTAGCAGCACGAAAATAAACAAGATCAGACCTTTTTTACCACCTCTATTTAATGCATCCTTTTTCCCTCCCCACGCTGCTTCCCTTGCTTGTATGCGGAAGATTTCTTTAATTATTATGATCACTGTTGCTGTTGTTAGTAGTAGCAGCGAGCTGTGAGCACTGCAGTAATGCAGTCCCCCAGGAGCAGAGGGGTCCCTGGCCACCAACCTGTGTGCGCAGATCTTCTGCTGCGCGTGGCACACAAAAGCCTGACAAGGTCTCACTCGTGTTTCAGAGCTTGCTTTCCTTTCAGAGCTGTTTGTTATTGTCTCCACCATCACAAGTTTAAAAAAAGGAAAGTTAATTAAATATGGAACAAGACTGAGCAACATCTTTTAAACCATCATGTCATTAGAACTGGATCCCTCTGAGAGCTGCTTAAAAGGGTTTTGAGAACAATGACTGTTCAATCAGATATTTATGGGCATAGTTATGTAAACACACTCTTTATTGTCTATGTATATTTAATATAATTATCAGTTTTGTACTTGGACTCTCAGGAGACCCAACAAATCACAGTGTTGCTTTGAAAATGTCAGCAGAAAAGACAATTATGTTGCGAGCAAATATTCATAAATTATATTAAAAAGTCCTGTGAAAACGTACCCTGTGTTGCAGAACTGCTTTTGCACGAGCAGAATCCTGTCTGCCTTTCCTTGATTTAAACTCTTCTTGGAGATAGCATGTGGCTTGAAACAAACCTTTAGCACTGCAGAGCATTCCGTTCTAGACTAGTGGGACATCGTAAGTTGTAGACAAATTAAAAGGGCTTCATTTTGTTATTAATATGCTCAGATCTTTTTAGAAGTTTCTAAATAAGGCTCATTGAAATCAGAGGCAAAAGCTGTAGGCACACCACTGCCTCCGTCCTACATCACTTACTTTACACTCTTCTCTTCTGAGATGACTCCTGACAATTTGCCATGCTTTTTCCTTCTTTCGCTCATTATGTATTAGAAGAAAAAAAAATTGAAGAACTGTGACAGCGTTCGGTAAATTAAATGTGCCGTGCTTATGCTAAACCAAAACGTGTGCTGGAGTTTGATAAACACCTAGTAAGTGCCTGCAAATCATCTCCACTGCAAGATATACAATCAGCATATCAACAGCTTAATTAGCAGCTAATGACATTTGAATGGGAAGGTTAATGGTAAGCACACAAATGCGGTTTATTAAAGAGTAAAATAAATACATTGAGACATTTCAATCTGTATTTATTTTTAAGTGTAAAACGGCTGGGTTTTGTAGCAAGTAATCATTTGTAACAGTAGTATCCCAATCCCTAGCTGCAATTTGGAAAAAAAATTTCCAAGAACAAATTGCCTTTCCTGGCGCATCTGATCCTAGTGATCAGTGAGAAATTGCACTTGTTGGACAAAGAGAAGACAAAATTCTGTGGTTGTTTTTACAGGGAAAATGCTTATGCACCTGTCTTTTGAGCACTCCTCTAGATATCAAGTAGGCACAGGATTGTATGGGCTGCTTTCTGATGCTTCTCTCAGTCGCTATTTTCTAAGCATATTTTGAAGAACCTGTAACAGAAACAATACTCTTAACATTGTCAGTGGGCTGGGTTCCCACCATACAATATAAAAAATCATCATCTTTGCATGGACTGTGGGGAATGATGTACAAAGATTTGCACAGAGATTTGAAATTTAAAGTAGTTCCAAGATGATAACAATTCTAAATGTTCTGGCCATACAGACTGCATTGTTGCTTACACCCAATCTTGGTGGAAGTCCCCAGCCTCATGATCTGCTCTTGTTTTTGTGCCTTTTCTAGATGCTTGATCTCACTCAGCCTTCTTCCTCCTTATGTATGGAACCAATGATACGTTTGTTCAGACAAGTGGCTGGAAGTTCAGTAACAAAACGAGTCCACAATGTTGAACCAACAACTTTGGCAAGATCAAGTCATGCAGACGCTGTACAGCAGCACCTTCACAAGATGAGGTGTGCTCTTCTGTGTAAATAAGGGACAGGGCAAGCAGAAGCACAACTATTTTTGCAGCAAATGAGGTCTAGAGGATCTGAAAGTCAAAAGGCATGGTAGGATATTTTTATTTCAGGGAAATATGCATCCTTTGGAGTCATTCCTACCTTCTTGCAGAAGGAAACGATTAGATTTCTCCTCGTTTCTTCACTGCCGTTCTTTCTTTCCCCTCATTACTCTCTATTCTTCAATTATTTAACGATTGACAGAGGACAGTTTTGATTTTCTTAATTACATTTGTGAACCTGATTTGACTTGGTGTCTAGGCCACTGCTCTTGATGAACTTAAGATTTCATGTTGATACTTTCATCCTTTGACATATTTTATTTCTAGCGATCTTTACTGTTTGGCTTAATTCGATTTTCTGACATAAAATGAAAGATCATATTTTTTATTAGGTGTTAGCTTCTGGTGAGTCCTTCGTATATCTTCCAACCTTATTCACAATTTTCCCTCATCAATAGTTGATAATTATTTTTCTTACTTCTGCCTCCCCTCTCATGGTAATAACCCACAAAGCCATCCTCAGAGTCTTTTTTCTCTGCTCACTGGGAGTATATCTCCTTTCTCCTTCAGCACCTCTTACTTCTCTGACAACATTAGGGGGATCAGATGGGGTTTTAGAGCTTCTCTCAACAGTGCCCTGTTGTTATGGTATGTGTTGCTTTGGTATTCTCAGGCCGTGGCTGTGGCATTGTCAGAAGAATGACTGCCCAAGAATGACAGCTCATGTTTTTAATGTTGTTTTGGGAGGAAGTCTGAATTAAAGTCTTGACTTATCATCAACCAAAGTCAGTCAGTCTTTTATCCTGTTTACAGATCATCGGACTTTTAAATCCTAAGAGCCTCTCTTCTCTCCATGATAACATGTTTTCAAAATCTTTCAACACTTCCTTAATTGCAAAAATTTGCAAACAAACGAAACATCCATGCCTCACTGTCTGCCAGTCGCTCCCTTGGTCAGGCTCCTTCAATCTGCTGTCTCCTCATGTTCTCTCCTCAGACATTCAAGGGGAATGGAGGAGAAGATTAAAGGGTTATCCAGAGGTTATATTCAACTATTTGTTCATTAGATTTCTGGCTCACTTGGTTGTTCAAAGGAGCGCCTGAACATATGAATGATTTTGTAATATTACCCATATTTATTTAATGCACACGTTTTCTCTGGGCTGGCTCCTGTCAGACTTAGGAAAGTAGGAGACAATCTGAAAACCTTCAGACCTTTTCTGAGGGAGTGATTGCTAATTATCATTCTCTCCTGAATTTCAGCATAGGGAGGAAGTGCAGCTTCAAAAGCCTGAGAGGTATGTATCAGTGCACTCAGTATACAGCACCACAACTCTAACCAAGGTTTTTTTTGCTTCTAAATGCTATTTGATATATTTAGTGTTACGAAGCAAGAGATTTTGTTGAGGATAGATATGCTTGTGCTAATATATCTGTGACAACACACGCTTGAACTGTCTTTCATTTTACTCGCAATGAGATACTCAGTGCCCTGGTATAGAAATTGCCTTTCTGCTGTTACCAAATTTGATCTGAGATAGATAGCCTAAACATTTATCTAAGAAATGTATTGTCTCTGAGCCTGTTTGGGTTATGTTATTTGCTGTTCTCAGTGTAAGCCAGGAGTTGGTAGCATGCATTTCTTCTGCACTGTAGACAAACCCCTGCACAAAAAGTCACACAACTTTGCATTATTTTTTATTGTTGTTGTCCTGGTAATTCTGTCTTTTTCAAAGATACGTTCACTGGCTGAATGCTTTCAACTGAGGCACTTTATTTTGAGGTTCACCTCACCCAGGGGCCGGCCAGCAGCATTGATCAGCAGCAGGTAAGTGGAGAAAAGTGCAAGGTTAGGGCAGTGGTACAGCAACTTTTTGCTGTGGTTTTCTGGCCTTGAATTTCTTGCCCCAGAACTTCTATTGCCAAAAGTGACAGCTTTGAGCAACTTTTTCTTTATTCATCAAATTTGGTTCTTGCACCTTTATAGATGTCTAGCACACACAAGTTTTCTTTCTTAGCTACACTTTGCATGAAGATCTTCTTCTTCTTGTTTCTTTTGAGCCTGTTTCATTTAGCCCCATGGCAGAAAATGCATGACCTGTTTTTTCACTCCTTCAGGCCCTCACTGCAGACCTCTGCCAGGGCCATCTCCTTTCACTCCCATGGTCTTTCTCATGCTCCTCAATAAGTGAAAGAGGTCGCTTCTGGGCAGCACAGAGCAGTCTTCCCACCAAAATCCAGCAGCCCACCCATGCTACACAGTGGCATAAGGGGAGGATGAATCTCTCTATGGTTTAAAAGGTGCTGCTACATCCACGAGGTAAGACACAGCACAGTCCTATGCAGAAATGCTGTGTAGGACCTCCAAAGCCATACAACTGGGTTAGTACAGCCACTTTCAAGGGGTAATTAACTGAGAACTTATTAATAGCATAATGCCACCCTGACACAAAGATCCAGATCTTGATGTCTAGCTTCAAGCTTGGGGATCTCCTCAAAGTGTGGCATTCAGGATGGCGGTGTCCTTAGGTTT
Source organism: Tragopan temminckii (assembly GCA_028571105.1). Taxonomy (NCBI): domain Eukaryota; kingdom Metazoa; phylum Chordata; class Aves; order Galliformes; family Phasianidae; genus Tragopan; species Tragopan temminckii. Next base: position 42,465,678 of record JAOWBP010002052.1, on the reverse strand, counting down.
TTACCTTGTGGGTAGTCCAAAAACAGTAGTTGGAAACTGGAGGGTTGATTGGCCATCCATATATAGCACTTTTTTAGCTATGAGCAACTATCCTGAAGATATTGGAGTTATAGTGATAATGTACCAGTACAACGTAGCAGAAAATACTGAAAATATTGAAAATATTTTTTTCTTTTTTGTTTCCTTTTCATGCACCACAAACACATATCCCTTGGCTCAGCTAAGCTCAGTCTCCTCTGCCTGCTCCTTGTCTATTTACCCTCCATTTCTATTCTAGGATCAACCTTTCTCACCCAGAGCCCCCATGTCTTTCATAAGTAGCAGTCCCCTTTACCTAGACATACCCAGGGTAATGTGAAGTTATGACCGAATGTGCTTTTCTAGTTTCAACCTATATCCATATTTATTTTCCCAGCCACCGTTCCCAATGCGAACACCCTTCTGGCCCCTTATTTATGTGCCCAAAGAGCACACGCACAGGCACAGAAACAATTTGCCAAACTAGGACGTAGGATGGAACATCACAATAGTCTGTGGTGCTTGAGAACAAGGGGCACCTGAGTGCAACACAGTGCACCCCCAGGATGCATCTTCCCTGAGCTGAGATGTTATATATTTAAACAATTTGAAGTTAATTAAGAGTATTGGCTTGGAACTAAATCAGGAACCTCACACATCTGTGCTCACTTCCTAAAGAAGAGGCAGTTTAAAGAATGCCTGAAGCTAAACACATTATTTTGTACCTTGCTAAAAAGTTGGGTTTTTTTCTTCCTCTTTTAACCTACATTGCTAGATGCCTATGAACATCTTTTTAAAATGCGGGGTGATTTTCTAACCGATAATGAAATTTATTATTTTGTATGCAGTTTAACTTCATCCTAACATCAGACTGCATAATTTAAAATGAGTTTTCTTCATATACATAACATCATAACATTGCAAGACTCCAAGTCTCTAGCGTATTTAAATGCCTGTTGGTGAGGGTTCGCTTTAGATCCAAATCTCCAGCGTCCCAAGCATGCTTCTTGAGCCTCATGATAGCTGCAACTAGTTTCAATGGAATCTTCTCCAGCAGGCAAGTAGGGTTTTGCTTACCCTATTTTAAATCAGATAGGTTATGATTTTTATGTCTGCTAAGAAAATGACTTTGATCACACCTTTTCATGCCACTTTCACCTAAGCACTTTCAGATGTTGCCAGCCCCCAAAGATTTGTTCAAAGGTCTTAAAGAAAAGGGAAAAATTGCAACATCAGGTTTTCAGACATTCAATTGTCAGCTTTGATTTGTGTTATACACTTGACATATTCATTATGGGCCACTTTATTTTTCTCACTAAAATGATTAACATTTTTTTTTTCTTTTCTTAGTTTATGGAGGCATAAGCGCTATAGCACAGTGCTAATATTTCAGTGAAAGGACATCATGCTTGCAGGTTTGACACAGACAAAAGGAGGTACTTCTCCATCCAAAATCTGGCTGTGCTGTGAAGCTCCTTGCCACAGGGTAGAGTGAAAAGTAAATGGTCAACGGGTTGAAAAAAAATCCTTGGGAAAATTCATGGAACATAGTGACCAAGAATTCAATCTGAATGGACCACATTACACTAAGCTGACCCAGGAGCTGCAGAACGCTGCAAGTGGCAGAGGCCAGCACTCACCAATGAGCTCAGACAGGCTGCACACACAGACCTCTTTTCTGGCCAAGTTCTCATGTTCTTTTGGTTCTAGGATAATGCAAGTACAGCTTGTAGCTTAATCCAGGCAACTAATGGTGAGTTGAGAAAGTAAACTGAATCGCAAGGACTTGATGATGGGTCCCTTCCAACTGAGGATACCTTATGATTGTATGACGAGATTAAATTTAAAATGAAATAATTAAAGACTTCTTTGTCTGTACTGAAACAGTATAAGCACAGCTAGTTGACAAAGATTTGAGGATATGAGCTCCAAATTGCTTTTGATGTGGAGCAAAAAAACAATCTTCACACAGCCAGCAGTGACAGAAGCAAGAAGCTGACAATGGCGAGCTGCTGCTGGGTGAGCAGGAGAAGTAAATGTGTTTGAACGAGCAGAGCTGGAAGTTACACAAAAATAAGAAACAAACACGACACAGTGCAAATATCAACAGAGAAGGCTTAATTCAAGCCTTCCTATCTCCCCATGTGGAAAAAAAACATTGCTGTAGGTCTGCATTTTGTCAGCACCCACACATTGAAGCCGAAGGAAATAACATTTGCTAGAGGCAGCAGGGAGCTGGGTGAGGAGGGCTGGAAGTGCAGGGGATGTGCAACGTGTTCCTTTTCCAGCTCATCTCTGCCACACTTCATGCTGAAATTCCTCTTCCACCCTGTCATGCTAATGGCACCTACATCTGCAGTGGTAGTGGGGGCTGGAATGGGGTTGCCAGGAGCAGACTCACATTCTTATTGCTTGCTTACACAGGGGAATCTCTTTGGTAGATATTTATGTTGGGTCTTTCTTTAGAAACCGGTGCTCACTGCATCTCTGAAGAACAGTAACCATTTAGTAGATATCTTCCACGCTGCAGCTGCTTTGAAATGTGATAAGTAATTACAATTAACGAACATTGTGTAAACATCCATATAAACAGATCCACGTAATTCATAACAGTTGGATCAGGATACGTTCCATTGTGGACTATCTTCTCTCAAAGATTGGACCAGAAGTAAGAAAACCCCAAAGCCCCTGTTCAGTATTGTAACAAAAACTCAGTGGACACTAGCTTAAAATGTGTGCTGTTGACTTAAATAAGCTTCAGAATAAGCCAAAAAGAAAAGGAGCATTAGATTCTCTGAAACATTCAGGTTTTGGTACCCTGATATTTATAATGCCTGGATAATGTGCAGAGTAGGCTGAAAGATGTGTAAGGCAGGACTTCCAGCTCAGGTTTCTTTATATTAGAGCATGGTGACTTCAGGAAAACAACTGCATATGCAGGTCCGTACCACCTTGGATGTGACAGAGCTCTTCCTTTTGCAAAACCCAGCCTGGGAGGAGTGAGGGTCAGTAGGGTACATCCTGCACAGGTATGTGCTCCATCCCTGGACGCACTCAAGGTCAGGCTGGATGGGGCTCTGAGCAACCTGATGTAGCTGTAGGTGTCCCTGTTCACTGCAGGGCGGTTGGAGTAGATGACATTTAAGGGTCCCTTCCAACTCAAACATTTCTATGGTTCTATGATCGGGTACATGCTGCAGCACAGTGAGATGGCACTTTGTGACCAGAGGTTGCACTGGCCCAAAGGTTGCCCTTCCCACCCTGAAATTGGAAGGCTCATGCATGTGGGGGTGGCTCCTCTCCAAGCAGAGCAGGCAGACCAGTGTGTCCAGCACTGTAGACTCACAGACACGAGGGAAAGTTCCTGCATGGGAAGAGCAAGTTTGAGAGATGATCTTTTTTTCTATGCAGCATGTGGAAAAACAACATTTGGATCAGGATGTTTCAATGACATGAGACTTGAAAAATCATTGAGAATCACCTCTTTGTGAGTACACTTGCTTTACTTATGTTGGTAATGCTGTTTTATCTTTCCAACCACTTGTTATCAAATCACTGGCATTAACTATCTTGAATACCTTGGGGACATGTGTGTTTAGGCATTAGCTAGCATTTGGCCACCTATGGCATTTGCTTGTGTATAAAACATTTATGCAAGCTTGATGATTATAGTAGGTGTTCGCTGCCACCTGTAAACAGAGTATGACATTCTGTGAAAAGGGGAAACCAGCAGATTACTCTGTGAATGTGGATCTAGGCCGAAACATAACTCATTTAGCATGAAAAACCCTTTCCAGACTTTCTAAGGTTGTAACTACAAATAAATAAAATAGCCAGATGCTGATAGTGATTGCTGCTAACAGTGAGCTGTTTATAGTCACATAGGAATGGGCATCCCTTGAGTGCATGAACACAGGTTCCTGCTTCTACGGCTGCCATCCAAGTGATGCCACTTCTGCATGATCCCTCCAACCCCCAGAGGGGATGCTAACACCAAAAGGTGACCCTGGGAGAGTCCCAGCAGGAGAAGGGCCTTCATCCCACTGAGGTGGTGGAAATTTTTGGGGGAATTCTTCATCAGCTTGAGGAAGTGGTTCACAGGCTCATCTCAAATGCACACTTGGAAAGCAGGTGATAAACTTCCATAGGTAGGCTCTTTCACAGCACTGATCATGCAAGAGGGAAACCAAGAAGTAGCATCGTACTGATATCTCCCACCATACATTAAAAATATGGGATACAAGAGGGAACTGCCTGAGTATTCCTCCCCCAGGTTACAGGTTTAAGATCAAAGCACTCTGAGATGAAAAAATGTGAGATCCTGCCCCTCTTGCACTCCTCAGTGCCCATGGCTACACAGGGGGCCAGATAGGCAACTGCTTCGGCCGGTAGGACTGGGATTTCAGGACTGCTCGTGCAAGTGTGTGCCTGGCTTACATTAGACAATGTTCACACTGGGGACAGGCACAGAGACAGCCCTGCATCTGTGCATGTGAGCATGTGGGCACCTGAGTCAGGGGTGGAGGATCACGCGTGCAAAGACTCTGCCCCACCTCAGCCCTGAGCCCCAGCCCTTGAACTTCACAGCCTGGCAAAGCTCAGCTGGCATCCATATCTCTGCAGCTCCCTGAAGGGGAGCCTGAGATTCTGTGCAGCTCGATTAATGTTGCTAATCGCCATGATCTCTTGCTAAGGGGAAACAAGGAAACAAATTGAACCCCCAAACAAGCCCTGCTAGATTTCTTCTTTCAGGCAACAGTGCCTGCTCCACAGGACACAGAGGTTGAGAGGCAGAGCTCATCTGGTACAAATAGTCGTTCCTTAGTGTCACTGACCTGACCAGGGCTTCAGGAAAGAGTGAGATGTAGTGGTTCCAAAAATAATCTTTAAAAAGTCTCCTGGTATCTGTTAAGAAAGTAAAACAGAAATGTAGTATACTGTTCCTCCAGAAAATAAAATAAAATAGAAGCTGAGGAAAGATGAATTTCTTTTTATTTTTTTGTTATTTTTTTCTTGTCTTCTTTTCCTTCTTCCACACAAAGAGAACCTGTACTTACCAGCATCTTGGGTGGTCTTTTACATATAACAAGGTGGGAACAGATCCCATAGGTAGCCACATCTGAGCTTCTGAGTTGGGAAACCCAGACTCAGTCTGCAGGTGATGCTGAGGAGGCTCATCTTTTCTTTTCTCCCTCATTATTACATGCTTATTTTCTCTGTATGGGAATGCTCACGCCTGAAGGAGCTGAAGCCTCTTCCATTCAGGTACTCTACAGGGATGACAAGAAGACAAGAGCTTAACACACCTCTAGATACTCTATTATATCCCAAAAAGCCTACCCCTATTTAGTCAGTCCCTACAAGCGCCATGCCTATCCATAGTGATGCCAGTTTTCCTATTTGTTTTATTTGTTACTAGTTGTATGTTAAATGTCTTGTCATCACAGAACGTACATTCCTAGGTATAGACATACATTTTTACAAAGCAAGAAGCCATTTTGAGTCTCTAAAAGGTTGGAGAAGTCCAAGTTGAGGCAACATTAAAAAGTATTTTGGAAGTGGTATCCATCTGTTTTAAAGGTGGAAGGTACTAAGGACTCTAGCAAACTTCTCCCTGCCCAATTGATGATGGCCATAAGGAATACCCATACTGACGAGATCCTGATCACAGAAGGACACTGGCAAACATTTGCTTTTCCAGCAGATGAAGCAGTAACATTTCCCTTTAGAGATCCTACCTCATCCTGCTTATCCTGAATTTCTGTTTGCTTTAAAGAACTGAATCAGTGGTGTATTTGGTCTGGGCATTTAAGTCTCTCAGGAAATCCGGAGCAGAGAAATGGTTAACAACACATGTGTGCAAGGGGAAGGATCAGCCGTCCAAGTGAACTGCTGGTTAAGGTAGCAGCAAGGGAAAGGAAATAGAATGTTCTGCCTTCTCCTCCATGTTTTAGCTACAGGTCTATTTGCCCCCAGTTTCTTACTGCTCACATTCTGTGTCGAGTAGCTAACCTGCTTCCTGGGTGACAGACAATGGAAATCGGTCAGAGAAATGGTCGCAATCTGTAACTGACAGATTTTGTTGCCTCTGTGTTATTTTCCCTAGAAACAGATATCTGTCAATGAAGGAAAAAAAAAGAAGGTGAGGGCTCCTGCTCTTGCCAGTGCGCAGTTTCCTGGCTAGAGGCCCAGGGAAGCAGCGCTCATGGCCCAGCCGCAGTCCGCCATGTCTTGTCCCCCAGGTCAGACGTGGCCACAGTGCTTCCTACGTTCCTTTTGTTTCCACACTCATTTCCTGGCCTGCAATGCTCCGCTCCGCAGGGACATTGCACATATCAAAAATGCAGGGTGAAGTTGTCTCGAAATGGACACAGGTTGTTTTTGGCAGGAGGCCCTTGAGCCAGAAACATTTTACCAGAAGAAATATGGTCGATATTTATGGAAAGTAGGATTCAACTTTCAATGGGGCTTATGTTCATAAGTCACTTAAGGCCCTTCTAAAAATCCCACCAATAATTCTTAAATTAAACAAGTCAGCAATTCCATGCAAGCCGAAAAACGAAGCACTGTGTCCCACTCATGGATCTGAGCTCAGCAACTGAAGAGCCAAAGAAACCCTCAGAGGTTTGGTATGATCACGTGGAGTGCTCGTGCATTTTTATATGTGCAGTATGTGACATGCATCACTCAAAAGAGCCTAAAGAGCCATTACATTCCAGCAAGTACTGGAAAGACCTTGGCAAAATGTATCATCTGGCCTCTTGTACTCACAATGCAAGATTTAATGACCGCTGATTCATATTCAGTCTGGATCGCAATAATTTTCAGAGGATGTCTGGAGTGATAAAGGGTTCTGCCATTAGAAATATATCTTCACAAGACGTGGTCGCAATCCTGGCTGGTTTCTGTTTTCAGTCGATGATACAAAATATCCCGTCAGAGTGGATGAAATTTGCTTTGGGTATTTTTGCCGGATGTTACATCGAGTCCAGAGAATCCAAAGCCAAGCCATCTCCAGTCAGTTACTAAAATGAGCTATTCATACTGTCACAGACATGAAAGGCAGCAAAGGAGGCTGGGGACTGACTGCCTGGGGATCAGCTCTGCCTCAAAGGACCTGTGGTACTGGTGGATTCACTGCATGAATCCACAGCGCACACTGACAGAAGGTAAGGCCAGCAGCATCTTGGGCATTACCAACAGGAGTGCAGTAATGTTCTCAGTGAAAGCAGTTGCTCCTCTTTACTCAGCACTTGTTGGACAACATCTGAAAGACTGTGCCCAGTTTTGACCTTCCGCTACAGGAGAAGTGGTGAAATGGAGTGAGCTCAGTTAATACTATCAGGATAGTTGGAGATGGAGAACTGCTTTAAGGAAAAGCTGCAGGACTGGGTCTGCTTCAGCCTAGAGATGACTCAGCTTTAATGGCATGTGACAGGTACCATCAGTGCCCTGAGCAACTGCAACTGCCCCATGGCAGTCAGGAGCATTATCATCTGCAATCAGACACGTCCATGAAAACCCAGTCCAGAGCCACCTACACTGTAATATTTAGCTGGGTAAATTTCAGGAAAGTTGTCACTGATTGCTTAACTTAAGAGTAGAGCTGCTCCTCTCCTTGAGAAATAGGAAGAGGAGGGGGAAGTGATTGAAATGGATGCATGCAATAATTACCACTGGTAAAAGGACTTCTTAGCTCCTTCTGTGTATGAGTTAGGAGAGCATGAAAAGCTTTGAAAGGTCTCCTGTGCTTTGAGACCACCTCTGATGGCAAACATATTTAAGGATGTTATCCCATCAGCACACAAAGACAGGTAATGTGGAAATTAGCATAACAGTCTGCAGCTCTGAGGAGCGTCAGAAAAACTTTCTTCAGCTCTTCAAATAACCAATGGTGGTCAAATACTTGCTAGATGTAGCAAACAATGAACATAAGAGGATTTTGAGTAGGGAGCTGATGGACATAAATTAGTATTTGTAGCTGTATAACAGTGCTCTCCAGTGGTAAGAGTACTCTTTCACTTGTATGAGCCAAACTCCGCATTACTAAAGAGCAAACCCACCTGAAAAACATGAGTGACGTTGGAAGTCTCGGCCAGAGCTGGATGGATAAGTAGACTTATGACTATGGAACTAAGATCTAAACCAGCAAAGGTCTGAGAATATTTAAAAATGGCTTTATTCCTTTGAAACTGAGACACAAAAGGCTTCAAATTAGACAGTTAATTCTTGGAGAAAAGAGAGAGACTACATAGGAAATGGCTTTTCTGATAGTATATGTAATCTTCCTGAGTAACTTCCACACAACAACGACAACAAAACAAAGACAGTACATGTTGTAAGAGCTCAGAGTGCAAATAACCAAAGAACAGACCAAAAGAAACCCAAACACATTAAACAAAAATGTGTCTGATGTGATGGTTGTCCTCCTCAACTTTCAAGTCTCATGAGAAGAGGCTGTGGAAGCTGGGAGTGTTCAGTCTGGAGAAGAGGAAGCTCAGGGGAGACCTTATCATTCTCTACAACTCTCTGAAGGGAGGTGAAGTGGGAGTCGGACTCTTCTCCTGCATAAGTAGAGATAGAATGAGAGGGAATGGCCTGAAGTTGTGCTAGAGGAGGCTCAGGTTGGATATTAGGAAAAAGTTCTCTGAAAGAGTGGTCAGGCATTGGCACGGGCCACCCAGGGAGTCAGTGGATTCACTGTCCCTGGAGATGTTCTAGAAACATTTAGATGTTTTACTGAGGAACATG
>JAOWBP010002052.1:42413857-42453794 GCA_028571105.1 Tragopan temminckii | reverse complement strand
GAAAGCACTATGCCCCATAGTCTCAAGCCTGAAGGCAGTGCAAGTAGCAGCAGAACCAGGACAGGCAGATTTGTGGGTTGCTGCAATTCCTGCCCCTCCAGTAGAGGGTGCAGTGGGTTCTGAGGGTGTCTTCATATCAGCTCTCACCAGGTCATCCACCCTATACCCCTTTTCCCTTGTCTGCAAACCTCCTGATTCTGACCATCACATTCAGACTCACCGTGTACATACTGCTCTTTCCACTGAAATGGTTTCAAATGCTCTGTGATAGAGTTAACCATTTGGGCTCTTCTGCTGATCCTGCCATCTGAACTGAACCAGACCAAACAAAATCTCTGCCATATTTGCAAAAGGGGTGCATCAGCCAATGACCAATCTCAACTGTCACTTCCAAACAATAATTCTCCATCTTTGCTTGTCACCCTGTTGTCACATGAGTTTTCTGGGCAAGGATTGCTTTCTGAACACACGCTGCTCCTTCTCATCAGCATTAAGATTGTGGCATCAAATGGCAATAGCAGGAAGCAGGCTCAAAGCAAGCAAAACAAAGAGTTTTAGAGCTTCTTACTGCAAGGTGTGTCAGACTTGAGAAGTTCAGATGGCTTCCTGGAGAGACTGCGCAATTTCATGGCAGACAAATGCACTGAAGATCAATAAATCTGCAGAAAACACAACTAGTTCAGGAAGCTCTATCCTAGTAATGGCTGGAGGATGGGAGCTCAGTGGAGTTATCAGTATATACCTTTTCACAGGCTTCTGCTTTGGTTACTATAAGAAATAGGACACTGTTATACAGTGGGTTGTACAGACTTCGGTCTGATCCAGCACGGACATTCTTATGTTAATCTGTCCCAGAAACACACAGCAAGACAGCAGGGTTCCTCACAACACAGTACGTAGGAGAAGGACTTTCTTTTCCAGTCCCGTGCTCTAGGGGTTAGATTAGAAACAGATTACAACTGAAGGAACCCTGAGCAGACACAGACTGTGCCAGCTTGAGAGCTGGATGAAGGATAGTTGTTCTGCCCATTGTAATTATCCTGGCAGGACTGGGCTGACACGGCTAATAAATAAGAGATGTTAAAGCAAGCATTTCTTTACCACTTGCTTCATCTTCCTCTTCACAGAGAAGCAAGCTGGACTGAGCAGGCATGTCCTCAGTTGTTCTCAGCACTTAGTCCTGCACCCCAGGGGACTTTGCACTGGAGTCCACAGAAACTCTTACAGATGCAGAGAGGAAAATATGACTTTCCACTGAAGTCAACTCACTCAGCGCCTCCCCAGAAAGCCTCGGAAGACTTCCAGACTAACCGGTAAGACTCCCTGTTTTCTTGCCACCCAGACGCTGCTGCCAGAAAGTTGTAAGAACAACCCGAGAGCAACCTTTAGCCTCACTGTGAGACAGGAAGGAGCCAGGACCAGGTCTGAGAAGAGGTTCCAGAAGACAAGATTCAGAGAGGAGCTGTAGGATGCAGACAAGGATTTTAACTTTCTGACCCTTCCCTGAGCCATGGGTAGAGAAAAGCTTGGCGCAGCAACAAGCTCTTCCTTGTGAAGTGATTTGCAGCATGATGAGGGAAGGCTCCTCTCCATAAATAAGCCCCTGTTCTATCACAGATTAGACAAAGATGAAGAGTGTCTTCGTTGCATATTGCTCAGTCAGGCAGCATTTCAACAGAGCAGAAAAACATCCTCTTTTTTTTTTTTTCTTCCCTTCATTCCCCTTCAAGAAGCAGCCTGAGTGTTTGAAAGTTCTGTGGTTTGGTTTGGAGTTCAGTCATCCCTACAGAGAACTTGTTCTGCCAATCTCTACATACATGTCAGCCTAAATAGCAACAGATGTACAGTACCTTAGATGTATAAAATTTTCATAAAATATAACAAACGCTGTTTTTCCACTTGGGATGAGTCATTAACCATATGCTCATGATACTGCTCTTTTCAGGGGGAGAACTGAAGTCCTGTGTTTGGGCTAGACAGAGGCCGTACCCGTGAGGTTTCTCAACAGTGGGGGCAAGACCTTTTGCACCCCAATTCCCCTAAGGAACTCGGGAACTCCTGCAGACAGAGAAGTCACACATCCAGTTCTTAGGCCTTCTTAGTAGGAGCAAAGTCTTTGGGGTGTGCAAACTAAGCTACTGCTGAGTGACAGTGGGCCCCCACTGCAGGTCTGAAAAAACCAATAGCACAAGAGAGGGAACATAAGGGACATCCTTTCAGGGGCCATCCTAGCACAGACACTTTCGTTGAGCTTTCTGTGTTTCTAGAGACAGCAAGGGTGTGCCTGAGGCACGGCGAGCAGCCCCAGGGGAGCCACAAAATTCCATGCAGCCCTCAGCGTGGGCAGCAGCCTCACAGACCCCATCATTTTGACCCTTCCTTCTCCTGTGTGCAGTAATTAATTGAACATGCTCCAACATGATTTTTTTACACAAGCTTGGAGATGGGCCTGATGTTCCCTCTGCAGCCAGCAAGCTTCCCCTCACATCAGCAGGCTTGGGAAAAGGCTTTTGCTGCCATGAATACACATCTTCCCTCCAGGTTTTTTCGCTCACCAAACCTTCCCTCCAGGTGAGCTGCATGTGCAAATAGGAGTTTATCCTTTGGCTGAAATATTATTTAAAGGCAGAAGTTACTAAATTCTGCTCTACTGAGGTTTAAGGAGGTTATATTTTAGCTCATCAGCAAAACCAGGGCTGAGCCTAGAAAAACAACAAGCCGTGAATATAAACAGGAAAGTGATAGTTGAAGTTTGCCATGTGTTCCAACCCCTCACTTACAAGTTGTACAAATGTACCTACATCTTAATTTCAACAAGAACTCTAAATTGCAGCTCTCTTTTATATACCAGGAGCATTGGTTCAGCTCCTAGTGAGCTATAGTAGCAGTACTGGTTATACTGTCTTCTTTCGTCTTCCACAGGAGTGACCAGTCCTATGTCTTTGTAGTCTAAGCTTTCATCTGTTCTTGGCATGATCCAAGCAAATGGCCAGTGGGAAGTCAGCATGGTTTGGGGAAGAACCCAGAAGCCTCATTAGCTTCTGGACAACAGCAAGAGTTGCCTTGCCCATACTGTCCCTGCACAAAATAAGCTCAGGGGCTGGGAAGAGCCACTAATCTGGAGGATGAAGATCTGGGGGATGAAGATCTTATTTCAGGAGTCCAGATGCTGGCCCAAGTGAGCCAGAGGCAGTGTTTAATGCACACCACCCAGGTCTTCTTGGAAGCTTCTACTAAAATGTACAGGACTGAAACGGTGTGGCAGAGTTAAAGATACCACATCTAGAAGTATGTGATAGCTCTCCTGGTTGTTGGAAGTTCCACCTTGTCAAGAAAATGGGCTGTAAAACAGCCAGTGAGGCTAGCAGCTCTAAGTCTGCTATGACCTGTCTTTATTTCACCTCTTTCTTCACAAACTGCACAGGTTATTACTAAATCCCTGCTATGTACTGGTGATCCCTATTTGACCCAAAGATGATATCTCCAACCATACAGCATCTTTCTTCCAGAGAGTAGAGGACTATTATCCACTTTACTTTATCAACTCCGTCTCTCATTTTCTGCATTCCTGAATGCTGTAATCCAAACTGTGCTTTATTATTAATGACCTCTTCTTATTTATTTCACTTATTATGAGCACTTAGCACATGCTCATCATCACGGATTATGAGCTTTTTTTATGAGGATTACGTTGAGTAATTATCATTCCAAGTAAGAGAAAAAAACTGTCATGCTCTCCCACTGCCAGCAGCTTTTAATCTGACCAGACAGCAAGGAACCCAGGATTTCACAGTTTAAACAGATGGAAAGGCCTGGGCAAAGAGGTGTATCTTACAGCTCCTTCTAAATGTGGCCAAGTTCACGCTGAAGCATATTTCTGTCAGGGGCGTATCCAGAGGTGTGAACCTGGAGTGCCCAGTGAGCATTTGGTTCCAGCTTCCAGCTAAGAATAGTTCATACAGCAGATTGGAGGTAGAGAGTCTGTTCTTAAATATCCTGGCCTTCGGCTGTAGTGACTGCAACCTTGAATTTCACCTACCTGTCAACTGGGATGCTATGTGGAGAGTAAAGCACTGGCATGGTCTAGGGCTGGGGCAGCTCCCCAGCATGTTTTCAGGATTTAATGGAGACTGTCAAAAAAAAGCAAAGGGAAAGTAGACAGAGGACAGGCTATTCTTTCAGGGATCCTCAGGAAGTGTTAGAGGTCTTACTTTAAATGGGACTTTTGCACTTTAAGGGGGAATATGCATAAAGCAAAAGCAGGGGAACAGAATCAAGGTCAGAGGTATGGAGATAGCAGGGGACATCTGACTCTGGACTTAGACATGGAAGGAGGGAGAGAAAGAATACAGCGGCCTGCCAGTCTGAGTACAGGTGCTGACCTCTGGAGAACAGTGCAGCAGTGACGTGATGCTGGGTGAAGTGGCAGACAGTTCCTCAACATACACAGCTTGGATAGAACCTTCTGTTGAAGACCAGCTGTTATTCAAGCTCCAGATGTGGTCGAAAGGTTCAACCAGACCACTGTCAGCACAGCCGTGACCAGGGGAATATGGGATTTCTGCTTTACCGGTTTGTAAAATCATGCATACACTCTAGTTGACTGGTGTTTACTTAGGCCAGAGGAGGTAGCCTTGGAACCAAAACTGAGATGTTTTAGCAGAAAATGCAAAATGAGGATAATGATGGATGTCTATGATGTCCCAAATCCTTCCTTTGAATGCTGTTAGCCAAATTTTGGCTGTAAGTACAGACCATTTGAATGAAGGAGGGGGATTTTATTGTCTTCTTTCAACGTATACTGGACACTGCTTAGAGTTGAATATGAGACAGAAAGAGTAGTTCTCTGTACAGTTCAGAGGTCACAGTAGTTCTTCACTGCATGGAAAGTGTATGTGAGCTATTGCTGAAACCCAAATTTATAGGAGGAAGCAGCCCAAAGGGTAATCTTGATGAAGGACAGATGCCACATGTATAACATGACTGGATATAAGGCTGTCAAGTGTGATGTCATCCACATCTCTTGAATTCTGGTCTCCATTGCCCTGCCTCTTGCCAACTCAACCCTGCTCAAATGCTTTCCAGAACTCCCTAAAACCTTTCCCAGTCCTACTGGAAGGAGGCATCAATGGACTGGGGACTATGGGATTCATTATACAGATGAGAACCACTGCAGTCTCTGAGCTCTTGTGTGTGTAAGGCATGTCCATCCTGGTGTCCTTTGGACAGACAGTATCTGGAAGGAGATCAGACTCAGGGAGGCAGAGCCAACATTTCCCCACCAGCCATCAGCAATGGTGATCAACAGTAGGCAAAGTCTCTGAACAGAGGTCCCTCCTTAGTAGATGCTCCTCTGTAGATGCTGAAATAATGACTCACACTCCTCCTGACATGATCCAAGCCAGTGAGTGCCTGCTACATGATTCCCACATTCTATACAGACAGTAGGGGATATGGAGGCAACACCACCCAATCCTTTCCAGAAGGGCATGTGGAGGCAACACCATCCAATACTTCCCAGACCAGTTGGCCTCTTTCTAGTTTGACATGACATTCAGGATTAGGAAAGAGGGACTGTGCTCAAGAGACTGGCAAAAATAGATCACAGTTTGACCAGGAGATCACACATAAATATACGTAGGCTGTGCCCAGGCTGTCCCACAAGAGAAGAATTTGGCATGTGTTGAAGATGGGCCAACACACAGGTATTGGACGGTTTCCAGGCATTATTGTTTCTGTAAGCAACACCAACAGAAAGATATTGGATCCCCAGCAGTTGTCATGCAAAATCATTCTCAATCCATTTCATCCTCATGAGTACTGTTGCCCTCCACCTCACCTTCACAAGAGACAGTGCTAGGAGGGTCATAATAAACCAGGGAGAGTTTTAACTAAGCTGATTTCAAGAAAGGAAGAGTGTCAGATCAACATATTCATGCTGAAACAGTTTTTTATCAGTGCAGTTTAGGGCACTGAATGTTATGGACATGCGACCAAGAACTCCATAAACACTTCAGAAACAGCAAACACTGCAAGGGAGGAAGGACTCCGTGTGTGGGGAAGGCAGAGGGAACAGAAAAAGAGGTGACTGGGCTGGTTTGGGAGTTCCTGCTAGTCTGTGCCTGCATCAGTCTAAATTCAAACCAGGCACAGGGAGCCCGGCTCTCCGTGAGAGCTGTTGTCCAAGCTGCTGCACAGAGAGGAAACCTGAGCTGGAGCAGGGTCTGGTCTGAGCGCTTTGAAGTGATTTCTTTCAGTAAGGAAATCATTTCCTTTGTCTGTACGTGTTCAGGAAAATAGTCTCATTGGAGACTGGTTCTCAGGACATTTGGATAATAATTGTTTTGTCCAGAAAAGTGTCGTGACTGGAAATGAAAAATAATATATATATATTTTATATATATACAGTAGAAAAAGTGCTTGTGAGTATATATTACATCCATATGCAAAGGGAGAAAGAAAGGAACCGGGGATCAGTTAAATCAACAACAGAGACCTAATTCTGCTCTTGGCTGTGCCTTGCAGAGAGCAGTGAGACGTGCCCTGACCAAAGGAGCAGCAGGGCCAAAGCGGGCAGCTGCCTCCCTGGTAGAAACTCACTGCTTTGTTCAGAGCAGTTCCACCACAGATTTTAAAATGCCATGTACATTTGTGATACCTCTTCACTATAAGGGGATACAAAACAGGCAGCAGAGACAAATATATGACACGCGTTCATGGCTTTTTCAACGAGACAATAAGGAGAAGGGATACCTTGCAGTGTACATAGAGGTAGCAGATGGTGCCTGGGTTTGGGTTTCTCTTCTTTCCGGCTGTTTGTTTCAACAAGTGCTTATATTCCCAGCCAGTGAGGGCTGGGAGACTCCTCTCCTCCCAGCATCCCTGCTGCCTGGTCCCCTTCATATCCAGGGACAAGAAGCAATCCCTTGCCATGGCCACATCTTGCTGCTCATACCATCTTTCCACTTCAAGCACAACCTTCATCACCACTGTGTGCGCAACTTCTCCTGAAGTCAATGCAAGTGTTATGTCTGCAGGATTAGCTGTGTCCCTGGGTGATTCCTAATATTTTCTTTCCTCACATTCTTCTCCTTGGAAGATTTAACAGAGTCACAGAGCTCAAGTGTCCAAGAGACCGTTCCCCTTCCAGAGCAGCATCTTTTCCTCCAGTACACTTGCCAGCACGCTGTCCAGTCCAATTTCAAGTGAGTCAAATGTTGGTGTTTCCATCGCTTGCCTGGAAGACAGTTTCAGTGCTCAAGCAGTCCAAACCATTAGGAACATTTTCCTGATATTCAGCCTAAATATTCTCGTTCTCAATTTCATCCCATTACTCCAGGGATTCATGTTACTGGAGATGGGCTCATAGTAGAATCTCTTACTGTGCCTTCCCCTGGGCAAATTCACTTAGTACTTCTGAAGAGGAAAGAAGGAGGGAAGGAAGGAAAGAAGGAAGATAAGAAGAGGAAGGAAAGAAGGCTCAGCCCCATTGAATCATCATGGAAAAACATTTCTAGAGCTCTCATTTCATTAAAAAAAACCAAATTCCTCAAATGTTCTTGTTTGATATACTGGCACAGGAAGTCCGCTATTTATGTACAAAACAGGCACATAATTTGTAGCAATAATAGAAGCTTCATCCCTCCCTGCTAAAATTCTTTAACCATATTTTAGAGAGGTTGCATCTACTGTTATTCATTTTTTGTCTCGTGCAATCTTGAACCTCAACTGATAGTGTTAAGCTAAACACAAACTGGTGACAACTGTGGTGATAATTTTGGTTCCTATTCAGCAAAGCAGAGAGGCACACACTCAACTTGAAGTCTTTGCAGAATCAAGTTTTTGTGCTTTGAACACTTGTCAAATTTGAAATGGGCAAAAACACCAACCCATTTTGTGCAGGTCACTAAACAGCACTGCAGAAATGGGGATTTTATTCTCTGAGGTCCCCCTCCACCTTGTGCTAAATAACTACATTTCCATTGATTACAAGCACCCAGAAAAACCATCTCATGCATGGGTTAAATAATGGAAAAATTGAAAACAGCTGCCTCCTACCCTAATCTCTCTGAAAAAGTCCTTTGGAGTACGACTCCTAGCTTGAATGTTTAATTTTCAATTGACTGGCTCACTGGTATTCTAAACTGTTAGTCTTGTACTCAAACAATAAAACAGTTACTCACTAGTTAATCGAAATCTAAAGGGGTTATACCTCTTAAATGAATTACGAAGATGGCAAACTTGACTTCCTGCAGACTTTTCTGCAGTTACTAGAACTGTATTTCCTCCTTTTCTAGTTCTTTTGCATTTGGAGAATAAATTGCAAGTAACTGATGAGATTATTTCTTTCCCTTAGGGAAACACATATGATAGGGGTTCAGACATCTTTTCCCTCAGATGTTACCAGCACTATCTAATGGTGGAAACAGGTTTCTTCAGGACCTGTGCCCAGACCTGCTGATTCCTTAGGAATTTTTGCAGGAAGATGGAATGCCAAAGCTGCTGGGTACAAGAGACATTTGTAAGTCTCTCCTCCAGCCCCAGACTTTGTATCTCTTGTCTGGACTGAAATCTCACTCCCAGCAGTTCTTCCTTTTGGGGAAATCCTTTCTGTATAGCTGACAGAAACACGGCTGGATGTATGCACATCAGCATGTCTCAAAAACTGCTGCTTGTTTATCATTTTATGTAGAGGAAAACTGATAACGGGCACTGGCTCAAAGGATCACCAAATTAATTACCACTTATACCTCTTACTGCTAATAAATGCAAAAAGCTGGCCTAAGCAGTGAGCATTAGATAACTGTGCTGTTTGCAAACAGGACAGCACAAAGATTGAACCCTTCAGGGTGCAGTACTGCTCTGATGTGTGATCATGGAGCAGTATCCGTGCCCTGTTGGCTGAGATCAGTGGCCTTCTTCAGATCCCAAACCTCTGCCGAGTCCCAGTGCCTCCAGGAGAGAGGTGTGAGGACAGAGTTCAGACTGAATCAGAATATTCCCAGTTATTAAAATGCCTACCTGATGAATAAAGCTGATCTTGCCTACCACTTAGTGCCACTAGGTCTCCAAATACTTCACAAAAATGGCATCACTATCCTTGTTTTACTGGAGTTCTGAGATTTTCTAAATAAAAGTAGGTGCTTGTGCACCATTCGGGAGGTGGGTGCTTGGGGATAGAGTTTGTCGTATTGATGTTGTGTTTTCCATGTATGTCCATCAGTTGTGTCCTCTTTTGAGGAGGCCTGACCTCCAGATGTCCAAAGCTTTTGACAAAAGTCCAGTGTCTTTTCTTTCTTTTTTAATTTTTTTCTTCCTGCCCAGGCAAATTTTCCGGTTGGAAACTGATGCCATGGCCAGGGAAAGCCAAACATATGGAAGTTTCACGTTTTGCAGACAGGAAGCCCTCAGGGGACTACAGGTCATCTACCAGGCTGGGGCTAACACCGGGGTTACAATCCACATTTCCTGACCTCTGAGGCAGCGCTAAACCCACTAAGCCCCCTTGTCCTTCCATATGTGCATTATATTTCCTCTCCTCTTTCCATTGCTTTCAAGGGGACCTGAGGCCCTCTGGACACAGTTTTGGCAGTGTGTATTCAGCTGGCTGGCCAGCCAGGCCTCAGGAGCCTCAGGCACTGATTTAGTAGAAATATGTAGTAATAATAATGCTGCTGCTTGCACCACGCATGTTAATTTTGTCACCACCCTGCTTTGTCAGCTGCCTGCAGCTTTTGGCTACCCTAGCACATGTACCCTTGCTGGCCTCCCTGTCTGCCAGCGGATGTTTGCTGAGTCCAGGTGCCTGTGTGGCCCCGTCCTCCTCTCACATGTCAGCACATTGTGGAGCAATGAGCGCAGGCTGGGCTGGGAACACCGGCATGCTGTTCTGTCGGTTTCCATCTGTCCCCAATGGCTGAATGTGTGTGCAGGCCAGTGCGGGGTGCTGCTGTGCTCAGGAGATGCCCTGGGCTGTTTGGGTTTGTTTGAACAGACTTCCTTCATACCCTGCACCCCTCTTCTGACCCACAGGCAAACATCGCTGTTCTGTGTTTGGCAGCAGAGCACCATGGCTGGGCCTGGCCTCGTTTTTATAGGGCCTCACACAGGTAGTCGATCCATCTCTCAGGTAGTTTGGATTCCTAGTGGATGCTGTGGGCCACACCCAGTGAGGTTTAAGTCTCCTTGGAAAGGTGATGTGCCACCAGTACACACATGGCAGAGGGGCATGGGAGGAAGATGGGCTGTCCCCTGTGTGCACATCAGGGTTACCTGTTTTGTTGTGACAATAAAGGTGTCCATCCACAGGGCTCTGCATAACCAGAGACTGTTCCACCCGAGGGATGGGACATCTCCTTTGTGTTGACTGATCTCCCCTATTCTTTCATCTGGGGCTTTGTATTTCTCACACAGTGTTTCTTTGGAGGTTAAGCTTACAGAGAAAGGACCTGTGGCTAATTTCAGGAATGCTACGGTAGCCCCAAGGGATATCTTTCTGTTCTTTGTGTAATCTCCACTTAGAGCTGTACAAAAAGGTGCACAACAGGAAAGGGAGACCACATGTATGTTTGTGTGTATTTGTGTTTCTGATGTTCCACAAAAAATGTCAAGAGACGAAATCTGTTTTTCAATTGCTTCTCCTCCTTTGGACTGATTTATTAATAATTTGTGTTCCATTACAAAAAAAATGGGCTTTTATGTGAATTGTACTGTGCCCTGAAATTGTTTTAGTGGCAGATCATAATTTACTATTGGGGTTTCAGGAGTCAGTGCAGAGCACAATGCCATCTCCATATTCATATTTCAGATCTGTCAGAGCACCCGGATTGCTCGTGTAATCAGATGGATTTCCATTCGAGTCCTTGAGAGACAAGAAAACTGGCCATCACAGAGAGATCCTTGGCAATTAAAATGAATAAGAGCTGCCACTCTCAGTGGATGTCTTCTGGGTTACCATGGGGGACAGAGATTGGTATGAGGTTTAATCAGGCACTAACAGCACCTTGCTGGGAACTTCATGGCTGATAAAGGCGGCAGCATCAGACCAAGTCGCTCCTCTCTTTTTAAAGGGAAAGCAGCCCTTTTCTTTTCCTTTTTTCTTCTTTTTTCTTTTCCTTTTCCTTTTTTTTTTTTTTTTTTTAAATATATATATATAATAAATCCCATGAAGTTTTGCAGTGTTTGATAGCAGAGAAGAGTTACAAGGTTTGGGGGTTACTTCTCTTCTCTACAAATGAATCTCTCCTCTTTGTCCATTAAAAGAAAGTGAAATCTACACACTGGATGCTCATCACATTAAGCCTTTGCTGGGTGGTTTTTTAATTGCTTATTTTTTGCTTGCTCTGTGGCTACTAATGTGATATTTAGGGTTTTTTTAATTAATATTGCTGTGACTTTGTGGCTATTGAAGGGCGACAGATTGGCAGCCCAGAGCTGGAAACCCTTTTCTTATCCCCAGAACAATTACAACGCAGGCAGCAGCAATGAAAGCTTCCCCAGTCCGCCTGGAAAGCCCAGAACAAGGACGAAGGCAAGCCTTGATGGGCTTGCTGCTAGACTGCTATTAAAGATACCAATTAGTGCCAAATTGTATTTTGTGATGGAGGAGGCACCATTCCACCAGGGCAGGACTGTAACTACAACACCTTTACTACTCATCTGGTTGCAGCTTTTGGTCCTTAATGACACAGCCTGGATTGGTATCCATGATCTTTTTGGTCTGACTCAGTACAGCACTGAGCCTTGGGGAAACTCCATGTGGCATGCCATGCTATGCCATGCTGTGCCATGCCATGCCAAGGAGGGTCTCTGCAAATCAAAAACTACATGGGAGTGAAGTTGCTGTCTCCAAATCAACCCTCAGAGTTACTCTTCCTGCTGTTGCTGTCCCTTTGTCTAACAAAGTTGGCAGCAAATGGAACAAAAAAGAAGGGAAATCCTCTATTGTTGTATTCTGTCCTTAGATGTTTGCACCCTAAATTCCTGTGTGCCACCAAAGGCATTACTACACCCAGCAAAAGAAATACCAAGATTTATACAGAGGCTGAAGAGCTAGAGCTTTTTCATTTTTTTTCTGCAGTTCCTACAAGTTCCACATTTCCAGTTCTATGGCGCGAAGTGGATAATTGAATGGGCTGCTTAAGGTACAGTGTGTGGTGCTCAGAGCATGCCTGCATGCTCGGGTTTTCCTTCAAGAAGACTTGACGGTGACTGTACTGCATCTTAACTGTCAAGCTATTTTTTCCTTGCTAGGTTTCATTTGTGTTTTTCTTCACCTTTTGGAGACCCCTTACCTCT
The DNA here is from genome assembly GCA_028571105.1 of Tragopan temminckii. Classification (NCBI taxonomy): domain Eukaryota; kingdom Metazoa; phylum Chordata; class Aves; order Galliformes; family Phasianidae; genus Tragopan; species Tragopan temminckii. The sequence goes on along the minus strand of JAOWBP010002052.1, from coordinate 42,441,497 downwards.
CCCCTCTTAAATCTGCGCTCACCACAGAGCAGACATAATCCCAGATTTTCAGTAAATCAACACTATATGCTCCCTACTGACTAAGAGAATTTGATACTGACAGATTGTTAGACCTAAAAGAAAAATACTGCCATAGTTTCTCTAACATGCCTTGCCTGGAACACAGAGCAAGGACGGATGTGTGATATCCATTATGAATGTAACAATACAGGTAGTCTACCATAATACAATTATTTTAAATTTATATTTCATGATGGAGAGCATGGGTGCAGCCATGAATCACTGTCCTCATCTTTTAGCTCAGTAAAACCACACTGTCCATAATTCTGCAGCCGTACAATTAACTCTTTTCATCAGCAGCACTGCAGATTTTATTCTTGCGCAAAGCCATTTTTTAATCTACACATGTAGAGAAGTCACCCTGTAGAATAGCAACATTTTGCATTTATATGACACTCAATATCTGAGCATCACTACGTGCTGGCCAGATGTGTAATTAATGTTGCCTTTCAACCTCTCTGTTTGGTGGGTAAATTCTAGACAGGGAACGAAGTTATATTCAATCCTGGAATGTGATGCTGAGCATCAGCAATGTGTGCATGCCATGTAATTCTCCTGTGTAGTCTGTGAAGGGATTAAATGCATTCCCTCTCCTCACCCTTAATATTCCTAGATCCCTTAAAGGGCTACTACTGCCTACATAATCTTCATCCCTGAACTAAAATCCTTCAGATCCTCTGGGGCCCTTATTAACTGAACATTTGCTATGCTCGGCCTTTAAATAGTTTTCAGTCTCCTTATTGTTTTGCAAAGACCACGTCATGATTTCTGAGCAAATCCTTCCCTTTTGTCTGCCCTTTGTTAGCACGGATGGACAGAGGTAGCAGTAAGATCTCCATACAGTGAAGTGAATAAAGACACAATATGCAAACGGAGCTGTTTGTGTCTGATGAACCTCATCCTGCACAGATGCACCTCAGGGCAACCCTGTCCAGCCTGGCACCCTCTAAGGAGCAAAGGTACCAGCCTGACAAACCTTGGCTGTTCCCAAAAACCTTGAAGCAGCATCTCAATTCCTGAGTGGATTCTTTTGCCTTCACAGCACAAGGACCTTCATAATGTTGTTTACTCACTCTCAAGATTTCCTTCAGGAGTAAGCATGGTTTGGGAGTGACAGAGAGGAATAGATGGTTAGAGGCTTTCCTATGGGTAAGTTCATATCTGCACAGAAGGGAGATAAGTAATGAAACATCAAAGAAACAACATGATAAAACACTGTCATAAGAAGGAAACCAAATCCTCCTCCTTTCTCCCATTCCCCTCTAAGCCACAAAAAGGACTGGCACAGTAATCCTGACATGATCCCTTTCCATCTGGAGGAAGATGGCTTTGCCTGCCAACCCAACGTGTGAGGAAGGCTGTGATATTGGCATAGACCAGAGAAGAGGAAGACCCTACCCTGACACAGACTCAATACCTGATCTGAAGTGATACACTGGCTCTCCCAGAAGAGACAAGAACTAATGTGGTTGTGTAAGTTGATCTCTGGATCCTATTGCAGATCTGGCTGTAGTACAACCCAGACTCAACCAGGCTGGAGAAGATCTGCTCTTTTTCAAATACCCCCAGAATTCTGCTTCCTAACACTAGGACTTCTCACTGAAAATAAAATAAGATAAAATAAAATAATCAAAAAACCGTATTTCAAAAGAGATCACAAGAATACTAAAATTTAAGGCAAATATTTTATCTATCCAATTGTTTAAAGAATACACAGACAAATTTATAGGCATTAAATTGGACACCAGAGAGCTTCCATATTGTTCTGTAAATGAATGTGTTGCAGAAGTAATAATATTAAATGCAACAGAGGCAAAGTTGTGTCAAAAAAAACACGTTCTATATCCTGTGCTGTGATCAGCTGGGAAGACAGGCAAGTTACAGCTGAAAAGATGAAGGATTTTCCACATTTGGGTAAGATTCACTTCAATTTTACACATGAGCCAGAGATGGCCCTCTTAGCAGCACAATGCTACAGGACAATGTTTTAAAGCATCACTTAAGATTACTCAGGGCACTGACCTAGGATGAAGGAATGGCACCTACAGATGTCCAAGAACCAGTGTGTAGAGCACTCGTAGCCTTCCTGTAAGGGATTCTGTCCAAATATTAAAGAGACCCAACCTTACTTAGCTGATAAGATTTGACAAGGCCACCTCAGACCAAGATGCCACGGCTACAGGCAGCAGTGTGTGTAGTATTTCTTACCACACTTAGATAGTGGAGACAGGCTGCAAATGACAATGTGAGAGAGAAGAGAATCTAAAAGAATCAAGGCTGTGAAGGAGAGAAGAGATAGAACTAAAAAGTGTTTCTGGAATTAGAGTTATGTGTTGGTGCAGGTGCTAAAAACATTCCTCAGCTCCTCTAATTTGACTTCTTTGAAAAGACTGAATGAATTTCAGAGCAGAAACAATGCTCCTATAACCATTGCTTCCAGAATAGATTTACAGCATTAACCCACTGGGACAGATTCAATGTTGGAGTGACTGAACGTAACTCCATTGAAGTTAATGGACTTGTGCATGTTTTATCAAAGATGAATTTAGTAAATAGGGAAGGAAAATGGGATTTAACCTGCAAATCACCTGTTCTAGAGATTAACAACAAAATATATATGATGAAAAACAAGCAAGAATTTGGGATTTTTTTTTTTTTTTTGAAGTACTTCATTCTAAGCTCATCCAGATTGCCTACCTTCCCTGTGTTTTTAATCTCCACAAACCTTCCTCACTAGCTAGCACTGTGACGAGTAGCATTCAGTAATCATATAGTTGTAACAACTGGAGATCTTAGGAAGATCTTGCTGCAGTCTGTGCTCTATAGACATAAAAGCATGCCTAATCCCTGGTGTTTGGATGCAGGATTTGGGGGGTATTTAGAATCATAGAATAAGAAGAACCTCTTTCACTTATCTTTCTGTGAACATGGTGGTCAATTACTGCTGATGAAGTCCACAGTTGGAGTCAAGATTTCACATAGTGGGGATGATGTCCAAGGGGCAATAACTAGGAGACGTATCTAGCTACAGCGCAGTCAATTTTAGAGATGATGAACAGAGAAAATGAGGGGAACAGGACAAATGAGGGGACTGTCTACTCTATTTTCATTGATGTCAATTGGGTAATAAATCAACAGGAGACAAGATTGATAGAGGAATAAATGATTACTGCTTGTATATAAAGTCTTACATTCTGCTCTATAAGTATGTAAGTACTCTAAGTGACTTAGATGAAAGTAGCTGCCATTAAATTATATTATATTATTAAGCCTGTACTAATTAATACTACCAATGTTGTTGACTAGTAATTTGGAAGCACCTCGGTTTTCAAATGATGTGGCTGGGTAATGAAGCACCAGCAGGTGCCCCAGGAATTTTTCTCTTGAAGGAATTTTGTAAAATGGTCACAGACTCTGCTTGCTGAGACACAAGGTGATGATGGTCATACACTCACTCCACAGTGGAATGAGTTTATATCTCCATTTGTAATACAAACTCATTCTCAGTTTATAAGGAAAGTTAAAAACAGGAATTAAATAAATTAGTTTTAAATCCTACCTTGACAAAAACATCAGACCAACAAGGTCTTCCCCACAGAAGTCTCTTACACCGCTGTCAGTAGGTGGGTTTTCAGGCTGATGTCAGCTGGATTGCACTCTGTGTCATTAAGTATAAGTAGATAGGTCTATGCAACACTTCCCCCCCACCCTTTCCTCCTTCTCCTCCTCCAAGGTGGCATTTCAGAGGCACGCCAAGAAAGGGCAACCCCAGAGGGACTGTCAAAAAACAGCACAACCCAGAGCAGCCCCGAGGCTGTTCTGAATTGCACCAGGGGTTAAGCCTGCCTCCAGCCAGCCTCAGGATTCGGGGTGTACATACATTGTGGCACAGCCCGCTATCTCCCCACTCCGTGGTAATCCGGCTGATATTCAAGGGCATCTGAGAGTGAATTGCACAGAATTACTCTGGATTCAGAGTAGCGTAGCAGGTAGCAAAGACTACTCCTTTAGCACTGCTTTGCCCAGAAGAAGATAATAAAATCACAGAATATCCCGAGTTTGAAGGGATCCGTAACGATCATTGAGTCCAACTCCTTGCTCCCCACAGGACCACCCAAAAATCAAACCACGTGCTCTGAGTCTCAGCCACCAAAACTGTGTCAGAAGAGACACCACACTTTTTTTTTCTTTTTTTTTTTCAGGTATGACCTGAACGCAAATCTGCAATGTGCAGAAGTAATTGTCTGTTTAAAGTATTCATCACGTCAGCCCATGCTAGCATGCCCAGGACAAATACAATAGGGAAAAGCAGTGCGTTTTCAAATGGACATTTACTGTTGTAGGATGTATCCTTTTCTGTCCAGGACTGGGAAGCTTCTAACACTGGTTAATTATCTCCAAGATGAAGGGCTTAATTGGGAATGTCACAAGCTAAACTTCCTTCTCTTTGAAGAGCTGTCTACCTCACATGGTGCTGAGAGAAATGCTAGACAGCAAACTCAGTTCAGTTTTCATTGTTTCTTTCCTGTTCCATAAAAATGCAACCACACAGGGATGCACTACCGAATATGTCCCTTGTGCTTCCAACCACATACCCACTGCTTTTGTGATGACACCCAGGCGCAAGAGCGAGAATGATGATGAAGGTCAAATATGGAGAAGGAAAACTCTGAACAATAATGAATGATTTATGGCATAGGATAATCTTATCTGGGTCACATTTTTGAAGGGTCCCATTTCTCAGCTCTTCTAATTCTTGAATTAATTAACTTCTCACACTCATTACTTTGTTTCTGTTTTCCTATGCAGCTCAGGACATCCAGGTGACAGGTTGAGTGATGCACTTCAGAGCAGCGATTCTTCTTGCTCTAGGTGAAAGAGCTTTTGCCAGTCAGCCTTGTCTCTGCAGTGACACGAGTCAGAGACACTCCTCGCCGTCTCTTCCTCAGCCTTCCTCTTGCGCTGTAGACTTCACTTGTGTGGTCAGTTTTGGAAGTCTTTCTTTCAAGCTCATCTGAAATAGATTTAGAGTATTCATGAAACCTCCAGGTATGTGTGATTGCACAGGGCAATTTTCTCTTTCCAAGGAAGAAATTCCTTGAAGACATTCTTTTTCTCTCTGATGTTCCCATTTCTTGCATGGACCTCATCCATCTTCTTGCATTGACTCTCAAATTCTGCCATTGAAAGAGTAACACAAGGTCAGAGCTTGACAAAGGATCTTGACAGTTATTTTCTTGCAGTCTGACCATCTATAGTTTGTCCACAGATCCTTCAAAGTACTCCTGAAGATCATCTTCGTTGTGTCTTCTGCATGTGCAGCCACTGAACTCTTCGTAAACTTCATGGTGGAAAGCGTAATCTCAAGTTCAGGAAACTGCCTAACAGACTCACTTGGCTTGATGAGAAAAGAGAAAACAAAAATAATAATGAGTCTTTAAAGGCAATAAAAAATTAATTCTGCAATAAATCTATATGCAATCTGTCCCCTGTACTCCTGTGTGTTTACTTATATTTATGAGATTTGCTTTATGAATGATTTGCCATTAATGGAGAAAAGAGAGATTAAGAAACAAAAGCTGTAGCTTCAATCCATCATTAGGGAATTAATCAATTGGCTGCCTGTGCAGACAGCTATTTAGATCTGTGGCCTGAACAGCTTAATTGGGGGAAACAAGTTAAAAGGGCTAGAATGGTGTTCAAAGTAGCACAAATTAGGCCATTTTGGACCCATCATACAGCCTAATTTAGTAGCTTCTATACCTCAGAGTTTGGCAAGTTCTCGAGCTTCTTTTCAGTTTCCTGCTCTGATGTGTCTGTAAAGTATATTTGCATCTAAAAATGACTGACTATAAACACTGCAGCTAGTCAGTAAAAAGAAAGGGAAATAAGCCTTCTATCCTGCATTGTGAAATACTGCCTGTCTGTATCTGGGAGTGCCTCTCTGCCCAGATGTAGATGCTTCTAGCCATTGCTACAGGTAAGGGTAAATGAAGCAGTCTCAAGATCTCTTTCACCATGGTGCCTGATAGGGCAGATGGAGCTGGAATGTTTTTTACACTCCTACTCTCACCACTGGTATGTGACTGGTTCCCATGTTCCTGAAAAATACATGTACATTTTGGGGTTTCCTGGTTTGAATGCCTGTTTGTAAATTGCCTTCGTCTCTGAGCCACCTTATAAAGGTGGAAAAATCTGTCTGAAACAAAGGTTGTGGATTAAGAAATGAGTTAAAATTCATAAATGCAGCTGTTCCGGAAGCTCAGCATTTTCTGGGATCTGAATCTTAAACGGGCTTTGAATTCAGCAGGAAGTCCATTCATAATTGGTCCAACAAATCCCCACCAACGTTCCAGCACATTAGAGTGCTTGAAATCTGGGGGTGATGGGGCAGTGAATTTCTCAGTCCCAGCACATTGCTGCCACCAGTGCAGTCAATGCTTATGCGTTCTGTTGTTCACATGATTGGGGCTGCATAGTCCCTAGGACTTGGAGAGTTACTTGTGGCTACCTCACACAGCATTGAAGCAATGCTGCCCGGGGACTTTGAAACAACATCACTGAGCTTTAGGATTCTACATGTTTCAGCATCTTTGCTAGGCAGCACCCTGACAGCACAGCTAAAACTAACTAACCTTATACATATATTGTACATGACGTTTGTTTTGGAGCAAACTTGCTGTCCTGCATTCCAAGCCTCTGGAGGCATCATGCCATCTTCTTTATTCATCAGAAGTATACCCAAATCCCTGTGTTGGCTAATTTGCAGCTTATCCAAATGCTCTCTGTCTCAGAAGGAAAAGGCAGAATGCTCTATCCAGAAGCAGTTCCAAATCCGTTTGTTGTCAGCCAGGCAGGTTTCAAATACGCTTGCTGACAGCATCACTGATATCTGTATGTGCCTTTGAGCTCCAGTAGAGGCTGAGTGTTACTTGTGTAATTCTTGTCCTGTTTCCTCTCCCCCAAGGACAGAGCAACTCAGTCCCTGGGCTTCAAGGAGTCAAAACGATTGCATTATCTGAGACCCCACCCGGAGTACTGCATCCAGTTCTGGGGCCCCAACACAAGAAGGACATCAAGTTGCTGGAGTGGGTCCAGAGGAGGGCCACAAAGATGATCAGAGGGCTGGAGCACCTCCTTTTTGGGGACAGATTGAGAGCTGGGGCTCTTTAGCCTGGAGAAGAGAATGCTCCAGGGGGACCTTATAGCAGCCTTCCAGTACCTGAAGGGGACCTACAGGAAAGCTGGGGAGGGAACTTTTTATAAGAGAGTGTAGCAACAGGATGGGGGGAAAACGGTTTTAAACTGGAAGAGGGTAGATTTAGAGTAGATATTAGGAAGAAATTCTCTACTGTGAGGGTGGTGAGACACTGGAACAGGTTGCACAGTAAGGCTATGGATGCCTCCTCCCTGGAAGCATTCAAGGCCGGGCTGGATGGGGCTTTGAGAAAACTGGTCTAGTGAGAGTTGTCCCTGCCTATAGGAGGGGGTTGGAACTAGGTGGTCTTAAAGATCCCTTCCAGTCCAAACCGTTCTATGATTCTACGATCTACCTGAGCAGTGCTTAAGTGTTCAGCTGTTGAGCACCCAGCTCTGATCTTAGGACCACTGGAGTTGTTCTGAATTATTCTGAGCTTTCAATGGTATAAATGGGAACAGAATTTGGTTATCTTTTTCTACTGATATTGTCTCTGCTAGACTGATGCACCTGGTGTACAAGCAGTTGGCATCATTTATGAATTTTTTTAGCCGTTTACTCACAACTAATTATTTACAAGTTTGTACTTGTGACAGGATTTGGCTTACAGCATTGCTTCCATGAAGCACCATACTCTACAGGTGGTGTATTTTGATAACCAAACAACACCCAAGGCAGACTCTAATTTGGGACATATCACTCTTTATATCTCATTATTTATTCCACTGGCACCGTCTTTAGAAATATATTGCAGAACACTTTTTTCTCTTGAACAAAATTGTAGCAGATACAATGCAAAAGCAAAACCAAGGTTTCTGCAATGGCACAAGGTGAGAGCGCTCATTTGGGGAGAAGTTTGTATTCTTTGGAAGAACAAAAAGACAAAGACACATGAGTATCCCTGCATCTATCTCTCAGAGAAGGTAAAATGAAGACACAGATAATGCAAAATATGTAATTAATGTGTGTTATTTGAATATAAACCCAAAGCAACTTCGAACCATCTAATAACTGGATCAGGGAGGGACTCTGGAGCATAGGTTCAGGACATAAGCTGTGTGACACTGTGTGCTTAAGCTGAAAAGCAGTGCAAACATTGGACGTTGCTGAAAATCTTCAGTGGAGGATAAAGATGGGGGTCTGAGAGGGCAACTTATTTATCACTGGTTCCCTGAGAGGGAAGGACAAGAACATCTGTATCACTAGACATCATTTACAGCACAGAGCAGCTTTCTCAGCATTTGACACCTGTTTTCCTTGCAGAAGCACACACACTCTACTAGGAGATGTTCTTCTTGCATCTGAAAAGTCAGGAGCAAAATATGTTCAGTGGACATAGCATTCACTATCCCAGGAATGCATATTCCTTTCATGTATTTCTGCTTGCTACAACAGCGCCAGCTAGCATATGAAGGCTGGTCTGGAAGCTTGGCCTATGGGTAGAAGCTAAGTTTTGCAGCTTTATGTAGTGTATTATTTCTGAATAAATAAATAATATAAGCGGGTCAGGACACAGAGCAGAAAATTTATCTGTTCATTCTTCCTTCAGACCTGTACATAACACCACATATTTGGCAGGCTACTAAGCTTTCTCCTTTTTTTGAAAATACAATGGCAGATACTTGGAAAGGAAGCCTTTCATATACTGCACGTTAAACACGTGCAGAGTTTAAGGGAAGGAAACAGGAGAAGAAAGAAAGAAAAGCAAAAGGAAAAGAAAAAAGATGCAATCTCATATCTGGTGCAGTTTAAACCCGTGCTTCTCTAGCACAAAGAACTGCACAGACCAATGAGTATGGTTCAAAATTCATCAGCTTTCAGAAAGTTTACCGTGGTATTTTAGTTAGGGTAAACTTCATCTCAGAAAATAAAAGCAAAATGGAGAACCTGGAGAGGGACAGTTGGAAAAGAAGCAGTCTTTCATGGCTTAGGAAATTTCTTCCTTTTCTAGCTAAATTGATACTTTCCAAATTTCCTGGTAAGCAGGATCCCACGATCCAAAATTGTGCAAGTCTAATAGAGTGTCAGCCAAGACTAGCCAGTGAAGCTGCCCAGGAACTTACTGAGCACACCAGAAAAGAAGCAAAGAACTCAGATACATACTGCAGCCATATTTTCTACCTAGAAGAAACCTAGCACTAATCTCCACAGCCTAGAGTGAAATCATTGCAAAAATTTTCCTGTTTCATTCTCCAAGCCTCAGTTTAAAGGTAGGTTCTGTGCACATTTCCCTAGCATAGTTACTTTCACAGTGCGAGTAGAAAGAAAAAGACTTATGTGAACTCCTCATTGTCTGAAAGATACATAATTACATTTGCAGACTGCCCCCCCTAAAATAGGGGTGGTCTGCTTGTAAATATTAAGATACTTAAGGAAAATCTGACACAGTAATAGAGTTCATTGCTCAGTTATGAATGGACAGAGTTCTTGTTTCCCAGCTTCTCATAGCACTACTGCTAATATTTAGTTCTTTTGATATTTTTATCTCCTCTTAAAATGAATTTCCACACTTACTTAATTTTGTATGGCATGAGCAAGAAGTGTCTGAGGCTCAGAGCAGTACATCATTTATAATACCTCTGCTAATTGAAGAAATGTGGGCCAAATCTAAGTAGTATGTCAACTTCAGCAGTTTGGGGAAAATTATATGTCAGGTACCATTACACTCACAGGATGTAGTAGGAGGAAATAGGCAGTAATCAATATGCTATATCATTGAATTGAGATTGACTTCTACTTGGCAATGAAACATTTGCTTATTTAGACACATCAGTCCTGTGTGTCAGTGGCTCAGTGAAAGCCAACTATCTTTGCTCAGAAGCTTTCATAATCCACCACTACTACAAGACCATTGGTTAAATAATGCTTGTTTTGTCTTTTTCATTTGCTTACTTGTGAACTGAGGTGGTTTTGTATCTATTATTTTTTCCACACTGAAATGGGTAAGAGTAGTACCAGTTGATAACAATGCCAATATTCAGGACTTTATCAAATGACCACTTTTTCCTCAACTATATATTTACTCCACCACATCAGCCACTAAATTATTGCTGTCTAAACTCCCTTTCTCTATGAATCATCCTACTAGTGAGGCATGCCTTCCCTCAAATCCAGAAACCAGGCCTTTCTGCTGTGGAGAGCTACCACCCCTTCAGCTCTCACACCCCATGCCTAGAACTGTATATCCATGCTATGTGCCATGCATACTATGTTTATGCAGCCACCCTTTATCAGTGTCAGTGCTACCAGGTTTTGGTTTGATTGGCTCAGATAGATGAAGCAAAGCAGCAACTGGGAGGAGCTATTTGATTAATGATAAATAGATACAAAGATTTATGATTAACGTAGAACATCTTAATGATTTACCATAGCAATGAAACCAATAGGCTGGTATTCCAATCCGATTTCTACAAATTTGTATAATCCTTGGGGTAAAACAATTTAATGTGCTGTCTCTTTTATAGTTACAAAAGGCCTTTCATATGATCAATTATACATAAGAGTATAATAAATGTAACTTTCTTCATACTAATCACATCTAACTTAAATTCTCTTGTCGGTCTTTGGAGTGTGTGTAGCATTCCCCATAAAGTTTTTAGTCTCAGCTCTTAGCAAAAGTTAATATACCCAGAACTTCCAAATAAATCATCTGCACAAGGGTCCTCACGCTAGTAAAACTGTTCAGACAATGCAGATTTTTAGCAAAGCACTCCCCCCTTCCAGTCAAGCCCCTTGCATAACACAACAAATTTGCTGCTTCTTAGGAAGGAGTCGTCTGGTGGTTATGATGCTGGATCTCTAAAGTTTTGGTAAGTAGAATTGTCTCAATGCCATGACACAGAACAATGAAAGACTAGCATAACAATAATATAATAATATTTTGCCCCAGTAGATACATTCCAACAGTAAAACTCAGCTAGGAATTAGATCTACATGAACACATGCACAGACAAGCAGTCTCAAAAGCCATGTGGCTTATTAAAACTTTCAAATCAGAATTGCCACCTAATATAATTTTGGTTTCTAATTTCTATGGAGATACATTTCATAAAAATAAAAATGCATGAAGTCCTTCTGTCTGAAGTAGTGAGAAGGGGAGGAGAAAGGGAGAGAGAGAGAAAGAGGCAGGATATATATACCTCACACACAGAAGAACAATCTTGGATTCACAAGATTATACAAGATTACAGCCCCTCTGTAGGGGACTATGATAAAGATGACAGCGGCAAAGAGCATCAAAAAGGAGACTGTGGACAAAGTATTTGATCATGTTCTAGCTAACTGTTCTACTGTGTACAATGTTCTCCGGAATATGTACTCATACTGCAGTATTAGATGTATGCTCATTCATGACCAGACACCTACAGGGTGAGAAGGTAGTTGAGAAGCAACCAACACTACCTGAGTACGTGGAAAAGAGGAAAAGAGTATTGAGTATTTGAAATCTAGAAAGAGAAGACATGGAAAATAGTTGCATGTTCCTACAGTTTGGGAGCTGGGGACCTCCTGTTAAACTGTCAGTGTCATAAAGACTTTTGATCTCATCGAGAACAGTCTTTAATTTGTGATATTCTTCTTCACTTTTGAAAAAAAAAAAAGGGGGGGGGAGAGAGGAAAGGTACAATAAAGGTCCCTCACAAGCAGGACTTTGACATCTATGTGCAAAAACATATATGCAAGAAGTATATCCATGTGATAAAATTAATTGCTTTGGAAAAGAAAGCGACTTAAATCTATTCAGAAATAGGTATTTCTCTCTCTCTCTCTTTTTACAAGATGCTGGGTTCAGGTTTTTTCTTTTAACCCCATATGCTAAAACTTCCTATTTTCCAAGCAAAAGATCAAATTCAACCATATTCACTAAATTCCAGGAACTGGCACTATAAGAATTCTCCCCCTTTAGTGTTAAAGAGTCTTAAGAAAGTCAAAGTCACTTGACTAGCATAAATAACATTGAGTTAATTGCCTATCATACGGTTTTGTAGTATCTGCATGCACTGTCATTGGTGTACTGTTGTGAGTTGACCTGGCTTTTGAAAATACTGCCCTGAAAGTCTGGCACATTTTTGGAACCAGGCTGTCAGTGAAGGAAAAATGAACTGGAACATCATAATCTGCTTCAACCATAGTAAAGAGAGAGACATCTGGTAGGCCACTTGGCAGTCAGCCAACAATGAAGACTTCAATTAAAATAATGAACATGTTCTCAGGAGTACATCTCTGAACTGAAGAAGTTATAAGTCTCGTCTGCTTCTTCTAAAGTTGGCTGTAAGTGGTAGCAGTAGGCTTCTGTCCTCTTGGTGTACTATGCATATTCAGCTGTTCCACAGGCCATAAAATCATCAAGAAAAATACACCTGTAGAGGGTGTAATGTAAGTAAGTTAGAGGAGTAAGACTGGCAATTTCACACTTCCTAGAGCCATGTTAAAGCCAGGAAAAGTCCCCTGGTCCACTGGAATTACTTTAACTTCCAAGTCAGGCTGGAAAAGCACTAACGTGAGTTCATCCATAACCCGTTTTGCAGGTGTCCTAGATAAACCCAAGCTTTTCCCGTGAAATTAGTCAAGGTGTTGAGAGGTTTCCGACTACAAAAGCCGGGGCAGTCTAATTCACCTCCCAACACAAATCACCAGCTTCTACTGTCTTGGGTGTCTAACAAAGGGACAGGTATTGTGCTGACCATCACTTCCCAGAAGAATCACTAAAAAGGAAATCAATGCCCCAGCAGCAAGCCCTTTCAGGAACAAAGCAGTGAGGAAGGAGAGCTGTATCAGGTGACAATAGAGCACAGCACATTCCTGTTATTTTGGTTTCAAAGCAAATTCCTAGCTGTGATTTGGCTTATGGTCAGCAAGTGAATAAAATTCCAACAGTGGTGGCATCCAGATCTGGATGCCACTAACCTAGCCCATCAGTAACGAAAATGTGCAGCTAGAGCAGATTCTCATCACCTCATTTGCAGTGGAAAAAAAATGAACTGTAATAAAATGCACGCCCTAGCCCAATTTTGGTATTTAAAAGAGCAGCAGATATCCAGTAGAAGTGTGATATTTAAATAAGCGGTTGGACACAGCAAAATGTGTCACCTAATGAGGCAGCACAGAAGTTCCTTCATAGGACCATTTAAATTTGTAATGGTAATAGCTTTATGGCGTTGTGAGGTCATTACAATTTGAGATTAAGATAGCCAAATTGTTGCAGGGAAGATCTTTGGAGACCCTCTTACATAGCCATTATGAGCCTGTGTTACACACACAAAGTGATTTCAAGGTATGACTTGGAGAAGACCTCACTACAGTGCTCTTATGGTAAAATTACACTGCGAGACTACAATAGGAAATAAGACTGCAGTGCAAGTCTGTGGAGATTAGACTCAATTATGATGTCAAAACAAACTGAAACAATGTCAGTGTAAGTTATACCATTAAGGTTGAGGCTTAAACCTAGGAAAGCAAGGAAATTCTGCATTAAACCTGCAACATTACCTTTTAATCACACCCTTGTGCTAAGGTGTTGAAGCAGGTAGAGACCCCTGTTAAATCATCTCACAGCTCTGGGTGTTGTTACATACTGCAGATGCTCTCTGTACAAAATCATTGTAGTTTCATTGCACAAATGCTTAAGTGATTAACCTGGAGTCTTTAACCTATAGCTGAAGATTCAACGAAATTCAGGGTTGGAGTGAGAACTCCAGATTAACAATTTATTTTACGCAGTGTGCCTTGTGGCCAGATTTTGTATGTGTAAAGGGCCTGATCCCTTCCACAAATAAATTAAACAGTTATGGCACTGTGAGATGAGATAGGAGTGGAGATTTCAGTGTCATCATCTTTTTCATGATAATACCCAGAGCACTGATGAGCATTATGTACCATTGCGCCTGGACTAGATAAAAATATACCAGGACATGCATCTTGCTTCTGACTGCTTACAGCCTAGCTGATACAGGGGGCAAATAGGATAACTGACCACTGATTTTTACAAGGTGTTTTGTAAGGAAGGATCCCTGCTGAGTGAAATTTAGGCTTATACCTGGGCCAGCCCAGATGCAGAAAATTTGTGGCCAAAAGGAGAGCGAGAGGTTAAACCAAAGGTCTTCAAGTTATCCTGACTGATTCCCTGAAGGAAGAAACCCAGTGACCACAAAAGCTCTTCCTTTTAGCTTAAAAGACAAGTAAGTAAACAAACAAACAAAAAAACCCGAACATTTTCTTCAAGTCAGCACACACTCTTTTGGCTCACGTTTGAGGGACTTGGAAAATGTTCAGCCTTGCCATGCTAGGGACCTTACACTTGCCCAGCTCAACATGGCTAATCTTAAGCACCGTGCTGTCACAGCTCTTTCTCACTGCTCAAGAGCTTGTTCTCAGAACTGTTTGTTGAACAATCTTTTGAGCAAGGATCACATTAGGTATTCAAGACCTGTAGGATCAGGACCCAGAGGTCCAAATCCAGTTGGTGGTCTGAAGGGTAAAAGCTGTGCAGAAAATTTGAAGAGAGAAAAAGCTAAAGCTCTACCACTGTATTTCAGTGCTGGCAATTACTTTCCATATTACACGTGCAGCTCACAGACTTCCCACAGGCTGAAGTGTTGGTTCTTTTGGATATTGGAACTAGAAAAGTGTACATGATGCTGGGCTGGATGTTTAGCTGACATCAGCTGGCTAATCCCCAGTGACTTCAGTGGAGTTGCATCAATTTTTTTGCCAGCTATGGATGTGGCCCGTAAAACCCGTGTGTCATTTCCTGGAGTGCATATCAACTGACAGAGAGCTGATAGCCTGTATGTTGACTTTTCTTTCAGGACTTAGTACAGCTGTGCAAAACACCCTGGACTGACCTTGCAGGGGCTCCACAGACAGTTTATTTCTTCAAATTTGTTTCTCTTGTGTTTGGTGACTTCTGAGGCCTGTTCTGAGTTCTGGTCTCAAACCAATGCAAACCCCAGTGCAGCTCCCCCTGTATCAGCTCATTTTGTAGTCCCAAATTTCTTCCAGTGTCTGTACATCTGTCCAAATCATAGCGAGCTAACCCTGGGTTCACCAAAACATGTGCAAGCCCTGGGTGAGCTTGCCTCAGGCTTGAGGGATTGTAACTGAACCTCCTAGGGTTTTGCTACAGGATTTTCATACAGCTTTAAATACATACCTACCGTGTGATTTTTTTTAAGAGACATTCCTTCTGTTGTTTCATATTGGTATTATCCTCTGTGCTAATTATACTAGCATCACCATGTGCATATTGATACTATCAATTAGCATAAAGAGTCACTCCTCAAAAATACATGGCAGTATCTCTCTGACTCATTTGCCATGAGGGCAATATAAGTGAAGTACAACACCATAATATACCATATTTAGCTCTGAGCTATAATCATCTTTATTAATTGCTTAATGTAGCAATGCTTACTGCAGGAAATGCCATCCTGCATGGTCCCGATTAGCTCCTGCAAGGTACAAAGGATTCACATCTCCCCCTTAAATCACGTGTGGGAATGGGATCTTAGGATCTCTGAGGAAGAATTCCAAATTTTGCCAGTTTGTGTGGTTAGCACAATCTGTGGCCCTAAATAAATCCAGCTAACAACAAGTGTAGTCATGTAAAAAGTGGAGGAAGGTGTGCAGATGTCTGTCAGTGACCAAAGAGCAAAAGGAGGATCTGCTTGTGCCACATAATACTCAAGGGCTTGATGAAGAAAGTGAGTGCTGGAACAAACACCCACTCAGAACCTCAAAATAAGCCTGGAAAATGTTTGTGCATTGTTTGTACCCTCAGTGAAAACCAACGTTACTCTCAAGGGCAAAATAAGGAGGCTAATGAAAGAGGCTATGATTTGGAGAGAAAAATAAAGGATGTGTAAAGTTAGGGGCAGCAGGAGAGAAAAGTAACTCAAAGAGAATCCCTGGATACCACAATGAGGGACCAGAGAAAGGTAATCTGCTGAGAAGCTACAGAGAGACAGCAGGAAGGGAACAAGACAAAAGAAACAGTAGGAGAGAATGAGATTGGGAAGCAACAGAGAGCAACTGGGAGAGAAAAAATAGGAAATGCTGAAAATGTTCTGTCTTCAGAACTAGATTCAAAGATATGACTAAAATGCCTCCTTAAGCTAATGTAAGGAGCATAAGAACCAGCTTTGTATAGTCATACCTAAAGTAGCACTGCTGGGAAGTACCAAGCTTTTCCAAAAACAATTTAATTGCCCAGCTCTGTTGAATTAGTACTTGAAAGGAGGACTGTTCCCTGAAGTTTTCTCATGGCTGTGTCAGTCAGTGGTCAGGCTAGAGATTATGCTGTTGAACTCATATCTGGATATGCAAAGACAGTCTGACAATAACAAAATTGATTGCTATATAACTAAATAGAACTATTTCCACTGGATTAACTTGCTGATGACTGCAAAGACATTCCTTTAAGAAAATGTCAGAGACAGTGCATACCTGTCAGCATCATGGTCCTCTTTGCTAAGACCCATCCAACATGCTCAATAGAAAGCCAAGTTTACATATGGCCCCCAAAATTTGTCATCTGTCTGAGCAAGAAGAAAGTTTTAATCATTCAGTGGCTCTAGACTGTGCAGAAGAGTCATAGCGAGATTACCAGACCTTAGTTCTCCTGTCTTTGCCTTTGTACCTTTCCCAAAGCCATGGACAAGACATTCTAAAACTCCTGTTGATAAGAACTGATGGCTTGGTCAAATGAGATCGAATCACTGGTGAAGTTAGCTGCATATTTAGAATTGTATTAATTCATATATATTCCAAGTCTGTGCATGTCCATACCCTAGGCAGTGACAAGATACATTTAAAGTTCATTGAAAAACCCAAACTATGATCTTCGGTGTCTCTAATAACTTCTCTAAGGAACTGACTTTTATTTGATTGATTTACTTGATTACTTACCCTTACAGGTAGCCAAAGGGACAACTTTCTGTCCCAGACTTAGCATTGAAGAGAGTATGGTCAGGCAAGACAAAGAAGACTGTAAATTCATGTTTTTATACAATCAATCAAAGAACTTGATGACTACCAGGCCATTAATGGGAGTCACATCAGGGCCCATGCTATACACACAGTTGCTATGGTAAAATAGCATTGCTTTCACTGACATGCGCAGTGTTCAGCTCGCTCTTTTGTCTGATACAATGTTGTGTAGATTCCCTTGCACACAGGATAAACCATCATGGGCCCCATTCTAAATTCTGTAGATGCTTCAAGAAGAAGCGTTAGTAACAGGCGAGCAAGAGTATGGAAGTCCCAGTGCACCACTTTGAGATGTATCCTTACATGTCTTCTATCATTTTACTTAAGGTACCATTAATGTGGTATAAAAAATGTATCTCCAAAGTAAAGAATTGCTTCTAAAACAATACGATGGTTAATGTTTCTACTATTGATCCACATCCAGCTGTTGTATATACATCTACGGAGACTCTTGCTGTTACAGTTGCTGCAGACTGCATCTGCTGTTGGCAAGTTATGAACTCACACACTTTAAGCAGCACTAATTTGAAGTGAATGCCTTATAAATAATCCACGCAAACAATCTTTGACATTAATACACATTTAGTGATACTAAACCCAAGCAGATAAAGTTCACAGTGGTTCAAGAAGAAGACCTACATCATTTGTGGCCTTTAAATCCCCTGAGGGATTTAACAGAAGAGAGAAGCAGAGAGGCCATATTCTTCGTGCCACTGCCAATTACATTTCCTCCCCTGTTTATTTTTCTTCTCCTCCCTGACCCAGTAAAAATATTCACTCTGGCTTCGCATGGGAGGAGTGGAAAACGAAGAAAGTCTTTAGAAAAGACTTCATGTGTTCTGGAGGCTGGTCCGGACTGGAGAGAGGAAGTTAAAATAAACAAGAATTTTGGTTGATATATTTAATCAGAGTATATGGCTTAAATTATAATTGCATTGCTTGGGCACATAATTGAAGGGTCTAAAAAATGCAGGTGTACAGTACTGACTGAAAAACCTCTATGGAGTACAAAGAACATGGTGATTCTGGAAACTGAGGCCTCAAGTGTTCTATGTTTTCATTTAAACAGCTGTGTAAAGTGTTTGCGATCCAACCAGTTCTCTTCCCCAGTCCAAACAAACTAACTTCAGGGTTTCTCTATAAATTCAAAAAGTTCCAACCTTGCTTACTAGACATAGACCTTTGAGAAAGTGCCATTTACATTAAGTTTTTGCATCAAAAATTAAAGAGGCCTGATGCAAAGCCACAGAATAAATATAAATATAAAAAAAAATATATATATATATGCATACATATGTATATATTTTATCTCGACTGAGAGCTGAGAATTTGGGTTCATTTGAACATAAAGCTCAGAGCAGAATATGGGACATATATTCCCATATGGATTGAAACTGAAGTCAATCTTTGTGAAATAAAACTGCTTATTTGCACATACCTCTGCCTGTTTGGTTGCTTCTGCCTGTCCCTCAGAAAGAAGCAAAGCTGTTCATATTTGTAGAGTAAACTAGCATTATCCACTTTTGGAGACCTCATCCCATTGTTCTCAGTGGTACTTTTGCTGTTGACCTCAATGATAGAGCTCAGAGAATTTGCAATGAATAATTAATCTGATGAATTTAGCCTACTTTTCTGCCTGCGGAATATCTGAGGGCAGATTGTACTGTCTTCAAACATATTTATTTGAAATTACTTAACACACTTCCTTAGACCGTGAAATCATCAAGATTGATTCTCTGGGAGTATCAGTATCAAGTAGCAGCCTCAGCAGTCTTGGCTCCCCACATGAGTGTTCTGGCAACGTGGTGTCCCACCATAGAGGGAAGTGTTTGTTGGGTGATGTGAGGTGCTATTTCAACAGGACAGCAAAATATGGTCCTGTGCAAACTATGCTCAGTCAGGCAAAGCAGCTCTTGTTTTGTTTTGTTTTGTCAATTGGCTACAGTTTCAGAAAATTCACACAAAATTAAGTTATATTTATGTTTCTGAACTTCAAAGTGCAGGCGAGTCAAGCTTTCCAATCAGATGTTCAGTGACTGCAGCTGTGCTTCCAGTTATGTCCCAGAGATACAGACACCTTGTTTGGAGTGACTTTTCTTTCATTTCTCCTCTTCGCATCTCTTTCTCTTTATCTGTGTTTCATCATTCTTCACTTGACAGGCATCTAAAATTATTCTTCCTTACTGTGATTCTGTTTTATCAGTGGTTCTTCCCTGTCACAGCTTTTATACTGTCTGAGCTAGGTTATGTGTCATCTACAAGTGATTACATAGTGAGGGTGGTCACATCCCCCTTACTGGCCAAAGTGGGATTTTCTCAGCTGTCAGTGCAGTAGAAGAGTGTGGAAAATCCTCTCTATTTGAATTACTTAATTTGTAAACATCTCCCTCGATCTGATTTATTCACCTGGCTATTTCCTTTCCCAATCACTTCTCTGCTTTTGCCATTTCTTGCCACCATGTTCAAACCTTTACATAACCTCGCATCTCTGTGCATAATTGGTCGTCTGTGAGGCCCAGTGTGCCTGGGAACAAAGTAGTGGGATGATTTTCTATCACCCAACCAACTCAGTATGTCTGCTCCTTGCTAAACAAACATCCGTGCATACATTTGGAAGGGATCAATTATGGGATGAAAACACTCTATGAATGTTCCTCCTGTAGGCTTGCTGATCAGCTTCAGGTATTTGTCATGGTTCAGGAGGGATTTCCAGTAAAAGAGTGGCATCCATTTACATGTTGGAGGTAATGTCCCAATAGTGTCCTCTGCCTAGACCTTTTCAAAAGGATCTGGCACAAAAATGGCCCTTTAAATTACGTCTAAAGGAAACAGCAACATAATACTTAGGCTCTGTTCAGCAGCTTCCCATTTCTCTGATTCATTTCAATTCTTCTGTCTTCTAATGTACACTCTACCTCTTCATAACAAAAAAGGAAAGGAATGAGGCTCAGGATTAATGATCCTAATCTACAAGAAGACTTGAGGGAAAAGGGAAGCACCACATTTTTGTGGTTGCTAGAGATAAATTGAAGAATTATACAATGGTTTGGATTGGAAGGAACTTTTAAGATCATCTCGTTCCAACCCCCCTGCTATAGGCAAGGACATCTACCTCAAGACCAGGTGGCTCAAAGTCCCATTCAGCCTGGCCTTGAACCTCTTCAGGGAAGGGGCATTCACAATCTGTCAGCAATATTCAGTGTCTCATCACTTTCACAGTAAAGAAATTCTTCTTAATATCTAGTCTAAATCTACCCTCTTCCAGTCTAAAGCCATTTCCCCTTGTCCTGTCATGTCCTTATAAAAAGTCCCTCCCTAGCTTTCTTGTAGGCCCTCTTCAGGCACTGGAAATACTCTATAAGGTCATTCAATAGCCTTCTATTCTCCAGGCTGAAGAGCTCCAACTCTCTCAGACTGTCCTCATAGGGGAGATACTCCAGCCTGGCACATTTTGCCTATTTCATGGTCAGATATAGACGCAGAGAGGGAGACAGCCCTGGTGGCAAAGGAGTCATTTCCTGACCCTTTTGCCCTCTTCCTGGCAGAACTGCACATACCTAGCTCCACAGATTTGCACCACTTAAAATGTTAAGTGCAACTCCGTGGAGCTGGAGTTTTTACATATACATTTTCAAATCTCATTCTGTAAATGTGTATATGTCATAGAAATATTGGAAACTGCAGGATGATTGTGTTGTTGACAAATTAAGAAAGTAATACTTTCATCCAAGGTGATTTCATCAGCAACTTCCCTCCAGCAGCATTTGCAATATCAGTTAAATAAACACACTGAAACTCACCCATTTTTGACTGCCCTTGGAGATAGTCTCCATTGAGCAAACCAGTACATGAAATCTCTCTCTCTTTTTGCCTAAGATCCATTGTAAATTGAGGAATTGAGTGATATAGGACTTTAAGATGATAATATGACTTTAAGATGTACAAATACATAAGATTTCTTGGAATTATACACTTTACATATTTGAATGAGAGAGTTCTGAGAGAATCCAGGAACGTTTCAGGGAGATTACGGGGAACACAAGGGAAATTTTTACTTAAAAATTGTATATACAGAGCTGACTTTAGACACCTGCAGAATAACTATTAAAATTAAATTGCTAAGCCTAAACTAACTAAAATGTCCTAATTCCCCTACCCACTCCAAACCTTGATCAGCCAGTCAAGGTCCCATGAGTATACAGCCTTCTAGAAGGTGACAGTGTATTTAAAGCACTGTAGTAATTATTCAGGACTCTACATTTAATGATATTTATGGCTGGCCCAGTACTATGGATGTGCAGAGCTACCCTAGAGAGCGTATTTCAATCTCCAGACCCAGTCTCTCATTCCCTGAGCTTGCAAATTCCAGACGTGTTGAAAGGATGAATATGCTCAAATGTGGAAGGAACAAAGTGTTGGAGAAAGTGCCATCCTTCAGTTCAACCCCTTCCACGTTTCCTTGGGTCATTGTCCTCAGGACCCGACGTGGAATTTGGATTTGAGCCTTACATGTGCCTCCCGTTCATCCTGAAGACATGTATTACCATACGGCAATACCGTCTTGTTCTCCCCAGTCTGAAGCGAACCATTGTCATTTTCAGTTGCTATTTGCTCAGAAAACAATGGCTTCTGGATAACAAGGGCTGACGTGACCCAGTCTGCAAATACCGTGTTGTGGCAGCCTGGAAGATAATGCGTGTTGCCGCTGAATTCACAAAGGGGAAAAACTTTGAAACATTTTAAAAATGCAGGTGCACAAATTACTCACGCCAGGAGCAGCAGTGGCATTTTGTAATAAAATCTTGTGTTTATTCTCCACTGCTGAATACACATACCTTACAGTTCCTGAGAGAATATCGTCCTGTGTGATCCAATGAACAATTTACAGGTGGATTAAACACATATGCGAAATGAAATAAAACTTGCAGATTTATAAGGGGTATAGGTTATCCTTGAAGTCAGCAGAAAATTCACGTTGATATGAATGGGCAGCTAGTTCATTATAGAGTACTGTTTTTTTCTTACTTCTCCTCTGTGTTGAATTTCAGGCTATTCTTCTAAGTTATTTTATTATTAAAAATAATACTGGGTTCTAAGGACAAACCTACAGCCAAATTATCAGCAAGTACTAACTACAGTGCAGAGCTTTTAAGCATTTTCTACTTTGATTGCTTGGTCTTTTACAGAAATGTGCTTCATATGCTAGTACATCCAGTGTAAAAAAGAAGTAGGTCGAGAGCATAATAAAAAAACTGAGTAATGTCTTTACTGAATGACTGCTGAGACCATGGATTCTATGAGTAATTAATACAAATAGTAATAATAAGAGTTGCTGCAAACTCATGCATTGATTTGGAAATTTCAGTCTCTCATGTGAGTTATTGTCTAGACTCTACAAATTATTTTGAAGAATATTTTTTCAATACAGATTATTCAATCCAAACTCTTTCTGGAAAGCAGACAGGTCAGGCTGCCTCAATTTCTCTAGCAGTATCTCTTTTTCGGATTAACTTTTGGCCATTTTTCATTTTAAGCAACTCCTGATCCTAGAATCATAGAATCATAGAAGCACAGAATTTTAGAATCATTAAGGCTGTAAAAGATCACTAAGATCACCTAGCACAACTGTTTATCCACCACCACTGTGCCCATGATCATGCTCCCAAGTGCCGCATGTACCCTTTTCATTACAGTCAATATCTACACCAGTTCTCACTCTACCTTTCCTTCCTCATTCATTTCCCCAAATTCTCACTGAAGAGAGTAGCATTTAGCAGAGTGGAGAGGACATAAATGTGAGAGTTTTACCCGTTTTCCTCCATGGGACACTACCACTGGAGCCAGTTTGGTATTTTTGTAGTTACGAATTACAGGGATCACCCACGAGGGGAAGGAAAAAAAAGAGAAAAAGAGTGAAAAGAGAAACAAAAACATATCCTTAGCTACACTGCAAGTATTGCTCTCCCTTGCTATCTACTGCTGCTAATGTCAAGCAATGGCATGTGTAGATTGATCAGCCATCCTGAGCAGCGTGCTGGGCTGATGGATCAGCCATGGCGTATGTGCAGCTGTGCAAGTCTGGTATCAAGGTGCGTCAGCCTGTTTCTGCTACCTCACTGCCCATCCAAGCCATCTTTTGTTTCTATTGTTGTACTTAACATCAATCAGGCATGCGAAAAGTGGGAATCACAACATTCTTCATTGCGGGTCTGTCTGCCTCATGTCTGCCCCAGCTCTTGGCCACAACTCCTCCTGGCTGGAAGAGGCTTAGTACTGCCTTCACAAGGCAGACACTCTGTGTTTGCTGGAACCAGCTTTCCTTCACACATGTGCCTGTCGGGGAGCAAAATACAGAGGGCTGTATTTGGAGGCCTTGATTCTCTTCTCTCACCTGGTTTACAAATATATAGTGCCATTGACATTATTCCTAATGATATTTAAGCTCTGGAGAGATCCAGGACCTTAATGCAGCTGAAGAGAGTCAGCTGTGTCTTTTTCTGGTGCTGTTTTTTCTTGCGACATCAGGAATCACAAGTTGGCACACTTGGGAACAGAGAAATTCAGGTGACTGACAACACAGAGTAGAAATCCATCCTTGTCCCTGGAGAGCCCACACACCCGGCAAGATGCACAGGGTGAGCAAACACAGCACAGACTGCAGCACAGATAAATCATGAGCGCTCTTTGCAAAGTTTTTTCCTTTGCTTGTATTTAATTGCAGTGACATTTCACTGGTTGCATGAACTGATATTTTTGTTTGCTGCTTTCTTCCACATGTGCATTCTGACAGTGTGGGAGGACATTTAGTGCCAGCTTTCAGCTTTGTTAATAGCAGAGTGTGAGCACATGATCAGTCCTGTTAGGCATATCAATTTATAATGCTACCCAGAAAGTTCCTGCCTTAGAAGTTAGACAAAAGTGGTAAAACCACACAACAAAAATAAAATATTCCAGGTTTCTTTCATCTAAAATTGAACTCACCAGTACATTGTCTCTGCCTTGGACAAGAAGAAACAAAAATAAGATTTTTCTAAGACCTGAATCAAATCCCTTGTGTTTTCTATTTCTGGTACAGATGGATAGACAAACTGAATTTTAGGACAAGAGAAAATGATTTCAAACTAAAAGAGAGGAGATTTAGTTTGGATATAAGGAAGAAGATTTTTACAATAAGGGTGGTGAGGCACTGGGACACTGGAACACGATGAGAAGTAGTGGATGCCCCAACCCTGGAGACATTCAAGGTCAGGTTGGATGGAGCTTTGAGTAACATGATGTAGCTGTAGATGCCCCTGCTCATTGCAGGGAAGCTGGACGAGATTATCTTAAAATGTCCCTTCCAAATCAAATGATTCTATGATTCTAATTCCATGAATCATCACTGGTAAGAAAAGATAGAAAGAGGTCCCCAAGACTGAGAAACAAGTAATTGCCTGCTTGGAGCTGTTGGGCGTGCTCCACTGCAATTTCCTTTTGGTTTTGTTTTGATTTTGAGCTTTTTGTTTAGAATTTTGGTTGAGAATATTCCCAGAATGACAAAGAAATTCTCTGCACTGTGGTTCAGCTGTTGCTGTGCACATCTAACTCCCACTGATATTAGTACCAAACAGGGCCAGAGGGCTGTGGAAATACATCCAACACGGGTCTTTAGGAATACTCTGTTCATCTGCAGCCAAAGTAGAAATGTCGGACACTGTAGTATCCAGAATACAGAGATTTTTGATATTCTCTGTTTTCTCCTGTGACTTCAAAGGCATTTACTGAGCTAGTTCATGGAAGAAAAACTTGGTCATTGAGGTATTCTTGGGAGTTAGTTTGCTATGGCGCAGTTTTCTCATGTGTTTTAAGCAACTCTGCTGTATTTTCTCACTGTGATTATTTGCATCAGATATTTATTTCTTTAAAGTAGCTGGTTTGACAACATAGTAACTTAGTGTAATATTTGCAGTATGCCATATTTTTAGTGACATACTTTTTCTGGAGTTGATATAATCAAGGTGTTCAGTTATACTTGTAAACAGAGATGGAAAAACTATAGTAGTCTTCTTTCATTATTTCCCTTTTCTTAAATTCACATTATACACAGAAATGTTGGGTAGTTAAGGAGGAGGGAGATAAAGGGTCAAGATGGCAATTATTGTGCTGACTTTGAAGCACAGTTGCAGTGAGATGGCTTGTCCCCCTCTTTCAGGAAAGATCACAGAAATTGCCACTTGTTGGTGCCTCTGATGTGTTGTGTGATGGAGTGCATGCAACTATCTACGGACAAGTGCATCGTGCAGCATAAATGCACTCTGGAGTCCAAATCACATGTGCCCTTTGCCCTAAAAGTGCCATTGCTTCTTCTAATGAGATTACTGTTTTGTTACGTTTTGGCCTTCAGCTCTTCTTTTCTGCAAACTTATTTTACATAAGTAGTTCAAACTGTCAATGCAGAGAGTAAGTTTGGCCCCATTATTCATTGTTTTAAGTTGTTCACACAAGACAGTGAGAGTCACAGTGAAATTCCATCCACGATTACCTCACAAAATAAGAGCATCACAGGAGCAAGTGATTAAAGAATGGAAAGAGAGCTAGTTATTCTATACTATGGTTAAACCATAAAATAAGAGAAACCACACAATTATAACAGAACTTTAGGAATGACATGATATCCTACCTTAATATTAATAATCAGTTATACAGTTTTGTAGTACTGTAAAACAGCACAATCTGACCATATCCATATCCTTATATCTGAATGTACATAACATTTGGAAGAAAAAAAAAAAAAATCTTTCCAATCTGTTGTGCCCTAAGGACATCAGGGTCACAGCACTGATTATAGAGATAACCTTTTTGTTCTCCTGCATTCATTACATAAATTGACAGCTTATTAATTGCAATGATGTCTCCTTTGAATTAATTTATTTTGCCATTCTTTATTTCAAATATAATTGACACATACATTTTTCTGATGCCTTGTTATTGCTTGGTTTAATTTCTGTTCTTCATTTGTGCATTTAATGCTTGCAGCATCAGATCTGTTTTCACATTTCTACTTGTTTAGGATGAATGTGTATTTGTTTCATTCACAAGCAAAGAGAGTGACCAAGATTAGAGACAATTATAGATTAAATGTGTTGCTAATAGCCACTAAGTAAGGTTCAAAAGGATTCTTTTTAGTCCCTGCAGTGTAACATCCCAGTCAGCACAATCTGTAATAGTGGTCACAGTTCCTAAATAACACCAACTAGAGAAGCAACCCTCCTTACGCCCATTTCTCCATTAGATCTTACCCAGCACACAGTGGCTGGGAGATCTCCTCAAGACAGCCACAAGCACCTACAAGCTCTTTGACCTAGCCACCACCAAACTCATCTGGTCAGACTTTCTTATCTGTAGCTAGGAAAGCATCAGCCTGCTTTCCCTTTATCAACAGATATTAGAGATAAACAAGCTGAGTAACTGTTTTCAACTCAGCCTAATGCTTACTTGCCACAGCTTTCAGTTTGTTTTCTTTTCACCATGCTGCTTTCAGGGGGAGATTTTCACTGACAAGATTATTGGAGGGCTCCAAGGGCTGAAGCCTTTCCATGAGCACTGCGCACCACTGAAACACATCCCGTGCAAACCCCGTTAGAGAGTTGTTGCACCACTGCACAGGACTCTCCAAGAGCATCATGGCTGCATTTGCCACTGTAAGATCAAACAAGTTCTGCTGCCCCATGAGTAGATACAGCTTTACATGCAGCTCTACCTGAAGATCACCTAGAACATGAAACTTGCTTTTTTTTTTTTTGGTAACTCTTCAGCATGATATTTATTTTTTACTTTTGTTACAGACTTAACCAGTATCTGGGCTAGTATGGTTCTACATCATGACTGTTGCCTTTAGGGACTACCAAAACACACATCAATGCACTAAAAAATGCAACCACTCAGTTGATTTTAAGACTAGAACAAGTGGAGAGTTCTCCACATCAGCTTACTTTCTGGCAAGACGGGAAAACGGAAGGCAAGGACTATATGTATTATCTTCTGTCTAGTTTGTCCGAACAACTGACTTGGAAAATGAGGCTCTTTGCTGCTGCTGTCAGCAGAGATGGAAGGGCTGGAACACTGGCCTCTGCCTTGGTAGAGAGGATTTTCCCAGGATTAGTGAGTTTCCTGTCTGTCATAGAGTTTTCTAGCATAGTCAGACACAGTGTCCCACATGCAGCTATTGCCACTTTTATAACTAAGTTTCTCCTCCACACATGCGCTTTTTCCTCCTGGTAAAAGATGATTTTCCTTTTAACTCAAGTACAGCTCATGATATG
The DNA here is from genome assembly GCA_028571105.1 of Tragopan temminckii. Taxonomy (NCBI): domain Eukaryota; kingdom Metazoa; phylum Chordata; class Aves; order Galliformes; family Phasianidae; genus Tragopan; species Tragopan temminckii. The sequence goes on along the minus strand of JAOWBP010002052.1, from coordinate 42,413,954 downwards.
TCAGCTAGATTTCAAGATACACACCCGTTAATGAAGCACAGCAGGGAGAGGAGAGGAGAGGAGAGGAGAGGAGAGGAGAGGAGAGGAGAGGAGAGGA